>JAHRHZ010000078.1:6564521-6667211 GCA_024137785.1 Ginglymostoma cirratum
CTACCCCCCTACCTACACTCACCTTTACTGGCTCCAACCCCGCCTCTTCGACTTGTCTGCCTCCTCTCCACCTATCCTCTCCTCTATCCGCCTCCCCCTCTCTCTACCTATTTATTTCAGAACCCTCTTCCCCTCCCCCATTTCTGACGAAGGGTCTAGGCCCGAAACGTCAAGCTTTCCTGCTCCTATGATGCTGCTTGGCCTGCTGTGTTCATCCAGCCCCACACCTTGTTATCTCGGATTCTCCAGCATCTGCAGTACCTTTTATCTCTGATACTTCTTTGAAAATTCATACTGGATTCAATGTTAACTGCTTCTGAAGAGTCACAATAGACTCTAACTTGTAACTGTTTCTCTCTCCACAGATGCTGCCACACCCAAGTTTCTCCAGCATTTTCCCTGTTTCAGATTTCCAGCATTCGCCATATTTTGCTTTCTAAAAAAATTGAATCAACACCTGAAGGAGAAAGGTTCGCATGGCAATAGGGTAGGACAAGAGATGGGCTAGTTGGATTGCTCTTTCAAAGTGCGGATGTGTTAAGTCCAATTATTTACTCCCCTGCTGTATCATTCTATAATTCGATCATATATGAAAAAGCAAACTACAGTGAAGATATGTTACAGACTTAATTAGAAATATTAGTGAAAGTCATAAGTAATATCTCAGATGTTGCAGAAGGAAGACAACACCGCCGAGTATATATCACATCAGAGGGAATTTTCAGTGTCATTTTAAACTTATCAACTTACATGAATTTGGAAGCCATAGTTGCGCTGGACCTGATATTCGGTTACATTATAGCAAGTAGATAAATCAATTTCACCATCCAAATCTGATGCCTGTGGCAGATGGTGAGAAAACAAAACAGGTTAATTAATTTGACAACATGTGGTGAATCAGAAATTAACAGCAGATTTTCATTTGAGAAGATATAAAGGAACCAAATTCATAAAAGCGCTTTGGCTCAACAATGTAAAGCTAAAATTGTGCTAGATAATTTTCCAGTTATGTGCTAGTTTATAATCCAAGCTAAACCAGATTATCCTTCTTGGTCTTGTACTAAAATGCCATGTTCTCCATTACAAAGACCATCAACTTCCATCGATATAGCATCACTTGTTGTTTCTTATTTGTTGCTGAAACCCTCAACATTCATGTTTCCCCCAGACTCTACTGTCCCAGTGCTCTCCTGGGGGATGGAAGCTAGGAAACTAGTCAATAAACTGCGGTCATCCATAACTCTGTTGTCCATATTCAAACGAACACCAAGTCTCATCCTGCAACTTACACAGGACAACATCCTGATTTTTAAAATTCTCATGTTCAAATCCTGCTTGGCCTCACCCTCCAGGTTCCATATTGTCAAAATTCTGCTGAAATCTCGCATCTTCTGCATTAAAGCTCTTGATAACTAATGAGAAATCCAATTGAACCATGCATCTCAAATACTAGTCATTTGATGAGCCTCGTAGTAGGTGCCATAATGGATGATTTATCACTGCACTTTATCTTGATGAGCTGCCTCTACTTATACAAGCTTGTATTATTTTGCTTCAAAGTTGCTTTTAAGCAGTCTTCATATTTTGATAGAACCTCACAGGGTTCTTCATTTCTCCAATTCCCCTTTCCGCTAGTGGAGTAATATCTTTATCAGCTGTAACCTAAATTCTCAGCCCACAATCAACATCCTTGCCTCCCACTCTCCCTTTAAAACAGCTCATTGCCAAACGTTTAGTCATTATGCATAATATCTCTTGCTTTGGTTCACTATTAGATATCAGGTGTTTCTGTGAACCACCAGGGGACAATGTACTGCATTGATGTTGGGATACAATTGCAATATTAGAGAATGTTATTATTATTATTAGAATTGTTATTCGAAAACCTTGCAATAACAATCATGCCAGGTCATCAAATAGATAAATTGCACACGAGAGACTGGTCAAGAGAATTAAAAAATATACATTTGAACTCAAACTATACAATAAACGGCATTCTTTCTTGGCTTTAGGCACACAAAGCCAATTCAGCAGTCAACTTTGGAAGAGGATAGGAAATTGCTCATGGCACGCCGCATACACTTTGTTTATTAAACACCTGTCAGACTGGAGTTCATAAATGGAAGTTTTCTTATTCAAGAAATTCAGAAGTACTTTCAAAATCTCTCAACATTTGTGACATTATCGACACAACACAAAACAAATTTTAAATATATAGTCAGCTAGGCATCATCATCCACCTAATTGTAAGCACATCGCCTGCGCTAGAAAGGTGGGTACAGTTAGAGTAGGGTTTTGATGGCCATACTATCAAACAACCTGCTGGTGCCCCTCCTCCAAAGGGAGCATTACTCCTTATTGAACAAAATGTCAAAGTTCTGTCAACATCCGAATGGGACTGTACGTCAGCATAAGTTTGTAGCTAAAGGGAAGACAGAAAATACCGATTTTCTAAATTAAGACAGCTCTAAAGTGTCATCCACAATCAGTTAAATAAATTTTCTGCCCATTAAGCATGTCAATACAAAAACCCAAAATAAGCCTTATTCTAATATATTAATACATGGAAATTTACACTAAGGAAAGGAAAATCTTCAGATTAGAAATCAGCTTGAGGCACCAAATACCTTTGCCAAGAACTGACTGGCATAATGCTAACTTAACCATTAAAATAAAGCTCTATATGATCATGCATACCTAAGTCGAAGCAGTTGCTGCTGAACTACCATAGTGCTCGTAGGTTTTTACAACTGCAATTTGATTTTAGAATCCATTTTCAGTTCCAACAAATTAATTAAATCCTATTTTAAACGGTGCAATACAAAGTTGATGCTGCCTTTGGGAAAATGAGACAACATCCCTTTGTACACTGACAGCTGCAGTCAAATATCTGTTCACCTCCAGTTCCAAGGGTAAATATGAAAAAAAAAATGGCACTGCTGAAAGATCCTTTGATATATTTCAGCCAATTTAGAAACAGGCTAGAGTAAAACATTAGATCTGGTTGCACCATGATCATACAGTATGTCTATGGGAAAATTGTTCAGCATTAGTACAAACAAAAAAAAAAAAAAAACCAATAAATTGCTGGTCCCGTCATTCAGTGACCAGATTTTTTGTTGCCTTCACGACAATTATTGGCTTGCATTTTCAACAAGTTACAGCACAGAAGTTTGGAGCTGAATGGTGCAGACAAAGCTTAACCATGTTTCACAAACTTGACCCAGTGATTTAGAACACATCTTTCTTGAGGAATGAAAACATTAGGGGTGAATGGCTTTCAGCAAATATTAAGTCAATGAAAGGCAAAAGATCAAAGAGGGTAATTATGCAATAACATGCAGGACATAAGTGTTTAAATGCTAAAAGAGATGACATAAGACAAAGGGAGAATGCAATGCAACAAACATAGAAATAAAGATGGGTCTAAAAGACATAAATATGTAAAAGGTGGAACAGCAGAGAGGTATGCTACCAAAAATTTTACAAGGAATTCCCACTACCTGGAAACCCAGCAGAAGAAAAGGGTCTCAAATCCATATACTGATAGGGGACTACCAAGCATTCAATTCTCTCTATCACAGACCTATTGTTCTTCACAAGCTGTGCCTGTGCCTAAAGTGTTCACCAATAAAAGTCTTCCAGTTCTGATGAAATGCCAACCTGAAATGCTTGTTTTCATTCTCTCATCACAAATCTTACAGAACCCTGGTGTGCATTTCTTGCAATTTCCTTTCTTAATTTAGATTTCCAATACAGTAAGTATTTTAGTAAATTTAGCGAAAATGTTTTGGGTTTCATGCTTCTGAAGAGGAAAAAAAAACTGGTGTTTCAGTTTCTGGTAGGTACAGTAATTCAGCATAATAAAATTAACCAGTAAAATACGGCATTGAAATAAGTACAATTAGGATGGGTCCGAAAAGTTCAAGCAGGGAATAAAAAAAAAACCTCTCATCTTTTTACTTAATCCTTCTAGATTTAATATGAAAGCAGCTGTATTGGTACAGCATAATAACATTAACTTGTTTTGAATAACATTTTCAATATGGTAAAACATTCCAAGGTCTTCACAGGAGTGTACAATACAAAAATGGATTCAGAGCTATACAAGTAGTACATTTTAAAAATAATTTTAATGGAAGAGAAGTGCAGTGGCTTAAGGAAGAGTCTAGAGCTTACAGCCTAAGGGGCTAAAAGGTATATCCTCAAATTGTAGAAAAATGGAAAACTGGGGACAGATAAGAGGCCAGAGGTGGCCAAAAGTAGACCTCTTGAAGAGTTGGAAAATGAGTCACTGTACTTCAGACTATTGCTGGCTCTTCTGCCCTTAGCTGAAGTTGATATGGATTGCATAAAATGGTGTCACAGCAAAATGTATTTCCCGTTGCTTAGTAACAAAATGGATCTATTGTTATGTCAATAAGTGCAGATAACTGAGACACGGATTTAGTGGTAAAGGAGTGTCAATCATAATTCTGACTTTAACTCTCCTTTAGAGTTAAGCAAGAAACTAAAATCAAGAATATCTTTTTCCCAGATTACTTTCAACTGGACACAACTTAATTAGGAAGAAGCTTCAGAAAGAATTTTCAACAAATAATCATTACTATAGCTGATTCAAATGATAGTCAACATTGCAGCTGAACTGCAATGGAAATAAGATTCTGGATATTTGTAAAAAGATGGGGCCTGATGCAGTATAGATCTGTTTACAGCATCACCAAAACCTAAAACTATGCTTAATATTTATTTCTGCAGTGAGGCTTTAGCTCTTTATTTTTCTGCACAGGTTCTCACAGAAAGGGCAATCAACATACACACATAAGAGCTCCCAAATATTGCTTAGGGTTGTAGGCAAAATTTAACTAGTTTGAATAATTTCCAAATATAATGCTTACGTCCTCAGCAATTGAGTCCTTGTAGTAACGCAGACTATGGTCAGTCAGTACAAACCAGTATTTCTTCCACTGAAAAACAAAACAAACTAATAAACAACTTGTATTAAAATACTCAATTTAATTCTGATTGCAAATAATATTTAACATTCCAGATAACTGTTTACACAGATTAACTTTATCAACATATAGTTAAAGTCCAGGACATTAACCATACAGTTGTTAACCCATACATTAATAAAAAGTATTCAAATGAATTGTAAAAATGCAGAATGCTTTCGATTAACATTTAACATTTCTCCTGCAAACTTTTCCTCCTGCTGGTTCAGAATTATACAGGTGTACTTGCTTGCCCAAAGGCAATCTCACATAGTAGGACGCTACTTCATCTCGGGAGACATAGATCCGCACGTAAGCGCTAATGGCAATGGTCACTTGACATTTCAGGAGCAGGAATTTTTCATTTCTTAATCCAGGATCATTGTGGTCAACTGAAACACCATTACTGCTGTCATGGTTGAGATCAATTATTTAACCAGTAATGAACTTGGGACTCTTCCTCATTCATGGGCAAAGTCATGGCTTGTTATACTGACTAGTGTTTTGCATTTCACAGAACTTGTTTGGATACAATTTTCTTTTCATATTTTCATCCATGGCAGGGACTATTCTTCTAAAAGAAGTCATATGTTCCATGGTAGCCCACAGATGAAGCTACTTAAACCACACAAAATAGCACAGAACAGCATCTGATTTATTTCTCGTCACATGTATTTTGTTACAAAATATAGTAAAAATTGTTATACAGTGTCGCCACTCTCAGCATTATCTTAAAACACAGAAAAGTAACAAAAGCAGATTATAAAAGGCAGAAAAACAGTTCAACTTTACAGCCTTTCTTGTTGAGGGCTCTGCCATAGGCCGAGGGCCTGGTGGCCAGGCACGAGTCCCTTTCACTGTGCTGCCACTGCTGAAAGAAAAATCGTCACTCTTTGGCACTATCTGGCCCCCAATGAAGCCCTTGCTGGCATGTGCATTGGCAAGGTCCAATGTTGCTGGGTAGCGCACTGGCCCAAACTCTATTCTGCTGCTACCAAGTGTCCGCTTTGGGCGCACTTGACCAATGCAGCCGGCTCTTGTACTGGGACCAAATCTGTCTCCACTGCCACCGTGAACTTGCGCTGGGACCACTTGAGTCTGCACTGGGCTCACACTGCCAGGACCAAACTCTTCAACAAGAGGCAAGTAAAATAAGAGAAGAAAAAAAATGAGGAGAGGGAAAAAAAAAAGAACACAAAGAAAAGCAGATTGCGCAGACAAGTCCCGGGCTCAGAAGCCCTACTCCACTGCAATGTTACTGGAAAACACAGCCTTGTCATTACGATGAAAGCTGTGTGTTTTATGAATATTAATTTGTTTTAAGAGTTTAAACTGTAAATGAACAACGTAAGGATATTGGCTTATTTTTATGGAACCATGATGTTAAGACACTGCCACCTGAAGTGTTAATGAAAATTTAGTACACAAAAGAAATTTAAAAAAGACAAATAAAGCTACATATGATAGTTTGAAAGATTTCAAAAAAACATCGTAAAACAAAATTCCACTTACTCCCTCACACTGTCACTTCACAGTTATCCAAAAACCAGAAAAAAAATCTCTTTGCAATCAGATCCATAGGTTTGACGTAATTAGTCTTTCTTGGTTTCAGTTCTGTGAGCTGTGAAGACTTCTTACGTGAATCCTCACACAACAAAGGCATAGACATTCTCGGTCTTTGAACAATCCACAGAGTTCTCACAAACACGCCGTGTCTGGAAGTTTCATAAACTAAACTCTTTCATTGAAGTAACATTCCCTTAACTACTCAGAACAATCTCCTTTTCTAGGAAAGTCAATTTTTGCTGACCCCAGTCAGGCCTCTCCAAACTGCCAAAAAGCTTTTGCAAGGAATTAAAAGAACAAACTTGCTCATCCTAGCTTTTGCTGAGCTAACGGCTTATTGTTTTCTCTCCCTTGTCATAAACCTTGACAGTATAAGCCAATTTCCATTAACACTTCAGGTGGCACATACTGGTTTAAAATCATGGTTCCACAAAACTAAACCAATACACACATGTTGTTCATTTACAATTTAAACTCTTAAAAAAAAATCAATATACATAAAACACAGCTTTCATCAAAATGACAATATCATCATGATATTAATAACTGCCTGAATCTGATTGCTGCTTGAGTGCCAGCAAATTTGAAATCAATTTATAAAAGTGCACATTTCATCATTAAAAAAACTGGCAAGGTTAGTATTTCAACTGAAGTGGGGAAGCTCTTAGACTAGCCAGTTTGGTCGTTCAACTAATACCAGTAAGTCACTGTTTCAAAGGGTTCACTAAATAGCCATCAAGAACAGGAAACAAAGTGGTATTTTTCCTCTTTCAAATCCAAGAATACTGAAGTCCATGGCAGTATCACTTTATCGTAACTGGGTAACACAGACCAAGAATCCAAACTAGAATTTTGCTCAGAAAATTCAGAAGAAGTGGGTGCAAAAACGGCACAAGACGGCTTAGTGAACAATTGGGCTACTTAGATTTAATGTTCGAGAAGTGCTACCCAAATCTTCCATCCTATTCTAATTCAAGGGACCATTAAATACGTTCTCTTAAAATTAGCATTCACAAAGTAGTTTATGGGTGAAACCTTTTAAAAAGGTCACGATTTTCTATACATTACTTTGTAAGGGAGCGTGTTTTCAATATAGTTCCCCACTAGGTCTTGATGTATTAAGCATTAAGTATTAAACAAAATGATCTGTCTGCTGAGAGGCTTTAAAAAAGGTCAGGAAGAATATTATTGATATATTGGCAAGTGTGGATGTACAAAGAGATCCACATGTTCTTATTTACCAATCAACGAAAGTAGATCGGTAGGTGCAGCAAATGATATTAAAGCCTTCATTGCAAGAAGATTAGCATTCAGACATAGGGATATCTTACTGCTGTTATAAGGGGGTTTGATGAGTCAACATCTGGAGTACTGCATGCAGTTTTGGTATCCCTACTTTAGAAAAGATATACTTGCCATTGAGGGAATGCACAGGAGGTTCACTAAGCTGATACCAGATATGACAGGATTCCACTATGAGGAGACAGGAATTTGACTGGAATGGTATTTCCTAGAGTTGAGAATGATGAGAGGGAATCAGATGGCAATGTAGAAAATTCTAACCGACTAGACAAGACTAGAGAGAGGATGCTTTCCCTGGTTGTGGAGTCCAGAACCAGGGGGGGCAGTCTCAAGATACAGAGTAGACTATTTAGGATTGAGACGAGGAAAAGTTCTTTAAAGGATAGTGACCTTGTGGAATTCTCTACCACTGAAGGCTGTGGAGGCCAAGTCACTGAATATATTCAAGAAAGATACATTTTTAAATTTTAATGTATCAAAGAGTAAGTCACTTTAACTTCAATCTGAAGAATCACACCAGTGGGCTGTGTATTAACCTAATGGCCAATCTAATTAATTGGTCACCTTTTGATAGAAGGTCAAAATACATTTTGTTTTCTATCTTTTCTATTTCCTGAACTGATTGAAATTAATAGACTCGGATGCAAGGCTTTGCAAGTCATTTTGTTTTATTTTACTTTGAAAAAGCTGTTTTAATACATTGAAAAGGACACAAGTCAAAGTTTGTCAACTTGTGCTCACTAGGACCAGGGCAAGAAAAAGACTTTTAAAAAGGGATACCAAATTATTCAGCAAGTAGGTTTTGATTGGTCAGGGTATTGACATGTCTCCATGACCCCTTTAAGAGTTTCCTGATGAAAAAGGCGCAGTGTGTATACAAATTCATATTGCCGGGACCTGCATTTAATAAAAAAAAACTTCTTTCATTTGCAAATATGACAGACAGCGAGCCTGACAAATGCTTACTGCAGAGATAGTAGGAACTGCAGATGCTGGAGAATCTGAGATAAAGTGCAGAGCTGGATGAACACGGCAGGCCAAACAGCATCAGAGGAGCAGGAAAGCTGACGTTTCGGGCCTAGACCCTTCTTCAGAAAAGCTGTGTTCATCCAGCTCTGCTCCTTGTTAATGCTTACCGCAGTCCAGATTTCATCATAAATAAATTTCTTGCAGCAGTATCACATCTAATGGTGGACGTACCATTCTAAGGCTTGCAAGCACAGGCTGGTTGACCACGACCAATATGCTGCCCATTGCAAATGGTCAACAGGACATGTTGTTTGAAACATTCTACCAGATATTGGGTATACCGGGTATCACAGTAATACCAAAATGTGGATATTATTCATATGTTTTAGCAAAATATCCTTTAGCTTGATGATAGCAACTTTTTAGTATCGAAAACCAATTGTGTTTACTGCAAAGTAACAGCAAGAGACACCTTTTACTCAAGTTATTGCGATATTTTCACCTTCCAAGGTAATCTGAGACTGGACACCATTCAGGGCTGAGGGGTAAACATAGGGCCTTTTGGATCAAGGCAGCCGTTACCATGTTGGATTGCTTTGATATGTTCTTCATCAGCATCAAATTGAACAGTTAGCCAGGGATTTATTCATGAGGTTCCCAATGTAGCATGTGGAATTGCAGGAATCCCAACATGTCTACTGACCGACGAACGCAGATGTTTGGTTGACTGGAGTGGAGAATCCAGGACATTTCTAACAATATAGTATGGGTCTGTATCAAGCAGGTATTGTTTAATAGCATGGTTATCTGTAAAGGCAATATTGTGTTACATACAAATTAAAAAAAAGTGAAAAATGAAAGAAACTTGCACACTTCAGACCAAGCATAATGTAGAAGATGATGCAGATTAGTAATCCTGCTACTAATGTATTCTAACTCACCTTGCACAAAAGCATGCTTTATCCTGAGATTGTGTCTTGCTTTAGCTCTAGTTGTCTATATCAGATTTTCATGGAATGATAAAAGGTTTCAGAAATCTGAACAACAGGTGAAGCCAGCTATCTTACCCTGTTACTTTACACTTTTCTCCACAAAGAGGTTGCTACTGTCAAACCATGAAGACATTTTATCTTTCAAACAAACGAGTAGTGTGATACAAGACTTTCAGCTCCATTATATCACAATTAAGCTATATATTTCAAAGACTGGTGGGCTGTGTCAAACAATATGGTTTGTTGACCATTTCCAGGGTTTGCAGATTCTAAACGAGGTCTCACACCTAACATGCATTGTCTGACCTAAAAGGTCACCTCTTCTTTACATTGATAAAAGCTTCAGTTCTCTCAACGCAGTGACTTGAAAGAAATTTGGGGATTTACATCTACATATCAATTAATTAAAATCTTCCAACTGATTGAAGATTTAACAGCATCTTGGGCTTGTTTAGTACCTCCTCATCAACGGTGTGATCCTTTGATCTTTTACTTATAAATTCTATGTCTGATTCCACCTCTCTCACTAACATCTGAAGGAGGAGCGAGGCTCAAAGCTTGTGTTTTCAAATAAACCTATTGGTCTATAACCAGGGTTCATGTGATTTCTGACCTTGTCAGAACAAGAAAAATGGGCATTTCAAAGTCTGGATAGCACATAAAGTCATCAATGCAAAGTTATATTGACAGTTGCATAAACAACACCTGGAGCTGAATCTATTAGGGTGTGCCCAGCCAATAATGGGATAATTTCTCATAGGTGTACAAACGATAGTGCTAGACCCAAATACAGAAACTTTGAAATGGGAGTCTAGTCCACAAAACAGATGGATGATTCCTTTGTCTATTGTTCTGATGGAAGATCGAAGACCTGAAAGATACATAGTTCTTAACCTCCAAGGATACCACCTAATCTATGTTTTTATACAGGAGCAGTATCAGGCTATTTGGTACGAGTCTGCTCTGCCATTCGATGGCTGATATGTTTCTCAACCTCATTCTCCTGCCTTCACTCCATAACTTTTGATTCCTTTACTAATCAATAACTTACCTCTATCTTAAATACATCCAATGACTTGGCGTCCACAAATTTCTGCAGCAAATGAGTTCCACAGATTCACTGTCCTCTGGCTGAAGAAATTCCTCATCTTGGTTCTCAGTTTTACTCTGAGCCTCTCCTACTAGTGGAAATATTCTCCACGTCAACTCTACCCAGGTCTCTCAGTATTACGCAAGTTTCAATCATAACCTCTTCATCCTTCTAACCTTCATCAAGCACAGATCCAAATTTTCACCTGCTCCTCATATGACAAGGCCTTCATCTCTGGGATCATTCTTGTAAATCTCTTCTGGACCCCCTTCAACATCAGCACATTCTTCCTTAGATATGGGACCCAAAACTGTTCATAATATTCCAAATGCAATCTGTCCAGAATCTTATATAGCTTCTGCAGTACATCCCTGCTCTTGTATTCTAATCTCTCAAAAAGAATGCTAATATTGCAACTGCCTTCCTAATTGCAAATGGAACCTGCATGCTAAGCCTAAGAGAATTCTGAACTAGGGCTCTCAAGTCTCTTGTACTCAGATTTCCAAAACCCTTCGCTACTTAGCAAATAGTCTATACCTCTACGCTGCATATCCTCATTTTCCTACATTGGGCAAAAAAATGGCAGATGGAATACAATCTCCCAGCCTGTCCAAGCCCTTCTGCATCCTCCCCACCTCCTCAATACTACCTTACCCCTTGAACTATCGTCATGTCACCTGCAAACTTAGCAGCAACGTTCTCAGTTTGTTCATCCAGACTGTTAATGTATAACGTGAAAGCTGTTGTCCCAACACAGACCCCTATAGAACTCCATTAGTCATCAGCTGCCATTCCGAAAAAGACACCTTCATGCCTACTCTCTGCCTTCTGGCAGTCAGCCTATCCTCTATTCATGACAGTACCTTGCCCCTAACATCAAGGGCTTTATTTAGCAGCGGCATTTTATCAAAGGCCTTCTGGAAATTCAATTAGATCATAGCCCTTGGCTCTCCTTTGTCTAACTTGCTTATTACCTCCTCATAGAATTCTAGTAAGATTTGTTAGGCATGACCTCCCCTTGATGGAGGGGTGCTGACTCAGCCCTATTTTTAACATGCACTTCCAAGTACTCTGCAATCTCATTCTTAATAAAGGATTCTCAAATCTTAACAACGACCGAGGTCAAGTTAACTGGCCTATAATTTCCCATCTTCTGCCTCCATCCCTTCTTGAACACGGGTGTTACATGAAGTACTTTTCAGTCCTCTGGGACTCTTTCTGACTCCAGTGATTCCTGAAATATCACCATGAATGCCTCCACAATCTTCTCTGCTCTCTCCTTCAGAATCCTGGTGCGTAGTCCATCCAGGCTAGGTGATTTATCCACCTTCAGACCTTTCCGTTTCCCCTGCACCTTCTCCTTGGTGATGGACACCATCACCTTTGCCCCCTTACTCTCTTGCATTTTTTGAGTTTAATTTCAGATTTGTGGTTTATTTTCGTCTTGCTCCAAAATGACTAATTTTGAGGTTAGTTGCTTGAGAGTTACGAATTTAGCAGCATTTTATCATTTCATGAAAAAAAGTGAAAATTGCAACAGCATGGCAAACATTACTATTAACAAAAATCATCACTTTGGTGTCTCTTCTAACATACAGAATAATTTGGGTACTTTTAGAAACTTAAAAAAATTGAATTATTTATTTTACTTAACATTTCACACAATCACAAGTGTTATGGTGCAGGAGTCAGCCATTCAGTCCTTGTGTCTACATGGGCTATCCGAAAAGGATTAGGACCTGTTGTTTCTATTCAAATAATTACTGGTGAGTTTTTGAAAGCCTCAATTGAACCTGCCGTGAACACATTTCTTGGCAGTGTGTTCCAAACCGGAACGACCCGCTGTGATAGAAAGTGGGGAAGCAGTGACATAGTACAAATATCTTTGAACTAGTGATTAGAACCTAAAGATTTCAATTCTGTTGATGTGAATTCAAATCCCGTGAAGGCACATGGTCAAATTCAAATTCAAAATAAAAATCTGGTCTAATGGTGATCACATAACTCATCTGTTTCACTAATGTCCTTGAAGGTGGAAACCTGCCATCCTTAACCAGTCTGGTCTATATGACTGCAAACCCCCTGCAACATGGGTGATTCTTAATTGCCAAGGGAGGAAATACAGCTGGGTAATAAATGCCAGTCTAACCAATGACATAACAGTCCATGAACAAAAATTAGAAAAACATTTACCATATTTGTTATGCTCAAACATCACTTCAAAACTGTTCCCTCTTGCTATGTATCCTTTTACAAGCAGCAACAGTATTTCCCCTAACTACTCTATCCATACCTCTCACGACTTTGAAAACCTCTGTCGAATATCCTTTTAGCCTAGGCCCCAAGTAAGACAGTTCAAACACTCCAATCTATCCTTATAGCTTAAGGTTCTCAACCCTGAAACAAGTTTTGTAAATCTCTTCTATACTGTTCAATGTATTCACATTCTTCTTGTAGTGTAGCATCCAGAACTGTACACAGGTTCCAGGTGATGTTTAACAAGTTTCTCATATAGGCTCAGCACAACATCCTTGCTCTTACACCCTATGTCCCTACTCAAAGCTGAGGGTGTTCTCTCCACCTCACCTACTTCAGTCATCTCCGGACACATACTTTTTGCTCCTGCACCCACTTAAGTAGTGCACCCCTATTTTGTATTGTCTGTCCAAAACCTATTATTTCAATTCTCCACACAGTCATAAATGCCATCTATCTACTCACCTCCAGCTTATCGATGACATTTTGGAGATGTATACGGTCATCCACAAAGTTTACTACACATCGAAGTTTTATACCATCCACGAACTTTTACTAGTCTGTATTTGCTGGGTTTATCCTTACCACAGTTTTTGAAAAAGGGAACAATGTCTGCAGTTCTCCAGTCCTCTGATACCTCCCCTGTGACTAAGGAAGATTGCAAGATTATGGCCAGCACCCCTGCAATTTCCACGCACTTCCTTCAACAACCTTGAATCCAACACTTCTGCATCATCAATTTTGAACCCTTTCAGTGGCGGGGCTTCCACCTGTCACCATAGTGGCGCGTTTGGTTAGATGGCACGTAAAAATCTATTGAAATGTGCAGATTAACATCAGAGTTCCATCAGACACTTTTGGAAGTGTAAGGTAGGACATTTTGTAGGAAGCACGAGGCTAAAACCACATCTCTCCAGTGTTAAACAGTATTGCCGAATCTCTAAAGGGAGTTTTTTTAAACCTGTCTTTTCAGCTTTTGCTTTCTGCATGTTGCTGAATAAGGAAAAATAACAACAGGTGACAGTAACAAGAAAAACTAAATACTGCAGATACTGTAAACTTGAAATAAAATGGGAAATGCTGAAATTGCTTTGGTCAAACAGCATCTGTACAGAGAGAAAATAAAGTTTCAGTTGGATGAGCTCTCATCAGGACAAAGTTGGAGAATTAATAGTTGATAAATAAGGATAAAGTTGAGATAAGGGGAGGTAGAAAGAAAAAAGTGGTCTGCAGGAGTAAAGTGGGAGATGAGACAGCTATGGGTGTTGGAAAGCTAAAACGAACAAAGCACTGGAAAAATTCAGCAGGTCTGGCAACATCTGGGGAGAAAAAAAAACACAGCTAGCATTTATGGTCAACATTTTTCACACAGATGGTAGTTTGTACGTGGAACGAACTGCCAGAGGAAGCAGTAGGTGCAGGTACAGTTGCAAGATTGAAAAGACATTTGGACGGATAATTGAATAGGGAAGGTTCAGAGGGATATGGGCCAAGTGCAGGCAAATGGGACTGTTTTAGTTTGGGGAAACTTGATCGGCATGGACAACTTGGACCTAAGGGTCTGTTTCTGTGCTGTACAACTGAGTAGCATCTACCATCTTGGTCCTTAATCTATGGTCTGGGATGTGACCCAACAATCAGAATTTAGGGTGCTAGGTAAAAAGCTAGTGAACGGGACCACGAGTGTTGTGATCTCAGGGTTACTCCTAATAGCTTCTGCAAGCAATGATAGAAATAAGAGGGCAAAAGCAGGTGAACATATCGCTGGAAATATGGTGCAGAAGGGAGGACTTTAGATTCTTGGGACGCTTGGACTAGTTCTGGGGAAAATGGCATCTGTACAAGTCAGATGGGTTGCACCTAAACAGAGCTGGGATTGAGATCCTAGTGGTGCATTTTGCTAATGCTGTTGGGAGGGCTTTAAACTAACTGGCAGGAGTGAGGGAATGAAGACAGGAGAATACCAGAGTTCACACAATACTCAGGATACTCCTGGCACTAGCACAGAGAACAGCAAATTAATGGGTGAAATTGGAGTAAGGGAAAAAGAAACGAAGTTCAAAACAGAGTTAGTATGCACACACGTAAATGTGCAGAGTACAGTGACCAAAGCTAGGGAGTTAAGCACACAGATTGCCATGTGGAAATATGATATTGTGGTAACAAGAGATCTTGCACAGAGGCAAGACTGGGTGATAAATATTCCTGGGTACAAGTAGCTCAGGAAGGACAGAAAAGGATGGAAAGGAGCAGTATTAGTTAAAGGAGGGCACTGCAGTGCTGGAGAAACACTGTCACAGAAGGTTAAAGGACAGAGCCAATTTAGCTGGATTTATGGAATAAAGAGGGTACAATTGCATTGCTCGGTGTACTCTATAGACCACCAACTAGTGGAAAGGATGTTAGGAACAAATCTTTAAGTTACAGAGAGGTGCCAACGTCATAGATCAGTTATAATGGAGGGTTTCAAACATCCAAATAGAGACTCGGATACTGGTTGTGTTAAGGAACAGAGAAGGGCAAGCATTGTATTTCGGAGTTTCTTGTAGCAATATAGGTCCAATCAAACAAGAAACAATGCATTATTGCATCTGGTCCTGAGAAATGCGGTGGGCCAAGTAGATCAAGTGTCAGCAGGGGAGCATTTAGGAGACAGTCATCATTATACCAAAAGGTTCAGGAATGCAATGGACAGTGACAATGCAACAATCAAGACTAAGAAAAATCAATTGGCAGGGAGCAGATTTCAATGGGGCAAAAACTGAGCTGGGCTGGATTGCGTGGATCAAGAGGTTGGCAAGAAAATCAGTTACTGAACAATGGGTTACTTTCAAAGAGTAGATGTTTGGGTACAGAAAAAGTTACATTCCCTCAAATGGGGAAAGGTAGGACAAACAAATTCAGAATTTGCTGGATGACAAAGGAGTGAAATTAACATTAGAAAGGGAGAAGTAAACATGTTTTTAACAAATAAGGCAGAAAATACAATTGATAAACAAGAACACTGAAGGTAGAAGGGACATGAGGTGAAACAGCGAATGGGAATCATAAGAAAATTAAATTAAAAAGGAGAATCCCAAAGACTTCTACAGGCATATAAAAAGTTGAGAGAGTCGTTAAGGGAGGATGAGAGACGAAAAAAGATGCTTTACGCATGGAGGTGAGGACATGGCTGCGGTGTTAAATGAATACTTTGCATCTATCTTTACTCAAGAAGAGAGTGCTATTCATGACATGGTGACAGAGGAAGGAATTGAGTCAATAGAAAAGCTTCAAAGTTAATAAGGAAGTCTTGAACAATCTTTTGGTAAAGTTGACAAGGTATTGACGAAATGCATCCAAGAATTTTGAAGGAAATGAGGGCAGAAATAGTGGGGCCAGTGGCCATAGTCTTTTAGTAGTCAGTGGAGGAGGTGCCAGAAGACTGAAAGATTATTGGCAATGGACGGGTTTAAGGATGATCCCAGCAATTACAAACCACTTAGTTTAACTTCAATGGTGTGGAACCTTCTAGAATTAGTAATACAAGGGAAAGGTATGTCAATTAGGAACAGTCAGCATGGATTTCTAAAGGGGGAAATTGCGTTTAAGTAATTTTGAGTTTTTGAAGGTGGAACAGAAAAGCTCAATGAAGGCAATGCCGTTGATGCAGTGTACATGGATTTCCGTAAGGCATTTGATATAGTGCCACACAATGAATGACAGGAAAGCTACAGTCAACGGTATAAAAGGGTAGTATCGTTAATTCAGATACAAAATTGGCTGAGTGATAAAATAATGGATACTTGTCCCCCGGGGTCTGTATTGGAACCCTTGCTTTTCCTGATGTATATTAATAATCTGGATCTTGGCATGCAAGGTAGAATTTCCAAGTTTGTATTTGACACTAAACTTTGAAGAACTGTAAATTGCAATAAGGGAAGTGTAAAACTTCAAAAAGGATATTGACAAATGGCGGAGTGAATAGGTAAGGGGCAGATGAAAATTCTGTAGCAAAGTGACAACATTTGGTCAGAAAAATTAGGGGTACAACTTTAAAAGGGGTGTACAAGCAGAGGGACCTGGATATATACGTGCCCAGATCATGTAAGGTGACAGGGCAAGTAGAAAGAGAAGAAAGTTAATGAAGCTTCAGTTACGAGAATAGATTGAAAAGGTTGAGACTGTCCTCAATGGAAAGACGGCAGAGAAGATTTAAGAGGTTTTCAAAATAATGAGCAGGCTGGATACAGAAGAAATGGAGCAGCTGTTCCCACTTGTAAAAGGAACTAGAACGAGAAAGCATATTAATCTTCTAAAGAAGGGTGATGCAAGAAAACACTTTTTCACACAATAAGTAGTTTAGGGTGTGGAATGCACTGTCTGGAAATATAGTGGAAGCAGGTTTGATTAAAGCATTCAAAAGAACAATGGATGATTATTTAGATAGAAACAGAGTACAAGAGTATGTGGAGGAAAAAGCAGGAGATTGGCATGAGGTAATGATAGTTGAAGAACGAACAATGGGCTAAATGGCCTCCTTCTAAGCCATAACAATTCTATGATATACATTCAGATATTGGGCCCTGAATTATGTTTTTTCAACATGATTTTCCATTCTGATGCTTGCCTTTGTTTCACCTATTTTGTTTCCTACTTTTCTACTTCCTTTTGTCAGTGTTGCTTCTGTCAAATCTGAGCTTCCTCTTAGGTAGCCATTCCCCTGCAACTTAAATATTAAATGCATACATTTTACAAAGTACTGTCATCAAAACACAAAATTGTAGATCATTTTGCATTTGTGTTATACAAGTGGGGAAACAAGATTCTAGCTATGGCAATGTAGCCTAAACCTTCATTATAAAAATACACTAAATGACTGGCAACAACTCAAGCTGGAAAGAATATTCACATATTCATGAATAAAAGTAAAACCTTGACCTCAAGTGGGAAACAGATTTATGGGCAGGACACCTTGACTTCAATGGGTAACAAATAACTTATTTAGAATGTTTCATAAATAAATAAATAAGAACAAACAAACAAAGTGATAGAAACCTCAAAAGGAGTTGCTTGACAATACAGTACCTAGCTAACTATTTGATGTTCTGAATAATATAAATGTTAGAGGAATTAACTGGTCTTTTTTCGATCTGCTTGTTATAAGATGTTGCTTGATAAGAGTTTAATCGCACTGCAATTTGGTCACACAATGCTGCCAAACTTGCATTATGCACCTTAGCGATGTATGGCTTAAAAGAAGGGTTTGACAAAGGAAACATCGTGTGTTTCCATAGCATATCAACCACAATTTCTATAAACTAATAACTTATTAGGACTGTAACATAACACAAATGCACTATGTAGTACAACATAAATTGCGCTACGTAAAGATTGTTAATTTAAGTGCGTTGTTGTGCTGACAGGTTAATGTGAAGAACAACTGGCTTTTGCCCTCCAATCATTCTTTTGTACTACGGAACATTTCTATTCAATGACATATTAAAGGTTCCACATTAAGCACAAAACAAACAAATTTTCAAAAATCTAAATTTTTTGAAGGAGAATATCGAGCTTTTTTGACACAGTGGCAGCTATCAATAATTCACCTAAGCCATGAATTTAGTGAACAGGTCACTAAAAAGAAGTGTAAAAACCTTATTTGGCTGATGGCTTAATATTCAATTTTCAGAGTTATCCAAGTTACCATTTTACAACTGAACGGAAGTTTTCATGTAGCTTGTTTTAGAATGCAATACAAAATCCTTTGCTAGAAAGTTTGTATCTGGCAAGGCATGACTAAGGTGCGCTGCAACGAAATGCTCTCAGCCTAGAGATGAAAACATTGGCATTTGGCTGATGTTGTGCTTGAAACCTACGGGCTACTCAAGCAGCTACAGGAAAAACACCAAGAAGAAAATGTCTTCAAGGCAAGTTGAAAATAAGGGGATAAAATGAAGTTAAAATAATTTTAGGTAAGGGATATGAAAAAGAAATTAAGTTATAGTCACTGAAAGTTTAGAAGTTTTAAAATACAGATGTCTGCAAAAACACATGCTGGCTCTTTCATAACTGACAGATGCTGCTGAGATTCAAATTTAAAAATAAACTGGCACAAATTAATAGCTTCAGGTAAAAATCCACAAATTATTGAGATCAAAAATGAAACTACTCATGTGTAAATAGGAACAACAAAAGCTAGTCTGTCAAGCCCGCTTCACTACTTAATACAATCATGGCTGATCAAACAGAATGCAGAATGATGCGAACAGTCTGGTTTCAATTCCTGCACCAATTGAGGTTATCACGAAGTAATCTCCTTCACAATCTCTCACCATATCCGAGGCATGGTGACCCTCAGGCTAAGGCACCGCTAGTCACCGATCTCTCATAACAGGGCAGTCCTATGGTCCACTTTGATTATGGCAACTTTATATCAACTTTGTTAGTAATGTCCTCAAAAAATAACTCCTACAAATTTGTCAAACACTATTTCCCATTCACAAATCTATGCTGACTACACCCAATCAGATCATTATGATTCAAGTACTCATCTATCACAACGTTTGTAATAGATTCTAGCACTTTCCCTACTACCGATGCAAGGTTGACAGGTCTGCAGTTCCAAGTTCTCTCTTGCTCCATTCTTAAGTAATGAAGTCATATTTCCTTGCTTCTCATCTGTAGGAAGCATTGCAAAATTTATAGAACTTTGGAAAGTCATCACCAAAGCATCGATGATCTCTCTAGCTACCCTTCAAAGCTCTACAATGCAGATTATCCAGTTCTGCAGCCTTATCGATTTCCAGCGCCAGTGAGTTCTCAAATACAACCTTCCTTTTAATATCAATTTCCTTTAACTCTTCATTCTCCCTAGTCAACAGGATCTCTAATTCTACTAAACTAAAATTATACACAACCTGAATATCTTCCATTGTACAAATAACATTAGGAAGCAGAAATGTTTGAAGGCTGCATCAACAGGATTAAGAAAACAGAAAAGTAGTATTTCTAATGATTATTCTTTCCTAACATTATTTGAGGAGTTAAGAAATGGCTGCTCTCAACATTCTTGGTAAATGAACAAACTCTCTCAGATTCTGTTGGAACCCTACGGGATTTTGTAAATTATGATAGCTTAAAGTAAAACAGTTGGGCTGAAATACTTAATAGCTCAAGCACTTAACATGGGAGAGGCTATTAGTGAAGATAACAGGTTAGATATTTGGCAATCTTTGCGTGATCTTCCCATTATAATTGAACCAATGTCACCTTCACAGTCTGGGCTGAAGGAAAAGGCTTTAATACCAGTTTTCAGCAAATAGAGAGCTCATTTTCCAGAAACTTATGCGCACTTCCAGATGAACAGGTGGAGTGAAGAGGAAGTAAAGTTTAAATTTCAAATTCTGAAGGGGTGATGAAGGTGGCTCACAAGCAATAATTAAAAACAGGATAGCTAAACAATCCTCAAGCATAAATAATGGAAAAGAGACGATTCAATTCAAATTGAAATTTGTTCATTCACTTCAGTTCCACAGCATTTTACAGTTGTCATTATTAACTTTTTTTGTTACGTAATGTTAACTCACTGACAAGATGCAGCTAGCCACTTAATGACACTGATCTTGTTCCCCCGCCCTAGGTAGGGATCTCAAACTGCACTTTATAGGAAAGCAGTGGAATCCTATTTAAATATGCAAATTGAGTCTCAATGATATTGTAATTTCAGCTGGAGGGCTGATTAGACTTCTTGGTCATGCCAAAAATGTTGGCAGTATGATTGTTCAGGGCATATAAAATTTTTAAAAAGTTTTATTTCAGACTTCCTTGAGAGTCAGAAGTGCTTCTCCACAGCCCGCAAGGAAGTCTCTCTAGTCACAGGCTCCCAGCTGACATGATGTTTTCACATTGCAGCTTTCTGCTGCTCACATTCCCCTTAATAGTTCCATTAATTCAAATTGGAAAGAAGTTACCAGAAATGAGATCCAGTTAATCACATTCCTGGATGCCTAGGATATTTTGTCCAGCTCAGAATACACATTGCAACTGTCATGTCATGCCCATCTCTTCACCCACCAATCCCATCACCAACCTTAAACATTATTTCTATGTTATTTGTGTTACTAACTAGTAACATTTTCTTCTTAACTAGTGAATGAAAAACTGTCTTGCTTATTTGCTATAATGACAAGTGTCATATTTGGATAGGGATTAAACTAAAGCCTTGTAATTATATCAAAGTTAACCTATTTCTAAAAAGGCTCAGTTAATGATTTGATTTTCCAGCATTTTGATCTGTGATAACAAAAGTTGTATTTTAGGACCCAAAAGTTTGAATTACTTTCAGAATAAGGCCACAACTAAAACAAAATCTGTTCTCTAATAATTTTATAACTTAACATTCAAACACAGCCGATCATTACGTTAATATATAATTAGTTGCAGTCACATAGAAAACCTGCCACCAAATTTCTCAAAATGAAAGGCATCTGGAGCCCTTTGTTGTGCTACCACTGACGTCCTCACAACAAACATCAAACTGAAGAATAAACTGTTCAGACTTTCATCCCTCTCATGGCCAATAATATCAAAAATATCCAAAAACTGCAGCAGCTTTTAAGCTTTGGCATTAAAAAAAAAAACACAGCTTAAATGTTAGTTCTTTCATTGCAGCTAGTGATGAAAGCTATCAGTGATATCAGAAATAAAATCACCTGCATTTTTTGAAGAATGTTGGAAATTTACAAGACACACAAGAATCAATGTCTTAAAGTCTCCTCTTATTTGCTTTAAAAATTATCACAAAGGGCAGTTTAAAGCTAGGTGATCAACCACCATGACACTTTGGTCCCCTGGCATATGAAAACCTTAGACACAGCTGTATAGCTTCACTAAGCTACTAACACAAACTTTCAAATCCACAATACATTTATTATTTATAGACAAGGCAGTGATGCACTTACACAGCCAGGGAGCTGCCAATAATTAAATCTCCACATGACAGATGGTCATTTGACTGTTGTACTATTGGACAGTCTTCACAAGTGGGACCATGCCACATTTCAAAGCACACATACTGCCTATTGGAATGTTGTTGTTTGTAGCTTAATCCATCAATGGTCATTAATTACCCAGTTGATACAGTAAATTCAGAAAAGGTTTCTCTCAACATTCCTCTTGAAACTTCAGAGCTCTTAATGTATAGAAAGTGCTTCACTTCAGGGCTACAGCTTCTGACTGCAACTCCATGTCCTGTATTTGCATCAAGATGGACTTGGATGCCCACCAATTGGAATGATTTATTAACACTGAAATAACTACATAAAGGCTAGTATCCTGTCACCAAGTCACCCTTTATTTACTTGTGCACAGTATAATGGCTGTGGCCAGCCAGGTCGGAGTTAGTTGCCTGAACTGAGGAGATTCTAAATCTCCTGGTTATAGTAATCAGCCATGTTTTCCTAATTGGCCCAGGTTAACAACCCCTATCAAGGATCTTGCAGTCAACAAGATCCAACTGCTTCTAGTCACTACATCCTTCCCACGTCCAGGGGAGTAGGCCTGGTCTTGTTCTTGCAGGGTTTCTTTGCGACATTTTGTCCGCAGGACCGGTTTCTTTGATGTGGACACTGACATGGACCGTAGCCTGTCTCATGCATCCAGAGCGTCTCAGGAGAGTTTATTCTTCTCCTTCCAGCAGTAATGGTATCGTGGCTGCATCCATCCCAGACTCTGAAGTTTGCTCACCACTGAACAGAGGGGGAAACCTATGGCTTCCGACAGGCCTTCTAGCTGTTCTAAGGGGCCAGGTATGTTTTGCTTCTGCTGAGTTTGACAGCTTTCAGTTGATCCACATGTTTGTTCATAACTGTATCACCTACTTGTACTTTGTAAGTCATGGAATCTGACCTCATATCAACCTCACTTTGCGCCTAAATAAAGCCATTTCCATGGTTCCAGCACCAAACTTCATCCCCTGAATTTAATCGTCTCTCTCGCTCACAGGAGGCATGTGGCCAGCATTGGCGTTCCTGCTGTCATTTCACCCTCCTCTTCACGTCTGGAGATATCAGGTTTAACCTGGTTCGCAGTCTTCTCTCCAGCAGCGTTGCTGCGTGCGGGGTGGTCCTATAATTGACTAGGAATCATGATAGTTTGGTATCAAGTGACGCTATGGGCTGCTTCTTTAAGCCTGCCTTCGTTTGCACCACTCTTTCCACTAGACAATTGGACGATTGATGGTATGGAGCTGTCCTTATGTGCTGAATGCCATTTGACTTTGGGAAATATTCAAATCCCCTGCTGGTAAATGACATACTATTGTCTGTGACCAATACTTCCAGGAGACTACGTATTACAAACCATGCTTGCAGCTTCTCAATCATCATCTGAGTTTGCCAAATGACCTTTCTGCACATCCAAATACTTTGAAGGGGCATCTACACAGACCAGGAGCATCGAGCCCAGGAACGGACCAGCACGGTCAACAATCAACCGAGTCCAGGATTTACCCAGCCATTCCCATGAATGTGGAAGCACCACTGGCAGCAATTTTTGTCCCTGTTGGCACTCTGGGCACTGCCCCACCAACGCAGCTATGTCAGCATCCAATCCTAGCCACCAGATTTAGTTTCTTGCCAGCATTTTCATTTGGAAACCACTAGATGACCCTGGAGGAGTTCAGCCAGTATCTGGCGGCAGTCTTTACTCGGTACAATCACCCTTACACCCTATAGTAATATACCGTCCTCTATAGCGATCTGGTCTCACTGGGTCCAAAAAGGTTTCAATCCTGGTTGTGGTGGCCCTTAGCACCAGATGTTTTAGTTTCGTTAGGACAAAATCTTTTTGTGTCCACAGTCGGATATTTTCAACAGGGATTGGAAGGGTATCCCGGAAGTTTAAAACCAAAACAGACTCTTCCAGTGGAGGCACCACCAATGGAGGATCTGCCAGTAGGAGTTGGCTCAAGGCATTGGTGTTAGCCACGTGGCTTCCTGGACGGTGATCTAACCTGTATGCACTCAGTGTAAGTTCCCAATGCTGAATTCTACAGGAGTTATGGGCTGCACCACCTTATCTTCCTTCAGTAGCCCTAGCAGGGGTTCGTGATCTGTCACAACAACAAATTCCTGTCCATAAAGGTACTGGTATAACTTCCTCACAAAAGATGACTGCCAAATGCTACTTTTCTACCTCGGCATATTTGCATTCAGCATCAGCCAAAGTCCGGGAAGCATACACTATTGGATATTCCTCTCCGTTGGGCCACTGGTGAGTCAACACGACCAAAACCCGTATGGGGAGGCATCGCATGTCAGCGCTACCTCTCATTTTGGACTGTAGTGGGTCAACATCTTAAATGACAACAGCTGCTTTCTCACTTCCCTGAAGGCTACTTCTTGGCTATGCGACCATTTCCAAGGCTGACCCTTCTTCAATAGCAGGTGTAAGAGTGCCAAGGTGGAGGCCAGGTTACATATGAATTTTCCATTAATTCACTGACCCAAGGGAAGACCTAAGCTCTGGTACAGACATGGGAGCCGGGGGCTCCTTTGATTGCCCTCACTTTATCTTCCAATGGATGGAATCCAGCTTTATCAGCTGTTATCCAAGGAGTTCACGTTGGGTGCCTGGAGCACACATTTTCCCTAAGGTGTGCACCCAGCTGTGAGAAACATTTAAGCACTATGTCCAAGTTTTCCAAGTGCTCTTTATTGGTGTTCCCTGCTTTATTAGTACCTTACCCAGATAAATGGCAACCTGGGGTAGCCCTCATAAAATGTTCTGCATGGTCCCCTGGAAAAGGGCACAGGGTGATGGTACCCTAAATGGCAGTCTTGTACACTGATATAAGCCCTTATGGGTACTAACTGTAGCATACTTCTGGGACTCCTCAATCAGTCGCAATTGCAGATAGGCGTGGCTCGTGTTCAGCTTCATAAAGGACAGTCCCCATCAACCCACCCGCCAATTTTGTGTCCAAGTCCTCTATGCGAGGGATCAGGAATTTATCCAGCTGCGAGAATCGGTTTACCGTTTGCTTATAATCCCCAAAAACAAACCGAGCCGTCAAGCTTCATAAATCGGTACAACTGGAGCTGCCTGTTCTGAAAACTGAACTGGTTTGATGTTTCCTTCACTCTCCAACCTCCCAATTTCCATCTTTACTTTTGCCCACAGGGCAAATGGCAACAGGCAAGCTTTGCAAAATCTTGGAATTGCTTCCCAGTCAATAAGTGGCTTTGGCTCCTTTGATAGTCCCAAGCCCTTCCTGAAATGCTCCTGGGTATTATGGTAGGGCTTCACAGAGGCAGCCATTTTCTAATCAAAAAAATGTGGAGCCAATCTAGGTGAATCCTTCCAAACCAATTCCATCCCAATAGGCTTGGGCCCAAGATTCTTACTACCCTCACTGGTAACTGCAGAAACTGCTTCTTATAGGAGACCAGAACCGATGTCGTACCCTTAATCTGCAATTGTTCCCAGGTTCTCAGTCTGGCTGGAGTCCTGAGCGAATCTTGTTAAAGACAGATTCGCAACCACAGATACATCTGTGCTGGTATCGACCTTCATGGGAACTGGGTGACCATTTAACTAAACATCAATTTTAAATCAATTCCCATTTGGATGCCACTAAGCAATTTAATTGTTCCAACCCACATGCAGAGGTGCTTTTCAGGCACGCACTCTCCTTTGCTGTCTCAAACAGCAAACAGTCAGAAACTAAAATGGCTTGCCAGCCCAGATCTGAAGAACGTTTTAGCCTCTTAGCCAAGGTTCGGCTTTGTTGTGGGCTTCTGCTGTGGGCTGGCCTATGATCCCACTGCTCAGGATATGCCCTGAGTGAAGCTCTGCGATTGCTTACACTCAAGCGATGTTCCCAAGCTCAAAGACAGCCGAGGGAGTCCACTTCCGTTGGGATGCCTTGTAGCCCACATGCTTGACTTGCCGCATTTTCTATTGTCAAAGCCAGTTGTAGCACCTGTTTGATGGCCAGTTGGGCTTTTGCTAGTAGGTGCTTCTGCATGGTCACATCATTAACCTATTGCAAAGTTGGACAGAGGTGCTTGTGGATTTGGAGGCAGGAAGTTAGAATTTGGTGTTTGTAAAATGCTAGGAGGGGAAAGTATTGCGTGGCCCCTTTAAAAGATCATGTGCTTTTTCAATGCTTAGAGATTTAAAATGGATGCCTGTGAGCAGCAACTTTAAAGTTTGCAAGTACACAGACAGCACCCGAATTGAAACATTTGTATCCAAAGGCCATACAGTTATCAGACCAAGCAGCAGTTTTTATTAATACAAACTTTTGAATTTAGCCAATGTGAACCAGACACTAAGAAACCAAAAACCAATTAAATTTAAATTTGATGATTGTGATGTCATAGGATCAATCTTATTGTAAAGAAACTGACGTGTCATCAAGGATATAAAAGAAGGGGCTGCTGGGCAAAGACAGGAGAGCTAACTGCCATCTGCCAGAGTTAACAGCCATCAGTTCTCAAGGGATAATCGCTGGCTCACAGACTCCTGCGAGCACAATCTGAAGAACAAAGGTACCCACAAGCACAACTAGTGAATATCCCCATCAAGAAGAATTGATGGGCAAGACACAGAGCATTCTGGAAGACACATAACCTGGCTGTACTTGAGAGACTAAATTCTACTTTTGTTTTATATAAGTGGGACATGGACTTAGCGGAACAACATTCTATTGGAAATAACAAGCATGGGGCTGGTTGAACACAGCAGGTCAAGCAGCATCATAGGAGCAGGAAAACTTGACGTTTCGGGCGTAGACCCTTCATCAGAAATCCTATGATGCTGCTTGACCTGCTGTGTTCATCCAGCCCCATGCTGGTTATCTCGGATTCTCCAGCATCTGCAGTACCTTTTATCTCTGATACAACATTCTATTGGAAATTTGGTTTATCCGGGAGTGGTTAGTAGTTAGAAGGGATTTATTCAGTTTGCTAACAGTTTACGTAATTTGTTCAAAGTTAGAGTTAGATAAATAAATTGTTGTTTATAAAGTAAGGGTCAGGGGTTATTTTATTTAACCACTAGAAGTTGCTAAAAGGCAGGTTACGCCACGATTCACACTCCTTTGACAGATTATAGGGCAAGGTGCTCCTTTTTGGGTGTTGCAGTTTCAGTTCGGGCAGGGGGAGTGGTTATCTTCTACTTTATAACAACTCCTATGTACCAAAACAGGGAGGGTCTCAACATCTCATTCAGGGTTAACCCAAAATCACATGGCTCTGCCAATCATCTGAAGCTCGTCAAAAACCCAAATATGGATTCCCCTGGCTTTTTAACAGCTGAATAAAACTGATAACGTCTGAATTAGGTGGTGGTTTGGACTTGTAATATTCTTCAGCCAAGACTGTTGAATGGACCTCTCTATTTTCAAATCTATTTTCTGCTTTTGTGTGCTTCAATTGCAGCCATAACCTTGTATGCCTTGCTGTCTCGTTACCCCATGATCTGTATGTCCTTGTATGTTATGATCTGCCTGTACTGCTTTTCATTGTACTTAGGTACATGCAACAACAATAAATCAAATCAAACTGGTATCCCAAGTCTCTTCCTCACACTTCTTTAAAATCATGCTAATTCATTTATACTACATCTCTTTATTCTGCCTTCCAAGTGTATAATTACACTTGACACTAATAGTTTTCATCTACAACCTGTTCATTTCACCAGGACTGTCTCTTTTTATTTTGTTTTCACAAACTGAATACTGAAATGAGAAAGTGCTTTTTATAAACTCAACTTTGAAAGTGTGGCTGCGATTTTGAAGAACAAGTAGTGTTACACCTGTGCTAGACACCATATAATGAACTGTTTGAACAAATAGTAATTGCAGATGATTTAGAGCTGAGTAGGTATATTAACACAGTTCTTGTTGGTAACAATAAGTTGGTTGGTCTATGGATGAAAGGCACTTACCAGTGACAAAGACCTTTTTGTCTGCCTACACTGTGACTGGTTCTCATGTAACTGAACAGCTTGAAGCTGGGAACAAGTCAGATGGAGAGAAGCATCTAGCTCATCCCAAGCTCAGGAATAGTCTCTGTTCTCTACAGTCAAAACTCACCGCAAACCCAAAGAAGTTCCTCTTTCCTGCAACAATATGTGGTAGATTTTTAACTGACATGTCAGATTTTTGTAAAAGTTAAATCAGCCACCTTGAGTCTCTCACTAACCAAAGAAAGAAAGCAGAGAAAGATGACTGAAGCTGGTGAGCAGAAGAGATAAAGATAATCCCAATAAAAGTACCTGGGAACAAAGACCCCTGAACTTTCCAGTCTTTCCCTTCTGTCCATAATCTATTTGCCGGTATGGGGAGTTTATAATAGGACTGGAGTTTTATGTTGTACTAACAGCTAAGTTCATAGCATTCCTACTTTGGAGTCAAACTTCAGCACACATACCAATGGTTTATAACTGTTTACCTGTAGCTAGAGTCTAATCACTTGCAATGAGAAGTGATTCTTGTGTAGAAACCAGGTCCATACTTACTTTCTATCTGGGCCTAAAAGGCAGGTAAATTGGGTAACTTTGCATACCTTTCAATCTTTAACTTTTGTGACAACTCTTAGGAAGAATGGAGCTCAATTTCCAGCATGCTACACCAGAGTGTCACGATACCAGATCCTTTTGAACTCTGCTACTAGCCTCAAACTTTTACAGCAGCTTCACATTTGGGTCATATTATCTGCTATTTGTCAGCTCAAACTCTGATAATATCCATGTCCTGCTTAACATTAACATGGGCAACTTAATCATTGGGGAGTGGTAGATGGAGCTGAACTGTCTTAACTAGAGCTTCTAAAACTGGAAAGAGTCACGGCATGATTTTCGAAGTCAACTGAGCTGTAGATAATTTAATCAGCTATTGTACAACTTGGCATTTTCCTTAAGATTTTTCATCTGTAAATCATTTGCATCTGGAAGAGCTGTTTTACCTATAAATTAATTATAAGGAATGCAGTGTGCTTAGAGAAACAAGGATTAAAGGAAAAGCCCAAACTGCAAGTTAATTAACATTCCAAAACAAATTCCCGTTTAATAGGCCTGGGATTAGCTTCAAATTTTGGACAGATAGCATTTTATATTGTACAGGGAAGTTCTGGGGCATTTTTACACAAGTCCATTCGTTTGACACTGAGATTTGAAACGGGCTCATCTTAGAGTAATCATTCAATGTTGAATGATATGTTATATTGAGAGAAAATGTACAATTATTCTTACCTGACCCATTTCATCAAGCTTTACCATCCATCCTTTCTTAAAGTTCAGGAGGTCCGGCTAAAAAGCAAGGGGGAACATTAGCAAAGTCGATGCCAATCATCTTAATTAATTCATTCTACATGTCTATCAAATAACTTGCTTAAATGACCACATTTGATCAATTTCAGTTTTGAAAACGTCAGCATGGTTTAGTTCACAGCATTCCTACTTCAGAGTCGAACTTGAGCATTCAAAAGGCACTCCAAGAATTCAGCGCATAATTTACATTTAGCTACATAACGATTATAGTACATTATTTAAGGTGATGCTTTGAATTCAAGTCTTTGCCTACCTGTACAGATAAACAAAGTTTCCAAAGCAAGAAAAAGAACAGGGAGGTCTCAGTGTCCTGTAAAATATTTCTTCCAGCTACTATTTAAGAGCTTGCTATGTACAAACTGGTTGTCATCTTTACCTACATAACGAATTGCACTTCAGAACAACAATTACCTGGTTACAGAGTACCTCAAATTAAAGGATGTAATGAGATACTGCAAAAATGCATCTTTCACGCCAAGAGAAACACACATGAAACTTGCATAGGATCTTCCCTCCACTCTCTCTAAAGAACCTTATAAATCCTGAGGCGATTATTTAACACTACAAATATGCTTTATTCAATGCTAACAATTGACTTTCACAGGAAATCTATATAATACAGAACATCCCTTTAATCTTATTCATGAGCAAATCTTTATTCAGGTTATTTTAAAAAGAGTTAAGAAACATTAGCTGTTCTTGGTGTCACAAATCCCACCATTCTGTTGGGGGAAGCAGTCTAATTACACTAGTCTTCTTGAGATTTATTAATTTTAAATTCATATTCTTCAAATCATTGTCTAAGCTAAATAATCTGCTTCCCTGTATATATCTTTGTCACATGTTTGAAATATCTCATCATATCAAGTGTTTTTTGCTACATTGAAAATCAGTTTAGTTTTGACAGCCTTTTGATAAATACAAAAGCATTAAATATCCACAATTTTCTAATAAACTGTTTCTCATGCATTAATTTTGAAATTGGGATGCGCAGAGTTGCACAGGGAGTGCAAAAATGTAGCTTCCACAATGAATAAAAATTAACATTTTTAAAAATAAAATAACTTGAGGATGCAACCTTTGAAATGTAATGGGTCAAAAGAAATCTTGAATACCTGGGCCTATTTTACAAGTTATCTAAGGTTTAATTGTTATAGATATATTTGAAAGTTTGAGACTAATTCATTTATAGTTTCACACAAACACAAGGGTACACTTTGTTACAGAAAAGCTCAATTTCTGACTGAATTTTAAAGTATCGACCTGATCAATACAGAAACAAACTGCTTTGGTATAGTGCCTTTAATGTAGTAAAGCCCGAGGATAAATTTCAATGCAAGCTTAAATAAAATGCTAGTTGTTGTGTAGAAATACAACTTTTTCCATTTATATTAATCTGGTCCACATATACAGACATGCACACATAGAACATGCATTCAAAAGGACGAAATTTACCTCGCCCACTGGTCTGGATGTAAAGTCTTTGAGCCATGCAGACTGGGTGCAGGGCGAATAAAGGAAGAGAGGAGAAGACAAGACAAGAACATAAGAAATGGGAGCAGGTATGGATCATTCAATCCCTTGAGCCTGCTCTGTCACTTAAGACAGTCATGACTGAACTTCTGCCTCAACTCCACTTTGCTGCCTACTTTCCATATCCCTTCATTTCCAAAAAGAGATCAAAAGTTTATCAATCCCAGTTCTCCCTGAATAAAGTTAATAATGAAGTACATTCAGATCACTGGGCTAGAACATTTTAAAGATCCACTGCTGAAGAAATTTCTCCTCATCTTCGTCCTAAATACGAATGCCTCATCTTGAGGCTGTCCATGTGCCTCCTGCCCCACCCCAATCCAGGTTCCTCAGGAATAAACTTCAGTGTCTCCCCTGTCAATCTTCGAGAATCTTCTATGCGGCCTAATTTATTCTGCCAATTATCCTCATTCTCTTGCCCCAGGATCAAACCATTGTTTTGCCACCTCCTACAGAGAAATGAAACATTCGGGGATTTTTGGTCAGGTGCTCAGCTCTCATTGATGGATAATTACTGCTGACAAATAAATTGAGGTAAGCCTCAAACATATTGAGAAGGGAAAGTTGTTGGCTTTAATGGTCACTTCCTGTTCAAAACTTTTAGAACACAGGACCTTCAATATTAGAAATCATTAACAGTTAATAGTGATCTAGACATTCAGTAAACAACTAGGTCAGATCATCATTCTCAAAATGATAAATGCATTCAGTTTTGAGCTTAAACCTGTAAATATTTGAGCGCTAATTACATGATAAATCTACAGTATTAATGTAGCAAAAACTCAAAATCTCAAATCTAGTATTGGTTAAAAGGTGATATTTACCAGATTCAATTTCAGCTATAATTTCTGCACTGATAATGTGTGTCAATCGGGAAGATAAAGCAGACTGAATCACACCAATGAAAGTTATTATTCGAAGAGTAACCCATATTACTATAATACTGGTCTTTGTCATACACATGTATACATTTCTGGTGAATAGATAAGTTAAACGTTTGGAGTACTATGAAAAGAACTCTGCAGCAAGAAAACTGCATTGTAACAGTGATTTTGTTTTAGATTTAATACAAATGCTGCAGTAAGTAATTTTGAAAGGCCCAGCGTTCTCAAATTCTCATTTATAATAAATTCAGTCAATCATAATTAGAGTCACAGAAAGACAATTCTATGATCATTTGTATTAAGAGTGGAAACTTTGTTGTATCATGCTTCTTGAATGAGGAATAACCTAATGATCTAAGCAAAAAAAAAAAAAATCAGGACATCAGTTTTGAAGTGCTACTTGGTACGTAGCTCCCTTCTTTCATAAGATGAGGGCTGGAGTGACAATTTGCGTGACAGCGTCCTTCTTCAGCAAATAGCTCCCAATCGAAAAGGAGTTGCCCTGTTAGGTGGTTGATCGACATTTATTTAATATTTTCTACACATCATAGGAATATATGTGTATTTAGAGAGGAACTTTAGAGGGAAAGGTCCTTATAAAACAATAACACTGTATTTAAACAGCATCTTTAAAAGTAGTAAAATATCCCAAGGTGCCATTAGGAGGCCTAAATGAGATTTAGCACAGTTACTATAGGGGTGTACAGCAGTTAACCATAAAGGTTGGGCATGGAGGCAAGTTTTAAAGAGAGTCTTAAAAGGAGGACACTGATAGAGTGTGAACTCCAGATGTTTAGGCTTCAGCAGCTGAAGGCATAGCCATCAGCACTGCAGCAATTAAAATTGGAGATGTTCAAGAGACCAAAATTGGAGGACCGCAGACACTATGATTTTTGAGATGAACACGATTGCAAAGGTTAGAGATATTCAAGGCTAAGAAGGATTTGAAAACGTATCAGAATTTTAAAATCATGGTGTTACTTATGATGCGTTAACCAGACTTGGTGAGAGTTAGGACACAGACAGCGGAGCCTCAAGATGAGCTGGGTTGGAAGACAGAGGTCAGCCAAGAATGCATTGGGATAGCCAAAGCCAGAGATTATGAAGGCATAAATTGTCAGAAGAAAACAGGCTGTGCCAGGATGAACGGCTTAGGCAATGCTATTGAGGTAGTAAGCAGCAGTTTTGTGATTATGTAGCATGCAGTTGGAAGCTCGGTCAAATATAACACCAAGGCCGTGAACAGTCACGGTCAGCTTTAAACAATTGCAAAAGGATAGTCAGGGAGTCAGTAGCTAAGGAATGGTTTGTGGTGGGAGAAAAGGTCGATCTTCCTCACATTTAAACGGAAGGATTTTCAACGCATCCGATACTGTATGTTGGACAAACACAGCCTGACAATTTAGAGACAATGCCAGGGTGAGAAAATGGTGTTTGAGGGTAAGGTGGGTTTCATCAGCATGTGGAAATTGGCAACGTGCTTTTGAATGTTGTTACTGAGTGCAGCATGTGAAATGAGAAATACAAATCATAAGAGCAGTTATCTAGATTATCTACCTCAAAAAATTTATAAAGTGTGATAAAATCTGCCCATGCAACAAGCTTACAATCAACTGGATCCAATTCTAGAATACGCAAATTAGCAGTGCATCATGTTGCAAAACTGCTTTCCAGGCTTCTTTCTGCATGAATAGCAGATACATACATTCTACCAAGAGATCAGTAAGATTCCCCTCAATCCTGGTCTGGTTGCCTTTGGTAGGTTGGATATAGAGTTGTGGAAATGTATTTCATCCATAATCATTAGATTTTCCTCATAGCCATGGTATTTAGTGCATCTTTTCACAATAAATTTAACAAATATGTTCTGACAATGAAAGGATGCTATCAATGCAATAACATTCATTACTATAATATTAAGTTTACATTGTGGAACTTTTTAAAACCTATCGCAAGGCTCACTCATTTCCTTTTTACATTTAACAATGGATAGCATGGGACTTTTAATATTTTTTCCATTGTTCAATCCAAGGATCCTGAAACCAAATCATATAGAATGTCGACAACTATTCAAGCTAACACTAGTTAGCTGGATACACTATGTGATGGGAGTCAAGGGTATTTCTTGATCTGGACGACTCACTGCTAATTGGACAAACTCAGTGAATTGGTGTAGAGATTTTAGTCATATTTCTAATTGTTTATTTGTGCAATATATTGGGATGATACACAAAAATTACAAACTGAATTGCTAAGACAACAGTTTTACCGTCATGATGGATTCTGTTGTTCTTCTATCAAGGGATTTCGCCCGCCGAAGAGGGGGTACAGCAGAAGAATGAAAACGCTGCTCTTTGACTGGTTTCTTCTTCATTTCCTGAAGAGAAAGCATCAAGTTAAAACAAAATATAGCATCAATTGAGATGTCCATTCATGATAAAAACAATGACAACATCAAAACTTCATTACACCCATTTCTGTACATCTGAATATATTGAAACCAGGATTTCATAAAGAAACTTAGTTTTTTAAAAAAGTCTCCATATTCAATTCAGATTTACTGTCTCCTACAGGATAAGGGATACGTAAATCTAGGAAGTTGATCCCTTAAAACAAAAACTGCATATGCCTGTACTAGCAATTTGAACAGGTAATTGCTCCTAATGTGTTGCCACAAGGGCTCACCACAGACTGCATGTTTACTCTTTTTGAGGAGTAGCAGGAGAGGCATTAAATGAGAACTTGGCAATGTAATACTGCCTTCATTAACACAGGAAATAATAATAACCAGAAATAACCCTGCAGGACTTCAGTTAAGAACAAACCCAACCTCTAAAATACTCTCAGCTGCAAAAATAAAACTTATGTTCTTCGTGAAATGTGAAGTGCTTTTGCCTGCTGCATAACCACCTGGAACTTTATTTCATGGCAGCTGAACTGCTTGAAGGTCACATTAATGAGCACTTGAGGCCTCCTGACCTTAACAGGTCAAATAGTTCTGTAATTTTGATTCAGTTACATGCACTTGACAATCATGAAGGAGCAAAATACTATGTTTTACTTGTAGCCACAGAGTTCACTGCATACTTGTGCCCAACATTAATGCTTTGCAATCCTCAGGTCCTCTTGCAGTACAGCAGTCATACAAGAAGCTACCAAATTAAGTTCAATTTTTTTTGCTATAACCCTTTGAAACAGTATTTGGTGTGCAAGCAGATTTTGTTGCTCAATAAAGGTCAAAGCTCATCTCATACAGCGGGACATAGCAAGGATATAACTGACAAATATAATCATAATCAACTCGGTGGACAGTTACCAAACACACAAAGTCAGAAGTGACATGGAATTAATCACTAAATTTACAAAAGCAATTAACAATCGCAAAGTATTCTGACTTGTTCAATTCATATTGTTCCCTCTAAACAGGGGACCACAATGAAATTTTGAATACAATTGTGCAATCTATACAGAAATAAAGCATGTGCAGAAACAGTTTTCAAACTGTGCCGAGGTTCTCAGATTTCAGAATTAGGCTGCTTCTACTGTGTTATCTGTTGTAAAAACAAACTAGAATTTGAAGAATGTACAGGAATTAAAAATATTTTTGTCAAGAGATCCTATTTTAGAGATGAGCTGTAAAATCTCATACAAAAGGAAAACAATTCTGCCCAATAAATAAACTATATTGTGGATCACACAGCCCATGCCATTAACCATTTTGAAAGACAGTTTGAACTGAATTTTTATTTTTAAAAACTGACGAGAATCTGAAACTTAAACAGAAATAGATTTAAGAACTTGACATCATGTTGAAAGAGACAGCCACTGACTGAAACAAATCAGACAATTCACAGCCCAATTTGCAATCAGTGCTGTAGGTATGCCCCAGGTTTAAATTTGGGCCTGTACCATCACAGCAAATATAAACGAAAGAGACGGTAAGATGCCAACATTGGTTACTTTGCTCCTAGGCCTAGGAACAACAAAGAGAAAATGGAATAAAGTTACAGCAAAGGATATCACGTGCTCACTATCCATAACCAATTGATCCTGCTGCAAAGATTACACATGGGGATTTTTGTCTTTTTAAAATCAGTTCTACTGGGTCATTATAATGTACTCTGATTATACTGAAGACAATCATCTCTAGGCTCAATCAGGACAAATGTTCTTTATTTGTTGGCCCTGGAAACCCTCCAGTACCTCAACCATTTTCTGGCATGACATTAGGAAGGGTGACAACATTGAGAAACAATACTGGCAAGCAGGCCATCAGGTTGTGCATATTGGTAACAAAATTTTGGGTCAGAAGTTCACAACACACTTTTAACAATGGAAAAAGATTGCTTTAAGCTTTAAGGGAAGGATACTTGCATTTGTTTAAACAAACTCAATTTCTTGATCAGAACACAGTTTAAAAAAAAGCCCACCTATACATTTACCATGATTCAACTACTGAAACAAAATGTATTACAAATTAGAACTTAAGTCAGGGTAGAATGCAAAATGTAACGTTAATGAAAAACAGAGACATCAAACCCCAAGGCTATAAACAATATTGTGTTATTTGATGTTTGTTGTCAAACATAGCTACAGACTGTATTAACAGTTACATAGTCTACCTATGACGAGTCTACTTACAGCAAAGTATTTCAAGAAACAACTTCCATAACTCAGCTCTAATGAATTTTCATAGTATACCTACACTTCTGTCCATAAGACCACCACTTAATAGTAAAACAAAAGCAAAATATTGCGTATGCTGGAAATGTGAAAAGTAAAACAAGAAGGGATCGAAGAACTATATTTGACTCAAACTTTTAAATGTCGTAAGCCAAATAAAAGCTGACAAGTAGAAAGTTACTTTCATGCTACTTAAGTGCCAGGCAAAGACCATCTCCAACACAAGAGAATCCAACAATCTTGCCTTGCCATTCAAGGTGTGAGACCATAAGATGCAGAAGCAGAAGCAGGGCCATTTGTCACATTGAGTCTGCTCCGCCATTCTAAGAGAATACGCTGATCTGTTAATCCTCAATTCCGCTTTCCCTTCCGTTTCTCCAGAACACTGGGCTTTTTTTTATTGAATAAAAATGTCTCAGCCTTTGATGTACTTAACGAACCAGCTTGACAGCTCTCTGCAATAAAGGATTCCAATGATTGACTACCTTCAGACAAGAAATTCGTTCTCATCCCTATATTAAATGGGCAACTCGGCATGTGGATGGATATTTGAATAGGAAGGGTTGAGATGAATATGAGCCAAATGCTAGCAAATGGGATTAAGTCAGATTGAGACGTCTGGTCGATGCGCACGAGAACGGAACTATTGCATAATATCAGAACTGGCTGTACTGGTTCCCACTTTTGGCCTTAGGGAGGGGACCTACACAAATCAGTCATAACCCGCCTAAGAGGTTCTTCAAATGCAGGAATTGGCAAAGGTGCTGGTTTTATTACTGCCTGCGGCTTTCCTACCATCTGACACGTATGACAGGTACAGAAATATTCAACCACATCTTTACGTAATCAGGCCAATAGAAATGCTTCTGTATCTTAGCCCGAGTCTTCCTCATCCCTAGACGTTCTCCTACAGGTAATTCGTGCTACCTGCAATACTTTCTGTCTGTATTCTACCAGCAACACAATCTGGTGAACTTCCACCCATTTCTCATCTATACTAACCTGCCAAGGTCTTCATTTCTGCCTTATGGTTTTATCCTTATAGAATAGAATCCCTACAGTGTGGAAACAGACCCTTCAGCCCAACAAGTCCACACCGAACCTCAGAGCATCCCACCCAGACTCAACCCCCTATAACCCACTTAATCTACACATCCCTGGACACTACAGGCAATTTAGCATGGCCAGTCCACCTAACCTGCACATCTTTGGACTGTGGGAGGAAACTGGAGTACCCGGAGGAAACCCACGCAGACACGGGGAGAATGTGCAAACTCCACACAGACAGTTACCCGAGGGTGGAATCGAACCCGGGTCCCTGGCGCTGTGAGGCAGCAGTGCTAATCACTGGGCCACCAGAATAGCATTCTGGAATACATTCTGATTCCTTTTCCAAGTAGCTTTATGATACAAATCCTTTATCGTCTCATCTTTTTGTTGTAACTCCATTAATCTTTCAGAACTAAACACCTCTGCTTGATCCCCGACCCGCTTAGGTTTTTCGTTTACCATTTCATCAGAGTATCAGCTAACTAGATCTCAACTCCATCTTTCTTTCGTTTTCCCTTCTTGTTTTAACTATGGCTGTGGGATCTTGTCACCACAGTTGGGAAAAATTCCAGGGTATTTTTCTTTTAACTCCTCAGTTCCTTGGTTTTCTTTTGGCTTCTCCAACACAATGGGCATCTGTGATTCAGCGATCTCGTTTCCAAGAACAAACTGTATTCCTGGCATAGCCATTCTTTCAATCACTCCCACTTTCACTTCTGCAGTCTTGATTGGACTTTCTAGCCTTACCTTACATAGGGGAACACTAATTCTCTCTCCATTTATTCCACAGATTATCACTCTGCTGCGATATTCAGGAGTGAAAATACTTTCATCTCTTACTTTTAGAGACTGACCAGCTCCCGTACCTCTAAATGGGTTAACTTCTTTAGCCCGTCACCCTGTTCTACCTGAGTAAACATTTTTGACACAAATGAAGTCTTTGAAAAGATGAGGCACTATCTTACTTTCCAGCCCGAGACTAGGCTGTCAACTCTACTGCAGCTCCTCAATTTCTATTAGGATTTCCTTCACTACCTCAACTAATCCCACTGGTTTAGCCTTCTACCATATCATTTTTCCCCAATGCTTTATTAGGCCACAAACACTGTGCCTTTGTGTGTCCCACCTTATTGCAGTGAAAACACCTGAGGTCTTTCACCTCTCTTCCACCCTCTTGGGTTTCTTTTTCACATTTGGTAAACCACTCCCAGTGCGATCTACTTTTTGTTTTTCATTGAAGGACCTTTCTCTTCCCCAATTTCTATCCCTCATGGAATGAAATTGCTGTAGGAATCCAGATTTCGATTTATGTACTAAAATGTATTCATTTGCCATCTCTGCAGCTCTTCTCGCTGTTTTAACTTTCCGTTCCTCAACATGAGTTCTTATCACTTCTGGAAGTGAGTTTTTAAACTCCTCCGGCAGAATAATATCTGAAGAAGGGTCCCGACCCGAAACTTCAGCTGTCCTGCTCCCCTAATGCTGCCTGGCCTGCTGTGTTCCTCCAGCTCCACACTTTGTTATCTAAGATCCTCACATGTCTTTTCTATCTTTAATGCTCTCATCCATCTATTGAAGTTGCTCTGTTTAAATCCTTCAGACTCGACACAAGTCTGACCTGGTTCCTACTCTGTTTCTGAACTGTTGTCGAAATGCTTCTGGTAACAATTCACAGGCACTCAAAACAGCCTGTTTTACATCTTCATATGCTCCTGGCACCTCCTCTGACATTGCTGCAAACACCTCACTAGCCCTGCCTACCAACTTGGTCTGAATTAACATTACCCATATAGATTTTGGCCAGATCTTCTGTTTAGCCAATTTCTCTAAGGAAATGAAAACGGGTTTTTTTTATTGACTTTTGGTAAGATTTTGACATATTTGTACATCTCTGAGTAAGTCTTTGGCTACGATCAGTTTGCTCATCATCACACTCTTCCTCACTAGGCCTACCTTCATCTCCATCCTTTTAAATTGACTTTCCTAATTAAATTGTCTAATTGTCCACTTCCAAAGTGCAAACTCTCACTTTCTCCCTTGCTTCTGTCTTTCGCCATTTGCTCAGCTAGGAATCTTCTTTCCCTTTCTTTATCTTCTAATATGGCTTTTCTTTCCTTTTCTATCTCTCCTAACTCCAGTTGTCTTAGTTGCAATTTAATTTTTTCTAACTCCAATGCACTTGACTGTTTCACTGATGTACCTAAATGTCTGACTAACTCTGTTACAATTTCAGCTTTCTTCTTATCCCTAGTTAAACCCAATTCTAGCCTGTCTGCTAATTCTAAAAGTGTCTCCTTTTTCTGTCTTTCTAAATTTTTTTGGCAAATTTGGGAAGCATCTTTGCCCCCCGCACTCACCCAAAAAAAATCTTCAGTAATGTTAAGAGCCATTTCCCCACTTTTGATTTAATAACAAGCCACTGAAATTAAACAGACTTTCCACTTCTCACTTAAGTTTTATCTAAAGATCTAGGGCACTAAGCCCTAAATCTGTTTAAATCTGCTGGGTACTTTCATACCCCAAATCTGTCCTAATCCCAGACCTGAGCCCCCAGTCTATTATAAAGTGGAAGTTGACCCCCCTCTGATAATTAAAACCCAAACACCCAGAGAGAAGCTCCTCACCCTATAAGCTGTTAAAAAGGAGTGAGAGAAGGGGTGTAATCCACTTTTTACAGTAACTTCTAGAGGTTAAGTAAAATAAACCCGACACTAACTTTACAATCAACGAGTAACAATTTATTTATCTAACTCCAACAGTAAACAAATTAATTAAACTATTAACAAACCGAATAGATCCCTTCTGAGTATTAACTATTCCCGAATAAAACAAGATTTCAATGGAATGCTGATCCAATAAGTACAAGTCCCACTTATATAAAACAAAAATAATAAAAATAGAATTTAGTCTCTTGAAATTACAGCCAGGTTACGTGCCTTTCAGAACATTCTGTGCCTTCTCTGTCGAATGTTGTTAGGAACGCCTTCTCCATTGAATGCTCCGTCAGGAACACCTTCTCCGTCGAATTCTTCTATCATCAGGAATATTAACTAGTTGTGCTGTAGGTACCCTTGATTAAATAATACCTTCTCTAAAAAAGAAAGGCTGCGAGCTAGCGATTCTCTCGAAAGCTGAGAGCTGCTAAATCTGGCAGATAGCAGCTCGCTCTCCTGTCTCTGCTCAAATGTCCCTTCCTCTATACCCTTGATGACATATTAATATTCCCTACAGTAAGCTTGGTCCTATGTTGTCAAAACTATCAGATTTAAATTTATTTGGTTTTTGCTGTTTAGGTGCCTGGTTCAAATTAATTGGCTAAATTCAAAACTTGTTGCCTTGATAACAAAACAAAACTGCTGCTTGGCCTGCTGATTGTACAGTCTTTTGTTACAGATATTTCAATTCAGGTGTTCCATGCATCTGCAAACCCACAAGTTGATGCCCACAGACATCCTTTTTGAATTTCTAAGCATAGAAAAAAAACATACCTTTTATAAAGGGACCACACACTGCTTTCCACCCTAGCATTTTATAAACACCAATATTTTAAAAACAAATTCTAAAGTCCTGCCTTCCAATCCACAAATAATCTACCTAACTTTACAACACTACGTATGTAAATGCATGAAGTATTGTGCATAAGACTGGGGAGTTACAGATGTAGACTGCCATGCAGAAATGAGATATCGTGGTGAAAACAAATCTGGTTTAACAGAAGGCGAGACTGAGTGTCAAATATTTCTGGGTGTAAGCTTTCAGGAAAGATAGAAAAGAAACAGAAAGAGGAGAGGTAACAGCATTGGTTAAGGAGGGCATTGAAGTGCAGGAGAAAATGGATGTCTCAGAGCGTTTAAGGAGGACAGGGTTCTAAGGAACAGAAAGAGGACTGTTACATTGCTCTGTATAGTTTATAGACCACAAACTAGTGGAAAAGATATAGAGGAACAAATCTGCTGAGAAATTGCAGAGAATTTTATATAAACTTTTAAATTCGGACAGGACTAGACAGGGTAGATGCAGGAAGGATCAGGGTAAGTTGAGAACTAGGGGTCATAGTGTAAAGGAAAAAGGGGTATTAGCATTTAGGACAGAGATGACAATAAACTTCTTCACCCAGAGTGGAGAGTCTGTGGAATCCACAGAAAGCAGCATAGGCCAAAATATTGTATAATTTCAAGAAGTCGGACATAGCACTTGGGCTAAAGAGATTAAAGGATATGGGGGAAAAGCAGGTACAGCCTATTGAGTTGGATGATCAGTCATGATCAGAATGAATGTTGAGCAAGTTCAAAGGGCGTACTCCTGCTTCTATACAAAGACAAAAAAACTTCCATTTTGGAATCAAATATTTACCTGTGCTATTGCAATGTGCTATGGATCATATTTTAAGTAAATTAAAAGGAGTCCAGTATTGGCTAGACAATATTTTAGTCATAGGGACAAACAAGAGCAGCAGCACTAAAGTTAGATGCTATTCTGCAGAGACTTGAAGATCATGGCCTGAGAATGAGGAAAGACAAACGCGATTTTGTTTTTAATTGCTGACAAAAACTCAGCAAGTCTGGCAGCATCTATGGAAAGAAAGTAGAGTTAACACTTCAGATCGAGTGATCCTTCTTGAGAACCCTCTCTATGCCCCGTATCCTGCAACGTTAACTTTGCTTCCTCTCCAGTGGTGCTAGTCCTGCTAAGTTTTTCCAGCAATTTCTGTTTTTGTTTCTGTTTCTGATTTCTAGCATCCACAGCATTTTTTTGTGAATTTTAGAAGAAAAAAATTCACTTCAAAATATTTAGGCCATGTCATCAATGCTAAAGGATTATTCGAACCACTTTCAAAAATAGAAGCCATAGCTGAAGCTCCAGCACCTAAAAACAAAAACTAACCGCGGTCATTTTTGGACTGGCTAAATTACTATGGCAGGTTTGTCTCAAAGCTTGTAACCATTCTCAAACAGTCGCACAAATTATGATGACGAGAATTGGAAATGGGAAGGCCAATGTGAAACAGCTTTTAGACAAGCCAAAGAGGCTTTATTAAAGTCAGGAGTCCTGATCTATTTTGGCCCAAAGTTACTGCTGCAACTAGCATGCGATGCATCTCCATATGGAGTGGGAGCAGTTGTTTCTCATATTACCCAGTAAGGAACAGAAGCCAACAGCTTTTGCATCAAGATCATTAAAGAAAGCAGAAATGAACTATGCACAGATAGAGAAAGTAGTTCGAGATATCACTTGGCATTAATACCTGCATGGCGAGGAATTTATCCTACTAAAAAGGACAGAGACCATTTTAGTCATAGGGAGAAATATTTAGGCCGTGTGTAGGGATACCTTCTCTCGCAGCAAGTCGTAGGTAGAGGCAGGGTTTGCTACTATTAGCTCACAAACATTGCGAGTCAGAATCCCACTTGCACTGGAATGCTAATGGGCTGTCTAGATTATGCTGCCAAAACAGTCAACTGCAAACTGTCCTCATGTAGGCATTGTCTGCTTCAAACTAGTAGAAAACACTTCAGGAACAGCAGGACATGTAGTACACTAGAAATGATCCACGACTCTCAAAAGTGACGTGCATTGTACTTCATGGCAAGATTGCAACAACTCTAAAACTTCAGCCATATGTCAAATAAAAGCGAGAACTATCCGCACAAGCAGATTGGTAGAATGATGACTCTAAGTGACATAGTTAAGGAAATGTATGTTAAATCAACTACACAAAGGTCACATTGAGGAGAAGGTGACAATACGTGCAGTTTACACAAGAGTTTGCAATGTACCTCCATCAGCATCATTACACAGATGGAAATGGTCACAAAGGCCATGGCAAAGAATCCACATTGATTGCGTCAGGGAAAATGTTTTTCATAGTGGTTGAGGCACTTACTAACAGCCTGATGTTACCATCATGAAAACAACATGCTTCAGAGAAAACTATTGAAAAGCTGGGAGAGATCTTTATGAGACCTGGTTATCCAGAACAACTTGTTAATGATAACTGTGCACAGTTTACATCACAAGATTTGCTCAGACAATGATTAAAAGGTAACTGGGAGAACAAGGATCACTATCCAAAAGACTTGTTAACAGATGGAGTACAACCCATTTGATGACTCAAAAGGTTCACCAGCATTACTCATGGTAAACTGTCAGTTGCACATGGCATTTGATTTCCTGAAACCATACAGGGCAGAGACTATGTTGACAGGCATCATCAGGCTCAGCTTTTCCATGGGACCATAAGAAATAGGATCAGGAGTAGGCCATTCAGCAGTTCAAGCCTAGTCCACCATTCAATTGGATTGTGGCTGATCTGACATTCTTTACGTTCACTTTCCTACCATTTCCCCTTAACCCCGACTCCCCTACTGATCAAGTGTCTGTCTGCTCACCATCTGTCTATCTCACCCTTAAATATACACAAGGACTCTGCCCCCACAGTGCTCTGTGGCAAGGAGCTCCAAAAGCCCGCAACTCTCAAAGTAATTCCTCCGTGTCTGTTTTGCATTGGTTTGCCCCTTTATTCTGAGATTTTGCCCTTTGGTCCGAGATGAGAGAGCAAGCCAAATGTCACGTTTTCCAAAAGATCATGAAGCTTTGGCGAGAAATTACACTTCTGGCAAGGAGTGGGTACCAGCCATCACTGTGGAACAGACTGAACCAGAGTCCGACACCATACAATGAGAAACGACATGGAATGGAGAAGACATGCAGATCAATTGTTTGCAACCAGTGCAAGTATGCAACAGACAACATTAATTGAACATCCACAAATGACTGTGCCAAAAACAGCCCCAGATAACATTAGAATAGAGCATCTGAAGGAGATAATAACCATGTAGAGGATGCCAGGACATTGTGTGAATGGTAAGTCAATTTGTATTCAAGTTGGGCTATAACGCAATGCAGTATAATATCAAATAACTGTTCATAAGATCTTTAAAATTAGTATTAACAGGGGATCTTGTTCATTAGTATGAGTGCTTGTCAACCAGAGAACCCTGGAATATATTGTGAATGTTTGCATCGCAGGGACCTCTGCTGTAAAGGATGTTGCGTATTAATGCAAACATAGAGGACTATCACTTTGGGAGTCTGATCATGCGACTAGTAATGACATTATTGACCATTTTGAACAGTACACGGCTTAGCCTAACCTTGCCTGTACGGTAAATATCCCCATAATAACGATCCTCCTATTAACATTTTGGCCTCCTGGTCCTTCTTTTAATTTGAGAGGTTATACCCTCTGGTCCTAGACTCTCACAAAAGGAAAAAACCACCTCTTAGGATCTACCCTGACAAGCTATTTAAGAATCCTGTATGTATCAAAAGGTCTCCTCTCTTCATCTAAACTCAAGTACAAGCCCAATCTACTCCTTATAAAGAAAATCCCTCCATACCCAGAATTGAATCTATTCTCATTACTGCCTCCAGTGCCAGTATACATTTCCTAAGATAAGGGAAACAAAATTATTTACAGAATTCCAAGCGCTGTCTGACTAATGACTTGCATAGTTTTAATAAGATCACTGTATTTCTGTACTCCATTCTCTGTGAATTGAGACCAACAGTTCATTCATCTTCCCTATTACACAACGAATTTGGCTGCTAATTTTTTGTGATCGATGCACCATTAATGATTTTAACTCTTCCAATTTATTCAACTGATTTCAAATTTTGCAGTTGTCCTGGTGGGATTCAAGTCCCACAGCCCAAATCATATCCCTGGATTACTAACCTGGTAACATAACCACTATGATGCCATACCCATGAACTATCAGAATACAGTATATCAGTAACTTAACACGAACTTGGGAGGACAGAGGCAACTTTGAACCTATGATTGCCAAACTCTCTGGAGTTCTTTGTGCCACATTTGCTGTAGAGTAATTAGACTGGATTGATTTTTATATTTTTATAATTCATCAACAACCTTGTTATTATGTGAATAGAATACTTGCTAATGGCCAGCATGGACACAGTAGGCTGAAGGGTCTTTTTCTGTATTTGAAAGTTATGATTCCATGGACAAAGGAGCTGAACTCCAGAGGTGAAGGTGAGAGTGACTCTCCTTGACATCAAGACAGCATTCAAGTGAGTTATGGCATCACAGAGCTCTGAGAGAACTGATGTCAAGGGAACGGAGGAGAAAATTCTCTGCTGGTTGCAGTCACACAGCACAAGACAGACAGTCAAGATTGTTGGAGGTCGGTCATCACTGCCCCAGGACATCACTGCATGAGTTTCTGACGGCGATGTCCTAGGCCTAGATACCTTTCCATCACAGGGTCAGAAATGGGATATTCACCGACGATTGGGAAACATTCAACAACATTGTGATTCCTCAGATACTGATATCCAGACAACATTGAAACATGGAATGATTAGTGGTGAGTAACATTCCTGTCACACAAGTGCCAGGCTCTGACCATCTCCAACAAAATGGAATCTAACCATCACCCCTTCACATTCAATGGCATTACATTCACTGAAACCTGCATTAACAACATTCTGAGAGTTACTATAGACCAGAGTTGAATTAGCCATGTAAATTCTGTGTTTATCAAAGCAAGCCAGAGGCTTGGAGTTCTGCAGCATGTAACTTACGTCCTGCCTCCCCAGTGCCCGTACACCAACTACATGGCACAAGTCAGCAATGTGATAGAATATCTCCACTTATTTGGATGAATGCAACTCCAAAGACACTCAAGAAACCATACACCATCCAGGTCAAAGTAGCCTGCTCGAGTAGAACCCCATCCATCACTTTCAACATTCACTCCCTTCACTATTCTAGCAGCAGTAGTGTGTACCATCTTAAAGATATAGCGCAGTAACTCAGAGATCTTCAACACTATGTTCCAAATGCATGGCCTCTGCCTATCTAGAAGGACAAGGGCAGCTGATGCCTGGGAACACTACCACCTGCAAGTTTTTTCCATGTCACACACCGCCCTGATTTGGAACTATATTACCTCTCCTTTGCTGTTATTGTGTCAACATTCTAGAACTCCCTAATATTACTGTGTATGTCCCTACACCCTAGGGATGTAGTGATTCAAAAAGGTAGCACATCACCATTTTCTCCAGGGCAATTAGGGATGGGCAATAAATTCTGGCTACCAAATACCCATACCCCATAAGTGAATGAAAAACATCCTTCCGAGAATGTGAACAGAATTGTATGTAATGCTCTAACTGAAGCCAAATTGGTGTTTTATAAAGATTCAATATAACCTATGCCCACGAAGTCTATCATTAGCCTCTTCATCATGCGCAATACTTCCAATGTTTATGCCATATGCAAATTTTGAAATTGTGACCCGCACAGCCAAATTTAGCTCACTAATATAGCTCAAGAAAAGCAGTGGTCCAAGTACTGACCCACAGAGAAATTCATTGAATGCCTTCCTCTAGACCAGAACGAAGCATTCACTAGTACCTGTAAACACTACACTGCTGTGAAAATTAGCTTAATCTGTAAAAGAATTTGGAGCTGAACATATGTAAATCCTACCTTCAAAAATAAATAGCAGTCCCAGTTGGGAGTTGCAAGTACTGGTTTTCACAAATCTTTGAATGTAAAGTGGTTAATTTTTTCTAACCCCACCACCCCCATGGGTACTTGGATTATGTAACACCTTTGGCAACATCATGTTATCTATTGCAGTGCTAACTACTTGCAATTATGGTAAGCCTTAAATTGTTAGCAATGTTATGACCTATTCTCTTAAACCATAAATACAACTACCTCATCTATTACTTTAATCGGAACGTTAATCAATTTACAACAAACATTGAGCATTTTCGCAGAAACATTGTCCTTTCCGGCTAACACAGTGTGGAGCTGGAGGATTACAGCAGGTCAGGCATCAGAGGAGCAGGAAAGTTGATGTTTCGGGTTGGGACCCTTCTTCCGAACACCCTATTTTCCCGCTCCTTTGTTGCTGTCTGGCCTGCTGTGCTCCTCCAGCTCCACACTTATCTCCGAGTCCAACATCAGCAGCTCTTACTATCGCCTTTCCGGGCTGCTTCTTTACAGTACTACATCAGCTAGACATGTTTCTTTCCCAGAGAACAGACAGAGGAGTTAAAAAAAAAAACAAGAACCGATAGCTTTTGAAAATCCATCAAGCAACAATTGTTAAAATTATGAGAAGTACAATATGAAATGCAAATATTGTGACATATTAATGCACCCATGAATAGATTAGAGGAAATGATGGTCTATGTCGTACCTACAACTGAAATTTAATCACTTTGTCCCTTTTTCTTATTTCACATTTAGTTTAGTCTAACTCAGTCTGGTACATTAGTGGCACCTAACTTATTTTATGTAATAAAGTCTAGGATAAATTGATTTAAGACACAACAGAATACAACGTTAGTTCGCAACAAACAACTGCACCTCCCAGTTGCGAACCATTTCAACTCCCCCTCCCATTCCTCAGATGACATGTCCATCCTGGGCCTCCTACAATGCCACAGTGATGCCACCCGAAGGCTGCAGGAACAGCAAATCATATTCAGCCTGGGAACCCTGCAGCCCAATGGCATCAATGTGGATTTCACAAGCTTCAAAATCTCCCCTCCCCCAACCGCATCCCAAAACCAGCCCAGCTCATCTCCACCTCCCTAACCTGTTTTTCCTCTCACCTCAAGCCACACCCCCATCTCCTATCTACTAACATCATCCCGCCCCCTTGACCTGTCCGTCCTCCCTGGACTGACCTATCTCCTCCTCACCCCCCTACCTACACTCACCTTTACTGGCTCCATCCCCGCCTCTTTGACTTGTCTGCCTCCTCTCCACCTATCCTCTCCTCCATCCATCTTCTATCCGCCTCCCCCTCTCTCCCTATATATTTCAGAACCCTCTTCCCCTCCCCCATTTCTGAAGAAGGGTTTAGGCCCGAAACGTCAAGTTTTCCTGCTCGACCTGCTGTGTTCATCCAGCCCCATGCTTGTTATCACAGAATACAACGTGTTGCTTTTCAGTGAAAGTCTAGTTTATTCCTGATGTTCTGTCTGTACTAGAGTTGGATGCTGTGTCTGTTGTATTTAAATCTAACTGCAACATCCTACTAGCTTTTGTCAGTGCTGTAGATAATCTTCACTACTGAATTACAGCCCTTTATTAATTGATCCTTAAATCATTATTCCATAGAAAAGGCTGAGCTTTTTAACCATAGCATGCACATTCACATGAATTTTTGCAAATCATTTCAACTTGACATTGCATTAAATCAAAAGGAAAATCAAGCAGCCAATCAATTAGAAAAGAAAATAGAAGGATCATCCAATTCAGAATTTTTTCATTTTCGGGTAACTGAGAAAGCTACCTTTCTCACTATGTGTTACTGACCTAATTGCTATTATTAACAGAGTAAGTGAACAAACATATGGAGCTGCCTTTACTGTGTAACTTACCTCTATTCTTTGAACTTGTCGAGTTTCACTTCTCCCGGGTCGCGAATCACTGAGAGTAGTTTCATCAGCATCCATTTGATCAGCATCCAGCTCGAGCGCTTCTAATTTCTCTATCACAGTGGAACGCCTGTGAGATCAGATTTAAAAGCTATAAGCTCCAATTTGAAAATATTACTCCATAAATGCACCCCACAGTGTGTACCAGACATTACAAACAATAACAAAACAGCAGTTGCTGGAAAAGCTCAGGTCTGGCAGCATCTGTGAAGAAAAATCAGAGTTAACGTTTTGGATCCAGTGAACCTTCTTCAGAACTGACTGTAGCTAGGAAAATGTCAGGTTATATGTAGAAGATGGGGTGAGGGAGTAAGGAGTAAACAATAGGTGGGGTAAAGCCCAAAATCAGAGAAGAATACTGTGCCACCGTGCAGCCCTAGTTAGCACAGGTGCCTCACAGTGCCAGGGACACTGGTTCAATTCAACCCTCGGGTGACTGCCTGTGTGGATTTTGCACATTCTCACCCATGTCTGCATGGGTTTCCTCCCACAGCCCAAAGATGTGCAGGCTAGATGGATTGGCCATGCTAAATTGCCCATAGGGCTCAGCGATGTGTCGATTCGGTGGATTATGCAGGATAGTTCTGGGTCGGATGCTCTGAGAGTTGGTGTGGACTTGTTGGGCCAAAACTACACTGTAGGGGATACGATGATGCTGATACTGATGAACAGCTGGACAGACAAAGGCGTTGATAACGATCTGGCTAGGAGGGTGGATGGCTGTTAATGGAGACTGTTAGTGGCTAACAATACGTACGTGTAATGGTAGGCTATGTGGCAACAAGGCCTGGTGTATGGGATAGGGGGCGAGGACATGGGAGAGTTCAAGCCCTAAAATTATTGAACTGGATATCAGAGTCCAGATAACTGCAGGGTCCAAAAGTGTAAAACAAGGTTGTTCTTCCAGCTTGCACCAAGTTTCACTCAAACACTGCAGCAAGCCTGAGACGGATGTTGGCAAGAGAGCAGGGTTGTGCGTTAAATTGGCAGGCAACTTGAAGCACAGGGTCTGTTCTGTGGGCAGAAAGTAGATGTTCTGTGAAGCAGTCACTGAGTCTACACTTTGTTTTCCCAATGTACAGGAGACCACATTATAAGCACTGAATGCAGTAGACTAGATTGTGTGAAGTGCAGGTAAAGTGCTACTTCACCTGGAAGGTATGTTTGCATCCTTGCATACTGGGGAAGGAGATGGTAAATGGGCAGGTGTTACACCTTTGACGGTGTGTGCTGCAGTGTTGGCAGTGAAGGAAGGGTGGACCAGGTTGTGCCAGAATGAACAGTCCCTGTGGATGGTGGACAAGGGAGGGGAGGGGAATGTGTCTGGTGGTGGCTGAAATGGTGGTTGATTATCTTCTGGATGTGGTTGCTGGTGGGATAGTAGGTAAGGAAAAAAGGGAACCTCTATCGCTGTTGTGGGAGGGAAGAGAAGGCATGAGGCCAGAAGTGCGGGAGATAGGTGGGACCCAGTTGAGGGCCCTGTCGACAACAGTGCTGGGGAATCCTCAGTTGAGGAGGAAGGTGGACGTTGCAGAGGCTCCCTTGTCAAAGTTGGCCTCATCTGAACATGTGATGGAGATGGAGGAAGTGTGAGAATGGGATGGAGTCTTTACATGAAGCAGGGTGCAAGGATGTATGGTCCAGGCGACTGAGAGACTCAGTGGGTTTATAGTGGATATCAGTGGCCAGTCTATCCCCAGAAACGTAAACAGAGATGTCGAGAAAGGGAAGGGAGGAGTGAAAGGTAGACCAGGTAAACTGAGGGCAAGGTGGAAACTGGAAGCAAAATTAATGAGCTTTTCCAATTCCGGATGAGAGGGGCAAGCAGCACCTATGATATAACAGATATATCAGAGAAAGAGTTGTGGGTGGGGTCCGGAATAGGACTGGAACAAGGAATGTTCCACGTACCCAATAAAGAGACAGGCATAACGGAGGCCGTGCAGGTACCCATGGCCACTCCTCTGACCTGATGAAAATGGGAGGAGTTAAAAGTGAAGTCGTTGAGGTGAGGACGAGCTCGGCCAAACGGCGGAGGGTGGTAGTGGGTGGGGATGGTTCAGGCCTTTGCTCCAGGAAGAAGCAGAGAACCATGATACCATCCTGGAGGGGGGTGGACATATAAATGGATTACATGACCATTGTAGAGGTGGCGCCTAGAGCCTACAAACTGGAAATTCTGAAATTGCTGTAAAGCATCAGAGGAATCACTTATGTACGTGGGCAGGGACTGGACCAGGGGAGAAAAGACTGAATCAAGGTCGGAAGAGATGAGTTCTGTGGGACAGGAACAGGCTAAGCCAATAGGTCTGTTTGGGCAGTCCTGTTTGTGGATTTTTGGAAGGAGATAGAAGCGAGCAGTGTAGGGTCAGGGGTCTATCAGCTTGGATGCAGCGAGGAGGTGATCACTAGATGAAATGAGGTCAGTTACCGTGGTCAGTACAATGGCCTGATGTACCGTGATGGGGTCACGGTCCAGGAAGATGGGAGGAGGTATGAGAGCTGGCGCTCAGCCTCTGCACCGTAGAAGTCAGTACACCAGAATACAACAGCACCACCGTTATCGGCAGGCTTAATAACAAGGTCAAGGTTAGATCTAAGCATATGGAGTACAGTCAGTTCAGTGGGAGATAGGTTGAATTGGGGTGAGGGGTCAGAGAATTTGAAGCAACCAATGTAATGTTGACAGTTCTCATCTAACAGATCGAGTGAAGGTAAAAGGCCAGAGGGAAGGGTCCAGGTGGAGGAAGAGTGCTGGGATTGGACAAAGGCGTCCGAGAGACAGGAAGAGGACTGTTATCCAAAGAAATGGGCATGGAGGCGAAGATGGCGGAAGAAGAGATTAATGTTGCATCATGCCCACATGGGCTACAGCTATGCCTGTCTCTTCATGGAGTAAGTGGAAAATTTCTTGTTCTGATCCTATTCCGACACCCACCCTCAACTCCTTCTCTGCTATATCGATGACATCATCGGTGCTGCTTCCCCCACTTGTCTGGAATTGGAAAAGTTCAATTTTACTTCAATTTCCATCGTGCCCTCGCCTTACTTGGTCTATCTCTAACTCCTCCCTTCCGTTCCTCGACATCCATTTTCATTTCTGGGGATAGACTGGCCATTAATATCCACTATAAACCCACTAACTCCCACGGCCGCCTGGATCCTTGCATCCTTGCATCCTGCTTCCTGCAAAGTCTCCGTTGCATACATTCAGATGAGGCCAACTTTGACACGGGAGCTTCCGAAATGTCCACCTTCTTCCTCAAATTGAGGATTCCCCAGTGCCGTTGTCAACAGGACCCTCAACTGGGTCAGACCCATCTCCCATAGTTCCACCCTCAGCCACCTCCAGTGAGATGCCACCACCAGACATATTCCCCTCCCTTGTCTGCCTCCCACAGGGATCGATCCCTCTGGGACACCCTGGTCCACTTTTCCTTCACTCCTAACAGCCCCCCACAGCATCTTCCCCCTGCAACTGCCGAAAGTGTAACACCTGCCCATTTACTTCCTCCCTCCCCAGTATCCAATGCCCCAAACACCTTTCAGGTGAAGGAGCACTTTACCTGCACTTTCCACAATCTAGTCTACTCCATTCACTGCTCACAATGTGGTCTCTACACTGGGGGAAACGAAGCATAGACTCAATGATTGCTCCGCACAACATCTATGCTCTGCTCACAAAAATGACCCTGAGCTTCCAGTTGCCTGTCACTTTAACACACCACCCTGTTTCCTGGGCAACACCTCTGTCTCAGGCTTACTGCAGCATCCCAGTGAAGCTCAGAGCAAGCTGGAAGAATACCACCTTATTTTCTGCTTGGGGACACTGCAGCCCTCCAGATTCAATATCGAGTTCAATAATTTTAGGGCCTGAACTCTCCCTTGTCCTAGGCCCCTGTCCCATGCACCAGGCCTTGTTGTCACACAGCCTGCTATTACACACTACCTACTGTTAGCCACTAACAGTCTCCATTAACAACTAATCACCCTCCTAGCCAGATCATTATCAACTCCTCTACCTATCCAACTGTTCTTCTTTTTCTTTGGGCTTTATCTCCACCTATCGCTTACTCCTTACTCCCTGCCCCCAACCCTTTCTTTTACATATAAACCCAAATTTTGCTAGCTACCATCAATTCTAAACGTCACCAGATCTGAAACGTTAACCGATTTTTCTTCGGATGCTGTCAGACTTGTTGCTGGAAAAGCTCAGCAACTTCTGTTTTTGCTCCTGATTTACAGCATTTGCAGTTCTTTTGGTTTTTATTACAAGCAATAAACTTGACAACACAGTGTGACACAGTGATGGGCAAGAAAACCCACTATGTATCTTGAGATAACAAGGTGAAGAGCTGGATGAACACAGCAGGCCAAGAAGCATCAGAGGAGCAGGAAAGTTGACGTTTCGGGTCTGGACCCTTCTTCAAAAATGGGGAGAGAGGGGGAGGCAGATAGAAGATGGATAAAGGAGCAGATAGGTAGAGAGGAGACAGACAGGTCAAACAGGTGGGGATGGAGCCAGTAAAGGTGAGTGTAGGTGGGGAGTTAGGGTGGGGATAGGTCAGTTCAGGGAGGACCAACAGGTCAAGGAGGCGGGATGAGGCTGGTAGGTAGGAGGTGGGGCTTCAGGTGGGAGGAATGGATTGGGGGGGGGGGGGGGGGGGACGGACGGATAGGTCAGGGAGACGCAGTCGAGCTGGGCTGATTTTGGGATGCTAATCGGGGTTGGGGAGATTGAAGCTTGTGAAGTCCACATTGATACCATTGGGCTGCAGGGTTCCCAAGCGAAACATGAGGTGCTGTTCCTGCAATCTTTGGGTGGCATCGTTGTGGCAGTGGAGGTGGCCCAGGAAGGACACGTCATCCAAGGAGTGGGAGGGGGGGGCTGAAATGGTTCGCAACTGGAAGGTGTAGTCGCTTGTTGCGAACCAAGCGTAGGCGTTCCACAAAGCGGTCTCCAAACCTCCGCTTGGTTTCCCCCGATGTGGCCTCCTCTACATCGGGAACAGCAGATACAGTATACCACATTAGCAGATGTGCAGGTGAACATCTGCTTGATGTGGAAGGTCTTCTTCGGGCCTGGGATGGGCGTGGGGGGGTGGGTGGGTGGTGAGGTGTAGGGGCAGGTGTAGCACTTCCTGCAGTTGCAGGGAAAAGTGCCGGGGGTGGAGGGGCTGGTGAGGAGTGTGGAGCAGACAAGGGAGTCATGGAGAGAGTGGTCTCTCCGGAAGGCAGATAAGGATGGGGAGGGAAAAAAAAAAGTCTTTGGTAGTGGGGTCAGATTGCAGGTGGTGGAAGTGCCGGAGGATGAAGCATTGGATCCGGAGGTCGGTGGGGTGGTACACGAGGACGAGGGGGATTGTGTCTGTTGTTGTTGTGGGGAGGTGGGGTGAGGGATGAGTTGCGAGAAATGTGCGAGACCTGGTCGAGGGTGTTTTCGATTAATATGGAGGGGAGTTGCAGTCCTTGAAAAACGACGACATGGTTTAGTTTATCTTAGATTGCTCTGGGGCCCCATAAAGTACATAAAGGGCCCTCAAAGGTTGTTAAAGACTGCGGAACTTTTGAGCTGCAAGGAACTATCAATAGCTTATGGAGAAAGCTTTTAGGTTTCAGTTTAAATTGAGAGTTTTGAGCAGTCCTGTGAAGACCTCGGAATAAGATGGCTATGGAGACTCGTGTTCCGGAGAATGGAAGGTTTCATAATGAACTAGGTTATGTTACAGTGAGGAGCTGGTGTCAGACCTAGACCAGGAGTGCTGGGATTAAACAATGAAACAAGGTTACTTAAATCTGGGTATGGTTAAACTCAGGTGTACAATAGCTCCACAAAGAAGGCACCTGTAGTTCCAGTCTAAACGTTGACGCCACAAGTGACCCACAATAGTGCAAGATACAGGGACTCTCATGAGGGCGAGTAGTGAGTAGTGGTGTTTTGGGTACTACACAAAAGCAGTTTTGTTTCTTTCCAATATATAAAGATATGTTTTGGAATTCATGGGATCATTCTGTTACTGTGTTTGAACAATGATTGACTTGACTTACAACAAGTGGATGGTTTGCTTTAATCGAGTCTATCTTCATTTTTGTTAAAATAAACTTGTGTTTTATTGTTAAAGAAAAATCTGCAACATTGCATGTTCAACTTTTAGTAGGAGACTACTTAGTTAAAACAAAATGGAATATGATCCATAAAGCTAGGTTCTTCTCTGGGATCCCATTTGTTCAGTAATGACATCAGCTGGGACCATAACAGTGGTAAATCAAGCAGGTGATGTGTACTCGGGCATATTTACTAATTGGTCTAGGGTTTCAATCTCTCTGCGCTAAATTAAAAGACCTCAATCATGCAGCAGTATCTCAGTATTTCAGAATTTGGGAGGGTATAAAATAACCTGACGTCTAAATGGTTTTACTTAAAAATATTTTATGTCACAGTGTAAGCACAGAAGCTAATTCATACAAGAAAGATCTTGCAAGTAGTGAGAAAAATGAATAGTTAGATTTGTCGTTTTGAAAGTTTATTTGGTGAGGAACATTGACCAAGACACAGAACTCGCTCTTTCTTGAAAATGGTCATGGTATTTTACATCTACCTAAACAGGTAAATGTGGCTTTCCCTGATGGATCAATTTAAAAGATGCCATCTAAAATAACACAGCAATTGCTCAAGAGATCAATGAAACATTAGCCTAGACCATCACATTAAGTACAGAGTATGCCATGAGCTTATAACAACCTGACTTGAAGCAGAGCTGGAAACATTTGGTTATAAAAGGGGTGAAGGCAAGGTAAGAAATAGGTCTCTTTGGGCTCTCATTATTGGAGAGATTTTCTAATCAACCCTTCCAGAGATGTTATTACACACCTCTGGAGAAGGTAGGACTTGAATCCAGGCATCCTGGATCAGATGTAGGGACATGACCACTGCACCACAAGAGCCCCAGTAAATTCATCAGCTTCAGCTCAGTCAGAAGGCATACTTGCTGCACTGTTTGACTATGCTGTTGCTTTCAGAAGTTATTTTGCCTTTTTTTATTGAGGTTTTAAGACAATGGGAGTAGGGCCTTGGAGGATTACTGTGCAATGTGAAACATATTAACAGTTGGAGACACATCAGAGAGGAGTAATGCATTATGGTGATGTTATGGAACGTAATTTGTGACATTGATTAGTGTTTGCTGAGTGCTGTGGCTGGGACATAAACCTGCTTGGAGAGATCCAAGCATGGAGTGGCAGGACATTTAGGCAAGTTTGAGAGGCAACAGCATTTTCAAGGGCTCGAGAGAAGATTATAGATGGGTTTGTTAAAGAAGAAATTGGAGAAGGCTGGCGCAGGATGATAATGGTTTGAAAAGGAGAAGTACAACACCAAACAAGAACAAATCATTTTCAATGGCATGCTATTTGTTGCTGTCAAGATTGACACTGGAGCTCCGGATACAGCATGAATAAGCAACATCATTACAGAAAATAAACCTCAAAAATGTCTGTGCTTTTGCAATAGAGCAGAAATAGATGCTTAAACATTTATGTTAGGAACTGCTTTACATAGAATGTGACTCGATTATGCAATTCCATATTTAATTGATTTACTCTGATAATATTTTCCCAACATTCTCTACTGAATTCAAAGGAAAATAGCGACCTCAGGGCAGTCTCACATCCTTTAAAAAGACTCTCTCTTTTCACATGCCCCATTTTCATGATCTTTTCCACACAAAAAAAAAAATCAAGTATTTGCAAATAGCCAACTAAAACTTAAATATCATTGGAGAGTAGTTCCCTCTTAAGAACACTTTTCAACAGAAAAATTCAGCACAGAGCTCTTTGAATAGAGAGAACAATTGTTGGTCACTCTGCTCATGGTACTTAGTTAACTCAATTCACTTTGAAATTTACAAACTGTAATCAATGGCAAACGTCTACGCAAGTTTCTTCAAAAAAATGCTGATGATGGGAAGTAGGTTGATCACCTGTTTAGTCTTGAATTCTCGATGATGAGAAATAGAAATCGGTCAGAAAAGCAAAGACAACTGTACAAGACACTCGGCACGTGCATCAACGGCCACAAGTGCAGACAGTATAGCAGAAGCTCAGGTATTCGAGGTGGTGGGAGGGGGAAGGGGGGTGTTGGAGAGAGAAAGTGAGGCAGTGAGAGGGGGAGGACTTGGGGGGGGTGGGGGGCGGTGAAAGGAAGACAGCGCGCAAGAGCGAGAGGAAAGGTAACATCATCATACTCTTCTTCAGAGTTCAACGGACTGCTTTGCTTGCGCTCAAATCAGCCCCATTTCATAGAGCTTTAAGGATTTACAGCTTATTCTGGTCTGATTTGGAATGCAGAAACCTTTACTGGCTGAATTCAATGCCATCAGACAATACGTCAACTATTTTCAGCTACCTGAATGCAAAAAGTTTCCATATCATGTCACTTACAGTTCACTGCATGTAACAAATATTTAAATGTAGACATTCATCTCAGATACCCTCTTCATTTGTTCATTAAACATATATACAAATAACTAGTGGCCAAGAAAAATTGCTTTATTACAGAAATCTGACTTTAAAGTACTGCCCCAATTAGAATTAGAATAAATCATTATCTACTGAGTACATATTCTCATTCATACATTAGCTCCTGTTATAAGTTTGCACAGACAAGTGCACAACGGAGCTCTCGACCAATCTGTCCCGCAAATGTGAGATTATAGTCTCTTCCCTGAATGCATCCAACAGTAATACTGAGATAAGCCATGTTTCTCATCGTTCCTGACACACACTACTTTCAAACTTCTTCAAAAGCAGATTTCAAAGATGATCAACTCAACAAATACCCTTCTTGACTTATTTAGTAAAGACAGCATACCAGACAATGTTTCAAAATAGGATAGCACTCTTATCTATTGCCAAAGGAGTTTTATGATTGTAATGGTTACGCAAAACGATTATACTTTTCAGAAGCAGTCCAATTATGTATGTCCCTTAGCAACACACTTGTGCCTTGTTCCTTCCAATTCTACTTATCATCCACTTTGACATCTAGATACTTCAGTTTCTAACTATTTTACTGTAATTAATGTATCGATATTGTAAACTTAATCATTTGTACCAATGCCTTTTTCCTGTAATCCTCCACACTATTTACAGAGACAATCATTTAATACCTCTTGAATGCCTCAATTGAACATGTCCCCACTATATTGCCAGGCAGCACATTTCAGACGATGACCATTTGCTGTGTAAAACAAAACCTTTTTTTAAACAAAGCCTCATACTTGCTTTTTTTGCAAAACATTAAATCCATGGTCTCTTGTTCTCAATTCTCGAGTTTGAACAGTTTCTACCCATCTACTCGGTCCAGACTCCTTATGATTTTGAAAACTTCCATTAGATCTTCGCCTTCTCCCATCCAAGGAACACTTTTTAACTTTTCCACTCTATCATAGTCGAAGCTTTTCACCCTGGAACCATTCTGGCAAATCTCTTTTGCATCATCTCCAATGCATTCATTGCTACAAGTTGCTTTTATGTTTTCCCATTGATCTTTACATATTTTCTGCCAGATATATTTAAAACTGGCCACAACAGATGTAGGCTTTTATTGCAGAATGAACAAACCACTTTTCTCGATCAGTGGCAAAGTGGAGGGCCAGCTTCCATGTTCACTTTTCAAACTCTTTTCAAAGCTCTTTTGAGTTCATGGGGTATACGTGCAGGCACACATTTTCATTCAGTAGATGCACAATAACGACCTTAGTTGTAAACTACAGACTGTACCAGATTTTCTAACCCACTTTGCAACAGCAATGACATTCAAAAAAAGACATGTATAGATAGCAAACCTAGACAGTCCAGGATGCAAAAGTTTATAAACAGTGATTGCACGGGACAAGCAGGTGGAAGATGGACTAATATGGAAGTGTGTTCAATTATCCACTTCTGTTGGAAGGAGTGCAATAAAAGATTTTTTTAATATAAATTATGGCAGGCTAGTAAATGTGTGGAGTTGGAGTGATTTGGAGGACATACAGAAATTACAGAGGCACAAATATGTAGACAGATTATGGAAAGATGTAGGAGCAACAGGGTGGTGGTGATGGGAGATTTTAATTTTCCCAACACTGACTGGGTTTCACTTAGTGTTAGGGGTTTAGATGGAGCAGAATTTGTAAGGAGCATCCAGGAGGGTTTTCTAGAGCAGTATGTAAATAGTCCAACTCAGGAAGGGGCCATACTGGACCCGGTGTTGGGGAATGAGCCCGGCCAGGTGGTCGAAGTCTCAGTAGGGGATTACTTTGAGAATAGTGATCACAATTCCGTAAGTTTTACAATACTCATTCACAAAGACGAGAGTCGTCCTAAAGGAAGAGTGCTAAACTGGGGAAAGGCCAACTACTGCAAAATTTGGCAGGAGCTGAGAAATGTGGATTGGGAGCAGCTGTTTGAGGGTAAATCCACATTTGATATGTGGGAGGCTTTGAAAGAGAGGTTGATTAGAGTGCAGGACAGACATGTCCCTGGGAAAATGGGGATAGAAAGGGCAAGATTAGGGAACCATGGATGACAGGTGAAATTGCGAGACAAGCAAAGAAGAAAAAGGAAGCATACATAAGGTCTAGGCAACTGAAAACAGACGAAGCTTTGGAAGAATAATCGGGAAAGTAGGACCAATCTGAAATGAAGACTTGAGAGGGCTAAAAGGGGTCATGAAATATCTTCAGCAAACAGGGTTAAGAAAAATCCCAAAGCCTTTTATTCGTACGTAAGGAGCAAGAGGGTAACTACAGAAAGGGTTGGCCCACTCAAGGACAAAGGAGGGAAATTATGCGAGGAGTCAGAGAAAATGAGTCAGATTCTTAATGAGTACTTTGCACCGGTATTCACTGAGGAGAGGGACATGACGGATGTTGAGGTTAGGGATAGCTGTTTGATTACTCTAGGTCAAGTCAACATAAGGGGGGGGAGAAAAGAAGTGTTGGGTATTCTAAAAGGCATTAGGGTTGACAAGCCCCCAGGTCCGGATGGGGTCTATCCTAGATTACTGAGGGAAGCGAGAGAGGAAATAGCTGGGGCCTTAACAGATATCTTTGTAGCATCCTTGAGCACAGGTGAGGCCCCGGAGGACTGCAGAATTGCTAATGTTGTCCCCTTGTTTAAGAAGGGTAGCAAAGCTAATCCAGGAAATTATACTCCAGTGAGCCTGACGTCAGTGGTGAGGAAGCTGCTGGAGAAGATACTGATGGATAGGATCTATTCCCATTTAGAAGAAAATGGGCTTATTAGTGATAGACAGCATGGTTTTGTGCAAGAGAGGTCATGTCTTACCAACTTGATAGAATTCTTTGAGGAAGTGACAAAGTTGAGAGATGAGGGAAAGGGCTGTGGATGTCATATACATAGACTTCAGTAAGGCGTTTGATAAGGTTCCCCACGTAGGCTGATAGAGAAACTGAAGTCGCATGGAGTCCAGGGTGTACTAGCTAGGTGGATAGAGAACTGGCTGGGCAACAGGAGACAGTTGTAGTGGAAAGGAGTTTCTCAAAATGGAGAACTGTGACCAGTGGTGTTCCACAGGGATCTGTGTTGGGACCACTGTTGTTTGTGATATACGTAAACGACCTGAAGGTATAGATGGTCCGATTAGCAAGTCTGCAGATGACACTAAGATTGGTGGAGTAGCAGATAGTGAAGGGGACTGTCACAGAATATAGATAGATTGGAAAGTTGGGCGGAGAAATGGCTGATGGCCTTCAATCCAGACAAATGCAAGGTGATGCATTTTGGAAGATCCAATTCAAGAGTGAAAAATACGGTAAATGGAAAAGTCCTAGGGAAAATTGATGCACACAGAGATCTGGGTGCTCAGGTCCACTGTACCCTGAAGGTGAGAACGCAGGTCATTAGAGTGGTCAAGAAGGCATACGGCATGCTTTCATTCATCGGACAGGGTATTGAGTACAAGAGTTGGCAGGTCATGTTACAGTTGTATAGGACTTTGGTTCGATCACATTTGGAATACTGCGTACAGTTCTGGTCGCCACATTACCAAAAGGTTGTGGATGCTTTGGAGAGGGTGCAGAGGAGGTTCACCAGGATGTTGCCTGCAATGGAGGGGTCTAGCTATGAGGAGAGGTTGAGCAGATTAGAATTATTTCCATTAGAAAGATGAAGGTTGAAGGGGGGACCTGATTGAGGTCTACAAAATCATGAGGGGTACAGACAGGGTGGATAGCAAGAAGCTTCCACCCCCCTCTCCCCGCCCGCAGAGTGGGGGACTCAATTACTAGGGGCCACGATTTCAAGGTGAGGGGGGAAAGTTTAAGGGAGGTTCTTTACGCAGAGGGTGGTGGGTGCCTGGAATGCATTGCCAGCGGAGGTGGTAGAGGCGGGCATGATAGTGTCATTTAAGATGTATCTAGACAGATACATGAATGGGCAGGGAGCAGAGGGATACAGATCCTTGGAAAAAAGGTGACAGGTTTAGATAGAGGATCTGGATCGGCGCAGGTTTGGAGGGCAGAAGGGCCTGTTCCTGTGCCATAATTTTTTTTGTTCTTTCTACAGAAAGATGACATGTAAATATGGCACTTTCCTGCAAAACAGCAGGAGCACAAAATTGTCCAGCAGCAGCTGCTCTACTTTGCCTGTTCTTTTTTTTCCCTCCTATCCTGCATTTTTTTTTCCTTTTCCACATTATTTTAAACTTTTGACTTACCCAGAGGGAATGGAGGTGGTGACTCCGGAGCGGAAGCTGGCGTGGGGAGCAAGTCGACGGAGAAAACTTACCTTGAAGCAGCTGAGAGCCACTGCAGAGTGGTCTAGAGACTTGGAGTGGAGTGGGGCCAGTTGTTGGACTGGGGTCTGGCACAGGTGGTCAGACCACGTGTGGAAGCCCCTGTGCTGAGCTTCTGCAATGTTTATTTGTAATTTGTTTATCTGACTATAATGTCTATCCTTTTAACCATGCTGTATTTCTAACTTATACTATGAATCACTGTAAAGTAATGCATCTACTTTTTTTTAATTCCTCTTTCTGTATCTCAAGATTTGTATCTAGGTAGTTTGTACTTAAGGTGGCGCCATAAGAGGCAACACTGAAAACTTTTCACTGTACTCTTGTACTCAAGTACAGAAGTACACATAACAATAAAGGATATTCTATTCTATTCTAATAAGCAATGAAGAAGGAAAATTGCCTGTTAGCCTTCACTGTAAGTGGATGCAGTACAACAGCAAGCTTTGCTGAAATCAGATCAGGCTTTGCTGAGATCGTGTGTGAAACAGTATATAATTTTGGTCTTCTAATCTAAAGAATATACTTCACCTAGACAATATACAACAAGGATTCACAAGATTGGTCCCTGAGGTGAGATAACTATCATTTGAGGGCAATGAGACCTATATTTTCTGCAGCTTAAATAAAATCAGGTGATCTGATTTAAATTTATAACATGCTTAGATGATTTGATAGAGAACAAGGGACTGTTTTCACTGATTGAAGAGTGTACATTTGATAGGAAGAAAATCTCAGAATAAAGGAATCAAACATTTGGAGTTGAGCGGAGAAATCTTTCCACGCAAGGGATTATGGATGTCCAGAATTTCTCACCTCAGAAAAGTATGAGTACATTCAAAACTAAGATGGATAGGTTTTTTGAGCCCCAAGGAAATAAAGTGATACAGTAACGTTGGAAAGTAATGTAGAAATTCAGCTGTGATCTCACTGAACGATGAATTAGTTTTCATGGACTGTATTTCGTGCTCCAGTTCCTTATCATCTTATCTCATCGGGCACTTGATTTTAATTAACTGAAAATGACTGGGGGACAGAAGATATTAAGACTGGCAAAGTTTTGCTTGTTGAGAATATAAAGCCTTTTAGATTGGGATTCATTTCAGTCAAATGGTATATGACAACTGGGTTCCCACTATTAGGCTTAAACTAGCAATACGGAAGAGATTTTTTTACCCCCCTCTTATTTGAACAAATGTGTCTTGTTCCAAAGAAAGGCAGCAGTAAACTTAATCCTAAATGGTAAATAAACGAAGTTAAACATTCAAATCTCAGCATACAACTAGGTCATTTTGATTGTAAATACCAGCTAATTCCTCCGGGATTGCTGTCGAGACCCAAAAAAAAAGTAGTTCTTAAATGCAACATTTGAAATGCACAAGCTGTTTAGTGATGCAAAGAATGAAAATACACCATTTCCTTAACAGAAAAACTATAATAACACAGATGTACAAAGACATAAACGTACTAAAATTCAGGTACCCTGTATGGTTCGGAACAGGCTTACATCAATGAATCAAAAAATGCCAGTTAATAGAAGGAATACTGACTTTGATAATAACTGTGTACCATTCAAATCATCGAGAACTATTTGTAGCTATTGGGCCTGGGGAGCCATATATTGTCTATGAAATGAACAGTATTGCTGAGAGTACTGCAACAGCAATAAAAGGCATTAGTTATTTTTAGCTGTGCTGGTACCGAATCTCAAAATGGCCAGCTGAAGCTACTGTTGCCATCTCCATACAACTGAGGTGCCTATTATCATTGATATAATTTCCAGTTGTGCACATTCAATCAAGATTTAGGAGATTGGGCTTGGTGAAACATCTAGTTTTTAATGGGGTCAGATAATGTAAATCCTACTATAAAGATATACTATAAAGATAAACAAACATAATGGGGCGTTGTAAAACAGTGATTGTGTCCTTCTGGATGAGAGGGTGTGGGTTCAAGTCTAACCTACTGTGTCTAACCTGCTATTTTAAAAATACATTAATATGTACTCTTGTCTTCTTACTTTTACTTGATAGAAGGATGTCTGTTAATTTCAGGAAATCTATAAAATGAACTGCCTGCAGCATTGATACAAAAATAACAAAAATGATTCATATAAATAAAAAAGGCAACAAGTCAAACTGCCCTTTAGTGACCTATTCAGGGAGACAGCATATTCAGTAAAGTATAGCTGTTGTTATATTAGAATGGTGGCGTAAAGCTAGGCTTGTGCAGCCAAATGCAGCTTCGAAGTAAACGTTTGCAATCTGCTAACGACTGGAAGGGATTAACTTGTTTTTCAAGAAACTGCTTTTTTGACATTAACACAAACATACAGAAATTAGAATGCCAGAATCCATTGGAACTAGCATGTCACAAAGTCAGTTAGAAGTGTAGTTTATATTCTACATGATACTGTGGAACAGTGAGAAAGGAGCTGATGCCATTCCCTCCAGCTACACTAAGCCTCAGATCTCATTGACGGTTATTGTGTTAATGCTGGCTGAAGGAACAGGGATGGAATGGAGTACTAATGGATTAGTGTCTATCTAGTGAAAGTGGCATTTAGTATATTTGCCTTTGTTGGTCAGTGTATTGAGTACGGAGTTGGGAGGTCATGTTGCAGCCGTGCAGGACATTGGTTAGGCTTCTACTGGAATACTGCGTGCTTTTCTGGCCTCCCTGCTATAGGAAGGATGTTGTGAAATTTGAAAGGATTCAGAAAAGATTTACAAGGATGTTGCTGGGTTGGAGGGTTTGAGCTATAGGGAGAAGTTGAATAGGCTGGGGCTATTTTCCCCGGACTGTCAGAGGCTGAGGGGTGATCTTACAAAGGTTTATAAGATCATGGGGGACATGGATAGGGTTAATAGACAAGGTCTTTTCCCTGGGGCAGGGGAGTCCAAAACTAGAGGGCATAGGTTTAAGGTGAGAGGGGAAGTATTTAGTAGCGATCTAAGGGGCAACTTTTTCGCACCGAGGATGATGGGTGAATGGAATGAGCTGCCAGAGGAAGCTGGTACAATTACAACATTTAAAAAGGCATCTGGATGGGTATATTGATTAGCAAGGGTTCAAGAGGGATATGAGCCAAATACAGGCAAATGGGACTAGATTTATTTAGAATATCTATAATGTTTAGAATATCTGGCCCGCATGGATGAGTTGGACCAAAAGAGTCTGTTGCTGTGCTGCATATCACTGACTCTCTCTCGTACTTTTTTTAAAAAAAAAGTTTCTGAAATCAATGAGCTTTTCTGATCGCAACCTGACCAATCAGCACTTCCTAAATCCGTGACTAAATTAGCTCAAGTTTTGCTTTTGACATGAGAAACAAAAAAGTTCAAGCTAACTTAATAAACGTGACCACAAGTAATGGACTAATATGTTTACCCAAAGATGCATTTGATGTAATAAATATTTGGATAGAGAGAGATATGAACGTGATCTACAAGGATTTTATTCCTATGATGTTTTATATCAAGGTACTCCACCTTTGAGATGACTGTGCTGCGCATAAAATTGATAACCTCACTCACTATAAATTAATCTTGCAAAATGCTACTGTAGCATGAAAATAGGAAATATGGTGAGATTTAACCAGATTTTGAATTGTCATTTGACTAAAGTACAATCCAGTATTGCATTTTTGCAAGGAAATATAGTCAAAGATCAATAACAGGAGGATGACTGAAAGCAGTATTAAATCATGAGACACTAGGTCATTTACATTATAAGTATAAATCTACATTTAATTTAAGCATATGACAAGTAGATTTAATGCACATCACAAGATAGAGTCTTTTATAGAAATTTACACGGCATGTATACAATCTCTCACTTACAACTATCCAGCCACAGCTGTCGCCTCTTAATTAATGTATATTAAAAACCCTTGAAGGACTCACTACCCCTGAACCAAGAGACCCAGGTTCAAGTCCCATCCTCTTCAGAGGAGTGCAATAACATCTCTGAACAGGTTGTTGAGTAAATATCCAAAAGAAACTCTTGTGGTACAGCGGTAGCATTCATACCTCTGGGGCAGAAGTTCTAGGTTTAAGTCTCAACTATTCCAGATGTGTCTAACAACATCTCTGGACAGGTCAATTAGAAAATGTAAAAAAAATGACAACCAATTAACACCATCAGTTTATCTTTAATCCTTTAATATTAACACCCCTCACCAATATATTTCATTCATTTGACATTAACAGTGCATTGCTTTCTGTTATCAAGTTTCAACAATAAAGGAAAAAAACTTTTTGCTACTTGTATTCATTTTGTATGTCTCCCACGTAGGTGAACTTAAGTAATTACAAGTATCTCCTATTCCCTGTTTCACATTAAAAATGTGTTACAATTGACATCAAATATTATACAACAACACTAGTTCTGGACAAAGGCCTAGTTTAACCTAACCCATTTTACAAAAACATAATTCTATTCAGGTTAAAAATACACAGGACATGGTACAGAAACTGCCCTGTGACTAATAAAGATTAAATAATAAACGTCCACTTACATCATGCTTTATTATAACTCAAAGCACTTTAAAAGGTTTTTAAAAAAATAACTTCTGTAGGTAACTGCAGCTGCCATTCTGTGACAGAAAGCTCTCAAGCGCCAATGAATTATTAATTTGTTTTTTGGTCATAATGATTGATATACAAAAGGACGTTGGTCAGGCCACCGTAAAAAACACCCAGGCTTTTCTTTGGAAGACTGCAATATGTCTATTAAACAGGGCTCTAGTTCAACCTCAGTGTATGCCTATTAGTGAAAAAGGAGTGTGCAACTGGATCATGCACCAAAGCCCCACAATAGTATTTAAAGGATGAAGTCCTGACTTTGAGGTCGAGTACCACCAAACAAGTCAAGCTGACACACACACACACACACACACACAATTGATTTTCTTGTTCATGCTGGTAAATTGGCTTGTTCATACTGCAATTTATTTTTCTCAATCAGATCCAAGAGTAAAATAGTGACAGTCCCACCAGCCAATTTCCACATTGTACTTCAATTCACATGCGCAACCATCCAGCAATTATGATTGAAGTCTCATGCTCTTAGCAGTGAACATTCATTATAAAAGGTCAATTCCATTTACTGATTCATCTAAATTTACTAAACAAGCCAAATGGCAATTTTTGTGACTTTGCTGCTCTTTATAAATTTGAACCAGATTTAATTCAATTAGTAAAACATTAAACTTTGAGCTTATTTTAATTACTGAGCTTCAGCATTTTGTAGCAACCACTTGATTAGATTGCCACTTTTCCTTGGATAGATCAGTTTTAGAAATTCATGGTTGGTTCACTCGCCGAGCTGGTTCGTTACTTCGCAGATGTTTCATTACCCTACTGGGTAACATCTTCAGTGCACCCACCAATGAAGCACTGTTGTGTTTTCCTGCCTGGTATTTAAACTCTGGGGTCCGTTGGAATTGGTTACCTCATTTCCGGATTTCCTTTGCTGTGATGCATATATAGGCTCTAATTCTACGTGTTACTGATGGCCTTCTTGGTGGAGAACCAAGCCTCTAGAAGTTCTTGTGCTTGTCTCCGTTTGGCCTGTCCTAGGATCTTGATGCTGTCCCAATCAAACGGGTGGTTCTCCTCATCCATGTGAATGGAGATGAGTGAGTACTAGTCATGCCTTTTTTTTGCTAGTTGGTATTCATGTATTCTTGTGGCCAGTTTCCTTCCTGTCTGTCAAATGTAAATGTTTGTTGCAGTCTCTGCATGGGATCTTGTACATCATGTTGGTTCTGTGCAGAGTGAGTAAGGGGTCTTTGGTTCGAGTCAGCAGTTGGCGTAGGGTTGATGTAGGTTTGGGTGCAACTCTGATGCCTAACGGTCGTGGGAGTCTTGTGGTCAGTTTGGATATGTTCCTGATGTATGGTAATGTGACAAGTGTGTCAGGGCGTACTGTATCTTCTCGTAGTTGTTTGACAGCTGGGCATCATCAAACGCAGCTGTTTGGGTATCCATTGCCCTTAAATAGTCGGTAGAGATATTCTTCTTTGTTTTGGCATGGCACACAAACCTACGTCAACCCTACACCAACTGCTGACTCGAACCTTACCTATTAAAAATACCAACCCTTTACTCTTCTGCCCCCACAAGCAACTAGAGCATCTAAAGTTACACTGTGTGCCTGTATTTTCCATATCTATATACTTCAATATCTCGGATCAATTTTCCACCCTTTCACAATGCCTCTCATCAAGAAGGTTCAAATGATACACGTGACTGAAACAATAATGAACCTTTCCACATTATCCTTTTCAACCTGACTGCAATCTTCAATGTGACCGAGTCCACCTTTCTTTTACATGCTTGCGATTGCAATCAGCTGGTTTGTTCGTCATCTGGTCAGTCATGACGAGAGGATCAACTGTGATAGCCTCTCTTCCCATTCCATTACCTCTGGCAAGCTCCAAAGATCTCTCCTTCACCATTTTCTATATCACACTTACTGCTGTAGCAAGGCAGAATGTATCATCCAAAGTGCTGAAATTTCAGCCAACTAAATATTGTTTTTGGTCTTACTCTCAAACTCTGCCATCGAGTCCAATTTTAATCATTCCACTGTTGGTGGCCACACATCAGCTGTCAAGGTCCTAAACGGTTGAAATCGCTTCCTAAACTTTATCCTTCTTGCTCTTTTTGTTCCTTTAAGGCACTTTACATGTGAGAGCGCTTTTGGCCATCTACTTTAATGTCTCCATGAGGATCAGTGTCAAACTTTGCTATAAATGGCCGTGAAATACTGGGTTGTTTTACCAAATTAAACTTTCTTATGAAATGCATGTTACTGTTGTGGACTGGTGTTCATTGCACAGAGGCCTTAGTTAGGAAATTCATTGCTATTTTAACAATTATAAAGCATTCTAAAGATGACTGATGAGAGAATAATAAAATTATGTTCACTCAATTTTTATGTGGAGACCATACATAGTCAAGTTTTAAAGCTATCACAGTAATCACTGTAGAATATACAATTAACAAATTACTGCTCCGGACATTCCCAGACTGATCTTTTTTTGTTATAGAAGTATTGTTGGGCTTGGGAAATAAAACATCCTACTGTTCAACACGTACTGTTTAAAAGTGTGCAGTAAGCCTTAAATATGGATTATAAACAGCATAATTCATCAAATTAGCACATATTTATATCACTCAACTTAATGATTAGCCTCAGAAAACAAATTCTTTTTCAATGTTAAACAGTGTTTCTTATAAAGGGGTGAATGATTCTATTTGTGTCCAACATGTACAAATATATAAATGAAAATTCTCAAAATCTGATTGGCCTTTCTGAATAAAACATTTTTCCAAGGGAAACAGAAGACACTGGTCCAGTAACGAACACAGCAGAATATCTTTGCTTTATTCAACTGTTTCAAAGCACCTGAATCTCTACAGAGGTGTGCTGTAGATGGCAACTGCATAAACGTAGAAGTCAAGAACCAAAATAGACAGCCAATTAATCCTCATTGTTGATCAAGAAAAATGTCTTATTTTGGGAAATTTCTGCAAACAGCAGTCTGACGCATCATTGCAAAGAAAGGTGCCAAGGATCAAATGTGCCACACAGACACCATTAAAAATCAAAAGCGGTAATGTTATACAATATTAGACAAGAATTAGAATCTATCTTTCTTGCAATGTTGTGCATTATTCATTAAGTTACAAGAAGGGCATAAAATTGTTCTGGAGACTGTGTAGTACAGGCAATCAATGCAACATCAAATGTCAAAACTTAAGATTTGAAAAGGTTATAATAGCTGAAATCAGTTTGAATGAGTTAAGTTTTCCAACTTAAAGCCATGACACAAGAGGTTTTCAAAATTACAGAATTAAAGAAAGAAAAGGAAAAAGCTTTCAATCGCATATCCTCAAAATCAGGTAAAGTGCATTACAGCAACAAACAAGGTAGCCAATTTCCACATACGACCATACAAAACAGGAGAAGATCATTCAGCCCTCTAGCCTACTCCACATTCATTAAGATCATGCCCAATTTGTTTGTTTCAAATTTCAAATTCCCAAATACCCCAAAAACCTTTGATTCCCTTGCCTAACAAAAATGTATCTATTTCCACGTTAAAAATATAGCTTAAAAGGATAGGGAATTACAGACACAGGTTCCCTTAGGGCCTTATAACGTTGTGGTGATAATGGAAGGGCAGATATAGGTGTTCAATATTGCAGGTTACAAGGTGTTCAGAGAAGCTGGAAAGGGGAAAATAAAAGGGAGGTTGGTAATTGTGGTTAGGACCAGCATTGTAGTACTGGAGAAAAAGGATGTCTTAGAGGGCTCAAGGACAGAATCAATTCAACTAGAACCATGGAGGCAGAAGAGTGTAATGATATTACTCATCCTAAAATATATTACCAGCCAGTGGGAAGGAGAGAGAAACAAATCTGCAAGGAAGCTGCAGTGTGGTGTAAACACCATAGAACACTTATAATGGTGGGCTTTAATTAACCATAGTCTGGGATAGATAGCAGAAGGGGTAGCAAAGCACAATATAGGAAAGATTGTGCCAAGAGAATTTCTTACTGCAACAAGTTTATTCCAACAAGAAAGGAAGCACTGCTAGTCCCATTTCTTGGGAATGAGGTGGGCCAAGTAGATCAAGTGACAGTCAGAGAGCATTTTAGGAAACACTGGTCATTCTATCATAAGATTTAGGGTGATAGTAGGAGATGACATTGATAATTCCAGAACAAGATTAATCAACTGGCAGAGAGCAGACTGCACTGTAACAAGAAACTGTACAAGGGGGATGGGTTGCCCTAAGCTGGCAGGACATCAATATCTTGGCAGGGAGGTTTGCTAGAGCCACTCGAGATGATTTAAGATCCAGAGCAGTTGATCAGCAATTAGGATGACTGAGAAGGAGTCAGAGACTAAGGCCAGTAAAGCCGAAAGGAAGAACAGACAGGGAGAGGTTAATTAACATGGCACAACTGGTGGTCCGAGATGTATTTGTTCTAATGCAAGCAATATGATAGGTAAGGCAGATGAACTTAGAGCTTGGACTAATACATATAATTATGATGTTGTAGATATTAGAGACTTGGTTGAGGGAGGCACAAGACTGGCAGCAGAACGTTCCAGGGTTTAGATGTTTCAGGCAAATTAGATAGGGATGTAAAAGAGGTGAGGGAATCGTATTACTGGTAAGGGAGAATATCACAGCTGTACTGGGGGAGGACATTTGAGGGTTTACCCAGCAGGACAGAGTTCAGGAATAGGAAGTGTGCATTTACTTTGATGGCAATGTTCTACAGGGCTCCTAACAGCCAGCATGTGATAGAGGAACAGATGTGTGGATGAATTATGTGAGAAATGTGAAAACAACAGGGTTATTGTGATGAGTGATTTCGAATTTGCCATATATTGATTAACGCTCGCCTAATGCCAGGGGCTGGGCTGGGAGAAGAGGGGCAAAATTTGTTAGGAGTGTCTAGGATGGTTTTTTGAAACCATATGTAAATTGTCCAGCTAGGGAAGGGGCTGTACTAGACCAGGTGTTGGGGACTGAGCCCAGCCAGGTGACTGAAGTTTCAGTGGAGAAGCATTTCGGGTACAGGGCCCATAATTCTGCAAGTTTTATGTTACTTATGGATAAGGCGAAGACTAGTACTCAGGTGAAAGTATTAAATTGGGGGAAGGCTAACTACCAAAACAGGCCGGCATCTGCAGTACCTTTTATCTCAGGAACTGGGGAATGTAGGTTGGGGGCAGCTGTTTGAGGGTAAATCCATATCTTCCATGTGGGAATCTTTTAAAGCGCAGTTGCTTAGAGTTCAAGACCAGCACGCTCCCATGAAAATGAAGGATAAGGATGGCAAGATTCAGTAACCTTGGGTGACAAGACAAATTGAGAGCTTAGCTAAAAAGAAAACTGAGGCATACGCAAGGTTAACAAACTGAAGACAGACAGAGCCCTCGAAGAAATCAGGAAAGAACTCAAATATGGAATTACAAGGGCCAACGGGTCCATGAAATGACTTTGGCAAACAAGATTAAAAGGAAAATCCTAAGGCTTTTTGTATTGAGAAAAGGAGCAAGAACATAGCTAGGGAAAGAGTAGGCCATTCAAGGACATAGGAAGAAATTTATGCGTGGAGCCAGCTGAAGTGGGTCAGGTTCTTAAATGAATACTTTGCATCAGTATTCATAAAAGAGGTCACGGTGGATGGCGGGTCTCAGGAAAGGTATATTCTAGGACATATCAGTGAGAAAAATGGTGGTGTTGGGTCTTTTCAAAAGCATGAAGGTCCCCAGGACCTGACAGGATCTATTCCAGAATGCTGAGGGAGGCAGCTGAGGAAATTGCTGGGCCTTGTACAAAATCTTTTGATCCTTTTTAATCATAGGAGAGATCCCAGAGGGCTGGAGAACAGCCAACATCGTTCCTTTGTTTAAGATGGGCAACAGGGATAATCGAGGAAATTGCAGACCTGTAGGGAAATTATCGGAGAAGATTCTTAGGTATAGGATTTATTCACATTTAGTAAAAATATAGACTTATTAGTGCCAGGTAGCGTGGCTGCTTGTGGGGAAGGTCATGGGTGTCAAACTCGATTTTGAGGAAGTGACAAAGATGGTTGATGAGGGCATGGTGGGAGATTTGCCTATATGGACCTTAGCAAGGCCTTTGACAAGGTCCCTCATGGCAGGCTGTGCAAAAGGTGAAGTCACATGAGATCCACAATGAGCTGGCAAGATGGATATAGGACTGGCTTAGTCACAGAAGACGGAGTAGCAGCGGAAGGGTATTTTTCAGATTGGGAGTTGTGACCAGTGGTGGAGGAGAATATGGAAATATAGATGTTCTGATTATTAATTTTGCAGATGACAAGAATAAATTGGGGAAGCTGCAGATAGTGAGGTGGATTGCCAGACTGTTACCTGTAGCACTTTTTATGGTATGATCTGCATGTACAGCACATAAATCAACACTTTTCACTGTACCTCGGTACATCAAATCAGAGATGCAGCAGGAAATAGATGGGCTGGTGACTTGGGTGGAGAAATTGCTGATGGAGCTTAATCTGAACAAATATGAGACTATGCATTTTGGGAGACCTAATGCAGGAGAGTAGTATACAATAAATAGCAGAATCCTTAAGAACATCGACACAGAGGGATGTAGGCATATGGCTCCACAGTTCCGTGAAAGTGGATAAGGTGGTCAAGAAGGCATATGGCAAGCATGCTGCATCTGCTGGGGGACACGGAATAAATACTGGCAAGTCATGTTGCAACTGACCAGAACTTTACTTAGGCCACATCTGAAATATTGTGTACAGTTCTGGTCCACACTATCAGGAGGACGTGGAGGTTTTGTAGGGGGTACAGAAATGGTATACCAGGATGTTGCCTGGTTTGGAGGGTATTAACTACGAGAAGAGATTGGACAAACTAGTTTGTGTTCACATGAATGAAGGATGAGGGGTGACCTGACAGAAGTTTACAATATTATGAGAGGCATTAATGGAATGGATAGTCCGAGACATTTTTTCCCCAGGGTAGAAATGTAAATTATTTGGGGACATAGGTTTAAGGTAATAGGGGAAAGTTTAAAAGAGACGAGAAAGGGAAGTTTTATTTCTTAAAAAAGCGTAATAAGTGCCTGGAATGCACTGCCATTGGAAGTGGTGGAGGTGCATACAACAGCAACATTTAAGATCTTCACTGATATATGAATAGGCACAGAATACAGAGATACAGTTTAGAGGCAAAAGGTTTTTAGTTTAGAAAGGCATCATGCGTTGGCGTGGTCTTGGTGGGTCAATGGATGTGTTCCTTTGCTGTACTGTTCTTAGTTTTTTCTTTGAGTTAGATAAGTGGGCTTATGGCAGGTGTCAGATAGTAAAATCAGTTGAGAACTAAAGTTCAGAAGGCAGGTAAAAATGCAAATCAGAGAAATAAAGATGAATTAAGAAGGCTGGCAGCTAAAGTAAAGGGAACGTCTTACTGAAATTTCTAGACTTCGCAGAAGTCCCAGATGATTTGAAGACCATAAACATAATATACTTATTCAAAAGGGAGGGAGGCAGAACTGTAAAACAGTTAGCTGTACATCAGTCATTGAGAAAATGCCAGAGTCTATTGTAAATGAGATATTGGCAGAGCCTTTAGAAACACATACAAAAAAAAAATCAAGCAAAGCCAGCATAGTTTCAGGCTACTTAAGTAATAATCCTTGGAGTTAGTAGCAGCATATCACCATAGGTAGAGAATTGGATAACTACTAGAAGTCAATGTTTGGATAAAGGGGCCATTTTCAGGATGACAACCTGTAACTAGTAGAGTGCCACAAAGATCAGAGCTGGGGCCATAATTATTTACGATACGTATTTTTGATTCAGATAAGGGAAGGGAATGTACTATTGTTAAGTCTGTGGATGACTCACAAATGGATGAGAAGGCAAGTAAGTGAGGATGATGGAATGAATCTACAAAATGGAAACAGGTAGGGTGAGTGTATAAAAAAAAATGGAATATATTGTGAGAAAATGAGCTTGTGCACCTGGGCAGGAAGAACAGAAGAACTGAGTATTATTTAAATGGCCAAAGACTGCAGAAAACTGCAACACAGATAGATTTTGAATTTTTCATGCATGAATCATAAAAAGTGTACAAGTTCAACAGATAATACGAAAGGCAAATGGAATGTTGAGATTCATTTCTGAGGGAATGAGATAAAACAAAAGGGAGGTCTTGCTAAAATTATACAAGACATTAGTCAGTCCACACCTGGAATACTGTGAATAGTTCTGGACCTTAATTCAAGGTAAGATATACTGGCATTGGAGGCAATCCAGAGAAGGTTCACTAAATTGATTCCAGATATAGAAGAATTTTTTGATGAGAGCTCGAGTAGGCTGGGCTTGTACTGATTAGTGTATAGGAGAATTTATTGAAATGTACAAGATTCTTAGGGGTCTCGACAGATTGCAGCTGTGAGGCTGTTTCCCCTTGTGGGACAGTCTATGACCAGAGCACATAATCTGAAACATGCAGTTTGCCTCAGAGGTGAGGATGAATGTCTTCTCTCAGAGGCTAGTGCATCTGTGGAATTCTTAACCACAAAGTGCTGTTAAGGCTGTGTCAGTGTAAACAAGGCTGAAAGAAACAAACTTCTAATCAGTAGTGGGGATCAATAATTATAGAGAAAAAAGGAGGAAAGTGGAATTCAGGATTCCAGACTTTAAGGATTCTATAGTTCTATTATCAGATCAGCCATGAACTCATTGAATGGCACAGTAGATTCAACAGGCTGAATACTCTACCTCTGCTCCAGCATAATTTAAGGTTCTATGGGCTGGTATTGGGACCCTTGCTTTTCCTGATATTTATTAAGGATCTAAACCTTGGTGTACAGGAGATAACTTTAATGATTGTGACACAAAATTTTAAGAGAACTGTAAACTGTGAGAATGACAGTGTAGAATTTCAGAAGGATATTGATGTTGGAGCAGTGGGCAGGTAGGTAGCAGATGAAGTTCAATGCAAAGAATTAAAAAGTTGATGGACTTTAGTACAAAAAAACATGGAGGCAGCATTAAATAACAGACTATTCTAAAATGTATGCAGGAGCAAAGAGACCTGGATACATACGTACATTATTCATTAAACGTGGGAGAGAGGGCTGTTAAAAACATCGTACCATATTCTAGGATTCATAAAAAGAAGAATAAGGGAATACAGGGGGCAGGCAAGCAAAATGGAACTGAAGCCCAAGATGAACCACGATCACTGAATGACAAAGCAGAATTGACCAGTCACGCTGTCTTCTCCTGCGACTTAGTGCCATTTCTGAACATCTCCTAAGGAGATGGCAGAATTTCCTGCCCTGCTAACTGAACAGTCTGCAGAGAATGGATCTTTGTCAATACAGGCTGCTTTGCAAACACTCAACGCTCAATGGAGACTTAACTGGCTTAAGTTGGGATTTCTGCTCTTCACCTGGGAAGGAAGGGCATAACATATCCTCATATGATTCCTCCCCTTTTCATCAATAACCAAAGACTGAAAAACTCAATTTTTGTGACAACTCCAGGACAATGTCGATTTCATTTATAGTGTCTCCCCAGGCACCTGGGCATTCTAAAACATTCTGCAGCCAATGAAATGTTCTCACTTTTCGAACATAGGAAACACAGCAGTCAACGTGTACCCTCACAAACCACAAGATCTGCTCTGACGACAAGCTGATAACTTGATGTGTCAGTTGGTAGCCCTTTCCTTAGGTCCGATCTAACACGCTGAGTGTTTTTAGTATTAAATACTCATTATCACATATAAGAGCCGAAAATCTCAAGTTTCAATTCTGCTGGCTTAGGCTTAAGTAAGGACGAGGACAAGGACAAGGCAGGGAGTGAAACTGCCCTGCCCTTCTTTAAACTACAGCCTTGGGATCTTCCTCTCGAGGGGGCATACGGTCTGACGTTTTCATGCTATAGACCGCTACTCCAACAGTACTGCACTCTATAGTGCTCCCTTATGACTTCAAGGCGAGTGTACTCCCACTGAGCCACGATTGACACTTAAAATAGACGCTTGGAATAGCGCATACAGGATCTTGCACTTCATTAATTACATATAAAATGATCCAAATTCTTGATAAGCTAGTAAAAACATACAAAATTACAAACCTAGATGTTTACACTGTCAATGCTGCTGATATAGTTGGCTATTATAGTCTGGCCAATCAAAAAACAGCCACAATCTTTATTAATATGCAATGTCTCATTAGCTGGAAAAATAGGACACCCCTATTGTAGCATAAATTTTCATATTTGTTTAGCTTTAGCTTAAACAAAGTCACTATAATAGGATTACACCCACTGTTAATAAAGGAATGCTGGCACAGTACAAACACAAGGTGGTTTTTAAACCATTTATGGGAAAAACAGGCCTAATGCTCTGGCAGAAAGAAGCTAAAATTCCATTTATTGTCAGTTAAATCCTTTTGCAAGCATGCATGCATTCCATTGTATTCTCAACTGAAATCTTTTATAAATTGTTTCGAAAAATATTTCAGTGCATCATATTAAATTATTCAAATACTATTCTGTAGACAATTATGAATTTGTAAAAACTATATAGTTTTAAAAGATCTACAGCTGTAAAACACACATTTTTGGTCACAAAATTTATCTATTCTTTTCCCCTCATCTCCCAAAAGCATGAGCTTTTGCCCAAGTGTGATCAAAGTTGACCTTCTGCACCTCAATCAAGTGGTCAATCTAGTTAGTGAATGCTTGTAAGCTATTTGACCTCCAAGTTCACAATTGGTTCAATCCTGTCCTCACTGAATAACCAGACATGTGTACTTATATTATGGAGTCACTGGATAGTGATCAAAATTTTTGGATTTTGATCCTAAGTCCTGATATCAAATTTGATCTGAATGGCACGGTGGCTCAGTGGTTAGCGCTGATGCCTGTTGCCTCAGTGCCAGGGACTCTGGTTCAATTCCACCCTCAGGCAATTGTGTGTAGTTTGCACTTTCTCCATGTCTGCGTGGGTTTCTTTTGCGTGTTCTAGTTTCCTCAACACAGTCCAAAAATGTGCAGGTTAGGTGGATTGGCCATGCTAAATTGCCCACAGTGTCTAGAGATGTGTAGATTAGGTGGATTAGCCATGGGAAGTGCAGGATTGCGGGGATAGAGTAGGGGGATATGTCTGGGTGGGATGCTCTTTGGAGAGTCAGTGTAGATTTGTTGGGCCAAATGGCCTGTTTCCACACTAGGGATTCTGAGAAAAAACATTTGGGGTACCAGTGGAGATATGGCGAAAAAAAGTAGCTGGGCTTTTGACTTCTGATTGCTACAAGTGACCTTTGCTAGATGTGAATGCCAAGTGATGATAAGTCTCGGACGCAATGCTCCATTGATTAACAGCCCTTTATTTCGGGTCCACATGGAATTGCCACCTGAGTGAAATACAAGTAGTGAAAGCCAGTACCTGTCAAAGCACCTGTGTCTTCAGGCCAAGCATTTTCTTTTAAATAAAGAAGTGATAGAAGCTAGTTTAAAATCATTAATCTTTGGTTTTAATGCTGTACATTAAATCAAATTTTACAACATCAATTTCTAGAGGCTAAACATCTGGCCCAGACTTCAATTTCTCTTATGGCACAGCTTAGAAATCACTATGCTAACTTCCACTTTGTATTATTGTAAATGCTATACTGCTCCATCATCCCAAAAAAATTAATCCGATCTCAAAAAACAAGATTTTCTATCTTAAGAATTGTACAAAATTTGGTAGGAAAAGTTTCCACAAAGAAGCCAATTAATTGAGTTTACTTTTAGCATTTTGTCTATTTAAATTCTTTAATGATAGCTTAAATAAACACAATTTTACTTAATTTTAAAAAATTGTTGAAGCAGCTAAAATTACAGAAGAATCAGCAACAAGAAATAAAAAGGATCCTGAAAGGCTCACTGGATCCTGTTATGTTGGTTCAACTTGCAGGTCACTGTTGCAAGTCTGAGCAACTACAGTGTAGTGGTTGGCGTTGAAGATGATCAAATCCAAATGATGTCAGATTTTCTCAATGCTGCAGGCAAGACGTAATGGGCTTATTTTTAATGAAAAATTAGGCCAAAAGTTCTATTATGTTTCACGCACTAAAAGGACAACATGCCTTTCCTTAACATGAGATAAACAAAATGCAGCAAACTGAACATTAGTGTTCAAGCCCTTATGACTGTTCATTTTGCAACACCAAATGAAATGTTGCATTTATATAGCATCGTTTACGTTCTGTAGTAAATGTCTTCAGGTGTTTTACAGGAGTATTTTCAAACAAAATTTGACACTGAGCCACATAAAAGACACTGGAGTCAATTACCAATGGCATGGTCAAAGACATGTGCTTTAACAATTTTCTGAAAGGAAGAAAATGCAGAAAGGCAGAGAAGTGCACCGAAACAATCAGAGGTTTGGGCTACAACCAGCACCGCCAAAGGTAGAGCAATTTAAAAAAAAAAACAGACGCACAAGGAGCCAGAATTGGAGAGCTGCAGATATCTTGATTGAGCTCAAACAGCCGAAAGGTTACATGAGTTGGAATGAGCTTGGCCATAAAAGAATTTAATAACAACGATGAAACTTTTTTTGAAAAATTGAAGCATTGCTTAATGGGGAGCATAAGAATTGTGGGCAAATGGGATTTGGTGCAAGATAGGATACAGAATCATAACATAGAAGGCGGCTATTCAGCCTGTCAAGCCTGTTCTGGCTCTCCACTGGAGCCAATTACCCAGTACTACTCTTGCTTCCCCAAAAGAAGTCCAGACATCTTCAATCTAAGTGGGTGAAGCTCCTCATCCCTAAGACTGTTTTTGTGCATTCTCTTGAATGCCTTCATACCTATCACAGCACAGCACTCGGATTAGATGAAATACTTCATTTGAATTTGTTTACAAATTTAGAACAGCTTCCTCGCTTTTAGCACTGTGCCTATTAATAAAGCCTGTACAGTTTATTGAACATTCTCAGCCTGTCCTGCTACCTCAATAATTTGAGAGCCCAGTCCCCTCTGCTCCTGTACTCACTTTAGAATTTTACCCTTCATTTAATATTCTCTCCTTGCACTTCCTAACAAAGTAAAATCACTTCACATATCTCTGCATTAATCTTAATTGATCATGTGACCATTTCACAAATTAAGCCCTTTTGAAGCTCCACTGTATCCTTCTCAAACCTCAATCCGTGGCATTGTTTCAGATTATCCACAAATTTTGAAATTACATGCTGCGCCCAAGATCTGTGGGGTTTAGGTCATTATATCAGGAATAAGAGGTTTCAAGTCTGGGCCTTGAGGACTTTTACTTCCATCACCCTATGTTTAAGGCATCCAATAACCACTTACTTACTCAGTTTTCTGTCCCTCCGTTCTTCGCATCCATGTTACCAGTATCTCTTTTATTGTATGGGATACAACTTTGGTCTCAAGTCTGTTGTGCCGCACCACATCAAATGCCTTCAAGAAATCCATGTGGACCACAGTAACAGCATTACCCTCACTAACGTTTTCCACAACCTCATCAAAAAAACTCGAATAAGTCAAAAGATTTTTTTAAAACTGCCTGTAGAATGAGCTGGACTCCTCCTATTAACAAGCATTTGCTTAAATGACTTCTAGTTTCATTCTAAATTGTTTCTATAAAACTTCCCCACCTGAGGTTAAATTTACTGTCTGATCGTTGTTAGCTTTATCATTACACCTCCCATCATTAAATGTGGGCGGAACATTTGTAACTTTCCAGTTATCTGGCACCACCAGAATTTAAGGAAGATTGTAAAACTATGGCCAATAGCTCTGCAACTTCCACTCACTTCTTCAGTATCCTTGGACGTATCGTATTCAGTCTTGGTGCCACGTCAACTCAAACTGCAGACAATGTATCAAATATCACTTCCTCATTAATTTAAACCCGGGTGTCCAAATGACCTCCATTTTGACTGGAGCTGCATAGCAGAGCGCATCTATTCTTTATCAAAGAACAAAGTCGAAGAGAAAAATCAGAGTTTTACAGTATAGAAAGAGTATATTCAGCCCACGTGTCCCTGCCTATCATCAGGCATCTATCTATTCTAATCCTATTTTCCAGCACATGGCCCATAGGCTTGTAAGGTATTTCAAGTGTTCACCTAATACTTCTTCAATGCCTTGAAAGCTCTAACCTCTTTCAGAGTAGCGAGTTCCACAAACCCACCACCCTCCGGTAGGAAATCTCTCCTTAAATCCACTCTCTAACCTCTGCTCCTTACTTTAAAGCTGTGTTCCCTGGTTACTGAACCCCTAGCCCCACCCCCCACACAAGGGGGAAAGATTTTCCCTCAGTTTCTTCGCTCTAAGGACCACAACCCCAGCCTGTCTGGTCTCTTCATAGCTGAATCACTCCAGTCAAAAACAACATTCTGGTGAATCTTCTCTACACACTCTCAAGCACAATTACATTCGCCCTATAGTGTGGCAAGCAGAGCTGCAAACATTATTCCAGTTAACTAACATTGCTTGCAGCTCCATCATAGTCTCTTCACTCTCATATTTAATGCCCTGACTAATAAAGGCAAGTATTCTATATGCCTTCTTAACCACCTCAACTACTCGTCCTGGTGTCTCAATCTACGGACATGCTCACACACACCACGGCCCCTCCAATTCTCCTAGAGTCCAAACGTTCAACATGTAGCCCTTTCCTCATTAATCCTCCCAAAATGCATTACCTGCCACTTTTCAGGATTAAATTTCATTTGACACCGTTAAGGCGGTCTGACCAGTCTATCTACATTATCCTGTAGTCTAAGGCTTTCCTCCTCACTATTATCACACCACCAGTTCGTGTCACCTGCAAATATACTGACCACATCTCCTATATAAATATATATAAAACAGACCTGCAAATGCTGGAGATGTGAAACAAAAGCAAGAACTGCTGGAGAAACTCAGCAATTTTTCCTCCCACAGCCTGAAGACGTGCAGGCTAGGTGGATTGGCCATGCCAAATTGCCCGTAATGTTCAGGGATGTGCAGATTAGGTGGGTTATAGGGGGATAGGTTTGGATGGGTGCTCCGAGGGTCAGTGTGGACTTGTTGGGCCGACTTAGGGATTCTATGATTTAGGGAGAGAAAGCAGACAAAGTTTTGAATCCAGTGACCCTTCTTTGGAGCGGGTCACTCCTACATTCATGTCTACATTACTAACGTAAGTAACAAATAGCAAGCACCTAGCACCAAAACCTGTGGTACGCCACTGGACACAGACTTCCAGCCACAAAAACACCTGCTGACTATCACCCTCTGCTTCCTGAGAGGAATCCAATTTGCCAAATTGCCTTGGATCTCACAGGTTTGTAGCTTCTTAACCAGCCTGTCACACAAGACCTGGTCAAAAGCCTTACTCAATATGACAATATAAACTGCATGAGCCTCACCTATGCACCTAGACATCTCCTCAAAAAATTTACAAACCGTGTTGACTTTCACTGATAAATCTTTGTCTCTCCAAGTGGCGATAATTTTGTCCCTCAAAGTTTTCCAGTAGTTTCCCCAGCACCGATGTTAGACTCACTGGCTGGTAGATTCCTGGTGCATCCCGACCACTCTTCTTGAATAATGGTGCCACATCAACTATCTTCCAATCCTCTGGCAACCCTCCTGTGATCAGACTGGGTTTGAAAACTCATGTCGGAGCCCCTATAATCTCCTCCCTTGCCTCCCACAGGACTCTGGAATACATCTCACCTGGACCTGGAGATTTACTCACTTTCAAGCCTACCAAAAAACTGTTAGCACCTCTTCCTTTCAATGTTAATTTGTTCATTTGTTCACAGTCCCCCTTCCCAGATTTCTATACTTGCATCATTGGTCCCTACAGTAATTACAGATGCAATGTACTCATTTAAGACCTTCGCAGCCTGCGTTAATCTCTTTGATTTCATTTACGGTTGCATTAGGTCCACAACAGATGCCATTTCCCTGGCTCTACACTCATCCCTGGAACATGTGGATCACAAGGATACCCATGTCAGGCTTCTGCTTATTGATCACAGCTCCACCTTCAATGCTATAATTCTAACCAAACTAATCTCCAAACTCCAATACCTAGGTCTCTGCTCCACCCTCGTCAACTGGATCTTTGATTTCCTGGCCCACAATCCATAGTGAGGATGGGCAACAACACCTCCTCCACGTTAATACTCAACATCGGCAGTTTGCAACGCTGCATACTCAGCCCTACTAAACTCCCTGTACACTCATGACTGTGTGGCCAAATTGCATCATAACTCCATCTACAAGTTCACTGACAACACCACCATCGTAGGCCGGATCTCAAACAATGACAAAACTAAATACAGGAAAGAGTGTATGCTTAGTGGCATGCCGTAAAGATAACAACCTCTCTTTCAACATCAGCAAACTGAACGGGCTGGTCATCGACTTCAGTAATCAAGGTGGAGGGCACACCCTGTCTACATCAATGGTGCTGAGGTGGTCGCCAGTGTTAAGCTTCTAGGAGCAATGATGACTAACTTATCTTGGTCTACCCACGTTGATGCAACAGTCAAGAAAGCACAACACCCAAGAAAGCACAACACCACTTCTACTTCCTCAGGGGCTACGGAAATTCAGCATACCCATAAAGACACTTACCAATTTTTAATAGACGTACCACAGAAAGCATTCTATCTGGCTACATCACAGCTTGGTATGGCAACTGCCCAGGACTGCAAGAAACTACGGAGTTGTGAATGCACCCCAATCCGTCACGCAAGCAAAGCTTCCATCCATGGATTCTATCTATACTTCTCGTTGTGTCCGGCAGGCAGCCAACATAATCAAAGTACCGTGCCACCCCAGTAATAATCTCTTGTGTCAGGCAGAAGATAGAAAAGCTAAAACACATACACCAATGAATTCAGACCTCTCAAATTTTAAAATTTAATTTTGATCTCACTGTGTACCTTCTCTCCAGCCGTAACACTGTATTCTTTGCTCTGTTCTACTACCCCTCACACACATTTTATAGTATTATTTGCCTGCATTGCATGCAAAACAAAAAACTTTTCATCATACCTAGGTTCGGGTGACAATATTAAGTCAAATCAAACAGCTGTGTTTTCCAGCTCCACACACTTTGATCGAGACAGGGCCCTACTCTTTACCTGGTTATTCTCTTGCCCCTCATACACTTATTGAACATCTTTATATTTTCCCTAATGTTATGCCAGTATTTCTTCTTGTTGTCTCCTTACTTTCAATTTTTTTTAACGTTATCCCTTGCACTTTCTACACAGCTGTAATGCATCTGCTGTTTTCAACACTTGGCACATGCCATAAAAGCTTGGTTTCTTTCCTCCTTTATCTTTTCCTGTGCGTTCCTTAACAACGTCCAGCATTCTCTGGTCTTATTGGTCGCACTCTTCACCTTTATGGAAGCAGCTGATCCAGAACACTCATTATATCATTATTTGAATAGCTCCTACTGCCCTGATGTGGGTTTTCCTGCAAGTAGCTGCTCCCACTTTGGCCATTCCCATCTTATCACATTAAAATCAACCTTCCTCCAATTTAAAACCTTTATTTCCAGTTCACCTTTATCCTTAACCATAATCACCCTCAGTCTTATTGAGTTATGGTCACTTGCCTGGCTTCCTTGCCTAAAATGAAGTCTGGCACCTTCCCCTCTATTTAAAAGCTTTCTGTGTTGGCTTAAAAAGCTCTCCTGGGTGCATTTTAAGAATTCTGCTCCTTCTGAGCCTTTCACACTTTGTCTATCCCAGTGAACAATGGGGAAGTTGAAATTCCCTGTTATTTTTACACCTGTAAGATTTGCCTACATATCTTTGTTGCTCCCTGATTGTTTAGTCTATTGTACACCTTCAGCAGAGCAACTGCCCCTTTCTTGCTTTCAATACTGCCTCATTTGGAGGACCCTTCTAAACATATCATCCCTTCTTATTACAGTAATTGATTCCTTCATGAATAGTCAAAACTCAAAACTGAATTAACAATTGATACAGTAGATGTGGTCTGTCTTTTGATTCCTCCTAAAGTATAAGGACCCCACTACTTCCTATATTAATCTCCACCTGCCAGGCTTTTACCCATTCACAACCTATATCCACCTGCAGATTTATATTCTCATTACAATATGCCCTCCCACCTATTTTTGTGTGGTCAGCAAATTTGGATACATTACACTCTGACCTGCATACCCTCCCACCCCCTTGAAGTCTTCAATAAAGATGGTAAGTACTTGACTGCCTAGGACTGATCCTTGTGGCAATTCACAGATTAAATGTCTTTCCAACCTGAAATAGATCCATTAATCCTGACTCTGTCTACTATGTTAAACAATCTTCACTCCACACTAATACAGTTCCTGTAATACTGAGCTCCTAACTTGTAAAATAACCTTTTATATGGCACCTTATCGAACACCTTCTGAAAATCCAAAAACTGTGCAGCTCCCCTTTATCAACTCTGCATATTATATCCTTAAAGAACTCCAGCAAATTTGTCAAACATGATCTCAGTTTCATAAAACCATGCTGATGCTGTTTGATCACATTAAGGTCTTCTAAATGTCCTTCTATTTCTTCCTTAAAAGGACTTGATCATTTTACCCAACAACAGATGCTAGGTTCACTGGCCTCTAGTTTCCTGCTTTGACTCCTTCCTTTCTTGAACAGGAGTATCATATTAGCAGATATTGAATTTTAAATATTTAAACACCATCAGCATATTTATAATTCTTAAAACATCCAGTTCTGCTCACAATCCACTTGCCAACCAATACTATTTTCCCCCCTTTAATTTGTACGCTTGTGAATTGTCCTAATGAGTGCAAGAATGTAAAGCTTCAATAAAATGCCTTTCTTCAGCAATATTCATTCTCATCTTCAATAAAATCTTTCTTTTGATCTACAAAATAGATTCCTCAATTTTGGACGTGTGAAACTGCAGAAGTTCAAAGGTCCTTCTGCAGTACCTCCCAAAAGCATGATCACTACCATCTAGAAGTACAAGGGCAGCAGATACTTGGGAAAACCACAATCTCCAATTTCCCTTCCCAGTAACATGTTGTCTATCATGGGAATATCACTATATAGTCACTATATCACTATTCCTTCAGCATCACTGGATCAAAACCCTTGAACTTCCTCCCTAACAGAACTGTAGGTGAACACATAGCAAATAGACTGTAGTGATTCAACAAAGCAGCTCATCACCACCTTCTCAATGGCGAGTAGGGTTGGGTAATAAATTCATAGAATCCCCATAGTGTGGAAACAGGTCCTTCAGCCCAACAAGTCCACACGAACCCTGACAGCATTCCACCCAGACCCATCCTCCTATAACCCACCTCATCTACACGTCCCTGAACATTATGGGCAATTTAGCATGGCCAATCCACCTAACCTGCACATCTTTGGACTGAGGGGGGAAACCGGAGCACCCGGAGGAAACCCAGGCAGACACGGGGAAAATGGGCAAACTCCACACAGACAGTCACCAGAAGGTGGAATCGAGCCCAGGTCCCTGGCGCTGTGAGGCAGCAGTGCTAACCACTGAGCCACCGTGCCGTCCCTCAAATGCTGGGCCAGCCAACAATGCCCACATCTTGTGAAGGAATACTTTTTTCAAGACAGCTCCTAGATTCAGCTGAAAATGTCCCACTCAAACTTAAGTGCAAATTCCAGTCAAAATTTCATTTTTAAAGAGACCAAACAGCTTTAAGAGCAAGTTGCAGCCTTTTATCATTTGAACAATGTTCAGTATAGAACAGAAGATCAATCAACCTATCCAATTTGTGCTATCTGAAAGAAAAATCAAGCTAGGCCCAACTCGCCCACCCAGTCTGTGTCCATTCCCCACACATCACATCACATCACATGGTATGTGCGAGGCTTTCAAGTGTAAGTTGCTGGGAACTCAGGTTGGCACGTTCCTTTGTGGATGAGGGGCGATAGATATGGCAGGTTTAGGGAGCCTTTGATGACGAGAGATATCATGAGCCTAATCAAAAAGAGAAAGGAAGCATTTATCAAGGCTAGGAGGCCGGGAACACATGAAGCAAGGGTGGAATACAAAGAAAGTCAAAAGAAACTTAAGCAAGGAGTCAGGAGGGCTAAAAGGGGTCATGAAAAGTCATTGGTCTACAGGATTAAGAAAAACCCCAAGGCTTTTTACACATATATAAACAGCAAGAGGGTAGCCAAGGAGAGGGTTGGCTCACTCAAGGACAGGGAATGGAATCTGTGTGAAGCCAGGGGAAATGGGAGAGGTATTAAGTGAGTACTTTGTGTCAGCATTCACCAGAGGGGAGGACTTGGTGGATGATGACTCTGGGGAAAGGTGTATAGATAGTTTGTTTCATGCCGAGATCAAAAGGGAGGTGGTATTGGGGGTCTTGAAAAACATTAAGGTAGACAAGTCCCAAGGGCCTGACGAGATATACCCCAGAATACTGAAAGAGGCAAGGGAGGAAATTGCTGGGGCCTGGAGGGAAATATCTATATCCTCACTGGCTACAGGGGAGGTCCCAGAGGGCTGGAGAATAGCCAATGTTGTTCCTTTGTTTAAGAAGGGTGGCAAGGATAATCCAGCTATTTACAGGCTTACATCAGTTGTAGGGAAATCATCTTCGAGACAGGATTTACGCCCACCTGGAAATCAGTGGGGACATTAGCGAGAGGCACCATGGTTTTGTGAAAGGGAGGTAGTGTCTCGCTAACTTGGTTGAGTTTTTTGAGGAATTGACGAAGATGATCAATGAGGGTAGGGCAGTGGATGCTGTCTACGTGGACTTCAGTAAAGCCTTTCACAAAGTCCCTCATGGGAGGCTGATACAGAAGATAAAATCGCATGGGGTCAGAAGCGAGCTTGCAAGATGGATGAAAAACTGGCTTGACCATAGACAGAGGGTAGCAGTGGAAGGGTGCGTTTCTGAATGGAGGGCTGTGGCTATTGGGGTTCCTCAGGAGATCAGCACTGGGACCTTTGCTGTTTCTAGTTTATATACATGATTTGGAGGAGAATGTAACTGGTCTGATCAGCAAGTCTGCCGATGACACAGATTGGTGGAGTTGCGGATAACGGTGAGGACCATCAAAGGACACAGCTGGACATAGATCGGTTCGTGACTTGGGCAGAGAGATGGCAGATGGAGTTTAATCTGGAAAAATGAGATAATGCATTTTGGAAGGTCAAATCCAGATGGAAAATATACAGCAAATGGCAGAACCCTTAAGAGTACTGATAGGCAGAGGGGTCTGGGTGTACAGGCACACAAGTCACTGAAAGTGGCAATGCAGGTGGAAAAGGTAGTCAACAAGGCATATGGCATGCTTGCCTTCGTTAGCTGGGACACTGAGTTCAAAAACTGGCAGGTAATGTTGCACCTTTATAGAATCTTCGTTAGGCCGCATTTGGAACATGGTGTTCAATTCCGGTCGCCACACTACCAGAAAGATGTGGTGGCTTTGGAGAGGGTACAGAAAAGATTGATCAGGATGTTGCTTGGTATGCAGGGCATTTGCTATGAGGAGAGGTTGGAAAAACTTGGGCTGTTCTCACTGGAACAACGGAGGTCGAGGGGCAACCTGATAGAGGTCTACAAGATTATGAACAACATGGACAACTGGACAATCAGAAGCTTTTTCCCCCAGGGTGGAAGAGTCAGTAACCAGGGGTTTAAGGTGCGAAGGGCAAGGTTTAAAAGGTAATGTATGAGGCAAGTTTTTCTTTAAAAACAGTGACTGGTGAGTGCTTGGAACTTGCTGCCCGGTGGGGTATTGGAAGCAGATACTATAGTGACTTTTAAAGGGCGTCTTGACAAATACATGACTAAGATGGGAATAGAGGGATACAGTCCCCAGAAGGGTAGGGGGTTTTAGTTGTGACGGGCGGCATGTCAGTGCAGGCTTGGAGGGCCGAAGGGCCCGTTCCTGTCCTGTAATTTTCTTTGTTCTTTTGTTCTTATCAGCAGCTTGCTATCCTTCCACTGCTTGTCCAATTCCTTTTTGAAGGCTACAAGGTCTGTGTACCACAACACTATTAAATGTCGTGATCCTAATCCTAACTGCTCGTTACATTAAAAAAAAAGTGTCACCTATGGCTATTTACCCAATTACCTTAAGATGTGCTACATGGAGACTGATCTCCATCTGTCAGAAATAGTTTCTCTTTATCCCAAATAATTGCCTCAAAATTTTAATACCTCTATCAAATCTCCTCTTCTACTCAAAAGGAGTACAACACACCTTTTCTAGGATAACCACAATCATACTCCCTGATTTTTGGATCTTCTCTAATAAATCTCATGACCTGTGCAAAGCTTTCATGTCCTTTCTCAAGTGAAGTACCCTTTCTAAAAAAATCCTTTCATTAATAGTAGCATATCTAATCATATTGCTCATCACAGTTCTTCATCTCTACCCATTAAATAAAATTTATTTGCCTTTTGACATCATGAATGCATGATTTTACTTATACATATTAGAATTCTCTCAACTGCAAACTTGGGTATACAACTTTCTATTTCTTCATCCAAGTTATTAACGTACAGCGAAATACATTCCTAAACAACTGGTACTGCAACTTCTCACGACTCAATCAGGAACATCTAGGAAAAAGGAGACCACACTGCTTCTCTCCCATACGGCAGCTAAGCAGAATCTCCCATGATCGTAAACGTTGAAGCAACGTCTTTTTCGTTCCACGAAATATCTGGAATAAAAAGGCATTCCTCCTCGGAGGTCAACTCTTCTAACATGGCAAGATTAGGCATTTCCTATTGTAAGCAGTCATTTCAAAAGCCCTGTTACAGGCTGCAGATGCAAGAAAAACGAGATCAGAGACATTTTATGGAAGATCTGAATGAACCAATAACCCTCATATCTCTCAAAGACATGATCTTTCTCATTTTGTAATGCCCACACAAAATGCCCAGGCATCAAAAGTAGTCTAGTCAAAGTGATGCTGCTTTTTTTTTTATGAATGGCTGACTATATATAGACAAATGCAACACGAGCAGAAACACAGATCACATTCAAGTCCAAGGCACCAAATGTTTGCTTGGCAATGGTCATTTAGTCTTTGATGAGCAGCACTGATTGACAGGCTGCTTTAGCATCATAACTGCACAGACCTGGTGAATAAACTCTGCTCATTGGGCTTTTTTGGAAACATCCCTACATCAATTAACATTCTTGCAAGTAGAATTCTTGACTAAATAATTCTATATGAGATCAAGATCAACTACATCATAAAATTTCTATAACCAGGAAAGTAGTCAGCTTAAATATTAAACCTGGAGTATCCTGAATGTTTGGTCTATTTTAGGATTATATCCCAACAACGTGCATTGTGTGATTCCCCTATTTTGCCAAATATTGAAAATTCTAGCAGAAGATAGTGCCAACAGATCTACTGAATGACAGCCAGTTGGCACAAATATGGGGGTGGGGGAGACGGAGAGGGAGAGGGAGAGAGGGAGAAGAAGTGTGTGAGACCATGAGGCACTGTGAGAAACACAGTTGGGCTGACCAACGGACTGGGCAAAGGTCAGCCTGGGAGAATGATCAGCTGATAATGGGTTGTTTGTGGTAGCAATCCATATGATGATAGGCCTGGTATGTGGTGGTTGGGGTAAGGAGTTGCAAGAATATCATTTACTCCTTCCCCCACCAACCTCACCCCATCTTCAGCACACACATCAACCTTTTTCCTAGCCACAATCAGTTCTGAAGGGTCGCTGGACCCGAGATATTAATTCTGCTTTCTCTCCACAGATACTGCCTGACCTACGGAGTTTGCCAGCAATTTGATTGTTTTCTGATTTCCTTGGTTTTTTTTTGTTGAAGGTACATTTGCAATATAAATCTGAAACCATAAAAACAGAATTTAACTGTTTGGACTTTCCTCTAGTTTCAAAGAATTTTCAAGTGGTATTTGCAAGGGAATGAAGAAAAGCTAAAATAAGCTGAATGAACCACTTAGACATTTAAGTAATGAGCTCAGGATATCCCAAAGTACTTCACAACCAAGTAGTATAGTGCCATATCTCGAAACCACTAACCCCAGAACTAACTCGAATTCAAATCTTACGAGTTTTCATGTTAGGTTGTTTGGGCCAGAATGCGTTGGTTGGACTGGCCCAGACCGGGTCGAGTAGGGTCAAGCATAGCTTTGACCATGGCGGAAGAGTGGAGCAAAGAGCTGGTCACCAGTCAAAACACCGATGCAGCAAGCCAGTAAATCATATGGAATAGTAGATTCTCAACAACATCAACGGTATCAGCAGCGGCGCCGCCACCACCATCAACACCAGTTTGCAGATAGCTGGATGAGGCACCATACCTACAGTTTTAATAATGCACTCAACTACTTTAATGGGAAGAAACCTGGCACAAAAATTTTACACAGCACAGTTCCACAAATTGCAATGAGATAAAAGATGTTTGCTGAGAGATAAATATTGGCTAGATTAATCAGGCGAACCATCTTGCTGTTCAAAATAATGCCACAGCAGTGTTACAGCTGAGTTAAAGATTTTAAAAAAAGTAGCAATGTGAATTATTAATATCAGGCATTCTTACAATAAACTTTCATAAGTTTAATTAACTGATAAGGACTGGATTAAAACATTTTATGAAGTCATCTTTCTTCTAAATTTACTAGAAAGGGATATGTTGTTTCTATCCTTATTTTTGAAGTGACTTGGCCCTTTTGTTATACAATTTAAAAAGTTGAAGTAAATTATAAATTTGTAATGTACAAATTTATTACAGTCAATTTACTTTTCTTTGAGTGACAAGGATGGGGAAATTGTGTCAACAAGAGGATAAATGTTGTAAGGAAAATTACAACAATCATGGCATTCTTTATGATGCAATCACATTGATATTACCAATTCATGTTTTTAATATGTATTGATTTTTTTTTTAAAACACAGAGCCATGTATATATAAATTCCAAGATTTTTGTTTCTGTTTTACAAAAATCCAAACTGTGCAAGAGTTCCAAATGCTCAGCATTTTCTTGCATTACGTATTCAAAGCAACAGATGGAAATTGTCATGTGCGCTATGCCAAGCAACCTCAAGTCAAATAACTAGCAGGAACTAGTTACCTACTGAGGGAAAGCTGGTAACTCAATTGCTGCAGCAAATTTTCATTCATAACCTTTTAAGGAAAATTCCCAATCCACTGTTATTACCCTAAAAGGTCAAAACAAGAAAGCCTAATACTACTATTTTGGATAGGTTAAAAGGCAATATTGCATAATGTTTCTTCTATGCACATGATTTTCAGACAGCAGTGACACTATCTTCTTTAACCCAAAAACAAAATTAATTATCTCCCATTATGAAAGTAAAGCTTTGACCTGTTTTACTAAAAGAATAATCAGCCCTTTTGCTGGCCCCTCAGTCTCAAATTTTAAACTTTTCAGACTTGATTTAATCATCTGAACCAAATGATAAATTATGTTTAAGTGCCTTGAAGTTTAAGAACAGTACAGAAACATGGCTTTTGACATTAAATGAACTAGTTAAAAACGGAAAAAAGCTCCAGAACGGTGAACTGCTGAGGAAGTCTTTAGACAGGCGTATGGATCGCAGTGCAGAAAGTTTAAAAAAAACAGTATACAGCCATGTGTAGCTTATGCAGCTGGTAACTCATGTCTGATTGCCCAGTTACTTACACATACGATACACAAACAAACTCTCTACTTTTTTTTCCTCAGTTCCAAAACAATGACTGGCATTCTGCCAAGAACAAAATAACTAGATTTGACAAAGATGGTAATAAAAGACAATTAGATAAAAGTTGTTCAAGATAGAATTTCACAATATGCATCTCATGCAGAGGGGTGCAAATTTACAATAAAGTAACTCTGACATTTGAACCAATGCATTTCGGCAAACTAATTTGGTACAGTTATATGGGTAAGAGAATAACTAGTGTACATTCCCAGTGGCATACGGCATTTAACAGGATTTAAGAATACAACTTTACTTTCATTAAATAATATTTTTATCTCAATTAGACTTTGCTAACTTTTTCAATAAAAATTAAAATTACTACTTTTCTACTATTCATTCGCAGACGTAAAGCAGCAAAAACTAGGTTGCAACCATTTGTATTGTCATTAACAACTTCAAACTGAAAAGGTAGGCTCTTCTCACAAAAGAAGTAATATTTTTATTTACAATGCTTGCAAGGGGATTAATCTGAAAATAAAAAGGGCTCATAGTTATTAATTTTTGTAACTGGGAAATTTTGTAACCAAGAAAGGAAAAAATGGTCCTGCATCATTTTTACCACTACTTTCAAGACTTGGTAATTTAGTGTCAAAGTGTAGATGTTGGTCATTGCCAGCTGTCCCTCACTTTAAGGAAGGTGTCTACTTAAGGTCATGAGTTTCCATCACAGGTCTTCATGTGGTTGAGTAAAGTGATTTTTCAGCCAACAGATCTCTCAGCAGATTTCCCACAAACTAGTGAGATCCAGGGAGATCAGCAAGTGAATAGAGACCAAGGTCCATCCAGTTTGTTGATGGATCCTGGTAACTCAAATACCTTTGCCCTTCTTCCCAGATCGTGTGCCAGTGCACTTCAGATCAGCTGGTTATCACCAATACACTATTCCACCAGAAAGGCAAGTTCAAGCCTTCTTGGAAGGCATCTGTGATCAAAGTACTGGCACACAATTGACTACGTCATCATTTGATCCCGAGACCAAAAGGACATCCTCGTTATGAAAGAGATGATCAATGCAGAGGAATGCTGGACAAAACTACCATCTCACTCGCTCTTCAATGTCCAAATGCCAGAAGCAGCTGAAGATGAAACAGAAAAAAAGCTCAACACTGAACGGCTTCAAGAGCTGAGTAGATTAGCAAATGTCCAACAATGACTTCACCAAAATCGCCAGAGTTAATTTTAATGGAGTGGAAGAAACCCAGAAAGAAATGAAGACCGTATTTATCTCATGTTTTGAAGCAGCCATCGGCTATAAGACCAGGAAACACCAATACTGGTGAACTCAAATAGCAAAAGTAGAGTTGTAAAGAAGAACGAGGAAAATCAAGAATCAACGTTAGACTGAAAGCACTAAGGAGCTGCAACTTCTTCTTGACAAACAACACTCAAGGTTTCTTTAGTGCCACCAAGCCAACAACACACTTGCCCTCAAATTGGTACATAGCAAGGATGGAATCTTTTTAAAAAGGCAGAGGAAACATCATCTGGTGAGGAGAACACTTCATAGAACTCCTAAACCATGATAATATCATTGACAAGGATGCATTTGAGGAAATGTCCCCAGCTCTCCAATGATGATCCTGGACTCTCACCTAGTCTGGCAGACACTGAAGCTACCATTAGACACATTAAGAATAGGGAAGCTGCCATTAAACATGAAGAATGGAAAATCCTCAGGTGTAGACAGGATTCCAGAGTCGATTTCCAAACTTGGAGGAACAGAGCTTGTCTATCATTGCCATCAACTATTCCTGAAAATCTGGGACAAAGAAGAAATCACTGTCGATCTCAGGGATATCGCCAATGCCACTGTCTTCAAGAAAGGAGTTGAACTGAATCATGGAAACTACCAAGCAATCTTCCTACTCTCTGTCACAAGGAAGATCACTGCCTGAATCCTTGCTAGGCACCATCTCAGAGACTCGAGAAAGCCAGTATGACTTCTGACTAAATTGTGCAAGTATCAACAAGATTTTCAGTTTGACAACTCCGAGAAAAATGTCAGGAACAACACCAACTACCTTATGCGGTCTTCATCGATTTGACAGAGATTGTTGACTCGGTCCACGAGGAAGTGCTATGGAAAACCCTGTCAAAAACCAAATGTTCAGGGCATCAACATCCCACATCTTCTCCACAACAGGATGTCAGACATGGCCCTCATGATGGTAATATGAAAATCTTTTGAGGTCAAGCGGAGTTATGTCATCACACCCACCCTTTTCTCCAACACTATTCATTGCCACTATTCTTCATCTTATCAAGAACAAGCTTCCAAGTGCTCTACAAGAAAAAAAATGACATCTTGCTTACTGGTGACAACGTCATCTCCGCTCTCTCAGAGGAGATTCTTCAAGCCTGACTGGTATACTTCTTTGAAGGCATTTAAAAGAATTTTCCTCAGCCTTAACTTCAAGACAACTCAAATACTTTTCCAACCCATCACAGGCCCCTAAGTTCCAGTCCATCTCTCTAAGGTCAACACAGAAATTCCTAGACGTGGCTTACGTTAGAAGCTCTCTCATCTAAGGCTAATATCAGGAGATTCAACATCGCATCCAATATTGCAGTGCCTCCTTCAGATACTCAAAGATGAAAAAGTCTTCAACGAGCATGACATTCATGCAGATACTATGATTCTTGTGCATAAGACAGTCAGTCTGCCAATTCTTTTGTATGGCTCCGAAACACGGACTGGATACAGATGCCACCTCAAGACACTCGAGAAGTATTGCCAATGCTGCGAGACAGATTCCCCACATCATCTGGGAGGACATGCGTACTAATGTTGGCATCCTTGAAGCAGCTAATAGCACCAGCATGAAAGCCATAATAATCCAAAACCAACTCTGCTGGTCTGGCTGCATATTTAGGATGTCAGAGTTCCAACTGCCAAAACAAATCTTCTTTGCCTAACTCAATAACAGAATCCCTAAAGTGTGGAAACAGGTCCTTTGGCTCAACAAGTCCACACCGACCCTCAGAGCATCCCGCCCAGACACATCACCCTATAACCCACACATCCCTGAACACTACAGGAAATTTAGCATGGCCAATCCACCTAGCCTGCACATCTTTGGACTGTGGGAGGAAACCGGAGCACCCGGAGGAAACCCACACAGACATGGAGAGAACGTGCAAACTACACACAGACAGTTGCCCAAACGTGGAATTGAACTCTGGTTCCTGGCGCTGTGAAGCAATGCTAGCCACTGAGCCACCATGCCGCCCTACACTCAAATGAGAGGAGGTCAAAAGAAACATCTGAAAGACTCCTGAAGGCTTCCCTCGAGAAATGTACATGGGAAACCCTCATAAGAAACTCCCATATGACAAGACACAATTCTTTGAGAAAATCCATAGATGAAAAATATAGAAAAGAAACCGAATGCCAGTGATCTCAAGGCCAAAGACCACGTCCGCCTTCGGAAATACTTGCCAAATATTTGGTTGGAGATTTGACTTATCTGCCACACAGGAACTACATAACCCACGGCCAGTGACAATGAATTCCCTAGGTGGTCAAACTTGATAGCGAGTGATTGCCGACAATGACGACACCATCAGATGCATATGGAAGTCCCAGCAGCCAAAAGACATTGTGCAGCTACCAGCTCACTATGCCATAATAATTGTCATGCTACAAGGTATTCGCCAGTTTTGCTTTAGTTTATGCCCAGTTTTATCTATATAGGGATAAAATATCTGAATCATATTTAAAAACTAGAAGCAGCATAAACATTAGAAACTATCATCCACAATAAGCTGTGTGCCAGCAAGTACTGCAACTCCACATTAACTATGTAGAAAGTAAAGTCTTTTTCAGATTAGATTGCAAAGCCACTTAAAAAAAACCTCTGACAATAAAGGAGCAGAATACTTAATTTCCAAAGTATCTACCAAAATTAAATCTATTGCACAATTTAAATTCACAAGCATACCTACTGCCTTAACAGAACAGCACAGATGCCGCAACACAAAGTCTGTACAACAATACGATGTTAAATAAATAGGGAAAATAATATATTGTACTCTGAAAAACAGCATACAGTTTGCATGCTTAACGGTTTATTTGCCTTTACTACAAAGAAGTCTAATAAGGGGAACATTTCAATATTCCTGAAAAAGTCTTTCCAACATACTAATAGACAACCCGTTTGTGAAGGCAATGGCCTACTGGTATTATCACTGAACTGCTAATCCAGAGACCCAGGTAATGTTCTGGGGACCTGGGTTCAAATCCCACCAAAGCAGATGGTGGAATTTGAATTCAATAAATATCTGGAATTAAGAGTCTAATAATGACACTGAATCCATTGCCAACTGTCAGAAAAATCCATGTGGCTCACTAATGTTCTGCCATCTTTACCTTGTCTGGCCTACATGTGACTCCAGACCCCACAGCAATGTGGGCGACTCATAGCTGTCCTCTGGGCAATTAGGGATGGGCAATTGATGCTGGCCTAGCCAGCCAAACCCTGGTCATGTGAATGGATAAAGAACAAGCTAATTGATTAAAAACAGGGTTAAAAAAAATTTGCAATTAAGGGAGTCCTTAGTGAGGCTTCCTGTTACTGGAAATGATCCAGAAAGGGGGAGGTATGGCTTAGTGATAATTTCACCGGACTAGCCAAAACCCCAAGCCAAACTTCTGGGGACATGGGTTCAAATTCCACAATGGTAGACGGTGAAATCTGAATTCACTAAAATCTGGAATAGAGAGCTGACCTAATGATGACCATCTAACCTTTATCAATTGTCATAAAATTTATGGATGCAAATCTGCTGCCCTTAGCTGGTCTGGCCCACATGTGACTCCAGACCCACAGGAAAGTGCTCCTCTGGGTAATTAGGGATGGGCAATAAAATGGTGGCTTAACCAGTGATGCCCACATCTCATGATGAATTAAAAAAATAAGAATTCTGACTACTTAAGATTCTCCCAAACAGGCATTTTAAAAAGTGGGCTTCATTAAAATTTGTTCTCTTATAAGAATCCACACAATATTTTAGACATTACATTAAGTGTTAATGTAATGATCAGTGCTCTAATGACATTATGCTGAAGTGCCTGTTTCCCTCATTCTGCATTAAAATGAGTTGGGTGATTAAGGGTTGCCAACATTTAAGGGTGAAAGTAGAAATGCTAGCCTGATAAGAAAGTAATTTGATTGTCAAACTTCTTAGCTTGTGCTTTAGAGAAATTCTGTCCACTCAGCCGCTTCCCTCAGTCCTAGATTAGGCTGTAGACTTTCTCGTCAAGCCAGTGTATGTAGTTGCAGACGTTTTGTCACCTTACTAAGTAACATTGTCAGTGCGCCTCCAGTTGAAGCTTTGGTGTTCTGTCCCACTTGTTATTTACACGCCTCAGTTTGCTGGGTGGTTGGCATTACTTCCGGTTCTGCTTTGCAGTGGTTTGTATACCAGGTCCAGTTCAATGCATTTGTTGATGGACTTCCAGTTTGAATGCCAGGCCTCCAGGAATTCCATGGCTTAGTCTGTTTGGCTTGTGCTATTATGGATATGTTGTCCCAGTTGAATTTGTGTCCTCCTTTGTCCATGTGTATTCAGACCAGTGAGAATTGGTCGTGTCTCTTAGTGGCTAACTGGTGTTCATGTATCCTTATGAGTTTGCTTCCAGTTTGGACTATGTAATGTTTTTCACAGTACTTGGATGGTTATTTTGTATATTAAAAACTTTATACTCCAACACAACCGACCAAGAATGGACAACCACACTGAAACAAGCCATTCACCATACAACAAAAGACTAGAACAAAGAAAAGAACAGCCCTACAAGAAAAACTATCCAAACTCACCCACAAAGACGACACAACCAACACAAACATGGATCAAGAATATCTCTGACCAACCACTTACAGACACTGAGAAAACCATCCTAGTACCCGGACTGAATTATAACTACAGAGACGCCAAACAAACCAACTTCCTGGTTGCACTGGAATCAACACTTAACAACGGACTCAACAGAGGAAATTCAACAGACCATCATACAGACAATAATCCCAACACTGAACAGAAAAGGTAAGTGGAACACATTCAACACAGAAGAGAAGAAAACCCTGGAAAGACTCAAGAAAGACAGAAACAGAGTAATCTTACCAGCGGACAAAGGACGCATGACAGTAATCCTTAATAGAGCCCAATACGTCGAGAAAACTAACGCACTAACAGATACCGACACTACCAACAGAAGGCAATATACTTCAACAACACAGAACTGGATCAAAACAATCCTGAAGAAATTACACAACTCAGGAGATATCAGTAAGACAGACTACCAAAAACATGAAGCCAGAGGGATCCAACATTTCGCACTTCTAGGGACTCTCCAAGGTGCACAAGCCAGGGGACCCCCTCAGACCAAATGTCTCACTACCAAGTATGCTAATATACAGACTAGCCAAAGAACTATAACAGAAATTGAAATACTTAATTGACAACACTACCCACTCCATCCACTCCTCCAAGGACTCCTCAACATCATCATGGACACCAGAAAAGAAGAGGACGAGATAGTGATATCGTTCGACGTAACAGCACTATTTACATCCATAAACATCGACCTAGCCAAAAAGACAATTGCCACACTGCTGGACAAACCAGGAAGGCAGGCACCCCATGACATCAACATCTGAGAAGCCCGTAAGACTACTCAGACCCCTAGGTATCAGGGTAGCCCATAAACCAACAACTACCCTATGACAGCTACTGACAAACATAAAGAATCTCATACCCACAACCAATGAAACTAACGTAATATAAAAAACCATGCAAGGACTATGAAAAACATTACACAGGCCAAACTGACAGCAAACTGACAATAAGGATACACAAAAACCAACTAGCCACCAAGAGATACGACCAATTCTCACTGGTCTCCATACACACAGACAAAGGAGGACACGAATTCGACTGGGACAACACATCCATAATAGAACGAGCCAAACACAGACATGCCAGGGAATTTCTGGAGGCCTGGCGTTCCAACTGGAACTCCAACACACACACACACTGAACTGGACCCAATATACCAACCACCCCAGCAAACAAAGGCATATAAATAACAAGCTGGACAGAACACCAATACTTCACCAGATGTGCATTGGCAATGTTACCTAGCAGGGTGCCGAAACATCTGCAACCAAATACACCAGCTTGGCAAGCAAGTCTACAACCTCATCTACAACCTGATCTACAAATCTTCTGAAAACCTTTGAAATCCCGGATTAAGCAGCAAATCAAAGCTCAATTACAGTCTCAACTATCTATTTATGCATGAGTCATCAGACTCTTCATTCAAAATGTTTTTTTATTGAATTCAAATTCCACCATCTGCCTTGGTGGGATTTAACAGGTCCCCCACAACATTCTGGGTCTCTTGGGTATCACCTCCCCTGTTACTAAGTACTAATAAGAGTAGCTTGTATTTACATAGCATTTCATGACAGGAAAAAAAAAATCCCAAGACATTTCACAGAAGGGTAAAATATAAATTGACACTGAGACAAGGATGAAGGCATTCAAAGGGATGATTAAAAGCCTGGTCAAAGTGAGATGTTTTAGGAGCGTCTTGAAATAGAGAAAGAGGTTGAGAATCAGAAGTTTAAGGGTAGAATCGCAGAGATCAGAGCTTAGTCAGCTAATTGCACGGGAATCAGAGTCAGAACATGATAACAGGCCCTTGGTCCAACTAGTCTACGGTGACCATGCTCCCAAACTAAACTAGACCCACTTGTCTGCATTTGGTCCATATCCCTTCACATCTTGGCCCTGAAATAAATAGGGAGAGAGGGGGAGACGGAGAGAGGATGGATAGAGGAGAGGATAGGTGGAGAGGAGGCAGACAGGTCGAAGAGGCGGGGATGGAGCCAGTAAAGGAGAGTGTAGGTGGGCAATGCCACAGTGATGCCACCCGAAGGCTGCAGGAACAACAAATCATATTCAGCCTGGGAACCCTGCAGCCCAATGGTATCAATGTGGATTTCACAAGCTTCAAAATCTCCCCTCCCCCAACCGCATCCCAAAACCAGCCCAGCTCATCTCCACCTCCCTAACCTGTTTTTCCTCTCACCTATCCCCTCCTCCCACCTCAAGCCCCACCCCCATCTCCTATCTACTAAATCATCCCGCCCCCTTGACCTGTCCGTCCTCCCTGGACTGACCTATCTCCTCCCTAGCCCCCCACCTACACTCACCTTTACTGGCTCCATCCCCGCCTCTTCGACTTGTCTGCCTCCTCTCCACCTATCCTCTCCTCTATCCATCCTCTATCCGCCTCCCCCTCTCTCCCTATTTATTTCAGAACCCTCTTCCCCGCCCCCATTTCTGATGAAGGGTCTAGGCCCAAAACGTCAAGTTTTCCTGCTCCTATGATGCTGCTTGGCCTGCTGTGTTCATCCAGCCCAACGCCTTGTTATCTCGGATTCTCCAGCATCTACAGTACCTTTTATCCCTTCACATCTTTCTACTTACGTACTTATCCAAATGTCTTTTAAAATGTAATTGTACTTGCATCCACCACTTTCTCTAGAAGTTCATTCCACACACAAACCACCTTGTGAGGAAGTTGCCCCTCATGTCTTTTTTTAAAATCTTTCTTCTCTCACCTTAAAAATATGTCCCCTAGTTTTGAATTTCCTCACCCTAGGAAAAAGCCCTTGCCATTCACCTTATCTATGCTCCTCGTGATTTAATAAACCTCTAAAGGTCACCCCTCAACCTCCAACACTCCAGTGAAAAAAGTCCCAGCTTATTTTTATAATTCAAACCCTCCATTACTGACAACATCCTGGTAAATCATATCTGAATCTTCTCCAATTTAATAATATCCTTCATTTAGTAAGGCAACTAGAACTGCACACAGTACTCCAGAAGAGGTCTCACCAACATCCTGTACAACTTCAACATGACATCCGAACTCCTATACTCAATGGTCTGAGCAATGAAGGCAAGCACGGTAAACACGTTAACCACACTATCTGTATGTGATACAAACTTCAAAAGAATTATGAACATGAACCCCGATAATTCTCTCTTCTACATCACTACCCAGGGGGCCCTACCATTAACTGTGTAAGTCCTGCCCCTTGTTTGTTTTATCAAAAAACAATATCTTGCATTTATCCAAATTAAACTCCATCATTCAAAAGCCACAGGCGAAGCTCACCTACTCACTACCACTTTCACTTAAGCAGCATTCTCACTTTCCCTCTCCGACCTGCTCTGGCACAAAGCTCTTCCCCTCAACCCTCCATAAGCAATGATGTATTACTCAGGAGGAAGAAGAGGTTGAGGACGAGGAGGGCGCATCAGAGTGGCTGGGAGAGATGCAGGTCTGCACTGTCCTGCCCTTTCACACCTAGTACTCACTCATTTATTTCAGCCCATAAAGTAATCTTGGGGTCTGGGAACGTAGCCCTATACTTAACATAAGTTATAGTGCTCCGCACTTGTGAATTCATCATTTGCAGGAGTTTTCAAGAAATGAACCCTCACAGATTCAGAGGAATGACTAAGTAGGGGAGAGAAATTCTGAAGCAGGTTCCATGCAGAAAATAATATCTAGGCTATGCTGAAAAGTGTGATTTAGGATCACTGATTCCTTAGCGCTGAGAGGCAGTAGTGCTAACTAATGAGCCACCATGCCACCCCACCATCTTTACATTGTAGGAGTGGGACAGAAAGGAGTCAATTCATTCAAATTTTGGTCGTAACGATGCGTCAAATAAACAGCCTTTATGATGGCAAGGGGATGGCAAGCCTTCCTTCAGGCCAAAAAGGAAAGAAAGGAAGATACAGTGCAGTAATCCCTTAGTGTTGCATAGGAATATCAGCCACAATTACTGTCCCAGGTCTTTGGAGTTCAACTCAATCCCACATTCTCAAATCAGACTCTGCCTGTACAACTGGAAAAGAGCAGAAGATGCTAAAAAATTAGTGAATACAATGCCCAAAATTTGTTAGGATTCTTGCTTTCAATTTCACTACGATAATATTTAAGAAATATTTAGATGTGCACTTGCAGTGAAGGATTACAAGGTTTGGTTCAAGTGCTGGAAAATGGGATTAGTGGTGGTATTTGGTGTCCTTGCCCTTTTCTGTGCTGTAGCTCTCTATGACTTTACCGTGATCCCTATGGAAGCATAAGTTTGAATGCTATGAGGAAACAACAGTCTTTGCACTTTGTGTCCGCTTGTGCAAAGGTTAAAAGTTGCCAAAGATGAATTCTTTGCTTTGAAGTGGGGTGGACAAGGAATATTTTACACTCTGAAGAACAATGATCTAGTAATATTGTATCAGAGATAATAGGTACTGCAGATGCTGGAAAATCTGAGATAACAAGGTGTGGAGCTGGATGAACACAGCAGGCCAAGCAGCATCAGAGGAGCAGGAAAGCTTGACGTTTCGGGCCTAGACCCTTCCTCAGA
>JAHRHZ010000078.1:6667611-6768949 GCA_024137785.1 Ginglymostoma cirratum
TCTGAGGAAGGGTCTAGGCCCGAAACGTCAAGCTTTCCTGCTCCTCTGATGCTGCTTGGCCTGCTGTGTTCATCCAGCTCCACACCTTGTTATCTAGTAATGTTGTTGTTACTAGCACATGGCCCCCTTTTTCACGATTTTCACAGCACCACTTAAATACGTCTAAGCGATGCAGTTCCTATATGTCCTTCCTCAACAGCATATGGATGCTTAATTGCAGAAGAATGAACAAGAAGAAACTTCACAAAAATCTTGGAGGAAGACAGTGGGCTAAATTACATTATTTACAAATACGTGATTTTTTTTTAAATTTGAAAAACTAAAGGTGGCAGAATAAAAAGGAACAAAACAAGATCACAGTGCTCAGTTTTCAAAGCAGTTTGGTTTGGCAACAAAACAGCATGGCTATTTTGACAAACATTTTGCCAGAAGAAATAAGAATACTATATACTCTATTGCTTGCAATCAAAAATAAGGTAATCATATGTCAGCTTGTAAATGCATTTGAGAATGATAGAAGATTTTAAAAAGTATTTTTAGAACACTAATCCACTGAACATTGGATATGTTTACAAAGAATATTTATCTGATCAATTATTTTGTCAACATACTGACACACAAACCATATCACCAATTCCAAAAAAGGTCAAATAGAAAAATAAATCTTCTCTACACCTCATTTAGTCAGCCTCTCTTAATTAGTACTGCACAAAATTAAAGGAAGCAACATGATACAAATTAAGAAAAAATCATTACCTTCCATCTTGCCCAATCACTTGGTCTGCTTCACCTCTCTCTGGACTTCTTATTCGCGTCCGTTTTCCCACTTTTCTCATGTCAGCCTCATAAAATTCTCTATTGGCTCGCGAATGGTCAGCTCTTCTGGCCATCGCTTCAGCATGGTGACTATCTGTGCTTGTTACTGTGCTTCCACTTGCTTCGGAATCCAAAGAGCTCATTGACCCACTGATATGCGATCCATTGGATAACAAGCTACTGGCCGACGGAAAAGGATCACTATACACTGGTGATGGGCAACGGGGAATACCACCAGGTTCTGTACTGTGCTTGCTTGAAGAACTGCTGGCAGGCGAAAGGGCACATATTTCTTGCCTCTGCTGGTCAAGAGACTGCACTCTTCCTCTATCCACTTCATCTCCATTAACGGAACTATGGTCAGACACAACATCAAGGGGATGGACATCACCTGTTTAAAAAAAAAGTTAAAACACATACTGAGATAAAACAGCGTGGAGCTGGAGGAACACAGCAGTCCAGGCAGCAGAGGAGACAAGTTGACATTTCGGGTCGGGACCCTTCTTCACTAATACATACTACCTTGAAATAAATGACCATGTGTAACTAGGTAACCCATCTGTTGAAAATCTGGAACTTTTACAGCCTAAAAAGATTCACCTAAACCGGCTCTGAATTTAGTCCGTCTCGCTAATAGCGAGACGGTTTATGCAACATTCGTGCAGCAGCTGATGTACTCATTTTCAAAACATTACACTTAAAATTTCAAAATACTAGATACACTGGATAGCTTAGACATTAAAGATTATTTTATATTTTAGATATCAGGGAAATTATTCTGAAAAGTTGCATGGGATAAGGGTAGGAGATGAGTGCTTCAAATTTTATAAGCAACTATCCCAAAACAGAATACACAAACATTACAACACCAATCCCAGAAAACATCTTATGTAAATTATGTATATTTCACTTTGGAATACTAATATAAGTAACCCTGGAGGCTCAGATGGAAAGGAATCAATGATTATTTCCTGAAACAATCATTTGAACCACATCAAGTGATCTCACATCTGCCTAAGATATTCTTATTGGTGAGAAATCATGCAGTTCCAGAACATTGGGAGTATTTTATGCATCATGTAAGTAAGTACCGAGCATTCATTCTAATTAAACTTTTTGAACATGATTTGAATAGTATTTGTGAGCAGAAACTGTTTGGGGGGGTGTGGGGTTCTGTGTCTGTGAGAGAGAGTGACATATTACACGTGAAATAATGGGCAGTAGCCATAATGTGGGGATGTACAATCTCTCCTTGATTATAAACTTGTATGTGCATGAGCACACTGAGTCTCTCATACTCTGATATGTGGAAATATCAATCCATTAATAAAAGGGCAGCTACAAAGAAATATTTAATAATTAAATATTGACTTTTTTTTAATTATTGCAACAAGTATATAAAAGAACAGTACAGTTAGTTTGTTTCAGGGATCAGTTAAAATTTTTATATTAACTAGTTTGCTACAAAATGTCAAAGGATAGAGGAGTAATGAAGCCTTGTTGATACAGCAGGCCAACATAAACGTTTAGGCTGGTTGTGCTGAACCACATCAAGACTTAACTGCAATTAATTTGGAACAGGCTCAGTTGACCAAAATGTTGAAGGCCTTTTGGGCTATTCAACAGTAAACTGGAAAGAAAGAGATTAATAATTGCTATTATAACTGGAGCATAAGTGCAGATTATTCAAAATGCTGAAGAGAAAGCAAATGTAGAGTTTAAAAATTCCAAGCCCTTTGGAGTACCAACCTGAAATACAATAATGGGAAAAAACATATGCAAACAAATTGAAATTAAACTGTACAGTTTACATTTGCAGCACTGAGGACTTTAATGTAGATACTTGAAAAGACACTTACTCCACTTACCCTCTCTCAGGGAAAACAATCCTCCATGACAGCCACCATCAGGAGGAGGCCAATTTTGAGTTGTCTCCACGTCTCTACCATGAAACTCCTCCTGCCACAGGCTGGACCGTGAATCTGGAACCTTTTCAGGATCAGGGATCCCTGAACCTGTCACTGCCACTTTAGCTGGCCCAGGTTCCTGGAGACACAAAGACAGGGGAGGAAATTGTTAGAAAGAATACATGTGAGTTACATGGTTTGCTGGCTCTGTTACTCTGTTTTACTCTATTTTTACTGCAGGCAACCAAATGCTTTATGGAACAAGCAGACTTTCGATCCTGTAGAGAATGTCAATTATTGAAACAAATCAAAGCAAATCCAGAAGCTATCCATCTCTATCTTCCAGGTTTCAAGAAAGGCCTCGAGAGAGAAAGCATTGCACATTAGATAATTATTTGTGCACAAAATACTTTCCCACAAATGTGCCTCAGAAGACATCAGTCAAAATCAGATCCATTATTTGAAATAAATGCTTATGTTCAAGGCACTCAAGTAACATCCAGGAAGAGCATGTTCTTCTTGGGTTTGGCTGTGGCTCAGTGGTTAGCACTGCCGCCTCACAATACGAGACCTACATTTGATTCCAGCCTTGGGCAAATATGTGGAGTTTGCACATTCTCCTCGTCTGTGTGGGTTTCCTCCAAGTGCTCTGGTTCCCACCCACAGTCCACAGTACAAAGATGTGCAGGTTAGGTGGATTGGCCATGCTGATTTGCCCATGTATCCAGGGATGCGCAGGCTAGGTGGATTAGTCAAGGAAATGCAGGGTTACAGGTAGGGGGAGGGGTTCTGTGTGGACTGATGGGCCAAATATCCTGCTTCATTCCACACTGTGGGGATTTTATGAAAACAATCAAATTCAGACAATTCCAGCACCAGATTAATATTTGCACCAAGTTGTTTCTGTGGGCAGAATTTCCAGTTCTGCAGATATCAGAAAAAAGGCTGCTTCTCTCCTTCAACCATTTGCATTTTCGATGCTTCCTGAATGTTGGCATTTTATCTATCAAGATGAACTAGCTTTTACCAGGAATCTAGGTCCAGGAACATCAAAGAACCAATACTCTCCCGGTTCCAGGGAGGGAGGAAGAAAGATTTGGGCGAGAGCAAACTCAGACATTCTCATCATATGATTTCATGCCTCTGTCTGTCCTTCATATTCCCATTGTGATACATCCACTGGTATTTCCAAATCAAATGGGAAATGAACAAAGTTTTTGCTAACTGGACTCACCATAATCTGATATTTATGATTCTTGGCTCAAACATTTTTTTTTTTTTAAAATATCCCCAATAAAACTTTCCTTCAGGTCATTTACAGCAGTTTCCAGGTTATTAAAGAGACAATCGTTTTTAAATATATAAACAGAGTTTTTTGTGCAAATGGGCAACTTGTTTTTCAATATATGATATGCCTGATTTATTTTGTACATACCAAAAGAATAAGATCACTGTTCAGCCGAGAGTTCTATAATGCCCTAAGCTTGTACATCAATTAAAGCAAAGCTTTTTAATCAATTTCTGGGTTATTCCATGATATAAGCTTTTAAAAAAGATTACCATGAATGAAACAAAACAGACGGCAATTTATACAGTAGTGAAATGGGTCTATGTTTGCAGGTGTATGTCTGGCAGATGCCACTTAGTTTCATGCACACGACTATCATGGTGCAACCATATGTCAAAGCTCGAACCTAATTTGGCTCTGGACAGACAAAACTATACAAAATCTGAAAGAGGAATCAAATTACTCAAACCCACCAACTTCTAATTTTAACAGAAGCTGGTCAATGGCTGGTAATTAATCTGTCATCATGAGATGAGTTGGCTATTAAAGCCTTTTTAAGACATGTGCCATACCTTTATTTTAACAGGATTTCTCTTTTCAAACCATTTTAAATTTAGGATATCGGACAGGTAAAAACATGAGAAGAATTGAATTCATCAGACAAGTACCTTCACAGCACTCTTTCTGGGCCAAGAGTAGCTGGAGTGTTTTCTCCGGGTCCAATGAGCTAACTTGTATACCAAATACCATTACAAACACTCTCCAAAACCCATCCGAACAGAGACTTCCCTATCTCCAACTCAACATCATGCTCTCACTAAATCTGTCCTGAACCCCCTTTCACCACACTCAAATCTCTCAATCAACCTAAGCAAACCCCATTCCCCAGCCCTTCATTGCTGTCTTGAAGTAAACCACAAAGCTGCAGCCATTTTTGAATGTTTTGCCTTTCAAAAGCCAGTCTGACCCCAGACTCAGTTTAAAACCCTTCGCTATGACGACAGGTTTTTTTTTTGAAAGAACAGACTCGCTGGTGGTTTAATTCAAGGGTCTGAAATACTGAATGCATCAGACAGCATCAGTGTGGATTGAATTGATTGTGTTAGGAAAAATGAGAAATCGTGTATATTATGCTAATCAAGCATTAAAAGTAGGTTAAATGCGAGGAGGCTTTACTTACACAGATAATTGCTGAAGCTTGGTAGTGACAGCAGATTCACCGAGCTTGTCAGGTTCTTTTGCTGCCACGAATGAAAAGGTAGGTGGAAAGATATGTGACCACCTAATGTTTACTGTGATCACCTGAAGTAGCTTGTAATTGGCAGGAAAAGGTCTTGCAAATCTGACTGGTGAAGCCAATGAACAAGCTTAAGATTTAAAAACAAATCTTCACTACCACTCTTTTCAGGTTCTAACTTGAGAGATAGTGAGCAAGGAGTGGAAATGAATTGGGTGTTAGAGAAAACAACACGAGTAACGTAGGACGTGAGCTGTGTTAGTGCTATTTGAAACAGGCTTGACAAACCTGTCAGTCTTCACTTGTCATTTCTTTTCTTGCACACTGAAAGAACTACACATGCTACAAATCAGAAATAAAAACAGAAATTGCTAGAAAAGTTGAGCAGGTTTGGCAGCATCTGGGAAGAAAAATCAGAGTTAACGTTTCAGGTCGAGTGACCCTTCCTGTCACTTCTGAGGAAGGTCACTTGACCCAACATAATTACTGATTTCTCTCCACAGATGCTGCCAGACCTGCTGAGCCTTTCCAGCAATTTCTATTTTTGTTTCTTTTCCTACTTTTGTTAAAGCTGCATGACATGTCCAATTTATGAATTTCAAAGTACTTTTCAAAACAGTGCTCACTTGAGACACTTGCAGTTTTAATGCAATCATCTCAGTCATGCCAAGTGTTTTGCATATATTCTTCTCCAGAATGAAACATCAGTTCATCTATCATGGGGACCAATGCCTGCAGCCATCATGATATTCATTGGTTCGGACGACCGACCTGAATAACTAAAGATATTAGGGAGAAAAATAAAGACGAGAAAGGAGACATAAGGCATTAGTGTAGTTTGGCGTTTGTTGGTAGCACAGACATGGTGGGCCAAAGGGCCTATTTCTACACAGTATGACTCTTACTCTAAGTCTTCATTTACCTAACCTTTTTGTCCTTCCCTCTTCAAACTTAATTGCATCGTACTGCACTGTGGTCCTCAGCCATTTAGTTTCAGAAACAAAATAAAATTCAAAAAGTTCAATGGCTCAATATTTACTGGGAACTACACGATGTTGTCCTTTGCTGTAAATATCTAAACTAAGCTAGTCTGGGAGGTTGTTTGGAATGACAAAAGATCAGTAGTACTATGCAGATTTAATTATCAAATAATATTACTGAATCACTATGTCATTCTCCCTGCAAAATTCATCATCTTACAGGCTATTAAAATTAATGAACAGAATAATCAACAACATTGTGAATAAAACATGCTTCATTTTAAAATGGGAGAATCCAGTCATCATTATCTTTTCACCTTAGTACAATAGCATTATCATGCTCATGTATTAGGGCGTAATGTCATAACCAATTTTGTTTCACTTTATTTATTCGAAAAAGCCTGAATGTTTTGTAATCTAAAATAACAAAGAACAAGATGAATTAATAAGGTGAGCATAACAAAATTAAATATTTTTACTTTTGTTGGAAAAAAACAGTGCTTCAAGAGGAGACTAAAGAGCCACTTCACCTATGATTCATCCACTTAAACAACTTAGATGATTAGACATATGACGAGGGAGCTGGGTTCATTCCCCACCTAAATTAAATTTGCAGCTTGGTGGGAAGTGAACAGGAAGTTGACACACAGTTAAATTTCCTTGATTGCTATCTCTAGAGGTCAGAGTTGGTAAAATTCTGCTGCATATTGATAGCCATAATGGCAACACCCTGGGGTTTTCTACAGGTCTTCAAATCCAGCAACCGCCTGTACCTTTTATCCACGGAAATCAGCATAGTCAAGGCATCAGGCTCACCACATCATCGCACATCTCGGACTAACTTATAATACAGCTCAGCACTCGATGGCACCTTACATTGCAAAAACTGCAAGGTCACTTTGTACATCAAGACAGGCATCCACCTCATTCACTGTAAATGGGTGCATCTCAGGACTCCTACCTTTCTTTATGAAGTGTTCATTTAGACGCTCACAGCATCTCAACCTCACCTTGCCTTTTTGTGCATTGCAATTTCATTCAGAACACAAAAGCTCACCGTACTTTTGTTTTACCTTGTCTTTTAGCAGAGAAACCCAGGCAGCTTATCTTGGTTAGCGGCAGTGAATAGACAAGGGAGCGGATATGATGCAGTATCACTCGTATTACCTCAATGTCATGTCTACAGCATGTGGGTGAGCTGTTGGGTGGGGGGTGGGGAGGTGGGGAAAGAGTACAGTATTCATTTCGCATTTAAAATCTCCTAGTATACTCGGGGAACATTCAAATATATGTAGCACAAGCCATAAGGTTTTTGTCAGATGTCAATGCAGAGGATCTCACAGCCGTCCTTATCAGAGGTCTCTATGTCCTACTGGTGGGTCTTATTTGTCTTCTGTGACTGCTATAAGGTTACATAACTTTTTTAAAAAAAAAAGTGTTTTGTTTCTGATATTCACCACAAGTTCACTGCTACCGCCTTGAATGCTGCCAGACACAGCAGTTATTATTGCTGTGGGCAAAAAAACTGAGCTAGCATAAAGTATCAGCCAGCCAAGATCCAGCAGTAATCTCACAGAGGGGTTGCAGTAGAAGCTCTCCTCAGTTTACAGAGGTATTTGAGAAGACTGTCTCCAGATGAACTATGCTAAGTGCTGCTAGTGAATGAGGAAGATCCAGGACACTGACAGAATTGTACCATCTACTGGAGCAGGAATTGTGATCTCAAAAGGGTGGATGACCATCCTATACCAGTGGTTGTTAAAGGTGAGAGCTCCACTTCGAACATTTTTTGACTGGCTGCTTCCATGGGTCCACTGGGAACCTGTGTTCCAGGAACCACTGGGAGTCTCACAATCGTTAACCTATTAATGCTGTCACTGATGCAATTGTGAATGATCACTGTCTTGTTTTCGTGTGATGGGGTCAGTGCTACAACCTAGGCAGTGGTTTTGTCAGCTTACATGGCTTTCTCCAGGTGCATGGTGCTATAGAGCATGCACAATTCGTCGACAAAAAAGGATTCCTTTCGGTCAATGTATAAGTCATGTGATCATTGGTGCCTCGTTAGGTGGTCTACGCCAGGTACTCAAAGCTGCCACGATTCCTATATTCTTGATAACTTCTGGGCTCCTGTTTCATTCAAAGGCCCAGACATTTTATCAAGGATGGCTGCTGGAAGACAAGCTCTACCTTCTCCAACTGTGGCTGACAAAACTTTTACACAAATGCCGAGGGCAGATACAATACAACACACAATCCATCGTGGAGCAGAAGATGGGCCTTCTCAAGATAAGGTTCCAAGATTTAGAATGATCCATGCAAACTTTATAGTACACTCCAAACAGAGCATGCTGCATTATCCTAGTATGTTGACCTCTGCACAACTGGAGCATGCAAAGATGGGATGCAATGAACGATGTGACCTAATAAAAGTTAATAACAATCGTTTGCAGGCTGTAAAACATTGGACGCACCCATATCCAACAAGTTGTTGTGCGCCAATAGACATTAAAGAAAGAGTAGCAGTCTTTCAGTCAGGCTTCTAACATCATTTAGAGCTAGTGGCAGGTGATCAGAGAAGTGATGATTTAAAACATAGAACAGTACAGCATAGTACAGGCCCTTCGGCCCACCATGCTGTCCCGACATATTATTCTAAGATCAAACTACCCTGCATTATGCTATCATCCATGTGTCTGGCCAAGAGTCGCTTAAAAGTCTCTAAAGTATCTGACTCCACTACCACTGCCAGCAGTGCATTCCACATGCCCACCATTCTGTAAAAAACCTACTTCTGACATCTCCCCCATACACTCCACCAATCACCTTAAACTTATGCTCCTTCCTAATAGTCATTTCTGCCCTGGGAAAAAGTCTCTGGCTATCCACTCTATCCATGCCTCTCATCATCTTGTACACTTCTATCAAGTCACCTCTCATCCTTCTTCGCTCCAATGAGAACAGCCCTAGCTCCTTCAAACTTTCCTCATAAGACCTGCCCTCCAGTCCAGGCAGCATCCTGGTAAATCTCCTCTGCACCCTCTCTAAAGCTTCCACATCTTTCCTATAATGAGGCAACCAGAATGGAACACAATGTTCCAAGTGTGGTCTATACAAGGTTTTATAGAGCTGTAGCGTAACCTCACAGCTCTCAACTCATTCCCCATGCCAATGAAAGCCAACACAACATATGCCTTCTTTACAACCTTGTCAACTTGGGTAGCAACTTTGAGGGATCTATGGACGTGGACCCCAAGATCCTTCTGTACCTCCACACTGCCAAGAATCCTGTCATTAGCCCTGTATTCTGCATTCAAATTCGATCTTCCAAATGAATCACTTCACACTTTTCCGGGTTGAATTCCATCTGCCACTTCTTTGCCAAGCTCTGCATCCTATCAATGTCCCACTGCAACCTACAACGCCCTCCATGATATTCACAACTCCACCAACCTTCGTGTCATCGGCAAACTTACTAACCCACCCTTCCACTTCCTCATCCAAGTCATTTATAAAGATCACAAAGAACAGAGGTCCCAGAAGAGACCCCTGTGGAACACCACTAATCACTGAGCTCCAGGCTGAATACTTTCCATGTACTACCACCCTCTGCCTTCTACTGGACAGCCAGTTTTGTATCCAGACAGCCACATTTCCCCGAATCCCATGTCTCCTTACTTTCTGAATGAGCCTACCATGGGGAACCTTATCAAATGCCTTGCTAAAATCCATAGACACCACATCCACTGTTCTGCCTTCAATGTGTTTTGTCACATCCTCAAAGAGTTCAGTAAGGCTTGAGAGGCATGACCTGCCCTCTCAAAGCCATATTGACCATTTCTAATCAAACCGTGCTTTTCGAAATAATCATAAATACTATCTCACAGAATCCTCTCCAATAATTTGCCCACCACTGATGTAAGACTGCCTGGTCTGTAATTTCCAGGATTAACCCTATTCCCTTTCTTGAACAAAGCAATGACATTTGCCACCCTCAATCATCTGGTACAACTCCAGTGGATAGTGAGGAGACAAAGATCACCGCCAAACAGGGGCAGCAATCTCTTCTCTTGCTTGGCTAAATCCCGTCTGGCCCAGGGGACTTATCTGTCCTCATGATTTTTGAAATTTCTAGCACATCCTCCTTCCATCAACCTGTTTGAGCATATCTGCCCGTTTCATGCTGTCCTCACAAACGTCAAGGTCCCTCTCACTGGTGAATACTGAAGTGAAGTATTCATTAAGGACCTCCCCTAAAATTTAAACAGCAAATCTGTAAATACAGCATCGTGTAAATAAAGTGCCATCTGTGAGTCTTCAAGTGTTTTTCTTTTACCTTGCTGTCCCAATACACATGGGTTCTACCTTGAGGTCTTCAGCTCCGGTGGAAGGAGACTGATGATTGAAGTCTGATGACCTTGAAGGTTCAAATGGATGGCCCCAAGAGTGGGATAAAGGGCTCATAAATAATGACTGCCCTGCCCAGAAACGAGATCATTCTCCTAAACTTCAACTTCTGTCAGGTTGAGAGGTCACAGGCAGGGTTAAGGGGGCAAGCACCTCTGGAGTGTCCAGGTGAGGCAAGGCTTCAAGGGATTTGCACATGGGTCCTCTTCAGTCTAGGTGAGTGTGTCATGGAGCCACACAGCATGAACACAGGCCCTTGGGTCCAACTAGTTGGCACTGACCATGTTCCCAAACTAAACGAGTCCTACTTACCTAGATCCCTCCCAACCTTTCTGCTGACACGACCCCTCTCCTTGACAGGAAGGGTCACCTGGAGTGACAAAGGCATGGATTTGCACTAGTAAGCTTTGCACATTCAGGAAGGAGAGATTACACCTGAATGAGACACAGCCAAAGTGAGTATATAGTTCAGGGGCGTTGTCAGAATTTGGTACAGAGAAAGTTTCATTTTGATTGCTTTTTTAGGCTCATAGCTTGTAAGGTCTTTTTCCAAGATGACAAACAGAAATTGCTAGGAAACCTTTGCATCAGGTGACCTGAAACGTTAACTTTGATTTTTCTTCACAGATGCTGCCAGACCCGTTGAGCTTTTCCAGCAACTTCTGTTTTTGTTCCTGATTTACAGCATCCACAGTTCTTTTGGTTTTTACCCAGGATCAAGGGCCCAGCACAAAAGGATGACTTCACAGATAAACTTAAGTTTACTGGCTGGTGACAGTTACTTATTTGACCATCTATTTTCAGACAAAGTAAACATGGAAAATATTTACAGGATACAAACTAAAATATCAGAACGAAATGTTTAAAGATCAGATTAAGAAATATGTAATTAAAATTGAGATGCTGGGCCAGACGACGCGTTGTAGCTGCATGAAAAGGGAGCTAATGGACCCACTGTAGTTGTAGCAAGTGTTGGTTGCTTGAGGAACTCCAGCTCAGAGTTGATGAGCTAGAGTCTGAGCTTCGAACACTGTGACACATCAGGGAGCGGGGAGTTATCTGGGCACTGTTTCAGGAGACAACCACATCCCTTAGATCAACTACCTCAAATACGGTCAGCGATCAGGTAACAGCAGAGTGTAACCACAAGACAGGCAGGTAGAGGGATCAAGAGGTAGCACTGAACAAGTCTCAGCCCTCGAGCCCATCTAACAGGTTTCAGATTCTTCCTTCGTGGGGGTGAGAGCAGGGTTATAGAGAGGATAAGCAAACTGACCAAGAGATCTGTGGTACAGGGAGCCATTCAAGAGGGGCAGGAAAAGACAAAGGTCGCTGTTACTGGGCTGTCAGAAGAATAGAAAACCATTTTGTGGCCAGGATCAAGAGTCCTGAAGACTGTGTTGCCTGTCTCTTGCCAGGATCTGGACTGCAGAGGAACACAGAGCAGGAGGGGAAGATCCCTTTGTCATGGTCCATGAAGGTACCGATGATATAGTCAGAAAGAGGGGATTGTGCTGAGAGAATGTAAGCATCCAGTGGCTAAGTATGAAAGCAGAACTAAAAAGCTAATAATGCCCAGATTACTACGTAAGCATAAGCATAAGCATAAGCATATTGCCCTAGGGTCAATAAGATTGAAGACGTAAATGTGTGGCTCAGAAGACTGGTGTGGGAGAAATGGGTTTGAATTTGGCACAAGTACTAGTAAATTGTATAACTAAGGTTTTGGATAGGGCTTTAAACAAAATATTGGGAACGGACAAGTTCAGTGCATCGAAAACTATGGAAAAAGTTAAAAAAAAGAGAGAGGTCTCAGCAGAGGTTATTAAAGTTTCCAGAACAAGTAATAGGACAAACAGGATGGAAAGAGCCAGAAATCTAACCCCAAGCACAGCAGATGAGGGGACAATTATGACAAGGAGTCAGGGGCAGTCAATGTAGGACTGAGGGTCTTGTACTTAAAAGCATAGAGAAAACAAACCAAGGTAAATCAGCTTGTACCGCAAACTGAAATTGGCAGATATGATGTTGTGGGCGTCACAGAGATGACTGCAAGAGGATCAAGGTTGGGAACTAAACATCCAAGCATACAAGCCCAATCAAAAGTACAGGCAGATGAGCAGGGTGCAGGACTGCCTTATTAAAAAGTAAAATTAAATTGATAGCAAGGTGATATGTACGCCTTCAGTGTTTAATTTGCATGGGTAGAGTTGAGGAACTGCAAAAAGGAGAGAAAAAAATCCAGATGAGAATTGTGTAAAGGACTCCTAGCAGTCGTCAGGATGTGGGGAAGAAAATAAATCAGGAGATAGAAAAGGCATGTGAGAAAGGCACTACTACAATATTACTGGGGACTTCAACATGCAGGTGGACTGGGAAAATCAGGTTGGTACTAGGTGTCAAGAAAAGGAATTCATGGAATGTCTGAGTTTTTTTTGGGGCAGCTTGCAGTAGAGCCGACTACGGAACAGGCAATTCTGGAATTGGCAATGTGTAACGAGGCAGATTTGATTAGGGAGCTTAAGGTGAAGGGACTCCCTAAGGGCCAGTGACCATAATATAACAGAATTCACCCAGCAGTTAGAAGGGGAGAGGCTTGAATCTGTGTGCGAACCTATTTAAAAAGGGCCACAACACACTGCAGCAACACAGAACTACGCCAAGAGGAAGAAGAATACCTCTTCCAGGTTTTCAAGGATAACGGTTATCCAAAAAACTGGGTCAGAAGACGACTACATGAACAACATCAGGAAAACATTACACGCCCCGACACACTCATCACACCGGAACTAACCACTAGACTCCTACAACCGTGGGGCATCACCGTGGCACACAAGCCCACGTCAACCCTACGACAACTGCTCACCTGAACTAAAGACCCACACCCCGCTAATGGACAGGACCAATGTCATCTACAAGATCCCCTGCAGAGACTGTGAGAAACACTACATCAGACAAACAGGAAGGAAACTAAACAAGGGTAGAAATGTCATGGTATTACAATTGAGTAAAAGGCAACTACAAAGGCGTGAGGGTGGAGTTGGCCAGAGTTGACTGGATGGGGAGCCTAGCATATTCCCTGATCTCCATGACTGATAAGATTTGAAAGTCCATTATTAAGGATGAGATTGTGGAATACTTAGAAGTGCACAGCAAAGTACGGCTTCAATAGGGGACGTCATGCCTGGCAAATCTGTTGGTATTCTTTGAGAAGGTAAACAGCAAGTTAGACAAAGGAGAGACACTGGGCGTAACCTATGTAGATTTCCAGAAGGCCTTTGACAAGGTGCCACACAAGAGACGATTAAACAAAGTCAGAGTTATGGTGTCTGGGGTAAGGTTATAGGAGTATGCAGAGAGGACTGGCTGACTGGCAGAAGGCAGGGAGTATGGATCAAGGGATCTTTTTCCGGATGGCATCTGGTGACTCATGGAGTGCTGCAGGGGTGCGCATCAGAACCACAGCTATTCACATTACACGACGATCAAGATGAAGGAAATGGCAGCACTTTTGCTAAGTTCACAGATGACACAAAGATAGGTGAAGGGGCGGCTAGTGTTGAGGAAGCGGGGAGGCTACACAAGAACTTGGTCAGGCTAGACTGTGGGCAAAGAAGTGGAAGATGGAATAAAATGTTGGAAAGTGAGAGGTTATGCACATTCGTAGAAGAGGAGGTGCAGACTATTCTCTAAACAGGGAAAGGCTTCAGAAATCTGAAGCACAGAAGGGAATTGGGATTCCTAGTTCAGGATTCTCTAAAGGTTAACAAGCCGGTTTAGTTGGCAGTTAGGAAGGCATATGCAATGTTGGCATTAGAGCACAAATGTACTGCAGAGGCTGTATAAGGCACTGGTCAGATGCATTTGGAATACCGAGGGGTATTTTGGGCTCCATGCTTAAGGATAAATGTGCTGGTGTTGGGGGTGGGGGGCATTAGAACTCACAGGTACTGCAAAGTGCCTGATAGCTGGCTCCAGCTGATAGCTATGACTAAACTCTCAAACACCCGATGCGGAAGGGAACTTCTGTTTGCATAGCTATAAACAAGTTAAAAGAAACCAACTGAATGGTGGTGACAGACAGGAACTATAAAGGTAGGGATGGTGGAAATGAAAAAGGGTGGCACTCCCCAAAGTGGTCAAAAGATCAGATGAGAAGAATGATCAAAAAGACCAACATGCTTTCATTGTCATATAGACTAACACTTGACATGGGAGGCTGCTGGGAGGGTTGCAGCTTTAGTAAACATTTGTACAACGAATATCATATCAAGAAGTGAAGCTTGGGAGAAACCAATATTGTCAAATAAAACAATCCGACCCCACCACGAAAGACATTTTTCCCTCCCCCAACCTTGTCTGCTTTCCGGAAGGCCACTCCCTCCGTGACCCCCTTGTCCGCTCCACACTCCCCTCCAGCCCCACCACACCCGGCACTTTTCCCTGCAACCACAGGAAGTGCTACACCTGCCCCCACACCACCTCCCTCACCCCAATCCCAGGCCCCAAGAAGACATTCCACATCAAGCAGATGTTCACCTGCACATCTGCCAATGTGGTATACTGCATCCGCTGTTCCCATTGTGGCTTCCTCTACATCGGGGAAGCCAAGCGGAGGCTTGGGGACCGTTTTGCAGAACACCTGCGCTCAGTCCGCAACAAACAACTGCACCTCCCAGTCGCGAACCATTTCAACTCCCCCTCCCATTCCTCAGACGACATGTCCATCCTGGGCCTCCTGCAATGCCACCCGAAGGCTGCAGGAACAGCAAATCATATTCATCCTGGGAACCCTGCAGCTTAATGGTATCAAATATGGATTTCACAAGCTTCAAAATCTCCCCTCCCCCAACCACATCCCCGCCTCCCTAACCTGTTCTTCCTCTCATCTATCCCCTCCTCCCACCTCCATCTCCTATCTACTAACCTCATCCTGCCCCCTTGACCTATCTCCTCCCTACCCCCCCCACCTACACTCACCTTTACTGGCTCCATCCCCGCCTCTTTGACTTGTCTGCCTCCTCTTCACCTATCCTCTCCTCTATCCGCCTCCCCCTCTCTCCATTTCAGAACCCTCTTCCCCTCCCCCATTTCTGATGAAGGGTCTAGGCCCGAAGCGTCAAGCTTTCCTGCTCCTGTGATGCTGCTTGGCCTGCTGTGTTCATCCAGCTCCACACCTTGTTATCTCCTATTGTCAAATAAAATAACTGCAACACCAATTTAGGAATTACTGGAGTGCTAGTATATATCATTAAATTATTTTCTTTCTGTAGCTCACCTCTGCCCCCTCTCATAGCCCCATCACTCACCACCACAACAAACAAGTTTGTCTCTCCTTATTTTGGTACAGGTTTTAAACATTTACTGTACTCTTGAATGCAAATCCCAATATATTTATTCTGATTAAGACAGAATATATTAAAACTTTTAAACCACACTCCATATTGTATTTATAACTGTTGGCAACTGTAAAGTTATACCACCAGAAATTAAGGAAAGTTAATATTCACACATAGGAATATCTCATCTCAGAAAAACAGCTGCAACTAATATTCAAATAAATCCTCATACAAGGTACATTGGTCTGTGGAAAAAATAAATTAGCATTTTACAAAGTTTGCATTTTAAAAGCTTATGTATAAATTCTGGGTTAGGAAGAGGAAAAAAAAAACAAACACATGGCTGGACTGTGAGAAAGCAATATCTCATTTTAATTTAAAAACAAAGTGCCAGAGAAACTCAGCCGGTCTGGCAGCACACATGGAGAGACAGAAAGAGCTACGTCCAATATGATACTTCCTCAGAAATCATTTTAAATTTAATTAGCCATCTGCACAAAAATGGATGTGGAACTATTTTGGATTGGTCCAGTTCAAGTTCCCTGGTAAGGATTATTAACAATCTCCAACCCTAGTGATGAAAGCTTTGGTTTTGCCATTTGCTAGCAGGCCCAAACAAATTGAAATGCTGATGTCAGCTCAAAACATCACAGTTGGTGTACATGTAAATATGTGGCCATCTGGATCGTTAAAAAGGTTGATTGAAAGACTCTACAATTACCAGTAGTGAAAACTGGGGTGACAGCAGAGTTGTAAATTCAGTAAAATATAGTTTAGAAAATTAACAAAATAAATTAAGTGTATCAATAAAAATATTTTATTTTAAAGAAAAGGTACTCACTCAACAGGTCTGTTCCCAGTCCCACCGCTGACCTGAGTTTCCAATTATCCACTACCTTGGTTTTCTTTCCCAGTCCAACTCCGTGCACTAATGAATTATCAATAGCCTGTCCTTTTCTAAGTATTAGTACTAGATAGCAAGTGAATGAAAGGATCAAGCAACCACAGCCCAGAGCCAGGAACTCTGCACAAAGTGCTAACTGACCAGCAAAACGGAAGCTTCACAGCACTGTCACAGCCACAGAGAATGCAAATGTTTAAACCGAGAAATCAGATCACAAACAGAAATGAAAACAAAACAAAAAAATTCTAACAAAATCTAGAACATGTGGTAGTTTGTAGGTTTACATGAGAGAATCAAACCAGTTTGAAGGACATTTCATCAAGTTGTGCAGAACCCTAGAAATAAATTCCAGTCATTCACTAGTAATTGTAAAAAATGGATTTAATTTTAATATTGCTTTCACCACAAAGATTCTAAGAAGTAAAATTCTCAGCTTTTTAAAATTATGTTTAGAGTCAATAGCCAAGCAAATCAATGGAATGGTGTCTGACACCTCAATTTTGAGATAAAACATCAAGAGTACAGGTTAATTAATGCTCATGTTCACTTTCAGATTAGATGAAAACACATTTGTATAAGTTATTTACAGAAGCTGCATCTTGTTAGAAACAAAGATAGTGAAAGCATGCTTATGATAGCACATACAGAAGTCAAAATTACAACAGAAGTCCACATGTAATAAAGATTTTATCCAAATATGAAAACAGATTCTTACAAGTAGCTATGCAGTCAGGGGGTACTGTAAAGGGCACATTTTCTATTTTTGAATTGTGAACTAAGACGGGAAAAGGACACTACTTTAAACGAAGGAAACTGAAACGAAACGGGGCAGATTTAAAATGATTTGCTGGAACTCTGCCAACTATATTTACTCCGTTGCTTTAATCAAAAGAAGGATGTTGTGGATTGGCACCATGGCAATGTGGATTAATAGCCTCATGATAATACTACTAGGTCATTTCCACTCCACTGATGAGAGATTTTAAAAAATTGGTTCCAGGAATGGAGAAACTTCATTTATTAGGATAGATTGAAGAGGTTGGGGCTATTCAAAGTGTGACATCGTGGAGCTCTAGCAAAACTAGAGTTAATGAGAACTAGGGAAACTCTATGCGGGTCGCCGTGGCTGGAGTTCAGTCATCTTAACTCCAAGACATCTGTGCAGGTGTTTCACAGGCCCAACAATCTTCAGCTACTTCATCAACAGCCTTCCCTCCATCAGGAGGTCACAAGTGGAGATGTTTGCTGATAGCTGCACAAAGTTCAGCATCATCTGTGGCTCTTCAGATACTGAAGCAGTCCACGCCCAATGATCATTATGACTGCAAAAATACTGCACACTATTTTAATTTCTATCTCTTTTTCCATCCAGCAAGCTCTAGATTTACTTGTCCTACCTTTCACTTTTAGGGAATATACCTGAACCATCTCCTCATTGACGAGTAGCCCAGCAAACAGCTACAGATTTTCCCGTCCACATTTTGTTCCACTCTACCTGGCTCAGTTTTGTTCTTGATCCATTGTAGTTAGCTCGTCTCCAACAAATTAATCTTGCCCTGGATTGCCTATTGTCTTTTCTATCATCAGCTGACACTTGATGTTCTTGGCCCACCTTGCATCCAAGAACCAGGTCAAACAGCATGTCTTTTTTTTGTTGGGCAGTCATTAGAAGTAGTTTCTTGAACACAATCTATAAATGTTTGCCCCTCTGTTTACCACTGTCTCTGTCTATATTTGGCAATTAAAGTCTCCAATAATAACTACAGTGTAATTTTGACAGCTCTAATTTCTGTGCAGATTTGCTCCTTGAAACCTCTGGTACTCTGTATTTCTCCAACACTGCAATGCTGTCCTGAACTAATACAACCTATCTTCCTCCTTTATACCCAGGAATATTTAACAGCCAGCCCTGCCTTCCCATGTGCAAAGGTCTCTTATCACCATAATATATTTCCACATGGCAATCTGTGCCTCTAATTCCCCAATCTTATTTACTACATTCCATGTATTCACACACATGCACAGGAATCCTGACACGAAGTTCATTACCCTTCCCTACTTTGACTTCATAAATTGACTTTCTATTTTCCTTTCTGCTGCTATCCATTTCTAGAAGTACATTGTACACACTGATAGTTTTCACTAATATACTCTGTTGGGGCCCCTAGCTGGAAGACTGGAGGGTGGCAGCTAATGTTGTCTCTTTACTTAAGGAAGGCTGCAAGGAAAAGCCTGGGAACTATAGACCAGTCAGTCTGACATCAGTGGTGGGTAAGTTGTTGGATAGGACTCAGGATTTGTATGCATTTGGAGAAGCAAGGACTGATTAGCAATAACAGCATGGCTTTGTGCAGGGGGAATCGTGTCTCACAAACTTGGTTGAGTTTTTCAAGGATGTAACCAAGAATATGGATAATGACAGAGCATTGGAGCTTGCGTACGTGGACTTTAGAATAATATTTGACGAGGTTCCACATGGTAGACTGGTTAGTAAAGTTAGATCACACTGGATTCAAAACTGGCTTGACAGTATGAGACCAAGGGTGGTGCAGAGTTGACTTTCGGACTAGAGGTCTGTGACGTAGGGATCGGTGGTGGGTCCGCTACATGCCATTTATATAAACAATTTGTATGAGAATTTAGGAAGCATGATTAATAGGTTTGTGGATGACGCCAAAATTGGTGGTATAGTGCACAGTGAAGAAGGTTATTTAAGATTACAAAGCGATTTGATCAATTGGGTCAATGGGCTGAGGAATGGCAGATGGAAAATAAAAACCAAAAAGAACTGCGGATGCTGTAAATCAGGAACAAAAACAAAGTTGCCGGAAAAGCTCAGCAGGTCTGGCAGCATCTGTGGAGGAGAAAACAAGAGTTAACGTTTCGGGTCCAGTGACCCTTCCTCAGAACTGATGGTATGTAGATGTGAATGGCAGATGGAGTTTAATTTGGATAAATGCAAGGTATTGCATTTTGGTGAGACTTACAGTCAATTGTAGGGCCCCGAGAAGTGTTGTCGAATAGAGACAGGGTTCAAGTACATAGTTCTTTGAAAATTGCATCACAGGTAGACAGGGTGGTAAAGGCGGCATTTGACATGCTTGCCTTCATTGCTTAGACCACTGAGTATAGGAGTTGGGACGTTACATTGTAGAGGATGTTGGTGAGGCCACTTCTGGAGTACTGTGGAGGTGTTTTCCCAGGGGGAGGGGTGTTCAAAACTAGAGGGCACATTTTAAGGCGAGAGGAGAAAGATTTAAAAAGGGACCTGAGAGGCAGATTTTTCCACACAGGGTGGTTCACATGTGGAATAAACTGCCAGTGGAAGTGGTAGCTGCAGTTACAAAATTTAAAAGACATTTGTCCAGGTATATGAAGAGGAAAGATTTAGAGGGATATGGGCTAAACACAGGCAAGAGAGACTAGTTTAGTTTGGGAAACTTGGTTGGCATAGACATGAACCAAAGGATCTGTTTCTATGCTATATGACTCTTGACTCTACAATCCCCCCGTCACATATCTCCTCCATTCTTTCTCATCCCATCTATACAGCTGAGCGATATCTAGTGCCACAAACCTGACAATGAATGTACTACCTTGAGAAACCAGGGCCTGCAGCAGCTTCCAAAATAAGAAATTAATTTATGACCACGACCTCCGACAACTCCAACTACCTGCTTGTTTCTCTTGAACAGCCTGGCAGTCATCATTCCCTTTTTGCTTCAACCCCTTAAAAAGTGTGATGCATCAAATTCTCTGAGCATGCTATTAACGCAGCTTTCAGATTTACCGTGACTCCAGCCAACTGCTCCAGCTCTGAGACCCAGTGCTCAACTCTTTACAGTTAGCAGCATTTCCTACACATAATGCAATTTAGGACACTGGTAGAGTCGTGACTTCCAAAGCTTTAGGTTTCATTTGACCAAGGCAATCTTCCATGTTTTAAAATTATTTCCCTTATGTTAAAAATCAAATGCTTTATGTACCTGAACAGTGAAACACTACAGAGAGACTAAAAATCTTCCAGAACTTAACACTGTTCCATTTCATTTTTACTCAAAGCTAACCTTATATTGAATTGTTAGTAACATTCTATCCTTCCAAATGAGGTGAAATTTGGATGAGACTGCCACATAAAATGCATATACAGCACATGAAGGAGTAACCAGAAGGTAAGTAACCCATTCAGAACAACAGGTGGCTAAAGAACCACAATTGTGACTATTGAGGCTTAACAGTCAATTCTAATCATTTCAATGCCAAGTCTATCAGCAAGGACTGTAACTTTACATACGCGAAACAGCAGGGGACATCAATGACCAGCTTCTCGAATTTAGTATTTAACTATATACGTGCAGACACAAAGTTGCTATCTAATCTCTGTAGCTATTTCTTTCAAACCTGAAGTTTGTCGTACATTTGGTATTGAGGATTTTCAATTTTAGTCCCTTAAATTTTTCCAATGCTTTCTCTCTGCTGATATTTATTTCTTCAACTTCTTCACTCATAGCAGACCCTTAATACCTACATTCGTTGGCATGCAAATGTATATTCTAGAAGATAAAGAGAAAATCTCTGTTCAATGTCTCTACCATTTCATCATCTGCCCAACTCCCCGCAATGCCCGATCCTCAACTCGCACCCGATTTCTCCACTTCTGTTGCTAACGAACCAGTATTTGCTTCAGGTACTCTCCTGATTATACAATGTAAAACTCTTACAAAATTTGGTTGTTATATTTCTGGCTAGCTTTCTCTCATATTTCAAATAGCAGGCAGTAGAATGACAGCATTGCAGAGCTGTCGGAGCAAAAGAAGCTGCTTTTTACTCCATCATGGGTACACTACCTCTCCAAACAAGCAATTTACCAAGGGCTATTCCTGACTTTCCCTCCATAAGAAAGTTATATAGGGAAGGCACAAACCAGTAAATGCTGCCAAGGACAAAAATGTCTCATGAATCAGGTAGAGTTACTTCAGGATAAGTGCCGATCATATTTGAAATGTTAACTCAGTATCTATGAAGAAAGAAACAATCAGACCTGCTGAGTTACTCCAACATTCAGTTTGTGTTTCAGATTTCCAGCTTTTGCAGTAATTTGCATTTATGTAAGCAGAATTACTATACTTTTGCTTCACTGGGACTCAGGAACCCTGCAGAGGAGGCATTCATAGCACAAACTTGGTGAGCAGATATTTGCTAGTGTGTTACATCAAATATCTGAGCCTGTTGGATGTCACCAGAAATGCAGTTGATATTTCTTGCAAACGACTAAAATCTAGTTGCTTGCTGAACCTGCTACATGACTATGAGACTGCACTCGAGACATGAAGTTCTAACAAGATAAATATTTACAAAGTTGTTGCATCCTGAAATTAAAAATAAAATCACAAGTTTATAAAACTGTAACTGCTGAGAAAAACGGTAGCAACAGGATCTGATAGAATTGCACCTTGAAACCGAAGAATTATTTGATTGTACTCCCGCATTCAGAAATGTAAAGAGTTTTGCAACAGCTGCTAACCAATATTTACGGCAATGAGATCATCGTGAACTGTTCTTCGAAGCGTTATTTTAGAACCATGAAGACTAGTATTAAAGAAGGATTAAATAGCTGTCACATAATAGTACCTTCACCTACAAAGAACCCTCTTAATTGAATAAGTTGTTCATCAGACGCAAATTGGAAATGACGACAAGATAATAAGCCATCAAGTTGCTCCACTTCACAAAGACTGCACCCATTTTATCTGGGGAAATCAAGTGAATGGCTCTCACCAATGGCCTCAAACATGCAGGTCCTACAGCAATTCCCCCTTTTCTGCAGTAGTTCCACCTTGTACACAAGTAGATGGGATGTCACCATCAAATTCCATGGGAAACCAATAGAAGTCAAGATGGGTGAAGTCTGCAGGGTGCTTCTTGGTATGGATGTTTTCATGGATTAACAAACTACTGAGGTGGAACCTCATTGGTGCTGAAAAAGACATGTTTGACTGGAACTGATAATGGCCTGTCAGCACTAAGCAGGAATTGTATTTCGTATTTTTACTACTAAAATTGCTCGACAACTTTGATTTTGCTTCTTTGAAGCTTCCTTTCTCTACCCATAAATTAAAATTATCCTTTCAAATCAAAGAGAAGTTTGCATTTGACTGACCATCACATCAAGAAGCCCTAGCAAAACAGGTGATAATGAGAACTCAGGGAGGCTCTCCACTGGTTAGAGTCAAACCTGGCACAAACGGAAGATGGTTGTGGTTGCTGGAGGTCAGTCGTCTCAGACTCAGGGAATCTCAGTAGGAGTTCTACAGCGTCCTAGGCCCAACCATCTTCAGTTGCTTCAAAAGACTTTCCCTCTATCATAAGGGCAGAAGTCTCAGAATATTTTCCAATTGCTTGAATGGTTGCAGCTCCAACAGCACACAAGAAGCTCAACACCACCCAGGGCAAAGCAGCAGCTTGACTGGTACCCAATTTAACAGACAATCCCTTCTCATAAATGGAGCAGCATCTCCCACCAACAAAATGCATTGCAGTACCTCACTAAGGTTCCTTTTACAGGCCTTTGAAACCTTCAATCTCCACCACCTCAAAGGATAAGGGCAGCAGACACATGGGAACACCATCAGCTGAAATTCTTTTTCCAAGCCACTCACCATCCTGATGTGGAAATATTACTGTTTCTTCAAGGTCGCCGAATGAAAATCCTGGAAGTTCCTAACAGCAAACACAGAGAGAGTGTCCCTACCACCAAGAACTACAGCAGTTCAAAAAGGCAGCTCACCACAACCTTTTCCAGGTCAATAAATACTGGCCTATGCAGCAAGGTCCACATCTCACGAACAAAGTAGTATAACATAATTCCCATCTTGAGACCATGGGAATTTGTAAAACAAAATATCAAAAGCCATGAATTCCACCTCAAAGACGGGGACTTAATTAATGCTTGCTGCTTAGCCCAATAGCTAGAATGTGGCCTTTGATGAGATGGAGAGGCTGTGCTAGACAATAAAGTTAATAGCAGTTTATTTTACAGAATATGTTTGCAATGTGGTCATTCTGGTTGGCAAATTAGAATAGTTTATCATGCCATCCAAATTTGGTTGAAAATATTCATACTGTGACTCATTTATTTATTTGTGCTTGGTCAGCTGTGGCTGCAGTTGATAAACACTATTGTCTGAGTGACAGGCTGCTGGATTCAAGGGCTGGAGTCTAAAGCAACCAAAGCTGATTCTCTCCAGTATATCACTTCAGTTTCTAAAGTATCCTACTGGACTCAAACTGTCTCTGTCAACTGATGTTGCCAAACCTGCTGAGTTTCTTCAGCATTCGCAGGGTTTTTCTGGGACTTCCAACATCCACAGTATTTTAATTTTAAGAGTTTAGGACAATATGAATGTGTAATTGCTCCAATTGTCGTATTCACTTTCTCTGGCCTAGCAGTAGAACCAAAAACCCTTACAAATTCATCGATTAAACATTCACATCTTGAAATGACAATAAAGTTCTAATTTACAATAGCTGAAAGGACCACTGAAGAAGTAGTCAATGGTTTATCATATGCAAGTCCAGCAGCTACCCAGGGAATCCTGCAAGCTGAAACCATGATCGCAATAACTCTCAATAACCTATAAAAGTCACTTCGTACACCTGTCGTTGTGCCCACAGGCATAGGACTGCCATCTGCAGCTTCCAAGATCATGAAACTGGGTTCAACTGCAGGGTCAAAGAGTGGATGTAACAAGACTTGGAGCTACGAACACATTCACACCGTCCTAGATTGAGAAAAAAAGTTAAAGCAAAATAACGCGGATGCTGGAACTCTGAAACAGTTGACACTGAAGTAGTACTGTGCAAGACTTGGTCTGAAGTAAATGTACTGGAGTATCAGCCTTGATTTTTACACTCAAGCTCTGTAATCCAGGACTTTGTGACTCAGAGGCAAAAGGTGTTATCAACCGAGACACAGCTGACAAATGACAAATAATTTAATCAATCACAGTATGGAATATATTTATTGCGCTGAAATCCAAGCAGATGCTTTTCAATAGAAATGAAAGGACCGAAATGCAAATGGACTCTGAAGACTAGCCATGTGAGAATGTGAAACATTGGAAGTTAAGTACAATGGGAGTTGTTATTGTACCTGTACTATTCTTGTAAGTGTATTATCCAAAAAGCACGTAGTATGATACACCATCATGGCAGATAGGATCAAGGAAAACCCCCAAGGCTTTTTACACGTACGTGAGGAATAAGAGAATGACCAGAGAAAAGGGAAGGGTCAATCAAGGATTGTAAAGGGAATTTGTGCACGGAGCCTAAAGAGATAGGAGAGGTCCATAATGAATACTTTTCTTCGATATTCACAGCTGAGAGGGACCTTGTTGTAAAGGAGGACAGCGTGAAACAGGCTGGTAGGCTAGAGGAGGTCACTGTTACTAAGGAAGATGTACTAGGAATTTTGAGGAACTTGAAAATAGGCAAGTTCCCCGGGCCTGAAGGGTTATATCCAAGGATTCTTTGGGAAGCAAGGGAAGAGATCGCAGGAGTCATTGGCAATGATCTTTTCATCCTCACTGTCCACAGGTACAGTGCCGGAATATTGGAGAGAGGCAAATGTCATTCCCTTGTTCAAATAAAGGGAATAGGGATAACCCTAGAAATTACAGGCCAGTTAGTCTTATGTCAGTGGTGGGCAAATTATTGGAAAGGGTTCTGAGAGATAGGATTTATGATCACTTGGATAGGCACAGTTTGAATCGTGATAGTCAGCATAGATTTACAAGGGGTAGATCATGCCTCACAAACCTTACTGAATTCTTTGAAGAGGCGACCAAACACGTGGATGAAGGTAGAGCAGTGGACGTAGTATACATGGATTTAAGTATGGTGTTTGATAGGTTTCCCCATGGTAGGCTCATGCAGAAAGTAAGGAGGCATGGGATAGGGGGAAATGTGGCGGATTGGATTCAGAACTGGCTGATCCTTAGAAGACAAAGGGTGACAGTGGACGGAAAATATTCAACATGGTGCTCAGTTACGAGTGGTGTACCACAACGATCTGTTCTGGGTCCTCTTCTCTTTGTGATTTTTGTAAATGATTTGGATGCAGGAGTGGAATTGCGGATTAGTAAGTTCGCAGACGATATGAAGGTGGTTCGATTTGTGGGTAGTGCAAAGGGCAGTTCTAGGTACAAGGGGACACTGATAGCACGCAGAGCTGGGTTGAGAAGTGACAGATGGAGTTTAACTCTGAAAAGTGTGAGGCGATTCATTTTGGAAGGACAAATGTTAAAGCAGAATACAGGTTTAACAGAAAGATTCTTGGCAGTGTGGAGGAGCAGAAGGATCTTGGGGTTCACGGCCACGGTTCCCTGAAAGCTGCCACACAGGAGGATGGAGTTGTTAAGAAGGCGTATGGTGTGCTAGCTTTCATTAATTGGGGGATTGAGTTCATAGCCATGAAGTTATGTTCCAGCTATACAAAAGCCTGGTTCGGCCACATCTGGAGTATTATGTCCACTTCTGGTTGTCTCTTTACAGGAAAGATGTGGAAGCGTTAGAAAAGTTGCAGAGGAGATTTACCAGGATGTTGCCTGGAATGGAGGGAAGGTCTTATGAGGAAAGGTTGAGAGCATTAGGGCTTTTCTCTTTAGAATGACGAAGGATGAGAGGTGACTTGAAAGAGATGTACAAAATGATCAGAGGTATAGATAGAGTGGACAGCCAGAGACTTTTTCCTCGGGTGGAGGTAGCTATTAAGGAGGGGGCATAGTTTTAAAGTAAGTGGAGGTAGATATAGGGGAGACGTCAGAGGTAGGTTCTTTACTCAGAGTAGTAGGGGTGTGGAATGCATTGCCAGAAAGGGTAGTGGAGTTGGCCTCATTAGGGACATTTAAGCAGCTACTAGATAGGCATACGGATGATAGTATAAAGGTAGGGGTGGAGGTTAGATAGATCTTAGGTTTATGGTAAAAGTTCAGCACAACATCGTGGGCTGAAGGGCCTACAATGTGCTGTACTGCTCTATGTTCTAACTGTAATCTTGCGTTCATGGTGCACTACATATAACCCAACCATACCGTTCTGTATCTGTAAAATCTTCCTTACTGTCCTGTTTTGACACCATCACTTTGATAACTTGTTAGGATCTCTCTACCTTAATTAGTTTGTACAGTTTTGGATTATTGTTACCCTGGTTAGACCCTCGCATGCAGCTCCTACCTAAAAGCTTGTGATTTCAAATAAACCGATTGGCCTATAACCTGGCGTCCTGTATCTTCTGACAGTGTTAGTTAACCCCAATGACTTAGCTCAGCCCCAGCCTGACTCACTTCTCTGGTGATCAAGACACGGAGCTTAGTCTGTCTCTTTCTCTTAGCTCTGCCTCTTAAATGAAAAGCTAAAAATGGTACTTATTTAGCTATACTGCTTGGCAATTTTTTTTTTTTTTAAATGGTAACTCGAATTAATTCAAAGAAGTTTTTGTTTTTAAAATTCATGGTTAATACCGTGCTAAACATCTTTCTGAAAATTTGCTCATCAGCCCCTTGAGGGATTGAAAAAAAAAGGGAGAAACAAGTTGAATGTGGCTTTGCACATGAAAGCTTAGATGTTTTACACTAATCGAAACAAAGAGCTGGATTTACTTAGGTCTGGCAGTATCTGTGAAAAGAGAAAGAGTTAAAGTTTCAGATTGAGGATTTATTACTTCTCTAATGGAGAAAGGGCAGCATAGTTGCAATGTCACTCTACTAGTAATCCAGAGGTCCAGACTGATAACCCGAGGAGTCAGGTAAAACCATCACAGCAGCAGGTGGAATTTAAATCCAATAATGTCCACATCCAAAGAAATAAAAACAAACAAAAAAAAAAACACAACACAACTTATTCCAGTTTTGAAGAAAGGATACTGAGCAAAAATGTTAAATCTCCCTCTCCACAGATGCTGAAAGATCGACTAAATACTAGCATTTGTTTATACGTCATAGTAGCACCACTGTCTTTTAGTTTAAAGTAGTTAACTCTGATGAGATATTAACCTGAACCTTGAGGTATTAATCTGAAGCTGCATTTCTATCAAACAGCTGCTAATATATTGTCAAAAATATTTGAGCAAACAAACATTTGTCCCCATACCCACAATACATAACAAAATGGTTTTTGGTATTCTACCTAAGCAGTTACTATAACACTGCGGTGTAGACATTGGGGGGAAAGAAACGACTTATGCTTCAAGAGGATAGGAGGCCGAAGTGTTTAAAGCTCCTGCTGTTATTACATTGGTATTCACTCTGCAGGAAGCTTGATTGTGCGGTTTCCCTCCAAAAAAAGGACTAATAACAGCATGATGTTATGTGATCAGACTCAGAGTGACAGACCAACACAAATAAATACACAACATTAGACTTTCCGTAATGGAAACATTTACAATGATATGTACAACAATCAATAGGTAAGATGTTCCAGGGCATGTCGATTCCTATGTGGCTGCTGATGCACCTCAGATTTCTGTTTAATTTTTTCTCCTCGTTTTCCTAGCCATTTCCTTTTCTCCAAAAAAATCTTGTGTTGGCTGCTCCCTTTCACATTTAAAAATTGCAGTTTCTTTCCCTTCAGTTTTTATGTTGCACAGTTCTTTGGTAAATTGGTTCTGGTTTTAGAAGTCTGTTTCACATACATTTTCTTCCAAGTCTTTTGTAGTGACTTAATAAACTATCAATTTCTTTACTTCCTTGCTGAGACAGTTCATACGTATGAATTTAATTCTTTTGTTATCTTTAAACCACTTCACTGAAGAATCAGGCTTACAGGTTTCAGAGTTCAACACAAATTCTTCACCTACTATTGCCATCAAGTTCTTAAATTGTTTTTCTGCTGGTTCCTTTTTCACCACCAAGGAGGCTTTTGAGCTGAAATTTCACACATGGAAAATTACTTCTCCAGCATCTGAAACAAATATCTCCTTAAGGTTAAAGGCACTAATGTTAAAACTATATTTTCAGCTAGTATTAAATGCTGCATATTGTTCATTGCCTTTCACTAACAGACCATTTACACCCCAGTTATATTCATCAAAAGTTTCATAAACATGATTCATTTTTGCCTTTAATCTCTATGCTCTTTAGCTATTTTGTGATTCCAATGTTAAGATCTCAGATGGTGACCTAAGCACTTGCTTTGTCAGTGTGCAGGTCACAAGCATACAATCCAGCGTAACTTTTATTCAGGTCATGTACTATAACACAAAGCTTTTTTCTAGCATGCAAAAGCTCATGTGTCATTTGAGCAAGAACCAACTGATCATTTTCCCCAGATAGTTTTGGGCTTCAATATTTCACACTCCCGGGTGATCATTCCTCTCTCTTTCCCAATGTCATCCAAGGATTTCATGAAGACTAATCGGTTCTTCTTTCACTTTCAAGGGAAACTGTGATCCAGTGATCTCATGAATCACGGTTACATTCTCCCACATTCTTGTTTCAAATTGTAGATTGAAAGCTCAGCAACAGAACCCACTCGCTTTATTTCATACTTGTCAGTGGGATGAAATATCACAGTTCCTTTTCTCCATTCTATGGGAGCATCAGGCATAGTAAACTCAGTAGTGGCGATGCTACCTTCATCAACGCTTTTTTGTTCTGAAGAGCTTGTTTGAAAAACACGTTGAAGGAAGCACAGATTTGTTGGTCTTCAATGTTGCAGGTGCATCTTTCACTATCAAAAACAGAAGTAGTCGCTGGAAAAGCTCAGCAGGTCTGGCCACATCTGTGAAGAAAAATCGGAGTTAACATTTTGGGTCCGGAGAATGGGATCTCAGAATGGGATCTGGGCCTGAAACGTTCACTCCGATTTTTCTTCAGAGATGCTGCCTGCCCTTCTGAGCTTTACCAGCAACTTTTGCTTTCATTCCTGATTTACTGCATCCAGTTCTTCTGGTTTCTATCTTTCATTACCCTTTGACTTAAGTTTGTGAATAACCAGCTCAACAAATGGATCTTGCTTCATTTCACATTTGGCTGAATTAGAGTAAATTCTTTTGTCCATAGTACTATTGTATCTCATTTGCTAATTTCAAAACACAGGATGGCAGGATCATCCTCTTGAGCTTCTTCAACCTTTGGCTTTGCCTGAAGGTCATATGCAAAGCCACAATTGTCAGCTGAACTCTTGATTGTGCACTACCAACATTACAGGTGTAGTGGTCACTTTTGTTCTTCTCAAGCAAAACTGCAACATTTAGTAAAGCCTGGTTCAATTCATACTTGTTTGGTTTGATTTTTGCCTCTGCCTTTGGTCTCAATGGATAAGACATAGACTACATAAGACAAATCTCTACCACGTTTCCCACATCTTCATTGAAAACAATGGCATGTTTCTTTAGAATTTGAAACAAATCAGTCTCCAAATCTGACAAGTAGTTACTTCAGAGATAAAAAGGTACTGCAGATGCTGGAGAATCCGAGATAACAAGCATGGGGCTGGATGAACACAGCAGGTCAAGCAGCATCACAGGAGCAAGAAAACTTGATGTTTCGGGCCTAGACCCTTCATCAGAAATCAGTTACTTCAGCCCAGTTACATTTGATTTTTTCCAACGATGTTCTTCTAACAAAGCTGCAAGATTTCCTTGGTAACATGCAAGGATACATCTTCAGACTGACCACACAACTAAACATTCACTTTAGTGTATCCACTTAAAAGGCACCACTTTGCCGGTGCGCAGTCTTAGTATAATTTTGGAGGGTTGCGGTGTGACTCAACTGCTATGGATACATATTTCCAGCAATCAAATGAAACTACCACTCTGATATCAACCCCTAAATTCTTACCAGTTTGCCATTCAGTGAGGAAACAACCCAATATCGGTTGGTGTCGCTAGCAATGGCCAGTATGTTTCATAACAGCTCCTCTTCAGACAAAGTCTAAGCTATCCCCATGTTATTTTTGTACAATGTAGATTTCTTAGAACTCTTCAGTTTTTGCTGTATGTCATCATGTTTCTTCCTCAAGCAGCTTTGTTCCACCAGCAATTTGCTGCTGCGTGATTCGTTTTTCCATGCCAATGGCAGTTTTGAGTCTGCACGCTCCATCGTGACTATTTCTAAGATATTCTTTAAGTCTAGGCTTCTTGTTGTCAGAAACCTCTTCTGGATTGCTTCACATCTTGAACCAGGCAATATCATTTAATTTGTCTTCAATTTTGCAGAATTTTGCTAATGTCTTTAAAATTGCTGCGAACTGCAAGATAAATTCACCATGCTGGTTGCTTTTGTAGAATATGAACCTTTCAGCAATTACTAATGCTTTGTAGATTGCATTAGGAAACAGCATTTTTTTTTTTTAACAAAAAAATTGAGTTTTAATTTTTTTTCCCTGCAACTCCACTATGATAGAAGTGTTTTTGTAGGATTCATACTATTTCTTCAAAAGATTTGGGACATGGCTTCTCTGGTTGTACTAAACTCCTCAGAAGTTAAAGGTTTTACCCCATAATACTTAAAGTAGGAACAACTATATCTGCTTCAATTTTGATAGCTTGAACAAAATATTGGAACCTCTGTGGAGTTCCAGTTCTGTCTTTTGATCATACAGTCCTACAGAGCCAATATTTCTGTTTTTTTATGTTTTGAAATGTAAGTAACACGTGCACCACGATAACTTTAGATCTACTTTGCTTTTTCCCCCATTTACAAGGTATTCCTGAGGCTGCCTTTATTTTCCACATTCCTCCCCTCTCCCAAAACATTTTATTTCCTGTAGGGTACTTAGTTCTCACATTCCTTCAAGGTGGACCATGTGTCAAGCATCTTCTGTATCATTCACCACTTCCCTGGGTGCATTCTTATTTTTCCACTGATCGAGTCTGCTTCAGTGCAATGATGGTGGTTTGCTTTTTAAAGAATGCATTCAAGATTTGTAGTGAGAACCACAATTTCCACCCACCACCTCCCCCCCCCGCCCCCATCAGTGGATTCAACCAGTAGATCCTGAAGTTAGGTTTGATCCTCATCATGTTTCCTTCTTGCATTACATTTCGAGGATGATAGGAGGCCAAAGTGCTTAGCCAACAACAGGAGCCTTATTACGTAGGTGTCCCCCTTGCAGGCAAACTAGTTTGACTGTTTCCCTCCGAAATGGCAAATGATAATGACATCATGTGATTAAACTCAAAGCAACAGTCCAAAGTCCTTACCATGTATACAAGTGTAAAAATTGACCTCCTATTTTTGGCCAAATAATCTGGAATTTTCCACATACCTCATGTAAAAGTTGACCCTAGTTCTTCACAGATAACAGAGCAACATTTGCGAGTACATATTATCCTGTACACAAATGTCACAACGAGGAAATGAATTTTTTTGTGCTATTATGTGTTTTGATGTACAATCCACACCGATTTGGCACGCAAGTTCAACGCTGCAGAGTCAGGTGACAACCTCCCTTTGTGTGCAGCTCATCTCAGCTCAATTCCCCTGTACCACTCATGGAATACAGTCATATACCTAGTTGAGATTTTGAAATATCATTTTATGTAAAAATGCTCTCCAGAAAAAGACAAAAAAAAAACAGCAGCGTTTAAACTGAAAGTTATTGAAGTTGAGGAGAAAACAAATAACTTTGTAGCAGCAAGAGAATTGCGTGTTTCAGAGAAACTGGAGAAAGATATCAAACCCACTTCAGACAATGCCAAAACAAGAAAGTGTGCCAGAGGTAAACCTAGCAAGTGGCCACAATTGGAGGAAAAAGTTACTGACTGGGTACTTGAAAATCATCAAAGTGCAAAGTGTGCTAGTCGTGAAGCCATCCGAATCCACGCACAAAACGAATCAAAGAATTTTGGATTTTAAGGCAAGAGCTAAATGGTGCAAAAGGTTCACGAGAAGGCATGACTTCGTACTTTGGCAGAAAACTAAGACTGCACAAAAGCTGCCTGCTGAACTAGAAGATAAGGTATTAGTTTCACCAGTTTGTAATCAGAAATTGGCAGAAGGCAGGTTAATTTTAAGATGTCAATTAATTTTAATTTATTTAAATTACAATGTACCATGTAATTGTAATTTAAAGCTGTATTACCTTTCTATTTCACTTTATGTATAAATAAAAGCTTACTAATTCATTTTTGTTTCATTGTCTTTATCTGGTAATTACCGTAATTCGTGTTTTTTTTCCTTTATTCTTTTAGAGATCAATTGGTCTTCTGCTAATGATACGATATTTTGGACTGTAGCATGAATTTCAGCTCCTCAAAAGTAGTATCCATGTAATAGTCGACCTTAAATTTAACCTTAAAAACAGTTGAAAAATTTAGACTTTTACACGAGTATATACGGTACATAAATCCACAACGAAAAGACCATCTAAATAGAAAACTCAAATCATTATTCCAATATATATTTAACATATACATGTTATCATACACATTGCTACAAATTGTATTCAAAATCTTGCCAAGACAGAATTGCCTGGTTTTTACAGTCAGCAGCAAATAAACAAATGTTCACCACATGCGAACAACTTGGACAATTTGCTCAAGAGTAAGCCTAAAAGTTTATTGTTATAGCATTTTGCAGTGCAATCGGCAGTTTATCAGAGAGCAAAAGTAATGTGGCACCTTCAATATGGATTCTGGGACCAGTCTGAACAGGATAAGAAACAACTAGACTAAGACATGCAGAGTCTAAAAATCACAAAATGCAAGCTCATATTAAAACAATTACAGAAGAAAATAAAAGGATGCAGAAGATGGGGTGGAGAGAGACGCAACAAACATGAAATAAAAATGTAACTCTTTAAAAAAGCTCCAGATTGAATTTTTTTGAAGGAATAACTCAATACATCTACAATAAATAGAAACAGGAAATGCTAGGAGAAACTCAGGAGGTCTGGTAGCATCTGAGGAGAGAGCGAAAGAGGAGCGACAGGGAGGTGGAGGGAGCGAGAGGGAGGGAGAGCGGGAGCGCGAGGAGATGGGGGTAGGGAGTAAACAAAAAGTTAACATTTTTTTAGTCCAATATGACACTTCCTCAGAAGGTTAACTCTGTCCCTCACTGCACAGATGCTCTCAGACCAGAGATTCTCCAGCATTTTCTTTATTTCACACCTCCAGCATCTCACTTTTACCTACATAATTTAATTTCCAGTGTGAAATGGGTTGTCTGGCAATAATTATGACATCACATTAATTAAAATTCATTTATGTTTGAATAAACAGGCTCTAACACTTTAGGATATGTTCAGTAGCTAAGTCAGGAGAGAGATGGAATACTACCCAATTGTCTGGATAAGTGCAGCTCCAACACTACCCAACAAACTTGACACCACCAAGGAAAAGGCAGCCCACTTGAATGGTACAACATCTACAAATCAGCTCCAGCATTGATGCACTATCCATAACATGCACTGAAGAAATTCACCGACATTCCTTAGGCAGCACCCTCCCAACTCACAACCACTACCATCTTGTAGGAAGAGGACAGCAAGAATATTGGAACACCATCACCTACAAGTTCCCTTCCCAGCCACTTACTATCTAGAAATATACTGCCATTACTTTAGGCGTTGTTGGATCAAAATCCTGGAACTCAATCCCTAATAGCATTGTGGGCCTACCTACAGCAAACGGACTGCAGCAGTTCAAGACTGCAGCTTCTCACACCTTCTCAAGGGCCAACAAGGGATGGGAAATCAATGATGGCCAAATACCCACAACCTGTGAATGAATTTAAAAATACAGTAGCTTCACACCCTTCATTTGTTTGAATACAGGTCCCTTGGTGAGGCAGAGGTGTAGCATGCAGATTGGATGGAAGCTTCCTGATTTTTGATAATATGCAGGTGCCAGACATTATTGGCCAACTCACTTCTCTATAATTGTGTTCATCAACAGAATTATTCTTACTTGTTTTAATAAATCATTTCAGTACACAAACTTTACCATCAAAAATGCAAATACTCTTCATTCCTCCAAACCGTCAGTGAAAAAAAAATGGTGGTTCTGACCCAATAAAACTATTTGTCACTTCCATGTCGGAAATTCTTAAAGAGTTCAATTTTGCAAAGCTTTAATTGCACACTGTACCTGCGCAGTTGTAGGTTCCACCTTCCTTTTCTTCTTCTGATTTTGCTTATTGGTTCTGGGATATACCATCAGTTGCTCAAGCCATCTGGAAAATTAAATTATTTGCTTAGCAACTTGAGGGATTCTACAATGTGACAATAATCTAAACCACATTAAAACACAATGATATCATTAAGAAAAATACTGACAAGTTATAAGACAACTTTTGATTTAAAAGACATCCTTTAGACAGCAACTGAGGAAAAGAAGGTCACATTTCCTTCTACTTCTAATTAAGCTCCTGCACACAGGGTAATACATCACACTTGCTCAGATCTCCGGTGAACATTCCATTTTAAACTCCAATGTCTATACTTACTCATTTCATGCGTACGTGTCATGCCGTAATTGCACCCTCCCCTACACTGGGAATGCAGGGTGGTCTGTAGTGTGACAGCTGACAGGGGGCTACAAAGTTTAAATAGGCTATTTGCATTAGAATTACAGATATTCACAGGAAAAGACAGGGTAAACAAAGATGACCTATTTACACTGATTGGGGATTCTACTTCTAGAATCAGGGTGCAGTGTCAAAAAAGTCTAGCAATCATTTATAGGAGAGATGCTTAGAAGCATTTCTACACATTTGGTTTGGAACTTGTTTCCATAACTGGTTGTTGCCGTCAAATCAGTTGTTCATTTTACATGAGATATATAAATTTTTGTTTAGACGTATTCAGGGATATGCGCCAAAGGCAAATATAAGCAGTAAGATCACAGATCAGCCGTAGTTTCATTGCGTGGTGGTTCACTGTGACGAACACAGTAACAGCATGTGCATAAAAACTTGAATTGGTTACATCAAGGAGTTGGGAAAGTCAATATAGCACGGAAACACACCCTTTAGTCCAACCGGTCTATGCCAATGACAATCCCAAACTAAACTAGTCCCACCTGCGTGCTCCTGGCCCATATCCCTCCAAACCTTTCCTATTCATATATCCATCCAAATGTCTTTTAAACGTAATTGTGCCTGCATCTGCCAATTCAGTCCACACACTAACCACTGTCTGTAAAACTTTGCCCCTCATGCCTTTTATAAATCTGACTCTCACCTTAAAAATATGCCTCTAGTCTTGAAATCCCCCATTCTAGGCAAAAAAACAACCACCATTAACTCTATCTATCCCTCTTGTGATTTGATAAACTTCCATTAGGTCACCTCGCAGCCTCCTACACTCCAATTAAAAAAGTCCCAGCCTATTCAGCCCTTTTTTTATAACTCAAACCTTCCACACTCAGTGACATCCTGGTGAATCTCTTCTGAATCCTCTCCAGCATGATGATATCCTTCCTATAACTGGACGACCAGAACAGGACAGTATTCCAGAAGAGGCTTCACCAATGTCCTGTACAACCTCAACATAATGTCCCAACTCCTATACTCAAAGGATCGAGCAACAAAGGCAAGTGTACCAAACACCTTTTTAACCACCCTGTTTATATGTGGCACCTACACCCCATGTCCCTCTGTTCTACAACGCTACCCAAGGCCTACCATTAATTGCGTAAGCCACACCCTTGTTTGTTGTACCAAAATGCAACTTATCCATATTGAACTCCACCTACCATTTTTCAGCCCATCTACACTTTTGAACAAGATCCCTCTGTAATCTTAGAAAACCTTCTTCACTGTCTACTATGTTACCAATGTTGGTGTTGTCTGCAAAATTATTGACCATGCCTTTTATATTCTCATCCAAATCATTTTTATAAATGACAAAAGAGAACCCAGAATCAATCCCTGTAAAACACCACTGGTCACAGGCCTCCAGTTCAAAAAGCAACCTTCCACCATTACTGTCTTCTGCGATTAAGCCAATTATGTATCCAATTGGCAAGCTCACCCTGAATCTAATGTGACCTAACTTTACTAATTAGTCTACCATGCAGACTGTTGTTAAAGGCTTTATTAAAATCCAAATAAATGATGTCTACTGCTCTGCCATCATCAATTTTTTACCAACTTCCTCGAAAACTCAATCAAGTTTGTGCAGCATGATTTTCCTCGCACAAAACCATGCTGACTATCCCTAATCAATTTGTGCCTCTCTAAACATCCATAAGTCCTATCTTTCATAATCACCTCCAACAATTTATCCACAACTGAAGTCAGACTCACTGGTCTACAGTTCCCCAGTTTCTCCTCACAACCTTTCTTAAACAAAAAAGTACAACATTAGCCATCAGGCACCTCACCCATACTTATAGATGATGCAAATATTTCTGCAAGGGTTCTGGTAATTTCCTTCCTTACTTCCCACATTGTTCTGGAATACATTAGATCAGGTCCTGGAGGTTTAACCACCTTTATATTCTGAGGCCTCCCAATCTTCTTCTTCTATAATGTGAACTGTTTTTAAAACAATGTTTATTTCTCTACATTCTCTGGACTCCATTTCTTTCTCCACAGTAAAAAGCAACACAAAATATTCATTTAGTATCTCTCCCATCTCCTGGGGTTCAATACAAAGACGACCTCTTTGATCTTTAAGAGTCCCTACACTCTTGCTCTTAAATGTATTTGTAGAATGTCTTTGGATTATCAATAACCTTATCTGTCAATGCTATCTCATCTCCTCAGCACTTGCAGCGTTTGCCTCCAAATATGGGTTTTGAAGGATTTTTTCTCCGGGCTGTAGCTGTCTACAAGTCTGGGGTCGGCGTTATAAGCAAGCTGATCTTTTCCTGACCACCATTTAAAATATGTAGGACCAACTGTTCAATCTTTCAATTCTTACCAACATCCAAATATAATTTCAAGTTGGAATAGTTTTATAATTTGTACATGTATTACAATGAAAACTTCACAACCCATTCTTAATTTTAAAAGAATCTAATAAATCAATTCTCAAGTAGTGATATTCCACGTCCATAATTTAAATCAGATTCTTGGATAAAGCATTTTAATAAAATAATTTTCCTTTACTAGGACAGCATACTAAAGGCCTTACTTGTATACATGCTATGTGACATTAGTTGAAGTCAATGTAATTGTTCTAGGCTGAAAATCAGCTCAAATTCATATACCACTTTATAGCAAAAAAGCCATTCCATAATAAGAAAAAATCCTTTATTTAGGAACTAAAAGGAACAAAATCAATAGGGAATACCTTTCAATTATCTGCTTTTTTTAAAGTTACTAATTCAGACTTTTCTCATCAAATCAATATTCCAATCTTCAGAAAAAAACTCCAAGCACAATTTAATTAGAACAATCTTTGGAAAATAAACAACTTACATGTTGCAAAAAGCAGTACTTTGCGGCTTTCCAACACTGCCAATAAAACCGCAACCTTACAATCTTTTTAGCATCCGTACTTCTGAAGAAAATGAGAACAGGTTTGGGGATAAGGGATGAGGGCTTCAGATCTTTGATAACAGGAATGGAAATTTTTTTCTTAAAAGGTATTGATTAATTAAATGAATTGAAGGTTGGAGAGGTGGTGTCATTTTTCAAAAGTGACATTAAGGTAAAGTTAGTAATTCAGAAAGTTTAAAAATACACACGGTCTCTATTACAAGGGGGTTACAGCATAACAGTAATTTGGTTTAGCTGTCGGGTTTTGGTGAACCCACGCCTTATGTACTTATGGTCTTCTACTCCAAAAGAAAGATGTTCCAGCCTCAGGAGTCTGACATAAAGGTTCACTTAGCTAATTACTGGAAGGACAAGTTTGACTGGAATACAGGTTGAGAAAAATACACTCTCTTGGAGCTTGGAAGAGCAGGAGCTCAAATGAATCACATCACATTCTTGAGGGCTTGACAGGATTAATTTTGAGGGTTGTTTCTCCTGCAGGGTAAGGGTATGGCATAAGTATCTGACGAAGGGTCACGTTCTCAGGAGAAGGCGTCAGCTGTTTAGGACACTGAAGATATTACTTGACACGAAGGGTTGTAAATCTTTGGCCTTTTCTACCCTGAAGAGCAGTCAAGACTCGGTTATTAAGCATAGTCAAGATCAAGACTAATGGTCTTTTAGAAACTCAGGGAAATTATGGGATCAAAGTAAGCCTGATGCAGAAGTTCAGATACCTCAAATTGAAGCCATCAAAAAAAAAAGAAAGAAAATATATGTTATAATTTGGGCTTTAAAAGGTCCCATTTTTCTTGCAGTCATATTGGTCCTCCCAGGAGAGCACCTGGATCTTGACCATGAACATGGAGTGAATGCATTCTGTACTTTCCCAAAGCATGTTATTTGTCTTCAGAGTAATCATTTACATTGCTGTAAGTTGCATACTGAATTTTACATAGGGACAGTGTCTCAAACAGTTTCATACATTGAATGCAATCACGTAGGTGGCTAAAATTACAGTTTCTATTGACAAACTAAACAACAAACAGCAGGATCATTTAGGCATGGATAAATTTTCCACAGTATACAAATGAATTTATTCACACAAGCACAAAAACACACTGTACAGCAACTCTCTAAAATTCAAGCATCACTCTTCACTAGCAAATGCGTTTTGTGGATTAAGTCTCCCAAAGTTCCACCAGTGCCCGCTCTTTCAGCGGCCAGAACAGCCTGCATCTGTTAAACTTTTATTCCTTTAGTGTTAGGATTCGGTCAAGGAAATAATACTATTTTGAAGTAGATCAATAACTTAGTCTCTGCTTAACATTAAAAACAAAATACCTTATTAAAACCACAAGTTAAACTAAATTCCACTGTTTGGAATCAAACAGCAGGTACACATGGCTCTATATAAAATGGTACAAAACTATTTCAATTTTTTTATGAATGTAAAAGAATCTAGACTCACAGAACGCACACAAGGGAGACCATGTCTATTCATCAGGGAGTCAAACTTGCAATGAAGAAAACAAATCACGTACAAGACTTCAAAAACAGCGGCGAGTGAATACAAGCCAAATATTCTTTCACAAAAGCTACTTCATATTCCAGCATCTAATATAGTAAGATATTAAGATGGCAATAACAGTAAATATAGTTCTGTATGCTCTGGCACTTTAGAAACTGAAACAACATGCCCATTTACAAAAGTAACCCTGAGTATCTGCGAAAAGAAGATATTTTTGCCAAGTGGAGAGTGCGTTAATTTGAGTTTTTATTTCCAACTGCTACCTAATTATTTTCATTTTTAAAAAGGTGTTATTTCTGAAAACATACTTTTCACTTAAATTCATTTACCTAATTTAGCCGTCATTCTCTGAACTGCATCCATTGTTCACATTTAATAGTACAGTATATTTTGAGAATCTGTTTATTCCTCAAGAAAACCAATATGGGCACACATGAAGAATAGCCATTATGACACTAGTGGAGTCACAGGTGATCTTGCCGTTTTTGTGGCTTTAGAAGCTGTTGAAATGTATCAGTTTGCTTTGATATAAAGCTAAAAACTGCAAACTAACCAGCCACCTCGTGACTTCAAAATACCAAAGCTGGTGGTGTGCGTTTCAGGTTTTTTAAACTGACTACCTTTTGAAGAAAACTGCAAAGTAAATTTTCTGCTTCTTCATCTTTACACCATAAAATATCAAAGTAGATCTAATTTAAGAGGCACCTTCTTGATTGAAGCCATGCCACAAAATTTGTGAGGACTAGTATGACAAGGGCATTTCATTCTCCTGTAATCAAGTATCTGAGAATTTCACAATGTGGCAGCCCTGCATGTCCTTCAAGCACAAGTTGCTATCTTGTAGACAAGTGAAACAAACTTCAATCTGCCATTAGAATTCTTCCTGCACAATGGCAACATCTCCAGCATCTAGTTGGATCAGACAACACTTATTTCATTGCCATGTAGCATGGACCAAAATATAAAATACAAAATTAATCAACCAGCACAAAAAATGCACTACTCGTGTAAATTATAGCCTGAAATTAATGTTTATTTCACTTACACCTGATATGGGTCATTTATTTGCTTACTGTTAATAATTCTGAAGCGTACGTTACAGCTTAATTCAATACAAAACACAATTTGGATTCTTGCATCTTTATAACTAAGGAAATCGCAGTCTTTTCAATTCTTTCACAGGATGTGGCATCACTGACAAAGCCAATATTTGTTGGTCATCCCTAATTATACTCAAGGAAGTGGTGGCGGTATGCCACCACTGTGAACAGCTGGAGTCCAGCTGGTGAAAGTACACCTATACTGCTTCTTAGGAAGAGAATTCAGGATTTTGATCCCACGACGAAGAATCAGCAATATAGCTCCAAGTCAGGATGGCACGTGGTTTAACAAGGAACTTTCAGTTGGTGGTGACAGCATCTGCCGCCCTGGTTCTTCTAGGTGGTAGAAGTCACGTATCTCGAGGTATTGTAGAAGTCTTGGCGAGTTGCTGCAGCAATCTTGTATAAAGGAAACACCGTTGCTCCTGTGCCTCAGCATGGAAGGAGTGAACGTGTAAGTTGGTGGATGAAACATCAACCAAACAAACTGCTTCGATCAGGATGATGTTGAGTCTCCTTAATGGTGTTGGGAGCTGTAGGTGCCTTATTAAAATGCCAGATTCCATGCCATTTCTGGTCAACAATAACCCACAGCACAGTGAAGGATGTAGCAACGATAATGCCATTGAACGTAAAGGGGATTCATTTATACTCTCTCTTGCTGGGCTTGAGCATTACACAGTACTTGAGTACACATTACTTGTCACTTCACACATCAGTTATTCCAGTCTTCCTGCGTTTGGCCAAATTGTTTCAATACCTACACTATGATCAGTACCATCAACAGCTAATATTCCCACTTTTGACGTTATGACCGAGAACAGGTCATCAATGATGCTGCTGAAGATGGCTACACATAGTACTTTGGGGTGGAGCTACTGGAGAAATTGTGATGTGTGGATGCTGATACAGCTTTCCCAAAAATTGTTTCTAAGAGCAAACTATGTCAAATTGGAATAATTTGCTTGGTGTCAGGGACATCATAGCTGGGGCACCAAGTGAAGCTGCCTAGCTGAAATGACAATCGAAGTTTTGATTCTCACTTGTGCGTGGCAGATAATTTCTTAACCCAAATGAAATTGGAAAGCAAGCCAGGATTATAAACTCTAGGTAAAGCTTGCCAGAACGCCAAAGCAAGTCCAGCAGATCTGCAATGCAGATTTACAATTCACTAAATGTGAACCTAAGTTTAACCTAAATATAGTCATTCGATAGAAGAAAGGTACATTAATTTTTCAAGATAATCAAACATCAGGAAAACCAACGTGCAAACAGCTAAATTTAAAGGTCCCAACTGAGAAACATAAAGCCTAAATAGGCACTATTTCCAAATTGCAAAATTAGAATCTAATAGGTGATCCTCAAGTGATCTCAATGCAAGTGGGTTAAACACTTTAGTAATTACTACATGCACAAAATTAGGTTTTAGACCAAAACTTCAGAAAACACACGGGACAATAAACTTGGATTAGTTATTGAAGGTCAGCAACCAACAGAATTCAGAAACAGAAGATCCGGTTTCACCAGTCTCTTACTTGTTGTTACGTTAAGAGGACTACGGCAGCCTTAAAACTTGGTCAAAGCAAAATGCAAATGAAATTTCTTGAAAATCTACGTTCGGCAAGAAGGGACAACACTAACTCAACATTATGCAAGTTCACAAATCTTAAAGATAGTTGAGAAACTGTCTGAAAATATAGAGCACTAATACATTAGATTAAGAAATGAATGCAAATCGGTTGTTGATTCTGGGTTAATTACTAAGAACTATAAAAATACAAAAGAGAGCCCCAGTGGATAAAATTTAATACAAATACTGTAACTGTAGATCAATAAAAAGGAATTCAAATATTTTTGAAATGGAATGAACTTAAGAAAAAGGAGCTAGATGGAACCATTTATACACTCACGGAACGTGAGCATCACTGGTTGGCCAGCATTTATCCCGATTTGCTCTTGAGAAGGTGGTGATTGATACAGTCTCATGTTGTAAGTAGATCCACGACGCCCTTAGGGAGAAAATTCCATGATTTTTGACCCAACAACAGTGAAGGAACGGCAATATATTTCAGGATGAAAAGTACCTCGGAGGAGAAGTTGCAGCTGGTGGTATTGCCATCTGCTGCCCTTGTCCTTCTAGATGGAAGTGGTCATGGGTTTGGAAGGTGCTGTTTTAGGATCTTCGGTTAACTTTAAGGAAGGGGGTGGGAAGAGTGAGAGAAATGGTGGGGGGCGGGGTGGGGAAGAGAGGCTGGTGGGAGGTGGGAAGAAAGAGAGCGAGCGCGAGAGACGGTGGAGGGGTGTGGAGAAGGGAAGAGAGCACGAGAGATAGTTGGGGGGTGGGGAAAGGGGAGCACGCAAACAGAGGGCGGGAGCGCACGGGAAGAGAGCAATAGGTCAAAGGGGGATAAAAAAGGGCAGGAAGAGAATGCAAGAGACCTGCAGCGGATGGGCTCAGGAGCCCGACCACTACCTACCATGCCAGTACTACCATCTTGAACAGATATAAGTTTATACATTGTCTGTGTATGTTTTATTTATTCATTCAATAATCTCAGTGGCAGGGATGCAGGGAGCAAGATGAGAAGGTAGAGAGATAGAGATTAGGGAACAGGGAGGAGGTTGGGAAAGAGAATGTTTCTGGACAGATGCAGACCCGTTGCTCTCTCTTACTGGTTGAGGGGAGGGCCAGTGATTCAGATTTTGATCACCCCGCCTGTCACACAGCATTCCCGCTGTTATTTTTCTGAAAAGATTCAAAGCTCCTAAATGATCTCAACATGTAATTGGAATATGTGCTCACACAGGACGCATGCAGCAACACATGATGGAGCAACACATCAATGTTCAACTACCTGCTTCCTTTTGTTGTTGATTAGCAAGTATTTAGTCCCTTCCCAGGAACATTGCACATTATACGAAAATCCAAATTTTTACACTGTTTGGAATTTCATAACAATTCTGCAATTAATTCTTCAGTTAAGCTTAGCTGTGAGGCATATGCTAAACTAACAGAATTTGAATCTTATTGTTGATATCTAGCCACTTCATCACTACTTTCAAACAATGTTTGACACTATGGAGGTAGTCAGTCTAACAGTACATAAAAGACTTTTCTGCAGTTTAATATAGCTAAGACTAAAGGCCATAGTCTTCTTTGACATCAAATTTCTCTCACTTACCACTGATATCATCGTCCTCTCCAGTGTTCGCTCAAGCTGAACTAATTCCGTTGCTATCAGGGGATATTACATTTTTCATTCAAGTGTAATGAGGGATCTCAACACAAACAAAACTTAGTCTAACACAGAGATAATAAGAACGGCTGATGCTGGAGTCAGAGATAACAGTGTGGAGCTGGAGGAACACAGCAGGTCAGGCAGCATCAGAGGAACAGGAAAGCTGACATTTTGGATTGGGACCCTTCTTCAGAAGAAGGGTCCGAACCCGAAACATCAGCTTTCCTGCTCTTCTGATGCTGCCTGGCCTGCTGTGTTCCTCCAGCTCCACACTGTTATCTTAGTCTAGCACAATCTTGTAACAGATTTACTACAGGAAAGCTGCCCAAGGAGGTGGCAGAATCCCTGAGCAGAGAAGTCACTAAGAATGAAAAGGCATGATGCATTCCGTACATCATCTGACATCTGGAAGTTACCAATGTATATGGAGCAATGTTTGTTGGGCACAGATGGACATCTTAGACTCACTGTAATTTCTTAAATAATTCAAAATAATGTCACAATTACTTGAGTGTGTGCCAAAGCAAGATAAATGTAGCATATTAGGTTTAGGGAACAAATATTTTAACACATTTACATAAAGCTTAAATTTTAAGTAAGCATCTAGATTCACAACAGGTCATTTTCATTCCGCACAACATCCAAAAACAACTTTTTATGATGGGCATTTTTTCTTAGCTGCACAGATACTCAGCATATTTCGACATGAAAAATGTACTGAATATAGCAGTGCTAAAGGGTGTACGATCAGTGACCAACTGTGGTACAAAGTGAAGAGTGTTAAGTTATTTGGACATTATCCTCTTTATACATTAATACACCTTTGCATTTTTTCTGGTATATCTGTTGTTTATATAGCTGGCTAGGCACCTTGGAATTTTCTTTTTTAGACTCACCATGTGCCTTGAAGAGCATGGATTCATGCGCTCGACAACAGCCTAACAAAATTTCCCTCAAGCACAGGCTCACGGGACACATTTTGTTGGGGGCATGTGGGGGAAGTGGGAGGAGATGGTGGGAAAGAGATTAAAGAAAGTAAAAAGGCTGGATAAATTTATACATTCTAATCTAAGTTATGCTTTTGGATAGGCTCACTTTATTCAAAACACACAAGGAGCTTTTAACTAGAGGGAAAAATGACGAGATGGCCCAATATTGCAAGCCTTGTGACTGTTGCTTTTGTCAGTAGAAAAAACCCCTGTTACTGACCTTTCAACTTAGGGGAATTCCTGCCTTCCATCCACCTGTTCACACCCCTCAATCATATACATCTTAAGTCCCCTCTGTTACAGGCATCACTGATTTTTCATTGCTCTTTTTTTTATTCTTTTATCAATTTTAGAATGGAACTGAAGATGACTTGTGGATTTTGAAACAGCGGGTGGTAAAAGGAAAAGACCTCTCTATCGATGACACCAAGGGTGGACTTGGGGATTGTTTCGTGAAACATGTGCGCTGTCTCCAACAAACAACAGCCTCCAGTCACCAACCATTTTAACACCTCTTCCCACTCCCACTCCCTGGGTGACATGTCCAACCCGGGCCTCCTCCAGTGCCACAAATGACACCACACAAATTGGAGCAGCAACACCTCATATTCTGCCTCGGGAGCCTACAGCCCGATGGCCTTAACATGGAATTCACCTGTTTTAAAATCTCCCCATCCCCGGCCTCATCCCACATCCAAACATCCTGCTCATCCCTGACGCAACCTGTCCATCATCTTCCCAACCTATCTGCCCTACCCTTCCCAGTGACCAATCCACACCACCCCCTACCTGCATCCAACCTATCACCGCCCCACCTACCTTTCCCCAGCCCCACCCCTCTCTATTTAGTTTCTAGCTCCCTTCCGACTCCCCATTTCTGAAGGGCCCCAGCCCAAAACTTTCCTGCTCCTCGGATGCTGCCTGGCCTGCTGTGCTCCTCCAGCTCCACACTGTTGTCTCAAATCAAGCAAGTTTTTGTTTGTGTACTTGAGAGGCCACGTCTGGAAGAGAATTGCAAGCTGTGTATTGATTTAAAGGCACAGCTACCCGAGAACAGCACTGTCTTTAAACAGATAGCAGTTGGCTATTAATGTGGTCAGTTCCTGTGCACTGGTTCCAGAAGTCTGGAAGAGACCCAACATTCAAGCAGATGTTAGATTTTGAATGGCAATTCAGGCATTGGGAAAGATGGTCAGTCTCTCAGGGCAGAACCCCAGTATAGCTGAATTTGGCTATTTTGAACTATGGTTTCTGTGGAGAGAAGCTTAGCTGACATGAACTTCTGAATCTCCCACACCAGCTCTGAAAGTGGAAAGCAGAGTTGAAAGTATTGCTGCCTTTGCTGGGGTAAACTGAGAAGGTGACTCTGATTGGTGGTTCTGGAAAAGTAACCGAGGAGTCCACATCTATGCCTGTGAAACAATGCATCGTGAAACCATTTAAGTGATCTGGCCAGTTCCGTTATTTTCTATTATTTATCCCTTCACTGTGTGCCTGTCTTCTGTGAATTGGGGTAGAAAACAAATGCTTCGCATTTAAAAGGACAAACTTTGCACAGATTGCCAGGTTTAATTTTTTTTTTCCACTGAAGTTAGTATCTATTTAATAAATCAATAAGTCTTTTAAGATACGAAACCAGTCTTTGGAATAAATAAATAAATAAATTTCACAAAATCTAGGACTGGTTATTCAGAAGTCTGTTTAGGAACCACTGGAGGAACTATTGGGGGTCTTTGATGGTTTTACTGTGTTGCGAACAGAGAGGTAGAAAGGCTGATTTGGTTCCATTCTGTCTCAGTGTCATAACACCTCTCAGCTTTCTCTAAACAAAACAACCTGAACTTAAACCTCACCTCATAGGTAAAATGCTCCATTGTAGGCAACGTACTGGTGAATCTTCTTCTGCAACCATACCCCCTCCCCCACCCCAGTGCAATCACATCCTTCCTATACTGTGGCCACCAGAACTGGACACGAGTCCAGCTGTGGCCTAACCAAAGTTTTGGACAACTCCAACACAACTTCCCTGCTCTTAAGTATTGCCTAACCAACCCGTTAAAGATGTTATTACTAATTATTAATTATTAATTCTGGAGCAACTGGGACTTGAACCAAAGTCTCCTGGCCAAGAGATCACAACACAACCTCTGACAAAACAGCCCACCTTCCTGCTCTAGTCTACGACTGATAGAGGTAAGCATCCTGTAACTCTACCATTAACCTCACACAAACAAAGTTGCTGGAAAAGCCCAGCAGGTCTGGCAGCATCTGTGAAGGAAAAAAAAAAGAGTTAATGTTTTGGGTCCAGTGACCTTTCCTCAGAACAGCATCCGCAGTTTTTTCGGTTTTTACTGCATTAACCTGTCTTGCTGCCTTCGGGAATCTGTAGCTAAGTACCCCAAGATGCCTCTGTTCCTGAGCTTTCCAGTGTCTTGATGCTTCTTCCAAGCACATCATTTCACACTTTTCAGTTAAATTTTATCAGCCATTGATTTGCCAATCCGAACAACCTGTCTATATCTTCCTGTAACCTAAGACCTTTTTCACCATCTAGCCAATCTTGTTGTCATCTGCAAACTTACTTATCATCAAGCCCCAACATTGTCAACTGTATCATTTATACATATCACAAATAATAAAAAGGGACCCAGCACTGATCCATGTGGTATGCCACTGGACACCAGTCCATAATCACAAAAACAACATTCTACCACCACCCTGTGTCTCCTACTATTAAACCAATATTGAAACCAACTTGCTAAATAACTTGCTAAATTACCCTGGATACCATCTACTTTTACCTTTCTTATCAGTCTCCCATGTGGATTTTTGTCACAGGCTTGCTGAAATCCATTTAAACTTTTTATACTACACTACCTTCATCTACACAGGTGGAGACCTCAAAAAAAATTCAATCAGATGTGTTAGGTGTCACCTTCCTTTGACAAAGCCATGCTGATTATCCCTGGTCAAATGTTGCCTCTCCAAGAAAAGATTATCTCTCTCCTTCATAATTGTCTCCAATTGCTGCCCTACCACTGATGTGAAGCTCTCTAATCTGTAATGCCTTGGTTTACCATTGTCACTCATGAAAAGTGGAACTACATCAGCTGTCTTCTAGTCCTCTGGAACTTCTCCTGTGGCCAAAAGATGATTTAAGATTTTGGGTAGGAGCCCATAATTTCCTCCCTAGTTTTGACAGCAACCTGGGACACAACTTAACTAGACCTAGGCATTCGTCCATCTTTAAGCAAGTCAAAACCTCCAACACCAACTCACTCCACATCTCAATCTGAAGAACCCGACAGTCCCTCTCTCCAAATTCTGTACCTAAACCCTACTTTGAGTGAAGACATATGTGAAGTCCTGTTTAATACCCCGCCAATGTCCTCCAGGTCCATGTAAAGATGGTCTCCTTGGTTCCTAATGGGCCCTCTTTCTCTGGTCCTCGTCTTCTCCTTGATATACTTAGAGAATATCTTGGGATTCGCCACAATCTTACCATCAGTGCTTTTCCATGCTCCTCTTTGCTATCCTAACTGCTTTCTTAAACAACCCCCTGGACTTCCTATACTTCATGTGGACCTCTGTTGATTTGCTCACTTTGCGGGGGCAGAGTAGAAATTCTCAGCTGCAGCTCATCCACTCCTTTGTTTCCACCCCCCCTCCTTTTCTCTTCTTTTGTGTTTTTGTCCCCTTTTCTTCTCAGTGATGCCCTGAACTCCCAGCCTCAGCACAGACCTGGACACCGGCCTCCATGCGGGCCCAGAGTGGCAGTCCCAGCTTCCAGAGCCAAGTTGAAGCCCACTGCAATCTGGGGTCAAGACTAGGTGTGGCCTAGAGGCTAGATGCCAGCAGCCAGCATGGACTGGGTTGGAAGGGCTGTTACTTTGAACTTTTTATTTCTTTATTTTTCTAATTTATTCCTTTGATCTGCAATGCTGGACTTCTTATTTCTTTATTTTTCTACTTTCCCCTAAGAATTTGTATTTAAGAATCTGTACCGGGGTACGCTTGCACCCAAGACGGCACCATAAATGTACATTTTTCACCGTACTCGTTAGAGTATGTAATAATAAAGTTAATCCTAATCCTATCCTTGTATCTGTTTAAAGCATCTCTTTTCCTTTTATCCAGACCTGAATATTCCTCAACATCCAGAGTTCTCAGGCTTATTGCTCCGACATTTCACCCTGAAGGGAACATGTTAGGCCTTCACTCTCTCCAGTTCCCTTCCCACTGTAAGGATGCTGGTTCTGTTCTGGTTCAGATGCAGACCATCCCTCTGGTACAGGTCCTACCTTACCCAGAAACAGCAGTGATTCAGGAATATAAAACCCTCACTCCTGCTTAAAAAAAAAACACATTCATCTACCTATTCTCCTTTTTCTGTATTAACTAGCACATGGCACTGGGAGTAATCCAGAGATTACACACTTTGGAGGACCTGCTTTTTTAAATCTACTGCCTAACTCCTTGAATTCTTGATGCAAGACCTCATCTCTCATTCTACCAATCTCATTGTAACAATGTGTACCATAACCGACTCACCACGCTCCCCTTCAGGATGCTCTGCGGCCACTCCGATATCCCTGACTCTGACAACAGGGAGGCAACACACCATCCTGGAGTCACATCTATGGCCACAGAAACACCAGTTTCTCTAACTAATGACTCTCCTATTACTATTGCTCTTCCTTTCTTCTTGCTCCCCTCCTGTACTCAAGTCACGCTATTTGTGGTGCTTGGCTCTTTTCACTCCCCTAAGGAACCAGTGCCCTTATCAGCTTCTAAAATGAATTATCAATTTGTGAGCAGGACCCTAGGGGCCTTTGCACTGTTTCTTGAGACTCAAATGTTGAGTCAAGGAATGCCATGACATTTTCACAAATGTGATCAGCGAGTGGTTTTCCAAGATGGTAATAAACTAGATTATGCTCTTGTGATGTGTAAAAGATGAAGAATATTTAACTGTGGGCAAAAATGTTCCAATTCTGTAAATCTGTCATTGCAGCAACATTTATTCCTGCTCCTGGATAGTTGCATCACACTATTCAATCCCAACAATAAACACTTGTTCTTTTGTGGCTGAAAATGCAGCACCAAACAGCAATACTATTTATTTATATTCACAATTCACTAGGACTAATTAGAAGTCAGATATAATTCCATGCCTTCTGATAATTACACTTCTCAGCTTTTGGCATTGTCAATCTCAATTCAGGAAACAAAGCATGTTTTTATTTTGTTGTACCTTTCCAAAGAATGAAAGATATAGTGAAAATAAAAACTTAGATAAGGCAATGTAGCATTTGGAACAAATTAAAACCTGTAAAATAATTTATTTTTGAAAAGCAATCACCTAATTTAAGGTGTATTAAATATCTAAATCATTTCATTCACTTCAACGTAAAACAGAACTTCCCAATGGGGTCACAAGAGGAGATTGTGGGGTCATGATGTCGGAGGAAAAACTCAGAATAATTTCTGCTAGCTGCCAGGCCTCTTTAGATGTCTGCATTTTTTTGGGGTGCGTGCGTGCATTTGTGTGTGGCCCAATAGCCACTACAAAAAAAAAGTCTGCAAATAGCTAACTGTTCCTTTTTAGGAGAGAAGTTATACCTTTTCATCAACTGTCCCTATGCCCAACTCTTGTTCCCTGGTCACCCTACTTATAAAAGCTAAACTCTAGTTATAAAAACTTAAAGTACTCCCTGCCAAACAACCGAAGCACGTTCCCAGCACTACACAATAGGTGAAGCCTCCCATTCGCCTGCTCAACAACTCTTAGCTCTCCCCACCAATCTCTGCACAAAATCATGACACTTAAATGCCCACATGCAAACAGGTACCTATAATCCTCTTCAAAAAGGAAATACAAGGATTACTCAGCCAACTTCTCCGAACTATAGAAACAATTGTGGCCTCCCACCAACAACCTCCAAACAATGTGCGCTATCAAAATTGAACTTGTACACAAACTTACAGTTGGAATTTATTATTCATAAATGCACATTGATTTAATGAGCTATTTGAAATAATCAGGTTAAATACTTGTCTGCATTGAAGGCACTACATCCATTAATTTAAATTTGATTTTAAAACAGTGTATAAATTTCTAAAGTTTTAAACAAGCATCCCTACATTCTGCAACTATGTCTCCCAGCTCAGGATGCCCCCACAGCTGGAAACATCTTCCCAATATCTACCCTGTAAAGCCCCCTCATTATCTAGTAGGTTTCAATAGGATTCATTCTTCTAAATAAAAACTGAAAGAACTGCGGATGCTGTAAGTCAGGAACAAAAGCAGAAGTTGCTAGAAAAGCTCACCAGGTTGGCAACTTCTGTGGAGAAAACAGAGTTACTGTTTCGGATCTGGTGATCCTTCCTCATTTTCTGTTTTTGTTCATTCTTCTAAACTCCAGTGAATAAAGGCTGAACAACTGGTTTAGCCGTTCTTGATAACTAACCTACTTCCTCACAGTAGACAGCCTAGTGAATATCTTTTGAATTGCCTCCGAAGCCAATAAATCCTCTCTTAAATATAGGAATAAATACATGTGCAGCCTTATGAGCACCTTGCACAGTTGTAACAAAACTCTATTTTAAACTCCAAACCTCTAACAATGAAGACCAAAATTAAAACTTCCTTCTTAATTATTCACTATAACTAAACATTTTGTTTGTCACACAAAAAAAATCCAGCTTCCTCTGCGTTGTACTTTTCCCGAATTTCTCTTCATTTAAATAATAGTCTGCTTTTTGATTCTTCCTACTTCATACTGTCCAAAATTAAACTCCTTTCACCAAGTTTTTCTCCCCCACTCACTCAACCTATCTAATTCCTCCCACACATTCACGTCATCATTGCAACATACCTTCCAACTTATTTTGTATTGAGCGCAAATTTGGATACTTATTCTGCCCACTCCAAGCCATTAATATAGATGGCAAATAATTGAGGCACTAGAACTGATGCTTGTGATACTCCACCAATCAATGTTTTTCCAAAACAAGAAAGACCAATTCATCATGACTGTCTCCTCTGTTGTCAAGTCCTCACTCAATGTTAATACATTACCGACATTACCATGAGTTCCTAAATTTTGCAATAACCTTTCATGTGGCACCTTGTTAATGTCTTCTGGAAATTCAAGTTCCGCTTTATCAATTCTGCTTGTTATATCCAGCATTTTCTCCAATGACAGATGTTAAGAGTAAACTGGCTGAGAGCTTCCTGCTTCCTACGTCTCACCCTTCCTGAACACAGATGTCACAGTCACAGAGCTGTACAGCATGAAAACAGGCCTTTCAGTCCAACTTGTCCATGCCCACCAGATATCCTAAATTAATCCAGTCCCGTTTATCAGCATTTGACCCATATCCCTCTAAACCCCTCCTATTCATGTACCTATCCAGGTGTGTTACATTAGCAAGTTCTCCAATCCTCTGGAATCTTCCCAAAATCAGCACGTTCTGGAATTTTTTGACCAATGCCTCCACTATCTCTGCCTTTGGTACAATGACCTACCCATGCTCTTAGTTCATATGTTGATATTTAGGTGTTCTTGGACCTCCGGTCAAAAATATGCATAGTTTAGTTGTAAGAGAAGGTGAATGGCTAGAAGGATAGTCTGAAGATTAGAGGCTCCAAGGAACCCTGATTAAGAAAGGCAAATTAACAATATATTAGTATGGAGAGATAGTAGAGCTCTTCCCACTGATCAAGAGCAACAAATATTGGGTTGGAAGGTGTTAGTTGTGTTGACATATGCCAAGCACTTACGCTAAATGCAAAGTTCTCTGCAAGGAGAATTTAAAAACAGGTGTGCATCACTGAAATCTCTGCAGTGGTTAAGGGTGAGCATTTGTCATCGCATGCTTGCAGCAGGGCATTTGCCATGAGTCCGGCACTAGCTAGAATGTTAGCATTCTTACAGAACATTGACAAATGCCTGTCATTGGGCACAGGTTGTAAAATTGCTGTAAAACCCCACTATTAGGTTTCATTAGTGACTAAAGTAACTGATACAGGACTGAAGATTGCCAGCATCTGAGATTGGTGGAAGTAGCAGCAGACAGGACCAACTAATTGATAAACATGAGAAATCTCAAAAGGATGTTGAATGTCAAGAAATCAGGTTCAAGCTACCAAGAAGGGAAGTTTGTAGAAATCTGGATCCACAGAAAAGACGTATACACACAACAAACTTGTGTTTTATGCCATGCTCAATTATTGAAGTTTGCATTGTCAATCTTTTTTGTCTAAATAAATCTTGTTAGTTTACATTCTAAATCAGCGAATATCCTTTTTGCCAACATGATTATCCCTCAACAAGAATTTTCTTACTCTGGAGTCTAGGATTTCAAATTTGTAAAGGTATTTCATAAGTTGTACGTTGACAGATAGAAGGAAGCTGGATGTGGATATCCCGGGTTCAGCAAGGTAGAGAGATTAATTAGTACTAGAAACCACAAGCTTGAGCAGTAAAATGCAAAAGAAAAAGAATTATCTGCAAATGATTTTCCAATAGTTCATAATCAGAATAGTTCTTAAATCAGAAAACAAGTCAAATTTATAACTTGATATTCAATGGTGTTAGTGAATTCCCCACTATTAACATCCTGGGGGTTATCATTGACCAAAGACTCAACTGGACCCACCACACACACAGTGGCCAGAAGAACAAGTCAGAGGCTGGGAATACTGTGGCAAGTAACACCTCCTGACTCCCCAAAGCCCATCCACCATCTACAAGGCAAAAGTCAGCAGTGTGATGGAATACTCCCTACATGCCTAAGATGAGTGTGGCCACAAAAACACCCAAGAACTTGACACCATCCAGGACAAAGCAGCATGCTTGATTGGTGGTGGAGGGAGTGGATGCGGTGCCAACGCTCAGTAACAGCAGTGTGTACTATCTACAGGATGCAGTGTAGAAGTTCACCCAAGATCCTCAGATAGCACTTTCCAAACCCATGACCACTTCCATCTAGAAGGACAAGGGCAGCAGATACATGGGAATACCACCACTTCCAAGTTCCCCTCCAAGCCAATCACCATCCTGATTTGGAAATATATCACAGTTCTTCACTGCCCTGGGTCAAAATCCTGGAATTCCCTCCCTAATGGCATAAGTCAACCCACAACAGGTGAACTGCAGCAATTCAAGGCGGCAGCTCACCACCACCTTCTCAAGGGCAACTAGGAAAGGCAATAAATGCTGGCTATCCAGCAACACCCACATCCCACAAATGAATAAATTTTAAAAAACTCCCTCACATTAGAATATTAAACAACTTTTCCTATGTCAGGAAGACAAAATATACAAAAATTTCGAAAACAATACAGATGAACATATTCATTGGTATTTAATTCAGATTTTGTTAATAAAGATCCTAAAAAATTACTAAGTGCAATAATGGATTTCACAATTCCTTTTCTACAAAAGGAAGTGTTTTAAATTATTGATTAAATTGAAGGCTTTACTGACCTCAACTGCAAAAGCAGTGCATGTAATTTCTTTCAAAATGTTAAGTACCTGAACAATTTCTTTAAAAAAAGGATGTTACTGGGATTACAAAATGCTTAAAAATAATCCAGAAGCTTTATTAAGTGGTACCATCACTTACATGATCACGGACTAGTTCATAAATTCTCACGCATTTGCAAGTGTGTACACAGGATGCCAGTCAACATTAGTTTCCTATCCACCTTTCTCAGAGAAGGAAAGCCCAATGCATACTAACGATTTACTCTGGGACTGTTTTTCCCCCCGAATTATTTTAAATGAATTCAATATTTTGTTTGTACAGGAATGTTTAGGGAGTAATGGAATAGCGGTTATATTATCAGTACCCCAACTGCCTGGACTAAACATCCAGGGACATCAGTATAAATCCCACAACAGCTGGGTTATTTAATTACAGTTTATTAAATGAATCTGGAAATAAAAATATTGTATCAGTAATGAGAGTATGTGAAGCACATGTAATCTAATGATTTACATACTTTAGGAACATAAAACTTAGTTTGGGGAAGTTTTTTTTAAATTTAAAAGTGCAAAATAATGGAAGTACGTGATTTGAGAAGTTGGTAACAAGCCCTAAAGCAACGGCAAATCAGAAGATAACCCCTGTTTAATTAGATCAGATGTGAAACTGGGAAGACAAATAGTCCTCTCAGTTGTGCAACAAAATCAGCAATTCCGGTGAGATTCCCGCTGTCCCTCTTATAATTATAAATTCTACATGCATTTTCCCTAGATCAAAAATGTTGGAATGCAAATGGCAAAGAATAAATACTAATGTACTTCTCAAATAAATGACAGGTTGGGAATTGGGAATTATTTCACATTTTTATTTGGAACATTCCAAACTTGCCACATTGCTGTGGGGATGGAACACAAGTTTTTCTTTGGATTTGGATTTGGATTTAATCAGTGAATTTCTCATAGATACAGACAGTTGAAATCAGTTGAGCCTTGAAGCAGCTTCAAGACAAAGAAAATCTGCCAGGAGCTTCAGGCCAGCAGTAGAGAGTGATCAGACAGCAAGATCAATTTTGGATGTGGGATCACAACACAAAAGCAGGGGCCACACTGGAAATCCTGAATTATGATGAGTTTAAAGAAGTAATGGAGGATCACCTAGCCAGGTGTTAGTGAAAACCCAAAGAAATTTCATATCTTGGAGAACAGCAGGAACGCCCAAAAAGAATAATTGCAAATTCCTCAGAGCTGCTCCACAACTTGGCTGGTCCTGGAGCAATAAAGGAATACAAAAGGTCTTCTAAAAGTATGGGAGAGCTCTTTGGTGGAAAGAGAAACAGAACAGGGAGTGCAGTTTTGAGGTCTTTGAGCTTAAATAATAAGTATTTGCAAATTGTAGTGCTAAGTTAGTATTTGCTTTAACTCTTGTAAAGTAAAATCTTTTGGTTAAAATATGAAATCTTGTGGTACAATTCTTTTCATCAGTAGCTTGTAAAAAGCTACTGGTCCCCCATGACATCATATTATCATAAACATACACCAAGTTCATTACTCTCCTTTAGAAAAAGAAAATCCTTACACAGTCTGGCTTTATGTCACACCAGACCCACAGCTATGGTTGCCTCTCAAATGTCTGCTGAAATGGCTCAGTAAGTCAATCATTCATTCAGCTGTATTCAAGCAAAGGCCACCATAAATGTGCAATAAATAGAGACCTTGACAGTGACGACATCCATAAACTATAACAAAGCTAATCTTTCCCGATCAAAATAGCTTCTGAAATAAATCACTTTTTTCAAAAGATGTCAGCATGGATTAAGCACCATACTATCTTGCTAGATGATGCTGGATTATAAGGCCTAGCTTTATTTGGAGAAATCCAAATCCAATACAAGGAAATGCACCTCACAGCAGCAATATAAACAAACAGACTGACAACACAAAATTCAAAAGATGGTTAAATAAATGTTCTATTCTTTAAGTAATATATGAAACAACTTTGAATAAGCTGAACTGAATTGCACCCTCAAATAGATTGGTAATGTCGCCCGAGTACTCTGCATGAATGATTGTTCATCATATGATTATCTTGGTTAGCAGCAACGATCTTAAAGAAATCAGAGGCCCTAGTGTGGAAAAAGGCCATTTGGCCCAGAGTCCATACCGAAACACTGAACAGCATCCCAACCAGACACATCCCCTCCTCTATCCCTATAATGCTGCATTTAGCATGGCCAAGCAGCCTAACCTGGCAGCAGTGCTAACCAATGATTTCCAATTTCAGCAATCTAAAAAGAGGGGAGTTGCATTCCTTAAAATCAGACATCAGACAGACAGTCTTAAGCCATTGTAAATGGGAACCTAGCCACTTGGAGAGTGAAGGAGTTTGGATGGGTGTTTGCATGTATGACAGGGGCAGTGGAGTACAGGGACAGATTATTTTTCTACAACTGAGTGAGGGCCACCCTGGACTGATCACTGTCAAATGAAATGAATAGTTTTCACCTGGATTAAGTAACGAAGTCTAAACTAGTCTTTTGTCCCCCAGCATGTCAAACACCCTGGAAATGCCACCTTTGAGCAAACAGCTGTCCCACACAGGTGGTTCTCCTATAATGCAATAGCTGCATTCTTGCATGACCTTGTGCTATAGAAAATCATTCTATACGGAATTCACAATACCTGTACAGCAGAAAGTTTGTATTATCCAAACAACTTCCATTATTCAATCACATTACAGCTAATTTGTGCGAACAAAACAAGTTATAGCAGAACTACCTGTAATTGATCAGCAGCATTTTTACACCATGCTACAGCACAGACAAAGTGAATGTGATGTTGGTGGGTCAGAACATTTCCACATCATGCTATTCAATAAAAGAACAGAATAATTCTCCCTCATCTACTCTAATGAAATATCTATAAAAATAAATGCACGCAATTCCATAGTCTTCCTCAAAGTATCAGCATTGGGAAGCTAAAATGAGAATCATGTGGTTATACAACATCGCAAGTCCAAGTTTATAAATTCCAGTACTCAAAATGACATTGCTGTATATGATTTTATGAACATTACCAAAACTAAGATAATTAGTTGTTGGACTAGAATACATCTCCATGAAAATACATCTCCATGACATACCTACTCATTTCGTACAACACAACGAGAAGGATCACAGATGATGTCATGAAAAATGGTATGTTGTTTTCCCTTGCCTCTTTCTTTTACTGACGCAATGTACCAATCTTGTTTCCCTCATTGTCAAGAGATAACAAGGTGTAGAGCTGGATGAACACAGCAGGCCAAGCAGCATCAGAGGAGCAGGAAGGCTGACGTTTTGGGCCTCGACCCTTCTTCAGAAATGGGGGAGGGGAAGGGGGACCTGAAATAAATAGGGAGAGAGGGGGAGGCGGATAGAAGATGGAGGAGAAGATAGGTGGAGAGGAGACAGACAGGTCGAAGAGGCGGGGATGGAGCCAGTAAAAAGTATGTAGGTGGGGAGTTAGGGAGGAGATAGGTCAGTCCAGGGAGAATGGACAGGTCAAGGGGGCGGGATGAGGTTAGTAGGTAGGAGATGGGGTGGGGCTTGAGGTGGGAGTAGGGAATTGGTGGGAGGAAGGAAGGACAGGTTAGGGAGACAGGGACGAGCTGGGCTGGTTTTGGGATGCAGTAGCGGGAGGGAAGATTGTAGGAAGTGGCTTGGGGACCGCTTTGCAGAACACCTACGCTCGATTCGCAAAAAACAACTGCACCTCCCAGTCGCAAACCATTTCAACTCCCCCTCCCATTCCGCAGACGACATGTCCATCCTGGGCCTCCTGCAATGCCACAACGATGCTACCTGAAGGTTGCAGGAACAGCAACTCATATGCTGCTTGAGAACCCTGCAGCCCAATGGTATCAATGTGGACTTCACAAACTTCAAAATTTCCCCTCCCCCGACTGCATCCCAAAACCAGCCCAGCTCGTCCCCGCCTCCCTAACCTGTCCTTCCTTCCACCTATCCCCTCCTCCCACCTCACGCCCCACCTACTAACCTCATCCCACCCCCTTGACCTGTCTGTCCTCCCTGGACTGACCTATTTCCTCCTTACCTCCCCACCTACACTCACCTTTACTGGCTCCATCCCCACCTCTTTGACCAGTCTGTCTCCTCTCCACCCATCTTCTCCTCTATCCATCTTCTATCCACCTCCCCCTCTCTCCCTATTTATTTCAGATCCCCCTTCCCCTCCCCTCCCCCATTTCTGAAGGAGGGTCTAGGCCTGAAATGTCAGCCTTCCTGCTCCTCTGATGCTGCTTGGCCTGCTGTGTTCATCCAGCTCTACACCTTGTTATCTCAGATTCTCCAGCATCTGCAGTTCCTACAATCTCCCCCATTGTCAACATTTCTTTCTGCACACATGCTCTTTTTACGCCTCAGTCATCAAGTTCTGATGGCCAGTGTGCAGTCTTCTTCCAAGATCCAGCCAATGTTGCTTCTAGTCAGCTATGAGGAAATGAAAGATTCAATGAAATAAAATTGCTAACCTCTTCTGCACATCTGGTATTGCTAAGATGATAAATTTACGTTATGTGCGTGTATACATGTTCACTTGTATTATTTCCATTTTGTTGAAAACGTCAGCCTCTAAACTTGGTAAAATCACCTTTCTGCCTCAGCAAAGTAAACCAGCCAATTTGGGCGAGCATGTATCAATGAAGAGGATTTTAAACTGAGTTGAAAATTGCACGCTTAAGTTTTGTTTTAGTAGTTTAAACTCACATTTTAGTTCAATTTGGAGAAATGTTATTAGGAGACAATTTTTTGGTGAAAGGGAAGATAATTATTGGGCCAGTTAGAAATGTTGGCAGCACTCTTAATAATTTAGTTACAGAATATTTCATACCACAGTCCATTTACAGGGTAACAAAAACAGAGTTGGTATCATTAACCATCATGAATCTGCTATAAATCAAATTGAATTTGGCTGAAATCCCGAATGCTATGATAAAGAAATCCTGTTGTATGCTCTACAGGTTTCACAGAATAATTCAACACAATAAGCCACCATTTAGTTCATTGTATCTGTGCCAGTGCTTTGAAAAGTCAATCCATTTGTCTCATCTGCCTGCTCTTTCTCCCTTACCCTGCAACTTACTTTACTCCCCCCACTCCTTGTAGGATATATCCAATTAACTCTGCCGCAGGATAGCCTAGATTGACACTTGAATATTGAAACATTTGTAGTATTTAGCAAGGACAGGAAGCTATGAAAGGGTGAACGGATCGCTCTGATAATTAGAAAAGATATTAGCACAACAGAGAGGGATGACCTGGAATCAGGCAACCAGGAAATAGAAGCAGTCTGGGTAGAGATGAGGAATTATAAAGGCAAGGGGTCACTTGCGGGACTTGCATACAGACCTCTAAACAGTAACCATGTGCTACGGCATGGTACCAAGGAAGGACAATAGAAGCTTATGAAGAAAAGATACAGCGATTATCATGAGGGATGTTAACCCAGTAACAGACTGGAAAAAGCAAATGGGAAGAATTGTCTAGATGAGGAATTCATTGAATGTTTTCAGGACAATTTCTTAGACCCGTACATTATGACACCAACCACAGCACACGATATAGTACAGCTGGTTTTGGGTAACTGAGACTGGATTAATTACTGATCTCATTGTGAAAGCGTTCCTGGGTAGCAGCAACCATACGATTGAAATTTTACTTACAGTTTAAGGGGGCCAAGGTGTCGACCCAAGTCTATTTTGAATTTAAACAAAGATAATCTTGAGTGTATGAAAGCAGAGCAAGGGAAAGTGAACTGAATATCAGTGTTGGTCCGACAGAATATTAGGCTGAGGAGTAAAAGGAGGATAAAGGATTGTAGTGGTGAATTGAGCAAATTTTGTGCTGGTCTTCGTTAGAGAGAAAACAAGTAACATCTTGGAAGTAGCTGTACATCAGAAATTGACAGTATAGGAGAAAATCAAGAAAATCACAACTACCAGCGAAATAGCATTGAGTAAATTGCTTATAAAGAAGCACCCAAGTTCTAATGGATTTGATCTTAGAGTCGTAAAAGTAGCAGCTGGTGATAGTTGATGTCTTGGTTTTAATTTTCGAAAGCTCATTAAATTTGGGAAAAGTTCCTTTGGCTTGGCAAATAGCTAATATAACTCCTTTATGTGAAAACAGGGGACACAAAGCAGGAAACTACAGGCTAGTTAGCAGAATATCTGTTCTAGGGAAAATGTTAGAAGCTATTATCAGAGATGTCATTACATGGCACTTGGATAAGTTCAAGGTGTTCAGGCAGAGCCAACATGGTTTTATAAAAAGGAAATCATGTTTAATTAAGAAATAACATGCTGTGGATAAAGGGGAAATCAGTGGATGTGTCGCACTTGCATTTCCAAAAGGCAAAAAAAAAAGAGAGAATTTCTTGATCACTGGGGAAAACAGAAGTTCAAAGGATATGGGCAGCTAAATTTGTTGATGGCACAGAAGATTAGTAGGAAAATGAAAGAGGACAGAATGAGCCTACAAAAGGTATATCAATAGGTTAGGCAAGCAGACAATGATATGGCTGATGGCGTACAAAGTAGTAAAGTGTGAAACTGTCTATTTTAAGAATAAAAAAATTTTATCTAAACGGCAAGAGGTTGCAGAGCTCTGGAATGCAGAGAGATCTGGATGTCCTAGTATATGAATTGCAGAAGGTTAGTGTGCAGATACAGCAAGTAATCAGAAAAGCTAATAAAACTTTGTTTTATTGCAAGGAAAACTGAATCAAAAGTATGCTGGTTCTACTTCAGTTATGCAGAGCATGGTTGAGACTGCATCTGGAGTACTGTGTACAGGACTGGTCATGGTATTTAAGAAAGGATGTTAATGTGTTGGAGGCAGTTCAAAGAAGGTTTACTAGACTAATATCTGGAGTGAGCGGACTGCCCAATGGCGAAAGGCTAGACAGACTACACCTGTAACATCAGGAGCTTTGAAGAATCGGACGTGATTTAATTGAAACATAAAAGATCCTCAGGAGACTCAACCAGGTCGATTTTGAAAGCACGTTTCCTTTTGCGGGAGAATCTAGAACTTGGGGTAATAGTTTAAAAGTAAAATGGACACCGATTTAAGTCAGATGAGAAGATTTTTCTTCTCATAACTGAGGGTTGAGCGTCTTTGGAATTCCCTTCCTCAAAAAGGGAATGGATGCAGAATCTTCAAATATTTTTAAAGGCAAAGGTGACTGCGTAAGAAAAACAAGAAGGCCTAGAATTGCCCGAAATAGTGGTTATTCTAAGATTCTTGAATCCAACAAAGGAGGATCAAGAAACTGATATTGAAAGGGAAGACAGAATATGAATGCAATCTAGCAAAAAAAACCAAAACAGACTATAAAAGCTTGCATAGATACATTAAAAGCAAACGTTTGGCTATTTGAATGCGGTCCATTAAAGGTAAAGTCAGAAAACTTTATAATGGGGAACAGAAAAATGGCAGAGAAGCCAATTGATTATCTGAGGAAGATACCAAAAATCTCCCAGAATCCAGTGGCTAGAGAGAATAAGCAGTTGCTTTTTGATGATGTTACTATCAAAACTGAGAGGAGCCAATGGATGTAGTAAACTTAGCTTATCGGAAGACTTTTGATAAAGTCAGAATCATATGGCACAGAAGAGGTCCTTCAGATCAAAATCTGCAGAAACCTATCTACACTAATCCCACTTTCCAGCACTTGGTACACAGCCTTGAATGCTGTGACATTTCAAGTGTTCATCCTTGTACATTTTAAAGCTTGCGAGGTTTCCTGCCTCTACTCATCTCCAATGTGCATTGGGTAGTACATTCCAGATTTTCATCACCCTCCAGGTGGAAACATTTTTCCTCAAAATTTCCTCTAAACCTGCTGCCTTCTACTTTAAAATTAAGCCCCTTTATTACTGACCCTTCAACCTTGGCAAAAGGTTTTGCTGAAATCCATGTAAACAATGCGAACTGCACGATAGCCATCTACACACATGATCACCACTTCAAAAAAAATTCAAGTTTGTTAGTTATTAACTCGCTTTGACAAAGGCATACTGACTATCCCTGCTCAAACCTTGCCTCTCCAAGTGGAGATTAATTTTCTCCTTCAGAATCTTTTCCATTAGTTTCCCTACCACGGACTGACATGTAATAATTTATCTCTACCACCCTTCTTGCAAAATGAAACTACACAAGGTGCCCAACAGTCCAGCAAAAACAGTATGGAGAGAGACTGGCAACCAACATATGAAAGGGTATCTAAAAGTTTTCTATTGGCACATCAATTGTAAAAAGGTTTAAGGCAGATTTGGGAGAAAAACGGGCATTTGTGTGTCAAAGTAGAGGTACAGAAGAGTTACTGAGTGACTACATTGCATCTGGTTTTACCAAGATGGACCAGTCATGATGAAAAAAAGGAGTCAATTCAGGCACTAAGTTTTACATTGAGGTAGTGGCAGTATTGGATAGGCATTTTCCCCATTTCTTGGATTCCCCAAAATTTCCCAACTTGTAGGTCCTTTCCAGTCACATTTGTCTTTACTGATCTCTTTTCCCTTTCACATATTTATAGAAGCTTAGATGGTCAGTTTCTAGTTCCATGCATTTTTATTCTCATACTCTATTTCCTCTTGATCAAACTTTTTGTCCCCTTGCTGAATCCTAACATGTTCCAAATCCTCAGGATTGCTGCTTTTTCTGGCAATTTCTATACGCTAGAATACAAAATAGTGGCACTGTCATTTGATTAATAATCCAGAAGCTCAGACTAACATTCGGGAGATGTGGGTTCAAATGCCACCTCAACAACTGGTGGAATTTAAATTCAGTTATCATGACATGGAAATGAAAGCCTATTGCCACAATGGTGACCATGTAATTATTGTTCATTATGATAAAATCCCATCTGGTTCAAAAATATCTTTTAGATAAAGCAATCTGCCATTCCTATCCAATTGGGCCTACACAAAACAAAACCCATAACAACATGGTTGATTCTGAACTGGCTTAATAGACTTTTATAGAAGACACTCCGTTCAAGGAAATTAGGGGTAGGCATCAATGCTACTCTTGTTAGTTATTCAAAGAATAAACAAGTTACTGACAAGTGCTTTGACGTTAAAAATTTACTTCCAAGCACGGTGTATCATGCCTTTGAAATGCCCATATCCTATGAATAAAAAATATCCCAAGGGTGCAGCAGTGACTCTGGAGGTGGCTATGTACCAGGCTATTGCAGTTGGGAGTCAGAAAGTCAGAGGGTGATCGCCTATCAGCAAGCACAAGGGAAGCAAGAGGGATGGTGTTCCTGTGTGCTCCAAGATACAAACATCTAAGTGAATGCAGCTAATTCTGTGGGCTGCCATTTGGTATGAGGAGAAACACTAATTATTCTGTTTCCTCTCACGGTCACCTGCAGAACTGGAGAGCTATTGTCTCCCTTGGGGGCTTGTCAATCACTTGAAAGGAGAAATGAACTTCAGGATGGTGCAGAGTTACATCAGTAACCCACATGCTCCACTGGCTCAGATGCTTCCACTTCTGTTAGTATGTGTTTTCAGTTATGGGCTACACATCCATCAGCACCACATGCACATCTGACTAGTTGTGATAGCAGAGGCCACTGGTACTTGGAAGTGGAGACCAAGCCCGTGCTAACCCCTGGACTAATAACATGACTTGGAATTCACTGGTGAAGCAGCAAATGGAGCTCAAGCGCGAGACATGTCAAGTTGTAGCTGAGTTTCTAGAAGCTATTGTACCCTGGCTGGGAGAGTGGAGGAGTTAATTTATGTCATGCGTGCTGGACTCATCTACTTGCACGACTCTGTCAAGAGAGCAACAGACTTACTGAATGCCAGGAATGCATTCAGGCTTGAAACAAAGTCCTTGCTCATGAAGTCAAGGAAGTAGTGGCAAGGCAAGATAGGGATGAAATACCTGAAGTCTCCAGCAAGTTCTCACCCTTGGTCAGCAAAGTACATATGTTACAAGGGAGAAGCAGCAACTGGTTTTGGCATCTAAGGCATTCCTCTCATAGCATTCTGAAGTTACACAGTGGCTCCTCAGTGACATCACTATCTTAAGTTGCTGCCATTTCTTATACTGAAGGCCCTCAGCATCCAGGGTCTGTCAGGCCTCAGGCAGCTGAAGAACAACTACGAGAAGCACATGTAAAAGAATAAAACACAGTAGTGTAATTGGACCTGACAGGCGACTCCATAATGATGTTCTGCAGTGTTCTGATTTTTGTAATGGCTGATATGGTCCATGAAAGTTTATGGCATTTTGGCAGTGCAACAGTGGATATGTCAACAGAAGGACTAGCATGGGAGTGAGCATGGCACGTGTGTTCATTATTTGCACATTGCAAAAACACGTGTTGCTACAGCCCAAGGGACACTGGGCTTACAGAAGTGATGAGTTACTTGCCGGCGTTACTTACCTGGAGGTTTTGTGGAGCACAGACTGCCAATATCCAAGAGACATATAATTAAATGCCCCACTTGATCAATCCAAGCACCTAAAATTTCATTTGGAGACTAATGGTCCAACTGATGGTCATAGCATTACTCAAGCATTGCTGTGTCTTAGTGTTTGAGCTCCTCACTGGTACCTCAGTGGCTACACACTGTCCACATTTATCCAGTCTTGGAGCACTTGGGCAGGATACTGGTCAAAGAAGAACACAGCCTGCAGGATCTGCTGCCAGAGCTTACACAGTAGTAACATGTTGAGGGAACTAAATCTCTTTTCAGATATTTATGCCCAATTGGCCCTTCTGAAGGCACAACCTTCCGTATGCGGTATGTCCAACTCACTGGAGGATACTGCACGTCTCCAGAAGTGAACTGAAGGCATAGATACTGAATGCCATAGTGACCATGAGAGCCACTGCCATCATGCCAGTGACAACCCGCTCTGTCATCATGGCGCACAAATCAGACACTGCTTGTCTTGAGTCGCAGTTTTCAGTTACATTTCCACTGACATCTAGTGATGGCTCATCTTTGGTTTGTAAACCCTGACCATTGGGTACCTCAGGTACAAACACCCAAATAAAAGTAAAAGTAAATCAATATTTAAATTCTTTCATTAAAAATTGCAAAGAATGTGGCTCAGCAGAATGTCAGAAAGAGCGATGTGTATTAATAGCAATAGAAATATGTATTGGGAAAAATGCAGTACCCAACATGGGAGAAGCAAGAAACAGATAAGGAAGGGAAAAGAGAATACAAATACAGAAAGAAAAGCAAGACTACTAAAGTTTCCAACAATACATAAAAGGTAAAAAGGATCAGCCAGGACAAATGCAGGCCCATTACAGGTGGGGACAGTAAAATTCATACTGGAGAACTGGGAAACAGCAAAAACCGTTACTTTACATTTCTGTGGGAGATACAGAACATATTCAAAGGACTTGTGCAGCCAAAGAACTAAAAGAAATTAGTATTACTAGGAAGGTAGTACTTAAAATTAATTGGCTGACAAATCTCTTGGACCAGGTGTATTTCTCACCAGATTGTTGAAGGAAGTAGCTATAAGAGATGTGGCTGCATTAGTGGTTATCTCTTGTAATTCCATAGATTCTAGAAAGATTCATGCTGACTAAAAAGTGGTAAATACAATGCCACTACAGCGAAGTTTGTTTTAACTGGCACCTCGTGAATTAGCACTCAATAAATTCACAAAAAATTATATACCTCAAATGCAGCGAAGTTTATTGTATTATGTCCAATTATTATTTTTTTTCCTATTTATTTACTTCAAAGTAAATATACTTGTTCAATTGAAAGACATGATAAATTGCTGGTAAATTTTATTTAAGGCAATATTATTTAAATGGTTTATGCGCAAATAAAGTATAAACAATGTTGTGTATTATCCTTGCATTACATTTCTATTTAATACAGTGTGCTTTTATATTGATTAAGTGGACCTGTTGATTGCCTGGAATATTTGATCAAGTGGCACACTCCTGGTCCCATAGGTGCTAGTTAATAAAAAGGTTTGCTGTATTTAAGAAAAGGAGAAAGGGAAAATAGAAATCCAGACTTGCTAGTTTGACGTTAGTAGAAGGGAAAATGTTAAACATATTATTATAAAGAATGTGATAACTGGACATTTTAGAAAATAATGGTAACTTGGGCAGACTCAAAATAGAATTGTGGAAGGGAACCTATGCTCGAAAAACCTGTTAAGAGTTCTTTGCCAGGACATTATTTGTAGCATTAATGAAAGACAAAAGACAAATCAGTGGACGTGGTGCAGTTAGATTTTCACAAGGCTTTGATAAAGTCCCATACAGGAGATTAGTAAATAAAATTAAAACGAACAGAATCAAAGGGGGAATAGCTTAGAATGGATTAAGAATTGATTAACAGTTTGATAGCAGAAAGCAAAAATGCATTAAATCACTCTCAGGATGACATAACATCACTAGTGGGCACCAAACATCAGTGCCAGATCCACAACTGTTCACAATTTATGTAAATGATTTAGATGTGAGGACCAGTTGTAAGTTAGCCAAATTCGTTGATGACACCAAACTAGGTGGGAACACAAGTAGTTAGGAGAATGCAAAGAGACTTCAAGAGGATTGGACATCTTAAGTGAATGGGCTAAAATGCAGCGGGTGACATTTTGGTGGACAAAGGTAACATTAACCATGTTGTTTAGCCAAACACAGGAAGCAGTCCAACTGTCCACACCCTTTAAAGCTTGTCAAGGTGCTGAGTACCCTGCACTTAAAATGTAAAGGGGGGGCCATTATACTGGCTTCTATAGACTTGATTACCTTGATTGCAGATTTCAAAACAAAACAAAACCAAAAAAAAAAAAAAAAAAAAAAAAAACTCACAACCACCATCCTCACGGTGCACAATGCATGCCACTTGTAAAACTGCACCAGTGTCACGTCAGGAGTCCTACACTGCATTGAAATCCAAAACCATAAAATCATATTGCACAGAATTTGTTCCAGCATGCTAGCATTGAATAATTCCTCTAAATTGAAGCACAGTCAGCCACAAGCGCCGACTGGATAAGCCACCTCAGTCTCCTCCTGCTGCACCCAGTACCACAGATACCAGTCTTCAAACACTCGACATAATATCAACAAATGGGCAACGCATTGGATACTGAAAAGGCTATGGCCCTGACAACATCCTGGCAATAAGTACTGAAGACTATCATCTAAGACCTAACCATCTCTCTAACCAGGCTCCACTAATAGTTAGGACAGTGGCATCTACCCATGAATGTCCTGACCACAAAACAGGTCAAATCCAACCTAACCAACTACTACCTCAGTCTACTCTCGTAGTGAAGAAATGGGTTGACAGTACCATCAAGTGAATTTTATTCACCAACCACCAGTTTACTGAGTCTCAGATTGAGTTCTGCCAGGACCATTCAGCTCCAGGTCTCATTTCAGCCTTCAAAAAGGATGTGAATTCCAGCAGGAAAGCATGCATGACTGCCCTTGACATCAAGGCAGCATTTGACTGAATGGTCCATAAAAGGAGCCTGAGCAAAGCTATCGTCAATGTAAATCAGCAAGTCTACCTAGCACAAAGGAAAGTGGAGGTCAATCATCTCAGGTCTAGTATGTCACTGTAGGCGTTCCTCATGGCAATGTTCTAGATTCAACTATCTTTTTTGCTCTAACAATGACCTTCCCTTCATCATAAAGATCACAGACGGGGATGATTATTAATGACTGCACAATGCCCAGAACCATTTGTCCTCAGACACAGAGGCAGTTAGTGCAGCAAGACCTAGGCAATATTCATGTCACATGAGTACCAGGCAATGACTATTGCCAGTAAGAGAGCATCCAACAATCCACTTACCATACAATGGTACGACCATCACCGAATCTCTCACTATCAATCAATTTCTTGGCAGATCCTCTGACCAGAAGGAAAAACATTGACCTCAAAAAACATAACACTGGACATCCCAACCGGTAAGGAACAGCAGAGAATTAAAAGAAAGGGTTTATAAAAAATGTAAAGAACAGTAGAGATCCCACAGAATGGGCAAATAGAAAGACCAAAAGGGCCATAAAACACTAAAAAAGGATTATGAAAGGAAATCTATGATCAGAGGAGATTTTATAATTATATAAAAGGGAAAGGCTGTGTTAGAGTATCATTGGCCCACTGAAGGCTGAGAATAGGGATATTGTCAATGATCGTGGGGGAATGGCAGACTGCTGAATGATCAACTTGCTTCAGCATTCAGAGCAGAAACGGAGGACAGGAGTCTGATGATGTCAGAGACTTGAACAGAGAATTGAAGAGTCAAGCTCTAGACACTGATGGGGTCAGAACTGTCATCTCTGGTTCCTGTTAGCCTTAGCAATTGTATCCAAATAGCCAATGTAACTAGTTACCCCATTGCCATCACACTATAAATTTTGTTGTTAAGGCTCAAGTGGTTCAGCCTCTATCACTGTTAGTCAAACAGGCCCTTATAGCCAGTATAGAAAGGACGCTCAGCAGGACTCGTGGTGCAGTGATAGCATCCCTACCTCTGAGCCAGGAGGCCCAGGTTCGAGTCCCACCTGCTCCAGACCAGTGTGATAACATCCTGGACAGGTCAATTAAAAATCTGCAGAAAGGAGAACTGTTGATGGTAGCCTGTGATTGGGGTGGAATACTATGGTCAGTCAGAGTCATACGACACAGGAACTCATCCATGCCAAACCAGGTGTCCTAAACTAAACCACTCATTTGCCTGCATTTGGCCCATATATCTCTAAACCCTTCCCTTTCATATACCTGTCCAAATGTCTTTTTTAAATTTTGTAACTGTACCCGTATCTACCACTTCCTCTGGCAGTTCATTCCACAAACAAATCACCGTATGTGGAGAAAGTTGCCTCAGGGCCCTCTTAAATCTTTCTCTTTTCACCATAAAGATATGCTCCCTAGTTTTGAACTGTGTCACCCATTGGGAACAGACCTTTGCTAGTCACCTAATCTATGCCCCTCATGATTTTATCAGCCTCTATAAGGTCACCCCTCAATCTCCTGCACTCGTGAAGTACCAGACAGTCCAGCCTCTTCTTACAACTCAAACCTCCATTCCCAGTAACATCTTGGTAGATCTTTTCTGAACACACTCCAATTTAATAATATCCTTCCTATAACCAGGTGCCCAGAACTACACATCGCACTCCAGTAGACACCAACACCCTCTACAACCTCATATACTCAATGGTTTGAGCAATGAAGGCAAGCGTGCTGAACACCTTAACTCTCCCGTCTAGCAGTGACACAACTTACAAAGAATTGTGTACCTGAGCCTCAAGGTTGCTCTGTTTCACAACACTATCCCGGTCCCTACCATCAACTGTATTGGTCCTGCCCCTGTTCATTTTACCAAAATGCAAATCCTCTCTGTTAAACTCCTCAGACCATTGGCCCAATTGATCAAGATCCCTTTGTAATCTTAGATAACCTTCTTCACTGTTGGCTATACCACCAATTTTGGTGTCATCCACAAACTTACAAACAATGCCTCCTAAATTCACATCCGAATCATTTACATAAATAACAATCAACTGGGGACCTAGCACCAACCCCTGTGGAAGGCTGCTGGTCACAGGCTACAAACAAGTTCACCATTCTCCTTTAGCCAATTTTATGTCCATGCTATTCATTAAATTGCATACATTTCAATGCTGACAGATAACTCTACTCCATTACCTCAACAAACAGTCTCCCAGACATAACTTGTAGTGTCAACTGTCATTTATTTATCCCAAACCAAAATTCGTTTTTATTTATAGTCATACAGCATAGAAATAGGCCCTTCAGCCCACCACACCTATGCTGAACAACGAACAGCAAACTACAATAATGCCATGTGCATCCTTTTACTTTTTGTTTTCTTATCTATATCCTTAGTTATCCAGGGTACACTAGCCCTGGATACTCCATATTTATTTCTCACGGGTATCTACCTAGCTTATACCTCTTGAAAGTCTCCCATTTTTAATTCAGTTTTATCAAATTTATTTCCAGTCAACCTGCTCCAATTCAACTTTTAGATCCCTAAAATCTGCCTTTTTCCAGTCTGTGATCTTAATCCTTGCTTGACCGTTATCCTTTTCCAACTTTAATATTAAACATCATTGTATTATGATCACTACTTTCCAAATGCCCCATACTCTGACCTTCTCCACTTAGCTTACCTCATTCCCTAAGACCAGATCCAATTCAGCTTCCTCTTTGATTGCACAATAAAATGCACTGTTCCAGGAAGTTCTTCTACATACACTGCAGGAATTTCTCCCCTTCCGTGCCCCACGCTCTACTTTTTTTCCCTCCAGCATAATTAAAACGAACAACTATCACAACCCTACTTGTCCTGCCGGTTTCCATAATTTGCCTACAAACGCTTTCTTCTATTTCCTCACCACTATTTGGAGATCTGCAATAAACTTCCAACAAAGTCACCTTCCTGTTTCTCACCTCTAACCATACAGATTCTACATCAGCTTGCCGTTGTTATCTTATTTATCAGTCTTCATTTTTTTGGGAGAAATACAACAATTGCAACCCTCTGGAACCAGATATTGAAGGATGATTAAAAGCTTCTGGTGTGATCTACTATTTCCACATCTATTTCCTCAAACTACAGTGCTTCCTATCCAGGCTGGGGGACTTTATAATTTGAGCACTGCCAGTCATCCAAGTAATTCTTCATGCATTTTGATCATGATTCATTGCGACAATAGCACCATTGTTTTCTGTTGTCAAAACTGATGCAAAGTACTCACGGAGAACTTCAACACTGGCCCATGCCTGCTGCCTCCACAAGATCTTTTTGCTCCCAAATTGGGCTCCACACTGGCTATTCTTTTACTACTAATACATTTATAAAATACTTTACTGTTCTTCTCATTTCATCCAGAAATATTTTTTCAACCAAACATTCTGTTGCCCCAGAACTTCTCTTGATCCTTTACTGTTTTATGAATCTGACCTTCACCACCTGCCTCCTATTCTGGTTTCATTTTGGTCTCTCCATCTGTGGTCATTCTCATTGGTAAGTTTCTAGGTGAATGGTTTTCTTAGAATCCCTGTTAAATGTCTTTATTTCTGTGGCCGAATATCCAGTGGGAACTAGTCACTTTTTTTTTTTAAAAATTCATTTCAAATTGGTGGAGCAGGAGAACTTCACATTATCTGGATTGGATTCAAGTTTAGCCAGAGGTAAAAAGGTAGTTGATCCACTCTACAACCCAGGCACCCTGTGCAAAGCAAACAATAAACCGTACAAATCTCAAATTCAAAATTCCATGGAAATTTTCTAATTTGCCATTTCTTGCATCTAGGCAGATATGCACAGTATAAAGATACATGGGGAGAAGCTGAGTAAAATCAAAAGCTGAGTGTTAGATCTACACAATTAAATAGAAATTTAGGATCTAGTTCTCACTGATAAGAAGTCATAAAGAAATAAGAAAAGAACAGAACTTTGTTTTAAAATTTCAAAGCAGCAATTTTTTAAAAACTTTTGAAGGTTCCATATTTAGGCAAAGAAAAAATTCTGAAAGTATTCAGCAGGTCCAGCAATATCTGACAAAACCAACCAACCTGAAAATGTTAACTTAGTTTCACCCTCCATAGCTGCTTAAACAGCAGCTAGGTTCTTCTAGGATTTGCCATTTTCAGTTCAAACCTCAGCATGTGCAGCATCTTAGGTTTTAACAAGACTGTCAAAAAGTATGTTTCAAGGGTTTGTATTTTGCAATGACACAACCATTTTATTCTAGAGTTTTTTCTTGCAACATGCACAACTAACCAATTTTTAAAAATATCAAATTGGAAACTAATTATGGGTAGGTTTTTAAATGAGCAACTTAATCACATGTAGACAATTAATAATCAAAGTCTAAAGAGACAAATGACAATGTGGAAGAAATATAGACTAAAAGGATGACATTCACAATTTGGGCACTAGAAAAAAGCGCACAATTTGTCGATCCACTTCAAATTGGCTTAAATGACAGAGCATGCACAAGTCTTATTTATAAAAACAGAATTAAAGACTGATTCTTGTAACCTGGCAAATTATAAAATATTTTATTAGGATAAGATAGTACACACATACACACTCACTTTCCTTCCATATGGGTAACCAATAGGCTGGTTGGACTTTGCCAGCTGGTTAATGACTTCTCTGTAGCACAGTGGGATATCCAAACCACCCCCAGCTAGGTAAAAGCCTTAAATCATTCTTTGTGCGCAATATATGTACTGAAAATGACAGGCATAGCTGGTCAAACAAATGAGTGCATTTTCCAAATTGAAAAACAGCCACTGTGAACCATCTGTGCACAGAAACAGAAACAGGAATAGGCCACTTGGCCCTTCGAGCCTGCTCTGCCATTCAATACAATCAGGACAGATCATCCATCTTAGTACCCTGTTCCCGCTTTCTTCCCATAGTCTTTGATCTTGTTAGCCCCAAGAACTATATCTAACTCTTGTTAAAAACATTCAATGTTTTGCCTTCAATCACATTCTGTGGCAAGGAATCCACAGGCTTACCAGCCTCTGGGTGAACAAATTTCTCCTTAATCTCAGTCTATGGCCTAACCCAGGGACTGTGTTCCCTGGTTCTGGACTCACTGGTTATTCAGAACGTTCTTCCTGTGTTTACCCTGTCTAGTCTTGATAGAATTCTAACATGTTTCTGAGAGACTCCACCTACTCACCTCTTCCAAACTCCAGTGAACACAGACCTAACCAATCCAGTCTGTTCATTAGTCAGCCCTGCCATCCCAGGAATCGGTCAAGTAAACCTCGACAGCCAGAACATCCATCCTCAGATAAAAGGATAGCAAAACTGTACGAGACTCCAATTGTGGTCTCACTAAGGCCCTGTACAATTGCAGCAAGACATCCCTATTCCTGTACTCTAATCCTCTCACTATGAAGGCCGGCATACCATTTGCTTCTTCATTGTAAGCATGCAAGTCCAGCAGGCTTTCAGCAACTAGTATGCAAAGAAACCAGATCTCGTCGCACCATTCCCTTTCACAGTCTATCACCACTCAAGCAACAGGTCTTTCTGGCTTTGCTACCAAAGTGGACAACCTCACTTTAATCCACATTATACTTCTACATGTCCACTCACTCAACGTGTCCAAAGGGTTACTGAAGATTCTCTGCATCACCACCTTCACAGTTCACCCTCCCTCCTGGCTTTGTGTTGTCTGCAAAATTAGAGATATTACATTTAGTTCCCTCATCTAAATCATTAATACGTGTATATTGTGAATAGTTGGGGTCCGAGCATGAAACCCTGCTGTACCCGACTAGTCTCTGCTTGCCACTCAGAAAAAGACCTGTTTATTTGTACTGTTTCCTGTCTACCAGCCAGTTCTCTATCCATGTCAGTACACTACCAATGCCATGGACTCTAACTTCTGAATTTTTCACAGAACATCATTAAAGGCATTCTGAAAGTCCAAGTAAACTACATCCACTGGCTGCCCCTTATCAATCCTACTAGTTACACCCCTCAAAGAATTCCAGTAAATTTGCCAAGCACAATTTCCTTTTTGTAAACCCACTGATTCTGTCTAATTCTTTTCTTATTTTCCAAGTGGTAAGTATTTTATAACAGTATCTGGCATTTTCCTCTACTACCAACATCAGGCGAACCACTATAATTTCCTTTCTCCTCTCTACTTTAAAAATAGTGGGGCTACATTAGCTACTCTCCAATCCAAACAGAACTGTTCCAGAGTCCGCAACATCTTGAAAGATGACCAAGTCGTCTGTTATTTCAGCACCACGATTGGCGATTGGCAATTTGCAAATTGCAAACTTTCAAAACAGCAGTGAGTTAATGAACAGATAAATCTTTTTATGACATTGCTTGAGCGATAAACGTTAGCCATGACAAGAGATAACTTATCTGTTCTTCAAAGTTTAATGTCCACCTAAAAGCAGACTCGTGGGGCCTCAGTTCAGTGCCTCATCTAAAAAAAAGCACTTCTAATAACGCAGTACACCTTCAGTTCAGGAAAGTCAGCCTTGAATGTTGTGAAGTGGAACCAGAACTTGAACTTGGACCTTTACCTAGGCAATAGCGGCACCAACTAGCCTCAACTGACTCAAAAAAGTAGAAATTTCAAAGTAAAGAAATTAGAATAGGGATTTCAAAATTCAGATTTAAAAGGTGAATGATAGATTTCAGTTTCAACAAGATGGTAAACGAAAATAAAATGTGCCAGAAAGCATCAATACATATAAAATTCACAAGATCACAAGTCAATTATGGATGAGGGAGGCCATTCAGATCACCTCAATTTATTTATCCAGAGTGACATAAACATATACCATTGAATCATTTGAGAAACTATTAGATGCTTCGAAAATTTTTGCATCCACTTCTCTTACCTGTAATTTATCCAACACCTCAAATCACATGAGAAGAATTTCCTGACACCTTTCCTAATTATTGGTTTTAACTCTTATTCTGTTCCTGTAATTTAAGCATTATTTAGAGTCATTTTTTTCTGTTGTTATGGCAACTATCTATCTAACTAGGCTTATCCTAGTCACACAGCTGAGTTTAAAAGTTGGCTATTTCAACAGAACTCATGGACTTCTGTCACATTGTTTTTTCCTCCCTTTATGAAGAACTTTGCATTAAGCTTGATCCAACTTTGTCCACCCAACTTATATGCCTTGTTTAAATCAGTTTCTGAACTTTCTCCTTCAATTTCACTGCAGCTGTTAGTTTGAAGCAACTCTGCAAATTTCACCTACGGGAATTAGAACAATAATGGCCCCCACGTTGAGCCTTGAGACATTCTCGTCAATATTTTCATCACTGGCAGACTGTATAGTTTGTTTCATGCATTTAGATAGCTTCTCGTCCGTCTGTATGACTTGCTCTGCAATAGCTTGTAAATAAACAGCAATATTACAGCCAATTAGGAAGTAACTAGTGGAATAATGGGTCACTGGAACTTGGTGAGAGTTAAGATATGGGCAACAGAACTTTGGATGAAACTTCTAATGAGCTTAGGCTTTGTGAAATTTTATCAAAAGTCTGAGATTTTGAAATAACATGTCACAGGTTCTACCAGACGTTATCTCAATTGAGCAAAATAATTTCGATCAAGCACCATCTTCCTCCTCTCATTCATGATGATTCCCATCTACATAGTTATTGGTGCCGACACTTATCAAATTTTTATTTTGACAGTAAGGGAGCAAAATTAGGTACTTTAGAGCTTTCTTGTCAATTATACATGTTCTGAATATTGGCCCATTGGCCCACTTTCAATATTCTCATACCTCTGTCCCCAGGTACAAGTGACAGTTGTACATGGTAATTTAGATTTGAGAGACACCAATGAACATCTCCTTTTGGGCTCTGGAATAATTACCATCTATGTTTAGAAATTTCTTACAGCAGAAATAACAGTTTCAGAACAGCCCAGATTTCTGAGGCTTTTTGTTCAGAGTTCTGGAGCAGTGGCATCAATTATTTTGAACAGAGCGAAAATCAACCATGTGCTACCTGAACAGACCTTAGACCTTCATCTTGGTGGTGGTTAACTGAAACAACAGGACTTTTTTTTTGGGGGGGCGGTGGTGATTGGAGTAAACAGTAAACTTGGCTGGGTAGGGCAGCTCGGAAAGGATGATTTCAGGTGCAAAGTATGCAGCTAGAATATAATAACTGTTGGACGGTCATTAGCTGGGCACTAGGAACACAAACTAGAAAAGGTTAAAGACCAACAAATGAAGTGCAAATTTTAAATGTTAATACAAAGCTTACAAAAATCAATAAAATGGAAGAACTGATGTCATTGGTTAAAATAGAAAATCAACCTCTCAGCAGGAGTATCCAAGATATGGTTACAGCAAAGGCAGGAATGGTACTTATGTTCGGAGTTTAAAATTACAGGACACAGGAAAGGATAAAGGGAGGTTGTGCAGTTGTACTAATTAGAGATATAATTGCACCAGAGGGTGTGGATTTAAGATATGAGATTTAAACAGAATCCCTTTAAATAGTACAGAGGAACAGCAAGGTGTCAGTCACATTCAAGTGCACGTTATAGATAAACAGTGGAAAGGAAATGAAGGCATGTACTAACTAGACTTATAATTAAAAAGGGGTTTTAATTACCTCAAAAGAAACTTGGAAACATTTGCAACGAAGGAGGATTTTCCTGGTGCCACGATTCTAACAGATTTCTGAAAGCATTTTGTTGCTATCCCAACAAGGAACAAAAGTACCATCTGACATAATTCTAGGTAGTAAGTGGAACAAGTAGATGACCTAAATATAAATGAATTTCGATGCAAGTAGAGATTGACTGAGACAAAAGAAGTTATTACAAGATGAAAATGGATTTTTTCTAAAATTAGTGTTCAGAAGAAAATAGTAGTGGAGTTTCATAGAACAAAATGTTCAGAGATACGTGTGAAAATCAAATGCATTCAAACAGGAAGAGACTGAAGTTTCAAGAAGTGGAAGATTTGCTCAAACATGATCCACGAAATGTAGGACAAATACATAAAAGCTGAAAAACAGACATGATACGAAGTCAACAAAAAACTCAAAAGCTTTTCAAAAGGAACAGGATTGTCAAAACAATGATTGCATGAATAAGAATGGAGAGAGATAAACTTGCAGTGTGAATTCTAAAAGGAAAGACATCATGCTAAGTAGATACTGTCTAAATTTTTAGACAAAGGCAAGAATTGGGGTTGCATAATTACCACAGATAGTTGTGAAACTGCTCGAAGATTTTTAAAGAGAAAATGGACAAGTAAAATCCGCAAGTCTATTACAGACACAATTACTTTATATTCAATGAACGGTAGAAAAGGCTTGGACTCTGACTACAATTTTCCAAAACATCTACTATAGGAAAAGGGTGCCAGAAGTAGTTATACACCAGTTACTTTCCCATCAGTAAATAATAGTCCATAATCTTGATTTATCTAGAAAGAACAGAAGAACAAGAGGATATATTTTGTACAGTAGTTGATAATAATGCACAAGATCGCAAACTGTTTCAGACAGTAAAGATACAGAACCATACCGAACACAAAAGAAGGTGGCTCTGGTCTTTGGAGGGCAGTCATTTCAGCTCCAGGATATCCCTGAAGGGGCTCTTCGATGTAGTGTCCAAGGCCCAACCATGCTTAGCTGCTTCAATGACCTTCCCTCCACCATAAAGTCAGGAGTGGAGATGTTCACTGAAGATTGTACAATATCCAGCACCATTTGCTGCTTCTCAGATACTACAGCAGTCCATACCCAAATGTAGCAAGACCTTGACAATATCTGGTTTGACAAGTGGCAAGTAATAAAGATGCCACACAAGGGCCAGGCAATGACCATCTCCAACAAGAAAATCTAAAAATGACCACTTGACATTTAATGCATTACCACTAAATCTCCCACTATCAACATTATGGGGATTACCGCTCACCAGAAATTGAACAAGCCATATAAATACTCTGGCTACAAGAGCAGGTCAGAAGCTAGGAATTCTGCAGTGAGAAGCTCACCTCCACGAGAAGCCTGTCCACCATGTACATGTACAAGTTCAAGTGAGGAATGCAAATGTAATACTTGCCCACTTGCCTGGATAAGTACAACTCCAACAGTCAAGAATCTTCACACCATCCAAGGCAAAGCAACCTGCTTTACTGACTTAAAACCCATGAAAAACATCCAATCTCTCCACCACTCTGAGTATCATCTAAAATAATGCACAGTAGAAATTCACCAAGGCTACTTAAAACACCTTGAAACCCCATGGAGGAGGACAGGGCAGCAGATAAATGGGTACACCACAACCTGAAAGTTCCCGTCCAAGCTGCACACCATCCTGACTTGGAAATATATTGCCATTCCTTCAGTGCTGTTAGGTCAGAATCCTGGAACTCCTTCCTAAACAGCATTACGGGTCTACCACAGCAAATGGGCTGCAGTCAAGACAGCAACTCACCAACAACTTCTCAAAGACAAGTTGGTATAGGCAATAAACACTGGGCTCCAAAGCAAAGTGGCATAATGGATCCAAAATTGGTTGAGACACTGAAAACAAAGAAAGATTCCTGTATTATTACCCTATGACTGGAAGTCTGTTTCCAATGGAGTTCTATAGGGCTGAGTGCTGGGCCCTTGCTGCTTGTGGTGTACAATGATTTGAACTGTAACGTGTTATGGACCAGGCCTGACCCCCTCAAAATATTTTAAAGGTAGCCTTGACCCTAACTACTACTTATTTTGAAAGGAGATGTGAAGTGGGTATTCCAGGTGTGATGCAACTGGTCAAACCAACCACTTGGCTTTGAGCAAGATGCAATTTATTTAAAAACAAGTGGAATTTAGAATAACTTAACTATTGGAAAACATAACCAAACACTTCATACAGTAAATGTAATGAATTGACTGTTCTAATATAGTAACATTCCATAAACAAACCCCTTGGCAAAAAGGTAAATTAAAAACAGATTCTTACGGGCAGAGGGAACCACATCAAGACAGATTTCAGAGAAAGTCAGTTAGGAATCATTTCTTGAAGCTTGCAACCCTCTGGTACTCAAAACATCTTGTCACTGCTACAGCTAAAAAAAACACTAGAAAAACAAACTTGAATTGGGAGAACTGGCCACTCCCCTTCCATTGTTAAACTGTTAGCCCCTACATTCTTCACCACCTCTGCCTTTCCAACCTCTCTTCAGAAAAACACCAAGGACAAAACACCTTTTAAAGTCAAGACATGGGGGAAGAGTAGGCAAAGTACATCACATGAAAACAAGTTCAGGGAAAACAGAAACAAAAACAAAAACAAAATTGGAGTACCTCAGCAGGTCTGGCAGCATCTGTGGTGAGAAACAGAGTCAACGTTTCAAGTCCAGCAACACTTTTCCAGAACCTCTGAAGGAGGGTCACTGGTCCCAAAACACTGACTCTTGTTTTCTCTCCTACTGATGCTACCAGACCAGAGTTTCTCCAGCAAATTGTTTTTGTTTCAGATTTCCAGCATTCATAGTTCCTTGTTTTTATACAGAGAGAACACTTATGGAAGGAGTTTACACACAGGTGGAAAGGTAGAGCTAGGGCACAAGTTGTTAATGTAGGGATAACTATTTCTAACAAAGAACAGGAAAAAGACTGGAGCAGAAACAATGCAATAACAAATTACAACTTCAAAATGTAAACTTTCCACTTAGTACTTCAATATTTTATATAAATTCTATATTATATCTTTAGGAAATGCTCAAATTAAGTTTGTGGTTTTCTTCCTCTCACTTATGTCAATTTCAAGTGCCCTGGGACAAAGCTGGATGTTGTATTTTGTTGTAGGTAGACATATCCTTTATTAACTTTCATCCTTTCTTCAAAAAAAAAAAAAAAAAATTGAAAGGCATCTCTAAGCAAACAAACTGAAGATTCAGAACGCTTGCAACTTACCCATTAATTATTTCTTTGGACTCGCCACGAATGAAGAATTCACGTTCAGGGGTGACAATGCAGAGTGCATTCTTCTGACCAGTCTTGGGCTCTGCATCAACAACGTCTGTGCATTGATTCATGTTAACTGTCCCTTGTGGCAGGGTACTTGGCTGAAAGGAAGACAAAAAAACATGGTAATCAGCACTGAACACTATCTAAAATAAGAGTAATGCCTATAGCAGTAATGTTTCCTGACAAAGTGATTAGACCTTGCTTAATATTTGGGGGGGGAAACGAGCACACAAATATTATAAAATGGAGTCTTTGGAAAGGAATATAATCAGGTAGATAAAATAGTTACATTGTAGCAACATACAGGTTCTAACGCATCATACTTACAGAATGAACAATTTCATAAAACAGCAAGTGTTGTAATAGCGAGACTTACAGGTTCAGATACAGAATTCTTTGAAATTTGTGTCACAAGGGTAGGCAATGGCCAAGTGGTGTTATTGTTAGGCTATTAATCCAGACACCCAGATAATGTCTTGGGGACCCTGGTTCGAATCCCACCACAGCGGATGTGGAATTTGAATTCAATAATATAAAAAAAAAAAAGAGTCCGGAATTAAGAATCTACTGATGACCATGAAATCGCTGCCGATTGTCGGAAAAACTCATCTGTTTCACTAATGTCCTCAGGGAAGGAAATCTGTCACCCTCAACTGGACTGTGGTTGACTCTCAATTGCCTTATGAAACCGCCTAGCAAGCCACTCAGTTGTGCCAATCACTACGTCTCAAAGAAATGAAACCAGACCGATCACCTGGCATTGACCTAGGCACTGGAAAAGACAAACGACAGAAACAGCCCTGTTGGCCCTGCAAAGGCATCCTCACCAACATCCGAGGGTTAATGCCAAAATTAGGAGAGCTGTCTCACAGACTAGTTAAGCAACAGCCTGCCAAGGGAGATGGTAAGGCATATATGATATCAACATTTAAGAGGCATTAAGGCAGACATGAACAGGCAGAGTATAGAGGGACACTGACCTTGTGCAAGCAGATGGGATTAGTTTAGAATAGTCAGTGCAGACATGGTGGGCCTAAGGGCTTGCTCCTATGCTGTATTGCTTGCGTTCTATGGCCACCTAATTGTTGCTGGAGCACCTCACTGGGTACACACTCGGTCAAAACCTACCAAGGTTTTGACCCTTTGTTTTTAAAGTCTGTCCAACAAATACAGAACAGTCCTCAGCAATGCCAATTGATGCTGAACTACCATGCCAGAAAAATGTAAACTGTAGGCAGTAACGATCAAATTTTCCAGTCAGGCCACATCTCAGATCCTGCAGGCAGTTTTCGTTGTCGAGAAACATGGGACACATCCAAGTATTAGAGTCAGCATAGAGAACAAGCATAAGGCTTCATTCTTTCTCCTATTTTTATCAACATTCAACTATAGTTCTGTCATTTACAGTAACTACAGAGTTAATAGTATTTTATTTAGCCAGAAAACTGATCACGCTCTGAGTGCCACTTCTGATTCTGAGTGACTAGCTACATGAGTATATTCATTGCATACATTTATAATGGCAGAAAAAAGCAAACTACGGATGGTATACATCAAGATTGTAAGTAAGTGAAATCTTGGCATAGGCATAGACACTGCAGCCGACAAGCAAAGGAAGCAATGCAAAGGGAGATCAAATAGCTTTGAAAGAATAGAGAAAACCAATAATGATGCAGTACCAGCTGCCATAATTTCATTTAATTACCCAGTATCAATTCAATTAATTGGACAGTGATGCAATGTGATCCTAAAATATTTACACGAGAACAAAATTTCAATGTCAATTTTTCACCGATAAAATTTGGTGTTAAATGTGCTAATTTCATTTGTAGCAACAAAACAATTTTAGGAAGTTCAGATACAATTTTCAACATTTCATCAGTGCAGGTTGCTAAAATAACCTTGGTTAACAAATCAGTGACCCAGATTTGTCAGTCCCAAGAAAGGGATTTTTTTTTTAAAAAATGCACATTTCCTTTTCAAAGCAAACTGAATTCCATTCAACGGAAATTATATTTAAAAAGTCTTCTTTACGTACATATCCTGTACATGTTACATTAATTTCCATCACACACACATTTTCATTTTTGTATTAGATGCCCTGCCTTGGAGGTCAGGCATATTATGTTGGAAATCCCCCAGGATCGTCTCCAGGCTGCGCGACACCATTAGCCACAGCTAGCAGTTTCTGACAGGGTGGGGGGAGGAGACGAGTACTAAGGAATCAGCACTAGTTTTAATACTGACCACTCTTTTCCAGGATTTGTCACCAAAGGCAATACAGGTTATACAGCCCGAATCCAGAGGACTATGGATTTCATCTTTACTGGACTACAGCAGGTCCCATATTGGGCCAATACAATCATAAATCAGAAGTACGTACTTTAGGACTATGGCCAGTGACTGGAGTTCTGCTGCAACCTTTCCAACCAAAAGCATCAAGCTTTGTACTCTTCCTTCCACAGCTGCGTAAAGACCTCACCTTGACACACATCAATAACATGCCTAATTAGATGAACTATTTTCAATATAAAAACCAGAACAGGATTTAGGATATCCAAACTGGACATACTGTAATAATAGTATGAATAAATATCAGTGCAGAGGCAGAAAGTGCTATGTCAGGGAATACCTTAAGCACTGCAAACAGAATTGCCAGACAGAAAGCAGTAAGACTAAGAAGGTACAACATGCAACTGATTGACAACCGGCCCACTAATATTTTTAAACACCTCAACCACACTGCCATCAACTTTGAATGCTAAGGAGATGTAAACCGCATCTGTCTTCCACCTGAGTTAATGACAAACATTCTACTGGCCTTTTTACCGTTAATATTTCATTAAACCTGGTTTTCTTGTGAGCTGGTCACAGCTTACCTAACCCCGTATATGTGTGCTATCACAAGAACCATTGTTATTGGACGTTTAGCAATACAGGGTCAGACAAAATTTATTAAAGGCCTGAAACTGAAGTTTCAAAAAGTAAATCATCCTGAGGCACAGTGGGAAGCATTACTCTCTCAGAGTCAGAACCTCCAGCTTCTCGACCAATTTCAAAACTTGACGGGTACAAAAAGGTACGTTTGTAATGCAGCCAAACAGATTATTCATCATCTCCAAATGCTTCCAATATCCACATGGCAGGCAGTAAGAGCAAGAGACTATCCTGGTGAACTATGCTTGATGTTGCGTGGCACCTCTCAAGCCACAAGATAGCAAACTGCTCCAGGAAAACACAAGCAACAGAAAACAGACAGACATAAGCAAAAGTTGTGTCTCTAGACGGGAGGAGTCATTAAAGTCGAGCTTAGCTGGAGAACCTCAACTGTTGATGGTGGAGGCAAGGAACAGTTATTACAGTTGTATTGGTAAACTGCTCATTGAATTTAGATTAAGGATCATAGCTACAATGAACAAAGTCCTAACTTCTTAGGAACTGAAGTGGAGATATTCACATTTTAAGGATCAACAACAGCGGAATATCACAGAAAAGACTACCCACAATTTAGTAACTGCAGTGTTATTTGAACGTAATGACATGGGGTAAGAGAAGTGGAAAATAAACTTCACGAGCACTTATGACAAATTGCAGCTTTGCTCCATTTATGGCTTGTAGTCCATTTAACTAAAAGGAGTATGTTTTATTAATCACAGGCAACATAAACGGCACATAACACGCAAAGATTCATGTAAGCATTAGAAAGCAGCCAGAAAACCCTTCAAGGTGTGAATGAAATAGCAAAGGTGTCAACACATTTAATAAAATGCTTCATAGCTAATAAGTTTTCCTGCTCCTATGATGCTGCTTGACCTGCTGTGTTCATCCAGCCCCATGCTTGTTATCTCGGATTCTCCAGCATCTGCAGTACCTTTTATCTCTCATAGCTAATAGGATTGCTTTCTTAGAAATTTATGAATTTTGTCAGCGAATTAAAGATAAAGCAAATAATTGTCCAGTTTCAAGCAATTTGATTTGAGGAACTTGCGAAATCTTGAATTATGTTTTATCATGTCACGCAAATATTTTGTTTCAAGTCAAAAACAGTTAGAAATAAATCACATGCATTAACAGACTCAAGATATTTGTGGTGAAATTGGTATCTTTATTGCAATAGTCCTTAAATCCCCATTTCACACCACTTTATCGTCCTTATACTATCTCCCCGCCTTCTTCTCATGCCATCCTTATCCAATTCTTCATATACCCATCTGAACAAACCCAATTCTGTCCTATGCTATACCCTTCCATCACTCCAAACCTCTGCCATACTTCCCTCTTCCATCCCATATTGTTTTCCTCTTGCAGTTAGACTTACCTTCTCTTTTTCTCCACCAACCCATCCCACACTAGAGTCAGAGTTGTCCAGCACGGAAACAGACCCTTTGGTCCAACTCCTCCATGCCAACCAGGTTTCCTAAACTGATTTGGTCCCACTTGCCTGCATTTGGCTCATATCCCCCTAAACCTTTCCTATGCATGTACCGGTCAAAACGTCTTTTAAACGTCTCCTCTGGCAGCTCGTTCCATAGATGCACGACATAGAGTGAAAAAGTTGCCCCTGCAGGACCTTTTTAAAATCTTTCCCCTCTCACCTTAAAGTCATGCCCTCTAGGTTTGGAAAGGAGGTAAAGGTAACCCACCAGCACTGACCTTTGGGACTGTTTTTGGGCTTGTTCCCCCCAAGCATGTTACATACAGCGCACATCACATTTCAATTTACTTGTGTACTGTATCTCTGAATACCACATAAAAACATAATTTCCCATCAAAGCATCAATCTCAATTCCTTTCATGTCCAAATACCACCAATTCTGACACTGCAAGAGCAACAGGAGATGTGAGGTAGTGATCACAATATATGCACTGAAACTGAATTATAACCGTTGAATCCAATGCAAAGACAAACTGGGATCAGAAGTAGGAGTCAGAAAGCATCCTTCCCTGTCCAAAGGGAATCTGCAGCAGAGCTGACACACTGTGCATACTACACAGAAACTGATTTTGATGCGAACATACTAACCATACTTCCTAAGTTTGCAGAGAACACTAAAATTGGAGGTGTTGTAAACAGCGAAGGTTACCTCGGAATACAACAGGATCTTGATCAGATGGGCCAATGGGTCGACAGGTGGCAGATGGAGTTTAATTTACATAAATATGAGGTACATTTTGGAAAGGCAAATCAGGACAGGACTTATACACTTAAATGGTAAGGTCCAAGGGAGTGTTGCTGAACAGAGACCTTGGAGTGTAGGTTCATAGTTCCTTGAAAGTGGAGTCACAGGTAGATAGGATAGTGAAGGTATTTGGTGTGCTTGCCTTTGTTGTCAGTGGATTGAGTATCACAGTTGGGGGGGCATTTTGCAGCTAAATTGGTTCAGCCACTTCTGGGGTATTTCATGCAATTCTGGGCTCCTTCCTATAGGAAGGATGTTGTGAAACTAGAAAGGGTTCAGAAAAGATTTACAAGGATGTTGCTAGAGTTGGAGCGTTTGAGCTGTAGGGAGAGGCTGAATAGACTGGGGTTATTTTACCTGAAGCTTCAGAGACTGAGGTGAAACCTTACAGAGGTTTATAAAATCATGAGGGGCATGGATAGGGTAAATAGGCAAGGTCATTGCCACAGGGTGGGGCAGTCCAAAACTAGAGGGCACAGGTTGAAGGTGAGAAAGGCAAGATTTAAAAGGGACCTAAGCAGCAACTTTTTCACAAGGAGGGTGGTGAGTGTACGGAATGAGCTGCCAGAGGGAGTGGAGGAGACTGATATGATTACAACATTTAAAAAAGGTGCCTAAATGGGTATACGAATATGAAGGGTTTAGAATGATATGGGCCAAACGGGACAAGATTAATATAGGACATCTGGTCAGTATAGGCGAGTTGGACCGAAGGGTCTGTTTTCCATGCCATATATCTTCTTCACACTATAAATGAAATCACACCATGACCACCACTTTAGGATACACAGTCCCTGTACTGTATGCAATCATCACTGCACAGACCAGAGGACACAAGACGTCATAACAGAATCCCTAGTATGGAAATAGGCCCTCCGGCCCAACAAGTCCACACCGACCCTTGGAGCAGCCCACCCAGGCCCATCCTCTTATAACCCATCTAATCTACACATCCCTGACCACTACGGGCAATTTAACATGGCCAATCCACCTAGCCTGCACATCTTTGGACTGTGGGAGGAAACTCCACACAGATAGTCGCTCGAGGGTGGAATTGAACTTGGGTCCCTGGCACTGTGAGGCAGCAGTGCTAGCCACTATCACTGAGCTCCTTCGAGATGTAGATAACCCCGGTGCTACATGACTGTTCTGTTATGGCATTAACTCCCAAAAGGTGTCAAGCAGCTCTCAGCCATTCAGGCATCCAGTTCACGTCCAGCTTTGCAGTCTGGGGATAGGCTGGCCACCAATATCGACTATAAACCCACTGATTCCCACAGTTACCTGGACTATACATCCTTGCACCCTACTTCATGTAAAGGCTCTATTCCATTCTCCCAGTTCCTCCGTCGCAATTGTTCCAATGACGCCAACTTTGAGACAAGGGATCTTCAGAAAATGTCCACATTCTTCATGAACACCGATTCTCCAGCGCTGTTGCTGACAAGGCCCTCAGGCGGGTCCGACCAATCTCCCACACCTCAGTCCTCACCCCCTCTCTTCCCTCCTGCAACAATAGGGTCACAGGGTCTCCCTCATCCTTACCTTTCATCCCACCAGCATTCACATCCAGAGGGTCATTAGCTACCATTTCTGCCACCTCCAGCAAGAAATCACCAGACACATATTCCCCTCCCATCCCTTGTCAACCTTCCAGAGTGACTGTACCCTCCAGGTCACACTGGTCAATTCTTCCTTCACTCCCAAATCCGCCCATAGCCTCATTGCACTTTATGTACCAACCACAGAAAGTGTAACATCTGTCCGTTTACTTCCTCCTTCCTCAGTATCAAAGGGCCCAAACATACCTTCCAGGTGGAGCAGCACTTTACCTGCGCTTCACACAATCTAGTCTACTGCATTCACTGCTCACAATGTGGTCTCCTCTACATGGGGAAATGAAGCATAGACTGGGTGATTGCTTCACAGACTACTTGTGTTCTGTTCACAAACAAAACCCTGAACTTCCAGTTGCCTGCCACTTCAACACACCACCCTGTTCCCTGACTAACATGTGTCTCAGGCTTGCTACATTGCTCCAGCAAAGCTCAGCACAAGCTGGAAGAACAGCAGAGATAACAAGCATGGGGCTGGATGAACACAGCAGGTCAAGCAGCATCACAGGAGCAGGAAAACTTGACGTTTCGGGCCTAGACCCTTCATCAGAAGTGGGGGAGGGGAAGAGGATTCTGAAATAAATAGGGAGAGAGGGGGAGGCGGATAGAGGATGGATAGAGGAGAGGATAGGTGGAAAGGAGGCAGACAAGTCGAAGAGGCGGGGATGGAGCCAGTAAAAGGTGAGTGTAGGCAGGGGGGTAGGGAGGAGATAGGTCAGTCCAGGGAGGACGGACAGGTCAAGGGGGCAGGATGATGTTAGTAGATAGGAGATGGGGGTGTGGCTTGAGGTGAGAGGAAAAACAGCACCCCATTTTCCACTAGGGGACCCTGCAGGCTTCTGGACTCACTATCAAGTTCAGTAACTTTAGGGCTTGAGCTCTCCTATGTCCTTACCCCAATCCCCACAAACAGGACTTGTTATCAGTGTGCTATTACACATCATCCATTATTAGCCACTAACAGTCCCCATTAACAGCTATTCTTCCTCTTAGCCAAATTGTTATCCACTCCTTTGTCCGTCTAACTGCTCTTCTCTCTTTTGAGCTCTACCCCACCTAACGCTTAACTCATTACCTCCTCCCCACACTCTACCTTCTGCATATAAACCATTTTCCTAACTACCATCAGTTCTGAGGAAGAGTCACTCGACCCAAAATGTTAACCAATTTCTCTCCACAGATGCTGCCAGACCTGCTGAGCTTTTCCAGCAATTTCTGTTTTTGTCTTTGATAAAATGTCACCTTGGTACAGTATCCACCCATTGAGCTAATGGATTTAACAATAAATTGAATTTTATGCCACATGGTGGATAATAAAACCCATAAACAGTTGTGGCAATAGGCCTACAGTTGTTAAACGTGCAAACAGTTCATTGAAAATATGCAAAGTCTCCACTTTTCTACTGCCTCCCTTCAATAAGTTACCACACACAGCACATTTTTAATATTTGCAGTCAGTTAATGCTCATGAAGAATGCAACCTAATACCCGACGACATTAGAAAACTTGCATACTGGCCAGTTCACAGAATCAAAGAAATGTTACAGTGCAGAAGGAAGCCACCTGGTCCATCGTGCCTGCAGCCGCTCATTAAATGAGCATCATCACCCAGTACCAGTTCACCACCACGCCAACCCCAATACACACACATTAGCCCATCCAAATAATCATTCAATGCCCTCCTGAATGTATGACTCTTGATAAACAGGTCATGTTTGAGTTGTAAAAAGAAGAAATGCCGATTTGGAGGTGGAAGATTTTGACCAAGCCAAATATCTGTTGCAGTTCACCCAAAAAAAAAACTTCATTCATGTCTGCAAGTCTACAGAAACAAACTTTAGATCTGGTATGGATAGGAACCTTTTACATAACATGGCCTACCATTTCCATTCTTAAAAATCAAATGAAATTGTGACAGCATATAGCACAATAATCACAACCTGGGCAAGGTGACACAGTTTGCACATGTGAAAATTCTACTAATGTAGAAACCATATGCTTTCTGCTCATCTCACTAGTCTTCGAAGGACCAATTACATGGTGATAAATCAACGGCTCCTAAACTGAAGAACGAACAGACGATTCATTGCTATCACTTGACAGGTCTTCCTTTAAGAAGGGATACAAATTGCACAGTTGTTTACACGTTATTTCAATTCTGTTTAAACATTGCTGTGAAATATCTAGATAGTTGTCCAAAAATGTGCAGGGCAGGTGGACTGGCCATGCTAAATTGCCCATAGTGTCCAGGGATGTTTAGGTTACGCGGGTAAGACATGGGAAATGGGTCTGGGCAGGCTGCTCTTCAGAGGGGCGGTGTGAACTTGTTGGGCCGAATGGCCTGTTTACACACTGTCGGGATTCTCTGATTCTTAACCTTCACCCTATTTACCGTAATCATTCAGTATGAGTATTTACACAGTTTTTTAAAAGCTTATAGGTCATGGAGTCTTCTGCTGCAGTAGCAGGGTCCCTACCACTGCCAGAAGATCTGAGTTCAAGTCCTCCTGGCCCCAGATGTGTATCACAGCATATCCAAACAGGTCAGTTAAAATAACTACACGTTGAAAGTCACAAATAAATTACAGGTTCTGACTAAATGGTGAACTACCATTTATGCTTTTAAGTCTATGGAAGTTTAAATGGTCATTGGTTAGATGAGGGGAGGAGGGAGGAATGAGTCAAGAATAAAGAAGTTAACATGCTGCAAAATATAAAAGCTTTTTTATTGGGATAACTCTAAGAATATACCCATTGGTAGTTTTATTTTTGAGATGCCGCTTGTAACAAAGATAAGTAAGAAGCAATATTTGAATTTTGAAGGAAGCTTTTCATTAAGTTCCTATACTCAAGGCTATTAAACAAAACTATGGGATTGGGGTGATACACTAGTATGGACTGAAAATTGGTTAACGTACAGAGAGAGTGGCAATAAATGGATCAATCTTAGCATGGGAAGTCAGTACTGGTGGGGTACCACAATTATCAGTGCTATGGTCACAGCTAGTCACAACCTTCATAAATAACTTGGACGTAGGGACCAAATATAACGTTTTCCAAAAGTTTTTCTGATGATAAAAAAAACTAGATAGGAACACAGGTTGTGGGGAGGGTACTAGGAAACTTCAAGCATACCCCACTGAGAGGTCAAGAACACAGATGTCCTTGCTTATGAGTCATTAAAAGCAATAATGTACTTGGAACAAGCAATTACAAAGACCAAAGTATACCAGCAATTATAAGATAACTTGAGTCCAGGGTAAAAATGTCTTGCTGCAATTGTTTGTGGAGCAACCTGTGAGACCACACTTGGAGCACTGTATACAGCTTTGGTCTCCTTACCCAATGAAGTATATACTTGCTACAAAGAAAACAGAGGTTCAGCAGATGAAGCCTACATGGACGTAAGATTGTTGAATTCAAAAGGTCGAACAGTATTTTTCATTCTAAACATTTCATATAGATCTAGAATTATATTTATTAGCAGCTCTCATAACCTTTATTCTTTGCCACAAACAAAATGAGCACCCGACTATAAGATGTTTGTGCGACTTTCAATGATTCTGGTACTATGACAAGTAAGGAACTTGATCAGAGGGTTTCAAACACTACTGGGAAAGGGGACACTGATTTCCGAGGCAATAATTCTTTCTGAAGAGAAACAGAAGTTGTAGATGGGGTGGTAGTCTGCAAGTATAGCGGAATCAAATTTTGGTTTCTTGGGAGGAAAGAGAGTGACGGCAAAATTTCAAGTGTGGGACAGTGCCCAATACAAACACATCATTAATAATAAATCATCAGCTAACACAGGAACCATGAAAGGACAGGAGGTGGCAAACCATGTTTCATGCAAAGGGTGGAGGATATCTGGAACTCTCTGCATGAGAAAGGGTGGTAAAAGCATATGCCCTCAACATTTCAGCTGCATTTTGATGAACACTGACAACCAGAGAATGTACAAGGCTACAGGATGTGTGCTGGAAAATAGAATCAGAATAAACTGATTAAACAGCTTGATGAGCGGCATGGACACAATAGATTAAAGGCCCCTTTCCTGATTGTAGGAAGATAGAAATATAGAAGTAGCACAATCAACCCCTTGATCCTGCACCACCATTTAATACCATCATTGCTGATCCTCTACCTCCATGCGACATCCCAGTTTTCTCCCACACCCCTGATGCCTTTAAAATTCAAAAACGTTTCTCTCTCTCATGAACACATTCAGTAATTCTACTTTCACAGCTTTGTGGTAGAGAATTCTGCAAGTTCACTATCAATGGAGTGAAGAAATTTTCCTTCTTCAGTACTAATTGGTCTACTCCATATCCTGAAATTCTGTCGCTTGGTTCTAGACTCCCAAATCAGGGAAAATGTCCTTGCCTGCATCTCATCTGTCCAGCCTTGTTTGAAATGTGTGAAATTCTAACGGATCCCCGGCATGCTTCTAAACTCTGAGGAAGTAAGGTCCACTCAAACCAATCTCTCCTTGGTGGACAGTCCTGCCATCCCCAGTATCAGCCAAGCAAACCTTCACTGCGTTCCTTCTAATGGCAAGCATATCCTCTTATGGAAAACCAAAACTCCACCAACACGCCAGGTGTGGTTGCACCAAGCCCTGTATCACATCCTTGTAAGACACCCTAATTCTGAACTCAAACCCTCTTGTAATTAAGGCCAATGTATCATTTGCCTTCCTAACTGACTGGTGCAACTGCCTATTTACTTTCATTTATGGTAGGCAAGAACACCCAGATCCCTTTGTATATCCATGTTTTCCCAACGTCACTATTTAAACATTCTTCCGTTCTTTTTATCGCAGAGGTGTATAACTTCACATTTGGTGACACTATACTGCATCTGTCACGTATTACCCACTCACAACTTATTCAAATCATCTTGAAGTCTTCATGCAACTGCTCCTCAACTTTCAATCCCGCTCAGTTGTGTCAGCGGCAAACTTGGAGATGTTGCATTTCTTTCCTTCATCCAGGTCATTTAAACACAGTTACTAGCTAGGGCACAAGCACCAACTCTTGTAGTAACCTACTAGTCACTACCTGTCACATTGAAAAAAAAAGATACTTGTTTCCACTGTTTCCTGTTTGTGAGCCAATTCTCAGTTGATGCAATATGCTGCTACCTATCTCATTAATCTCAAGGAACCTTCAAGATTTTTAAAATCCAAGTACACTACATCTATTGGTTCTCCCTTACCTGTTCCATTAGTTATATCCTCAAAAAAACTTGAGTAGATTTAAATATGATTATCTTTCATAAACCCATGCTGGCTTTGTACAATCTGGTTAATGCTATCCAATGCTTTCTGTTATCACACTTTTTGTAACAGACTCTAGCCATTGCCCAACCACAGTTGTTAGGCTAGCTGGTCTGTAATTCTGTGTTTTTCCTCTCCCTGGCTTTTTAAATAGTGGAGTTACACCAGTCACGCTCTAATCTGTAGCTGTTCCAGAGTCTATAATGTTAGATTTTACAAATCCAAATGGAAAAGGCTGCATAAGTACAAAAGATCAAAACTAAAAAATGATAACAATCAACATTTTTAAAGCAGAAAACATTGGTGATAGATTAAATATATGGCCTTCAACAACAACATTTGTTTAACAACAGCCTCAGTCTCACCCTACAAGATATTTTGTGTTATACTCATTACTTCAACCTTTAAGCTTTTAAAAATCATTCTGCTAGCAGAAAAAGAAAACTTGGCCGTTAATGTTCTCAGTTCTACCCGTTATCCATTATCTTGGATTTGAATTCGAAGGTTTCTCCAATGCCAGCTTGCAAGCTTCAAGAGAAACCAAAAAGTAACATTTAATTATTTTTAATGCTTCAAAACACTTGTATTCTGTGTTCAACCTGCAACACACTTGTGTTTTATGGTGCTTTCTTTCCAGATCTGTAAAGACTTTAGAAAGTTCATTTAAGGTTCCAGGGGAGGTGAAGGCCTAGTGGCATTATTGCTAAATTATCAAAAGTCTCAAGAAATGTTCCAGTCACTTGGGTTCAAATTCCTCCATGGTAGATGGCAGAATTGAATTCAATAAAATTTAAAAAAACTAGAATTAGAAGTCCAATGATGACTGCGAAACTACTGTCAATTGCCTGGAAAAAAAAAGTCAACCAGGAGGGTAATGGCCTTTGGGGAGGGAAACTGCCATCCTTACTTGGTCTGGCCTACGTGCAGCTTCAGAATGACAGCAATGCAGTTAACTCATAACTGCCTTCTGGGCAACCAGGGATGGGCAATAAATGCTGGCAAAGCCAGTGGTGTTTTTTTTTAAAAAAACAAATGAGTCAGTCATACAGCACAGAAACAGTCCCTTTGGCCCATCATTCCTTTGTCAACCAACAAACACCAAATTACACCAATGCCACCTGCCTCCTTTTTCATTTTCTCATCATAATCCTCAGTTATCCAGGACACTTGAGCTTTCTCCCATTTCTTTGATCACCATAATTTCCCAACTTGTAGGTCCCATCCAGTCACATTTGTCTTTACTAATCTCTTTTTCCTTTCACGTATTTATAGAAGCTTAGATGGTCAGTTTCAAGCTTTTTAAGGCCTTAGCAAAAATTTGTAGCTCGGGTTGTGGATGCAGTTGTTCATTCGCTCGCTGAGCCGGTTATTCCATGGTGTGCAGTCGTTTCGTTACCATTCTAGGCATCATCATCAGTGCGATATCTAATCGAAGCTTTGGTATTCTGCTCCATTACAAATTTATATGATCCTTTAGGGTGGTGGGTCACAGAGCAGAACACCAACGCTTTGATCAGAGGTCGTACTGATGACGTTGCCTAGAACTGTAACGAAACGTCTGCACACCACGGAACAAGTGGCATGGCGAGCAAACGAATAATTTGAGTTTCAGTTCTCTGTATTTCTATTCTCATACTATTTCCTCTTGATCAAACTTTCTGTCCCCTTGCTGAATCGCAAAATGTTCCAAATTCTCAGGCTTGCTGCTTTTTCCTGGCAATTTCTACATGTTGGCATACAAAATAGTAGCACTGTCATCAGAGGCCCAGAATAATATTCTAGAGATGTGGGTTCAAATACCACCTCAACAACTACTGGAATTTAAATTCAGTTATTGTGACATGGAAATGAAAGCCTGTTTCCATAATGGTGGCTATGTAATTATTGTTCACTGTCATAAAATCCCATCTGGTTCGAAAATATCCTTCAGATAAAGCAAAGCAAATCAGTCAGCCCTATCCACGCAGGCTTACTAAAACGAGACCCATAGCAACATGAGATAACAAGGTGTGGAGCTGGATGAACACAGCAGGCCAAGCAGCATCATAGGAGCAGGAAAGCTTGACGTTTCAGGCCATTCGCCTGTGTTCATCCAGCTCCACACCTTGTTATCTCAGATTCTCCAGCATCTGCAGTACCTATTATCTCCCATAGCAACATGGTTGATTCTTAACTAGCTTAATAGACTGTTTTAGAAGATGTCCCATTCATGGCAATTAGGGACAGGAAACAAATGCTACCTCGGTCAGTGATTCAAAGAATAAAAAAGTTACCGCCTAAAGCTTCGTTAACACTAAAAATTTAAGCATGGTGTGTCATGCCTTCAGACTGATAATGATCAGACATTTTCAGAAAACAACAAAAGCTGATTTTAGATTTTCTCTCAATCCTTTTTACTCACTCGTGTTGACTTAAATGAATCTTCAAACTTGCATTTCCTTGTCTGGAAACTTCTTATCATAGCAGGGGTTCTCAAACCAACTCGCTGCCAAAGAGAAAAACCATGGCCTGTCCTATCCACAGGACTCAGGATTCCCTGTAGAGGGCACCGTGCTATATCAGACACCAAATTACGACACTACCATACAAAAATCACCACAAGCAGAGAAGCTGCAAAAGTAGGTTTCACTAGCCACAAAATTCACACTGGTACACTTTATATAATAAATATGCCCAAAATCTCAGACCAACAGCAACTTATTAATTTTTTTTTAAAATGTATTTAACTTTTCATCACCATGCAGCAAGTATTGAATTAACATTGTTAATAGGCACCCTTTATGAATGTTTTTAATGTTAGTCACTGATTTATTATTCTCTATTTGCTTAATTCCTTATAGCCACTATAAGACGCATGTGCTAAAAGACAATTTTCAGTGAGCTGAAAACAATTTTTAGGGAGATATCCTATACATAAACAGAATTATTTCCATCATACAGAAAAAGATGCACAAAGGATACAGAAGCTGATCATGTACAATTTAAATTTAACTACGTTTGTAGATGCAAGTTTCTTATGGTGGCCATATCAGTTTGACTACTGTCATCTGCAACAGTTACAAACATTCACAAAAGTTGAACATTAACCACTTACAAGGTTTTCAACTATGTACACATGCAAGAATGACACTTTCAAAAACACCGCTGTCTCTATCACACCATTCTGCAAGCCAACTGACAACAGGAAAGATAAGTGAACAGGGAAAAAAGTGGTCATCTCACAAGAAACCCCACTTCTCCCTTCCTGGTTAACTAATGTACCAGTTGACAGGGCAATTAATGTACAGTACACAGGAGCTCATCCATGCCCTGAAAAGGCATTTGCTCAGAGGTGAAAATGGCAGGGTGTGCTTTTTAAATAATCACAATGAAATAGCGATTTGTACTTCTCATTATAACAACATCTAGGCCAGTGTCTCTCACATAGTAAATTGGTACCAGCTCGGTGTAAAATGCATTGATTATGGTTATTAAAAATTATTTGAAGGTAGTAGTGCAGTGCAACTTTGAATAAATGGTTTAATTAGGGAGCACATGTAATTTTTTTCACGACACTTTTTGTAAGCCTGTTTCTTCCCTATATAAAACAGCACTATGTAAATATAATAATCCTATGCACTGAGAAAAGTTACAATTATGCACGCGTCAACAACTTTGTAACTGCAAGACCCTTACGACAGACTCTTCTGTATAGGCCAGGAAGAATAAAAAAAAATCTACCTACACGCAGAAACCCTACAGGATCAGTGATAAATTATTTGAAGCTATACGAAATACATCTTTCAAGGTCAAAAATCAGTTACTTGATTTTCCATCCAGAGATTTTTCTAAATATACCTGCTAAAATCATTTCAGTTTGGAATCTTTGTTCATCCTTGTTTGTAGAACTAAACAAAATCAAACAACACAAATAATATGGGGGGGGGAGAAAAGAGAGAGAGGAGGAGGAGAGAAGGGGAGACCAGACAAGACAGTGCATTTGTTCCTTTAGTATTGTTGTAGGGGATACAAAGCATACGATGCACATTTACATTTTGTTTTCCACACATTTGCCGATCATGCTTTTAAATCACCTTGGCTATCATATTCTCCTGTTCCCTATGTCTATACTGCCCACTATCCACCAGCTTTCTATTCAGACAGTTTGCCAGTCATTCAGCCTATTAAATTTTGTTTCAGCGATTGGGGATACTGATTACTTCCAGCACCACTCATCTGGTCTAGTCTTTTCTTTCCCTTTGTTGCCAAGTTTATGTTTCAGTAACCTGCTCTGATGAAGAGCTACACTCAATATATAAACCTCTGTTTGGTTCTGGCAGATGCTACATATTTGCAACATTTTGTTTGTATCAAGTCAAGCTTTTCACATCAAGAATTTTAAAGAATTTTACTTCCATCAAATAACATCTAGCCCAGCCAACGACAATCACAAACAAACACGTGAAGTCACATTTCTAACCCAAATATGAACGTGCTGTGTCCCTGTGATACACAATTGGCACATTGCTGCAAATTATATATTGCAACGAATGTATCACATGATCTGCAAATACTTCACTATGGCAAGGACTACGAAATATTCAGCTGGAACTTGCAATATTGACTTCAAAGTGTGAATACAACTAAATCCACTAGCCTGATTGGGACTCCAATGTACGTAGTATAACAGTAAATTCAGATCAAATTAAAAATTACTATGGCTTCTAAATGAGCCTTACTTTTGTTCAGAAGCATGGATAAATATTACATTGATGCAAGGTCTGACTGTATCCTTTAGTTCTGAGCAGGTATTTCTCTCTTTAGTTTTGGAAAACAGAAAATGCAAGTTAAATATTCCCATCGTACAATCTAATATAAATGCACAAATTTTGAAACATAACAGATTAGTCATAATATCAAACTTACAATTTAAAATTGGCTAGCCTGTATGTCGGGTGTGCCCGGCAAAGAAACTATAGGTCTGAGGGGTACATCCAGTTTGTGTACCTTGGGTAGTCTGTAGAATCAGGGTGTACTTGAACCATCAGGTTTCATTTTTAAGAAGTCTGCTCTTGTTATTTGGCCTATCCACTGTAATTTCTTTAGTGTGTAGGTGATCCTGGTCTCTAATTGTGGCGTGCTCTATAGATCTTCACTCGGAGAGGTAGGGGCATGGAATGCATTGCCGGAGAGGGTAGTGGAGTCGGCCTCATTGGGGGCATTTAAGCAGCTATTAGACAGCCATATGGATGATAGTATAAGGTAGGGGTGGAGGTTAGACAGACCCTAGGTTTAGGGTAAAAAGTTCAGCACAACATCGTGGGCCGAAGGGCCTGTACTGTGCTGTACTGTTCTAGGTTCTGTTCCCCAATGGTGTCAGCTGGTTTGTCCACCTCACTAGTTAGGCGGTCTCTGGGAGGATAGTAGAGGCAAAGCTGATGGAATTTCTCTAGCGCTTTTATGAGTCACTGATACAGCCTAGGTCTTGCTGCAGTAGCAGAAGGGGCTGAGGTGGGCACTGATTGAGGTGTACAAAAGTTAAGTATAGATAGGGAAGGGAAGGGGTAAGAGAAAGTTTTCCCCTCAAGAGAAGGGTCAATAACCAGGTGGCATAGTTTTAAGCTAAGTAACATGAAGTAAAGGAGATTTGACAAAAACACTTTTCACCCAGACAGTGGTGGGTGTCTGGAACCCACTGCTTAAAGAAAAAAAGGACGGTAGAGGCAGGAACCCTCAAGACACTTAAGGACTTATTGCGATGAGCACTTGAAATGCTATATCATACAGCTACAGGTTAAATGCTGGAAAATGGGAGTAAAATAGATAGATGCTTGATGACTAGTGTAGACCTAATGGATTGGAAGGCCTTTTTCTGTGTCATAAAAACTGACTATGATTCAATGGAAGGACATTCATCAAATGTTAGCATCCTTTTTGAAGGCAGTTCTCCAAGCATTCAGACAAACATCTTGAAAAATCAATTTTTTGGAACAGAAACAAAATAAGACTCAGCAGTTTGTTTTCGAATTCTCAAATGGTCAATAATCCAGGGATAACAATAAAGCTCAAACTTTGAGGTGCAACAGCATTGACATTAAATGACTTGTTAAAGCTTGCAAACTAATTATTCAGAATGATGAAAATATGGCTAGCTTTGAGTTACCAAATAGAATCATAATCCCAACAACATGGAAAGCAGCCATTTGGTCCATCAAGTCTCTCAGACCCTCTGAAGAGCGTCCTACCCAGATCCAGGCCCCCCATATTATCCCCATAACCCTGCATTTACCATGGCTAATCCACCTAACCTGCACACTGTAGGCTGAGTAAAGTACAGAACAGGGAACAAAAGGGAAACAAATCCAGCACTCTTGTGCCCACTATCCTGTGAGATGCCCTCTCCCATCTGCCCAAAAATCTATGGGTGAAAAATTAGCCTGCTCAGAAACAGAACACTCCATGACAGAAACCCCTGACCCCAGAAATACATCATCCTCAAACTGAGGTACAGCCAATGACAAAGTGCCATTCAAAAATTTTTATCAGCTTACAGATTGCTTGCTAAGTCATTATAAAACCAACAACCTTCAAGTCACTGGCAAACAGTTATATCATTAGACACATAGCTGCAGCAGCTGCCAACTTTCAACTGAGGTACAAAGCTGTTATTCCATAAAAATTGTTCAAAATAAAAAAGTTTGCCACAAATACAAAAGTCTTGAACCACATATCAGAATTCCACCACAACAGAAAGCAATCCATTATATCAATTTACTTTCTCTTGCAGATGTTGACTTGCTTGTTGTGCACTTGCAAGATCTTGGTTTTATTTCAGGTTTCAGTCTTAATGAGTTAGCTCCCATTACTCAGTGTCAATCTTTTCACAAACATAAGGAACTACTGCAACTAAACTCAAGAAATTTAAGAAACGTCTTTGCTATAACTGTTGCAAGAATCTAAACTACTGTTGGTTGCTGTTACATTAACTAGCTTTAGACTTGCAGCAACATCTATTCTCCGAAGGCATTTAAATCTCCTAAATATTTTGGTACCATGCACCATACAAAGGGTGGCATTTCATTTTTCTATTTGTTTAAAAGGGAGTCATTTCAAACTGAGCTTTTACAAAAGGAAACGTTTCCTCAATTTTAACATGGTCACGAATTTGTTTAACTTAAAATTTTCATGATATTGCACCAAAGTACCAAAATAAAGCAATTGGGATACAGTTCCTTTGGAAGCAATGTGCCTTTAGGTTAACAAGCAACGTAAACAATTTAATTACATGGCCAATAATCTGTCTCACAGAGCAAAAGGGTGCAAAACATACTTCTGCAGAAAAAAAACTCCCCTCCCCACCACCCAAAGGGGCTTTTTAAATCCAAAACCTTTGCACTCTAAGTGAAGGTAAACTTGATTCAACTTGCATAAACAGTCAGCAAACCCCATTTCTGAAATACCAAAGCTACACATTTGCACAACTTTTATTTCACAATTTTTAAAAAAATTTTATCAATGGCAGCAAAGCCATTTTAGATTCCAGTTAGAAGGTTGTGAAGTCAGCTCAAATTCAAGGCTATAGACCGCTAGACTTCAGGCTTTTATTTACATAAAAATCACCAAGCAAAATGTTGGGCTAACCTGATAATTTACAGCGTATAACCCAAATTCATATTCCAAATATATTCAGACAAAGGGGGTTACAATGGATTGTACATAGGTGGTTACTGAAAACATCACAATAAGCTTCCCACCTTCAGGTGAACTGATGAACTGATGAATTCAATCACAACTTAACATTCTTTTTAAAATTACTTTTCATTTGTGCTGACACAAAAAGGAGACTAGATGTTCAAAGCAGTGAAGTGTGCCTAATACTCAAACACTTACATGTTAGTTAAGTACCTAAATGATTTATTGAAACCAAAGCTCTCTTTAAAAAAAAAAGCATGTAAACTGAAATCTTTGTTTCTAACACCACCAAGAAGTTGCTGGAAAAACTCAGGTCTGGCAGCATCTATGGAGCGAAAGCAGAGTTAACATTTCAGGTCCAGTTACCCTTCAGTTCTGAACTCCGACTTCTTCAGTTTTCCCAGTAATTTCTGATTTTGTTTCCGATTTCCAGCATCCACTGTTCTGTTTTTTTTCCCCATCTTTTAATTTCTAAGTTTTCTTTGTTTTTTTTTAAAGCAACATAAAATGTAAAACTTGCATGATTCACCAGGACCAGCTTCCTGAAACACTAGTGAGAAAAACAAATCTGGAAAAATTACATTATGGCTGCCTCCAGGCATTATGATGTTCATCATGCCAGCATTATGGCAAACTGCTAGAACCCACCTGACAACAACTACCACCAATCACAAATGTCACAAGCTGCAGAAAAACTAAATACTCCAATATATTTCAAGCAGCGAATACATATTCCGCAAGAAATCTTTGGAGCTGAATTGATTAGGAGACTATTTATACAACCACGCGACACTTCCATTCATTCAGTGTCATTGTAGTAGCATAAAACGAGTGCCTCAACAAAAAAATAAATGGCATATAGCAATACTGGCTAAGAGTTCCGAAGAGAAAGTAAACTACCCACATAGGAACTGTCAGTTCCATGAACGTCCATGCTACTGAACCATAACACTTCCAAATTCAGCAATGGTACAGGAAGCCATTCAAGAGGGGGTGGAAAGAGAAATGGAGAATGTTATCAGGGATAGTATAGTCAGGGCTACGGACACAGTTCTCTGTAACCAGGACCGAGTGTCCCAAAGGCAGCGTAGCCTGCATAGTCCCTGGGTTTAGGAACTCTCACCTGTGCCACAAAGGAATTTAGAGGAGAGGAAGATTCAGTTGTCATGATCCACAATTATAGGCAGAAAGAGGTTCAGCTGAGACAATCTTAGCAGCTAGGGGCTAAATTAAAAGCAGAACCAAAAAACGTATCAATCTCCAGATGACTGCTTGAGCCACAAGTTCAGCAAGTAGTAAATGCGCGGCCCGAAAGATTGACGTGGGAGAAACAAGTTCGAATCCGTGGGAGTGTGGCACCACTACTGGA
>JAHRHZ010000078.1:6773949-6788532 GCA_024137785.1 Ginglymostoma cirratum
TTTCCTGCTCCTATGATACTGCTTGGCCTGCTGCGTTCATCCAGCTCCACACCTTGTTATCTTGGATTCTCCAGCATCTGCAGTACCTATTATCGCTGATACAATTTTAACCCCACTGCGAAGCCTCTTCTAAGGATGCCTACCCCGAAGTTGTTACCCTCCTCCCTCCGGACAAACCTCAGGGGATCTCTCTCCCACTGCAACTACTGGCTCCATCCCTGCCTCGTCGACTGGTCTGTCTCCTCTCCACCTATCCTCTCCTCCATCCATCTTCTATCCGCCTCCCCCTCTCTCCCTACTTGTTTCAGAACCTTCTTCCCCTCCCCCATCTCTGATGAAGGGTCTAGACTCAAAACGTCAAGCTTTCCTGCTCCTATGATGCTGCTTGGCCTGCTGTGTTCAACAAGGTGTGGAGTTGGATATCTATGACAAATAGTGAACGCTGTTTGGATAACAAATTTTCTGCTGTATAGGGATTTCCCAATGACACAATTTTCTATGGCGATTTTCTATAGCGCGAGGTCAAGAACACAACTATCATGTTACAGAACTACCTGTATTTGGATTTCCAGAAGACCTTTGACAAGGTGCCACACAGTTAGCTGCAAAACAAGATAAGAGCCCATAGTGTTACAGCTAAGATACTGTCACGGATAGCAGATTGCCTGACCATCCCTACTCTTGTGCCATTGGTCAAAGGGGTCTTTTTCAGGATGGCAGCCAGGGACTAGTGGAGTTCCACAGAGGTTTCAATTTGTACGGTGGTCAAGGGTTACAGGGAGAATGGGGTTAAGAAACAAGTCACCCACAATCAAAGGCCTAATTCTGGTCCTATGTCTTATGGATACAGAGGTGATTCATTGCAATAGGTTATAGAGTGGAAATATGTAGATAAGTTTCCAACAGAATAAAAGCTTTAAGCAATTGGTGTTGCTTGAGCACCGAAATACAGCCTTGCATACCACTATACCAGGAAATGTTCTTATCCAAATTCATGCACAAGTGTAAGAACATAAGAACTAGGAGCAGGAGTAGGCCTTCCGGCCCTTCGAGCCTGCTCCGCCATTCAACAAGATCATGGCTGATCTTTTCATGGACTCAGATCCACTTACCCACGTTCTCACCGTATCCCTTAATTCCTTTATTGTTCAAAAAATATCTACCTTAGCTTTAAAACCACTTACTGAAGTTGCGTGAACTACTTCACTTGGCAAGGAATTCCAGAGATTAACAACCCTCTGGGTGAAGTTCCTTCTCAATTCAGTCCTAAATCTGCTCCCTCTAATCTTGAGGCTATGCCCTCTTGTCCTAGCTTCACCTGCCAGTGGAAACATCCTCTCTACTTCTATCTTATCTATTCCCTTCATAATTTTATATGTTTATAAGATCCCCCCTCAATCTTCTGGATTCCAATGAATATAATCCCAATCTACTCCGTCTCTCCTCATAAGCCAACCCCCTCAACTCCGGAATCAACCTAGTGAACCTCCTCTGCAACCCCTCCAGTGCCAGTACATCCTTTCTCAAATAAGGAGACCAAAACTGCGCACAGTACTCCAGGTGTGGCCTCACCAGCACCTTGTACAGCTGCAACATAACCCTTCTGCTTTTAAACTCAATCCCTTTAGCAATGAAGGACAAAATTCCATTTGCCTTCCTAATTACTTGCTGTACCTGTAGACCAACCTTCTGTGATTCATGCACAAGGACACCCAGGTCCCTCTGCGTAGCAGCATGCTGCAACTTCTTAACCATTCAAGTAACAATATTTTTTACTATTACTCCTACCAAAATGTATGACTTCACATTTACTTACATTGTATTCCATCTGCCAGACCTTTGCCCACTCACTCAATTTATCTATGTTCCTCTGCAAAGTTTCACAGTCCTCTGCACAGTTTGCTCTGCCACTCATCTTAGTGTCATCTGCAAACTTTGACACCCTACACGTGGTCCCCAACTCCAAATCGTGTATATAAATTGTAATCAGGCGATTTCAATATATTTCTTGGTCTAGAACTGCCTGCAGCAAGTAAATAAATATCAACACTTACAACCAGGGAAAGGCCTTTCTCTGAGAAATCAAAAAATCCATGTCAGGCAGGTTCAGCTGATACCAAAGCCAACATGCTGTCATCAATACTTCAAATATAGCATTAGTATCTAGTAGATGGGCCAAACAGTACAGTGTGTGTGGAGGTATCGGCGGGGGTACATAGGCACATGACTTGTTTTGCCACCTGAGGTGGCAAGGGAAGCAGAGATTTTTTTTTTAAGAAACAAAAACAGAATTTGTGGTTTAATTAGAGGGAGAACACAAAAGCGAGGAATCCACAATCTTATACACCACTAGGTGGGCTTCAGCAGAGAAGTTTAATAGGAGATCTGATGTGTTTAAAAAGAAACTCAAAATGTTACCTGTTGTAGAGTTTGTTTGTTGGTCATTTTCAGTTCCAGTTTCAATGGAATATATCAATAATGTTCCACCTGAAGTTCCAAACCTCTTTCAAGTTGATAATACAAAGAACTGCGGTTGCTGGAGACCCAAAAATAAACAAACAAAATTGCTGGAGACACTTAGCAGACCTGGCAGCATCTGTGGAGAAACAGAGTTAACAGAGCTACTTCAAGAAGGGTCATATGACTTGAAATATTAAATTGTTTTCTCTCCACAATGCTCCCAAACCTGCTGAGATTCTCCAACAATGTCCATTTCAAGGTGAAGCTGCAGTATAACTGTTCAAAGGCAATCAAACTTAGCTGTTTTGGCTGGAACCAGAGTTTGAGTTTTCACTTGGTGCTTAATTCAGGTGTAGAAAGTAGACTTGCTTAATGATGCATTAAAGAGAAATGTCTTACATAATAATTAGTTTGCATCACATATCTGCAGCATGAATTTTTTATTCTGAAAACTGAAAATTGTTCTATTGGTTTTCTTCCCCCAGAAATGTACTAAGACACGGCTGCTATACGGGAACGCAGTCAGTCATCGTGTTCAGCAATTTACATTCATTATTTTGCTTTGATTCATTTGTGGGATTTTCACTCACTAGGCCAGAATTTATTGCTCACCTCTAAATGCCTTCAAGAGAGCACTGCCTTCTTGAATAGCTGCAGTCTGCACACTAGTTACCTCCACATTGTTGCTAGGAAGTGAGATCCAGGATTTTAACCCATTTACAATGAAGGAAATTACATATGTAGCTCCAAGCAATTATGATGTGTAGCTTGGAGAGGAACATGCAGGTAATGGTGCTCCCACACATTTGCTACCTTTGTCCTTCTAGATGGTAGAGGTTGCAGGTTTGGAAGGTACTGTTTTAAGCATCTTGGTGAGTTGCTGCAGTGCATCTTTCAACGGCACACAGTGACAGCAATGTGTATCAGTGGTGCCAGGAGTTCACGATTAAGGTTGTGGAGGGGACACTCAAAACTACAAAAACACATTTATGAAGCCTACATATTTTTCAACTTAGTATTGAACCAGAGAAGGTACGCCTTAGGCAAAACATTATTTGCTTTAACTTTAGATAACAGCGGCAAATTATCTAAAGAACGCGTTATCATTATCACACAACAGTGTATAAAGTAAATTACCATAGGCTGTCGTGACACAGTAGTAGTATCTCTACCGCTGGGCCAGAAGGACAGGTTCCAGTCCCACCGCTCCAGAGGCATACAATAATATCACAGAATGGTTGATTACATAACGTCTCAAAGCAGATTACAAAACTAAAAAGGTTCTTACATTTTATGCATCATTAGGAAGATAAGCCAATATCTGATCATGATGCTTTTGCGTGTCTGTAATCTGACAGGAAACTACCATTTAAGATACAAGATTACCACTTTCAATTTACAAACAGAAATTTTCTGGCATATTACTGCCTTACAACTTAAATCCAAAACTGATAGCATAGATTTAACTTGCATTGCTTTCTCTCTTTGCAGAAAGAGTATTAGTTTCAGAGAATAAAATATTAATTTCCTTAATACGAGGTATGATATTGACTCCTGTGTAAGCACCTTATCCAACTCACTAGATCTTAGTTCAGCTTCTTATAACCAACTGGTGAAGGGAACGAAGTCAAAATATTCAGTGTTAGATGTATTCAAAGTGAGACATTGCATGCGTATCACTCTAAACTCTTCAATCCACCACCAGGTTAAGAGTCTCTTTATATGTGCACAGGTAATCGCTTCGGAAGTGCCAACACCCAACAACCTGCACACAGGTTTACCAGGAGATTTTGATCCAAGAACTTGGTTCCAGTGTAGCTCTTCAGTAGGATTGGTCTGTGACATCCATTACCCAACCACGTTTACTCCTCTTTTCTGCTCTCCACTCCACACTCTGGAAGAGATTCCTGTACCTTTTCAGCCCTGACGTCACAATACTAACATCTTATTTTCTTTAGAAGAGAGTTTAAATTTTGTACCATATATACCTTCATTTGTCTGGAGACCGATGTAAGTAATTTTAAGCATACATCTTAGCATCCACATTTCAAAACACATTTCTTTCCACCAGCTCTATTTATTATCCAGATTCCAAAGCATACAGAAAATTGATAGAATGAAGCGGTGAGATGTTTGTTCCTGTTGTTAACATAACTTTCATCTTCATGAAATTACTTCCAGCTATCTGAAACCTCCTGAGTACAGCACCATGCCTACTCATTTTGTTGTTATCACTTGCTCTAATTCGCAAAACTTATTTTCCAATTCGCCTAATACGACACCCATCCACTTCAGTAACAACCACTACCACCCCAACCATCACAACAACAGTAACAACCACCAGCCCCAACAACAGAGAAATTCAGCAGGTCTGGCAGCAACTACGGAGAGAGAAACAGGAGCTGACTTTGAATCCAATGTGACTCCATTTTACATTTAACACTAAATGTCATTCCCTAGTTAAGCAAATTGCACACTGTGCTCCCATCATCGAAAGCAGGAGGAGTGGGTCATTCAACCCACTGAGCCTGCGCTACTATTCATTATAATCGTGGCTGATCATCCAACTAAGTACCATACTCTCAATTTGTCCTGATTCCCTTTGATCCCATTAGTCCCAAGAAGTATGCAAGGCCATGGAAGGAGATACAGTAAATCAGAAATAGCAAGCTGAAGAGACAGGGCAGGCTGGAACAGGACAGGGAGTAAGGAATGCCTGTTGGATTAACTTGCATCTATTTCAATGCAAGGCGGCTTACAGGTAAGACCGTTTAATTCAGGGCGTGGAGAAGTACATGGGGCTGGGATATTATAGCCATTACAGAGACATGGCTAAGGGACGGACAGGACTGGCAGCTTAATGTGCTTGGGTACAGGTGCTTCAGGCAGGACAGAGGGGGAGGAAGGGGAAGGGGGTGGTGGTGGTGGTGGTGGTGGTGAGGAGGGTTGCACTTTAGATTAAGGAGAGTATCACAGCTGTAGTCAGAGATGAAATAAGTGAGGGATCATCCAGTGAGGCTTTGAGACTGGAGCTAAGAAATAAGAGAAGGATGGTGATATTATTAGGGTTGTAACTTCGGCCTCCAAATAGTCAACAGGAATTAGAGGAACAATATATAAGGAGATTGCGGAGACTTGCAGGAGAAATAGGGTTGTCATAGTTGGGGATTTTAATTTTCCTAACAAACTGGAACTGCCATATTGTTAAGATGCATAGAATGGAGTGAAATTAGTTAAAATGTTCAGGGAAGTTCCCTCAAGCAGGATATTAGAGGGTCCTACTTGGCAGGGGGCAAAACCCAACCCATTCTTGGGAAATAGGGCAGGACAGGTGACTGAGGTGTTAGTGGGGGAGCACTTTGGGAACAGTGAGCATAGTTCTATTAATTTTAAAATTGTTGTGGACAGGGACAAAACTGGTCCACAGATTCGTGTTCTAAATTGGGACAAGGCAAATTTTGATGGAATTAAACAGGAGCTTGCAGGAGTTGATTGGAGTAGATTGTTTGCAGTCTCTGGCAGTGGGAGGCCTTTAAAAGTGTGATAGCTAGAATTCAAGGTCGATATGTTCCGGAGGGTGAAGGGCAAGGCTGGCAGGAGTAGGGAACCCTGGATGACAAGAGATAGTGAGGCTTTGACCAGACAAAAATAGAAACATGGAATCAATGGAACCCATGGAGGTATATAAGGGATACAGGAGGGCTAAAAAGGGGGCATTAAATAGCTTTGGCTGAGAAGATTAGAGGAATCCAAAGAGATTCTTTAAGTATATTAAAGGAAAATTAATAACTAGAGATAGAATAGGACCCCACAAGGACCAAATGGACGTGTGTGGAATGGCAGGTGGTGGGCAAGGTACTCAAATGACTATTTCTCCTGTGTTTACAGTGGAGAAAGGCAAGACTGCTTGGTAACTTGGGAAGTTAGTGGCGATATCTTGGGGACAGCCCATATCACAGTAGAGGTGTGTTGGAAGTATTAGAATATAGGACGGTGGATAACCCTCCTGGTCCTGGCCAGATATTTCCAAGAACCCTGCAAAAGGCTACAGAAGAAACTGTACGGGCTCTGGCTGATATATTTGCATCATCGTTAGCCAAAGGTGATGTCCCGGAAGACTCGAGGGTAGCAAATGTTGTGCCCTTATTGAATAAGGGCTGCAGAGAAAAATCTACAAATTATGGGCCAGCAAGTTTAACATCCGTGTTAGGCAAGTCACTTGAGAAGATTGAGGGATAAGATATACATACATTTGGAAAGATAGGGTTAGGAGTAGTCAGCATGCCTTCGTGCATGGGAGATCATGCCTCAGATCTGTTAGTATTCTTTGATGAAATGACCAGGAAGGTTGATGAGGGCTGGGCGGTAGATGTAGTCTATCTGGATTTCAAGAAGGCCTTTGATAAGGTTCCACATGGTAAACTGCTCTGGAAGGTCAGATGGAATCTAGGAACAGCTGGCAAATTGGATACACAATTGGCTTGATGGCAGGAAGCAGAGAGTAATAGTGGAAGAATGCTTGTCTGACTGGAGGCCTGTCACTAGTGGTGTGCCTCAGGGGTTGGTGCTGGGCCCATTGCTGTATGTTATCTATATCAATGATTTGGATTAGAAAGTACAAGGCATGATTAGTGAGAGTGTGCAAATGATACTAAAATAGGCAGTATTGTGGACAGTGAGAAAGGTTATCAGAAATTGCAGCAGGATCTTGATCAGTTGGGGAAGCAGGCCGAGATATGGCAAAGAGAGTTTAATACAGACAAGTGTGAGGTGTTGCATTTTGGAAAGTCAAATCAAGGTAGGAGCTTCATAGTGAATGGTAGGACCTTAAGAAAGGTAGTGGAACAGAGGGCCCTTGCAGTTCAGGTACACGGTTCTCTGAAAGTGGAGTCACAGGTAGACAGGGCAGTGAAGCAGTCTTTTGGCACAATGGCCTTCGTCAGTCAGGGCATGGTGTATAGAAGTTGGGAAGTTATGTTGCAGTTGTACAAGGATGTTAGTGTATTGTGTTCAGTTTTGGTCACCTTGCTATAGGAAGGATGTTATTAAACTTGAAACAGTGCAGGAGAAGTTTACAAGGGCTTTGCCAGGACTCAAGGGACTGTGTTATAGTGAGAGGTTGAACAAGCTAGGACTTTTTCTTTAGAGTGTAGGAGACTGAGGGGAGGGATCTTACAGAAGTGTATAAGATCGTGAGAGGCAAGGATAGGGTGAACGCACTCAGTCTTTTTCCCCAAGGATATCAATTTAAGGTAAGAGGGAAAAGAAAGAATGCATGGGAACTTGAGGAGCAACATTTTTTTAAAAACACAGAGGGTAGTATGTATATGGAATGAGCTGCCAGCAGAAGTGGTTGAGGTGGGTATGTTAACAACATTTAAAAGGCGCTTAGACAAATACATAGATAGGAAATGTTTAGAAGAATATGAGCCAAGTGCAGGGAATTGGGGTTAAGTGTGGATGCACATTTTGGTCGGCATGGACCAGTTTGGGCCAAAGGGCCTGTCTCCGTGCTGCAGGACGGAATGACTCTATGACGTTTGAAGTAGGAGTAGGCAATTTGTCCCCTTGAGTCTGCTCAGTTATTCAACAGGATCACGACTGATCACTCATCATGTCCACTTTCTTGCCCTCTCTCCATAACCTTCAATTCTCCTACTGATCAAGAAGGTATCTCAGCCGTAGATATACACAAGGACTCTGCCCCTACAACTGTCTCTGGCAAGGAGTTCCCAGGACTCCCAACCCTCTGGAAAAAAAATTCCTCCCAGCTCAGACTTAAATCGATTCCCCTTAATTCTGCGATAACACAGCGTGGAGCCGAAGGAACACAGCAGGCCAGGCAGCATTAGAGGAGCAGGGAAGTTAATGTTTCGGGTCAGGACCTTTCTTCAGAACTGGGGAGGGGGAAAGAGAGCTCAGAAATAAATGGAGAGAGGAGGGATGGGGCTTAGAAAGGTAGGTGGGATGGTGATTGAGTGCAGGTAGGGATTGGTCAGTGAGGTGGGAGGGGCAGATAGGTAGGAGATAAGATGGACAGGTTATGTCAGTCAAGGAGGCGGGGATGAGAGGGAGGGTCGGTCATGGGATGAGGCTGGGTGTGGGGAAGATTTTGAAACTGGTGAAATCCACATTTAGGCCATTGGGCTGTAAGCTCTCAAGGCAGAATAGGGAGGTACTGCTCCTCCAGTTTGCAGGTGCATCACTATGACACTGGAGGTCATCCAGTATGGACATGTCACACAGGGAGTGAGAGGAGGGAGTTCAAACTGTCCCTAAGCCTCTGCTACTCTTTAACCACTCCTTGAAAATTTGTTCAAAAACACTAATAAATTAGTCAAATAAAATTTCCCTTTCATGAAGCCATACTGACTCTGCTTGATTAATTATGATTTTCCAAAGGTTCTACTACTTCCTTAATAATTGATAATGCTTTTCCAACAATGGATGCTAGGCTAATCAGCTTACCCATTTTTGCCTCCCTTGCTCTTGAATAGGGGTAGAACAGTGTAAAACTACCAAACCTCTGGTATTTCCAAAACTCCTTGGACTCTGGAGAAAATTACAACCAGTGTATCCACTATTTCTATAGCTACCTCTATTAGAATTCTAGAACGGAAGCCATCAGGGCCAGGGGATCCATCTTTTCAGCCACACTAGTTGTATAATACCACTTCTCTAGTAAGGGGAAGGCACTTAAATCCTCCCCATTTTATTTAGTACTAGTGGATTGTTCAAAGCATTTCAGTAAAGACTGATGCAAAATATTTGTTCAACTCTCTGCCATTTCTTTATTCTCTATAAACTGTCTCCCCGGATTCATTTTCTAAGGGGCCTATATTCACTTTGACTTCTGTCTTCCTAAAGAAACCTACTGACAGTTTTTATATTCCTCGCTGGCTTGCCTTCAGTTGTTTTTTTTTTTTTTTTTTTTTTTAAGGCCTCCTTTGCTAGATTCAGAATTTATCCTGGGTTATTACAGGGCTATTACTGACTTTAGCCTTCTTATAGGCCTTTTCTTTCAAATTAAATACTTTCCTTAACTTCTTTAGTGAGCCACGGCTGGTTTGACCCCTCAGAATCTTTCATTAGAATCCCTACAGTGTGGGAACAGGCCCTTTGGCCCAACAAGTCCACACCAACCCTTGGAGCATCCCACCCAGACCCATCCCCCTATAACCCACACACCCCTGAACACTGGGCAATTTAGCATGGCCAATCCACCTAGCCTGCACATCTTTGGACTGTGGGAGGAAACCCACGCAGACACGGGGAGAATGTGCAAACTCCGCACAGGCAGTCACCTGGGGCTGGAATCGAACCCGGGTCCCTGGCGCAGTGAGGCTGCAGTGCTAACCAGTGAGCCACCGTGGCGCCCGTACCTTATATTTTTGTGGAGAGTCATAAATTACTTCTTTACGCCTGCTAATCTATCCGCCCAGTTTACTTTAGCTAACTCAATGCTCAGTTCATTACAATTCCCTTTATTTAGAGGGAACATAGCTGTTTCTGATCTATGTTTCTCACTCGTGTATCAAATATTAAACTCGATCACGTCTGGATCACTACTTCCTTGGGAATTTTTACTGAGGTCACTTGTTAAGCCGGTCTCATCTCCCATTACCAGATACCTGTCTACAGTCCTTGTTAGGTGAGTCACTAGGAGTCTGGTCCCAGCAGGACTCAGGCACAGTGCATCCATCGGAACAGCTCCCCCCCTACCTCAGTAGTGCTGTCAACGTCCCATGAATTTGAACCCATTTCTTCCACACAAATCTTTGAGCCACATGCTTGCCTCTTTAATCTTGACAATCCTGCACCAATTACTCGTGTAATAATCCAGAGATTACTGTGCTTTTGGTTCTGCTTTTTAGTTTAGCCCCTAGTTGCTATTATTCCCTCAGCAGAACTGCTTTCTCCTCATGATCATTGGTATCTACGTAGACCACTACAACTAAATCTTTTCCTTCCCACTTCAAGTTCCACTGCATCCCAGCTGAGGTATCCTGAACCCAAGCACTAGGCAGGCAACACAGCCTTTGGGAGTGTCCATCCAGGCCACAGTGTCTATTACTCGGACTATACTAATCCCAATTACACGTTCTCTTTTTCTCCTCCTTCTTGAATGGCTCGTTGTACCATGGAGCTATGGACAGTTTGCCCATTCTGCCTACATCCCCACTCTAAACCACAGGAGAACAAGAATCTCAAGCCTGCTAGACAAGCTCAAGTTCAAGGGCCAAGGCTCCTGCAGCACTAGCTCCTGGATCCTTCCACCTGCCTCACCTCATAGTAACACCCTCCTTTCGCTCACTGACTTGAATTCAAGGTAATTAATCTACAGGGTGTGACAGCCTCCTAAAACACTGCATCCAGTTGACTCTTCCCCCTTCCTGATGTGTCACAGGGTTCAAAGATCTGATTCCAACTCATAACTCTGAGGCAGAGTTTCTCAAACAACCAACACTCACTACAGATGTGGTCACTATGAACCACAGTGGGGTCCACCTACTCCCACATCATGTAGATACAACACATGGCCTGGCCCTGATTCTGTACCTTAACTCCTCGGAAACATTCAACGTTTTAGCCTTAACCACTCTCTGAGACAGAGATCTCCACAAGTTCATGACTCCTTGGGTGAAGAAACTTCTCCCCTTGGTCTTAAACAGCTTGTCCCCATATCTTTAGATTATAACTCAGGAGGTCCAAACTCCTCAGTCATGGGAAACATCCTTCTTACATTTACTGTCTAGTCCTGTTAGTAGTTTACAGGCTACGAGATTCCCCTTCATTCGTCCAAACTCCAGTGAATAGTCCTAACCAATCCAGTCTCTCTTCATACATCAGTCCTGCCATCCCAGGAATCAGCCTGGAAAACATTTATTGCATTTCCTCCATTGCCAGAACATCCATCTTCAGATAAATAGACCAAAATGACCCCAGTCACTATCTGCCACTCAGAAAAAGACCTATTTATATCTACTCCTGACTTTGATGATGCCAGTAAATTACTACCAATCCCATGCACTTTAATTTTTCTCTTATATAATCTCTTGAGATTTCATTATAAGCCTTCTTAAAATCCAAATTAACCACATCCAGAGTCCCCTGATCAACTCTACTAGTTATATCCTTGAAAAATTCCAGTAGATTTGTCAGACATAATTTCCCTTCTATAAATCCATGTTGACACTGTCACAGTTTTCCCAGTGCGCTGCTATTAAATCTCTAATGGAGTCAAGTATTTTTCAACGTCAGGCTAACCGCCCTACAAATTCCACTTTTTTTCCCCTCCTTTAAAAGGCGTGGGGTCACATCAGCTACCCTCCAATGAATTAAGAACTGATCTGGAGTCTATAAAATCTTGAAAGATGACCAAATGAATCCGCTATCTCTGGGGCCACTTTCCTCAAGTTCTGGGATTAAATAATTGGGCCCTGGGAATTTATCAGTCTTTAATCCCATCGATTGGCCCAACAGCATTTCCCTATTAATACCGATTTCCTTCAGTTACTGCCGCATCAGACTTTCAGCTCACTAACATTTCTGGAATGTTGTTATTTGTGAGGGCAGAACCAAGATATGCATTAACTAGTCTGCCATCTCTGCTCCCCATTATAACTTTACTAGTTTGACTGTAAGGAACTGACATTTGTCTTCACTAAATATTTTTCTTTTCACGTGGCAATAGAAGCTTTTCACAAACAGTTTCTAAAGTTTCTTGCAAATGTATTCTTACATTCTATTTTCTCCCCTTTTCAAAATCAATCCTTTTGATCTCCTCTGCTGAAATATAACTACCCCCAATCATCAGGCCTGCTCCTTTTCCTTGGCCAAACAGTATGCCCCTTCCTTAGATTTAATACCATCAAGTTTGCCATTACTTAAAGGATAATAGTGGATAGGCAACATTCCCCAATTGTTCATGGTGTGTAAGCCAGCTATAGCACTGTCGTTTCCTTTATTTAAATACAGATTCCTAGTCTCAGAAACAATTACTTCATTCTCAGTCTTAAACAGAGAATTCTGTCATGTTATGGTCAGTCATCCCCAGGGGAACTTTCACAACTAGACTGCTAATTACTCCTTTCTCATTACACAGAACCCAGTCTAGGATGGCTTGTTCTCTGGTTGGATCCTCAACATAATAATCCAGAGAACCATCCTGTATACACCCCAGGAGTTCCTCCTCGACAGTACTGTTACTGATTTGATTTGCCCAATTCACAAGCAGATTAAAGTCAGCAATAATTACAGCTGCACTTTTATTGCTTGCACTTCTAATTTCCTACTTAATGCCTACCTTAACATTAATATATAGACCCCAAACAGCAGTAATAAGAAACCCCAGTATCGTTTTCTGCCTCATGCTGTTTATAGAATCTGGTAATATGCTAGAATGCTAGTAGAATCAAACAAAGTTTTGTTAAAAAGGTGCAAGTACATCATAACTGTGGTAACTGTTACAGCTCAAGTGTTATTTGAGACGAGTCATCAGGCCTTAATATTAGAAAAAAGCTAAGTGCATCTACCATTTTGTCTTTGGTGTAAGCTTCATTTAGTTTTCTGGAGTATGAATTTATCATTAATAAATGGAGTGCAACTTGATAATTGGCCAAGAATCCTGGTGTATCATTTCTACAAAGCTGTTACAAAAGGACTGCAACACTACCTGTCCGTCCTCCCTGGACTGACCTATCTCCTCCCTACTCCCCTATCTACACTCACCTTTCCAACCACGAAACTAACCCTCCCTCTACTGACCCCTTCTCCCGCCTCCAACGCAAGCCCTCCTCCTGGACACCACCCCAAGGCCTCCTACCCTCCCTCTTCATCTCCAACTGCCGTCGAGACATCAATCGCCTCAACCTCTCTACCCCTCTCAAACACTCCAACCTCTCCCCCGCAGAATGTGCAGCCCTCCACTCCCTCCGCTCCAATCCCAACCTCACCATAAAACCCGCGGACAAGGGAGGGGCAGTCGTAGTATGGCGCACTGACCTCTACGTTGCTGAGGCCAGGCGCCAACTCTCTGACACCTCCTCCTACCGCCCCCTGGATCATGACCCCACCCCCCGAGCACCAAACCATCATCTCCCAAACCATCCACAACCTCATCACCTCAAGTGACCTCCCACCCACCGCCTCCAACCTCGTCGTTCCCCAACCCAGCACCGCCCGCTTCTATCTCCTCCCCAAAATCCACAAACCTGAATGCCCTGGTCGACCCATTGTCTCCGCCTGCTCCTGCCCCACTGAACACTCATCTCCACCTACCTAGACTCCATTTTCACCCCCTTGGTCCAGTCCAGGAACTCCCTACCTACATCCGTGACACCACCCACGCCCTCCACCTCCTCCAGAACTTCCAATTCCCAGGTCCCCAACACCTCATTTTTACTATGGACGTCCAGTCCCTATACACCTGTATTCCCCATGCTGATGGCCTAAAGGCCCACCGCTTCTTCCTGTCCTGCAGAACGGACCAATCCCCCTCCACCGACACCCTCATCCGCCTAGCCGAACTCGTCCTCACCCTCAACAACTTTTCTTTCAATTCCTCCCACTTCCTACAGACAAAGGGGTGGCCATGGGTACCCGCATGGGCCCAAGCTATGCCTGCCTCTTTGTAGGTTATGTGGAACAATCCCTCTTCCGTACCTACACTGGCCCTAAACCCCACCTCTTCCTCCGCTACATTGATGACTGCATCGGCGCCGCCTCGTGCTCCCAGGAGGAGCTCAAACAGTTCATCCAATTCACCAACACCTTCCACCCCAACCTGAAGTTCACCTGGACCATCTCCAACACTTCTCTCTCCTTCCTGGACCTCTCTGTCTCCATCTCGGGCAACCACCGAGACAGATGTCCATTTCAAGCCCACTGACTCCCACAGCTACCTGGAATACATCTCCTCCCACCCACCCTCCTGTAAAAATGCCATCCCCTACTCCCAATTCCTTCGCCTCCGCCGCATCTGCTCCCAGGATGAGACATTCCAATCCCACACATCTCAAATGTCCTCAATTCTTCAAGGACCGCAACTTCCCCCCCCCCGCCCCCCCGCCCCCCCGCCCCCCCAACAGTGGTCGAGAACGCCCTCGACCGTGTCTCCCACAT
>JAHRHZ010000078.1:6788932-6800672 GCA_024137785.1 Ginglymostoma cirratum
GAAGGGTCTAGGCCCGAAACGTCAAGCTTTCCTGCTCCTATGATGCTGCTTGGCCTGTGTTCATCCAGCCCCATGCCCTGTTACCACAAGAGTTTAAACTTTTTTTTCCCCCTCAAAAGATCCAATGTAACCTATCAGGTATTTCCAATATTTTTTATGTTCCAAATTTCCAGTATCTCCAGATTGCCTTCTTGCTGACAATAAGTGATATGTTCAAAACTAATCATTCAGACACAGTTTATTCTTTTATTGCTGATCCTAAAGAAATTTCTTGAAAATTGCAATGACTACCCAGATTCTTGCATAAGCCTAACATCTTAACAGCAGCCCCCTGTTTAAAAGCAAATTCATTTTAAAAAACTACCAGCTGTCAAGTGCTGATGACTAGAATCATCATTGTCCTAACAGCTGGGTGCCACCCTGAAGAAATATCAACTTGAATAAAAGCAATTATTCACAAAACATATGAGATTTCTGAACATATTTAAATTTATGCCACTTTACAACATAAATACTACTAGCACAAATATGGCTCTCAAAAATAAAACAGCAAATGGGAATTATAATCTGGGAAAAAGCAAACTAATGCACTTTGGCAGGGAGAACAGAAGAACTGATTATTCTAATGTACAAAAACTGCAGAAAGGTGAAGCTCAGAGGGATTTGGGGGTCTGAGCACAAATCACAAAATGCATGAATCCAAGTTCAGTGGGTAATGGTGAAGGCAAATACACTGTAGGCCTTTATTTCAAAGGCAAAGGAGTATAATAATAGGGAAGTCCTGAAAAATTACATAAATGGCACTAGTCAGACCACAGCTGGAAAACTGAACATCTTGGTCCCCTCACACAAGGGATGATGTACTGACATCAGAAGCAGCCCAGAGAAGATTCACTATGTTGATCTGAAGTGTGGGGAATTTTTTGATGCTGCAAGGTTATTGTCAGTAGGGTCTGATGATCATTAGAGTTTAGATGAATGAGAGGAGATCTTACTGAAACATGGATGATTCTTAGGAAGCTTGATATCGTAGATGCAGAGAGACTGCTTCCCCTCTTGGGAGGACTTTCGACCAAAACGGCAGAATTTTACAGTAAGTACTCGCCCACTGAAGACAGAGATAAGGAGGGATTTTCTCTCTCAAAGGGTAGTCAGATTGTGGAATTCTTTACTGTAAAGGGCTTTCACAGATGGGGTGTTAAGTATATTCAAAGCTCAAATAGACAAAATTTCTAAATGAGTGAGTGAGGGGTTCAAGCTTTACAGGGATAAATCATTCTCTGCTCCTCCCCAAACTCTACTGCCACCACTGGGGTAAAAATGCAGAGTTAACTCCCTGCTCTCTACTCCCAACTCTGAAGGTACTCTCCTCTCCCTCCTTTGCTTTAACGTACTCACTCGGGCTTTTTGCTACTCTTCACTGCGTGGAGCAGACACATGTACAATGTACAAGTCAGCTCAAACTACTAGAGGAATATCATCAGCACTGCCCCAGCAAAATCATGCAAATCCAACAGCAGTATAAGAACTCCAATATCAGCAATTTCTCTCAGACCAACGTCTTTTATGCTAAAACTTTCTCTACCCTAAACATTTGCAAAGATCAATCGAAAACAAGGCAACGTTAAGCCCAACTGCATCCTCTGCTTGAATAGTCTGCTGTTTGTTAGACAAGGAATACTACTTGAAAACAGCAGCAGAGCCATTTAGGCCCCTTGGATCTGTACCACAGCTAGGATTAAATCCATCTGCTTCTAACCTGAAGACAAGAAAATCAATGAGAGGTAAACACAATGGCTGAAATGTTAGCAAAAAAAAAAAGAAAGCGCTTGACACAGTCACTTAAAAGGAAACCCAAACAGCTTGCAAACTGGTTGCTGACAACTTTTTCTACACATTTTAGAATTTTAAGTTAAAATCGTTAGGCAGATTCTGCATCAGAATATAGTAATGACAGTGTTTAAAAAAAGCAGTAACATGCTTAGTTAGCAACTAAATTCCATGTACATTAAATCCCTTGTAAGACACAACAGGATCCATCATTCGCTTACTGTGGCAAAATCCACAAGAGAAATTAGTTCAGCTTTGTTTACGTCACAAAAAGTTCCAAATCCAAAAGTACACCACGAACCAAATTTAAAACAACTATGGTATGCAGCAGATCAACTAAAGATCAAATTGAACATTATCTGAAATGGTTTTGTATGGATAGAAAAGTTAGAAAATAACGAAGTCTGCTTAATGTAAATTCATGCTTGCAGTCACGTTTATATAATGGGATAACCTAAGCACAGACATTTTTAGGTACAGGATATTTATCTTCAGAAGTCCCAACTTAGACTGATGGCAAATGTGGATTGTAACTAAGTTGTTACAAGTTCTTGCAAAGAAATCACCATCTTAATGCCAAATAAGAAAGGCAAGGTTGAGTCACAGAATTCAGTTTCTTCTAACTAGGGAGGGAGGTGGTTACTGTTTTATACGAGCATGGTATGACTTGAAATAGCATTCAACTTCAAAGCAGCATTTATGATCACATACAGGATCATGTTCTAAACAAGTCCAAAAATATGATATCAAAACATCGTAGAAATAAAAGGTGGAGCACATGCCTAACAAATTTCTAGGATGCACCAAAAGACAGGCAGTTGCACATAATCAATTCTGATCAAACTTGTTAATATGAAGAGTGAAAGTATAATACAAGATTAGGTAATTATTAGGAAATGAAGATAAGTGGCATCTCCCTGTTTGACCATAATTAAGCCATCTCATAGCTCAACATGAGACCGACAATTGCTTCTTACTACACATCATAGCAGATCCATGGAATACCCAAGAGCAGTTACAAATTCACTACAGTGCTATCTTAATACAGCTTCTCCAGGAACTGCAGTTCTATATGGGACAGTCAAGCATTCATCTGTGTAGCAGAGATTGCAGACACCATTAAAAGAATAAATTTCATGAGTTGTCAAGGTAAACCCAATCACCGCTTCAATAGCAAAGCGTTTAATCCTGCTGTGAACCAGAGTTCCCGGTAACACTCGGAACAAAAAAAAGTTACTTAGCTGCTCTCCGTTGTATCAAGCATACAGATATGCATCCCATGCCAAAGGTCAAACATTTAGAAATAAAAGCTCTTGACATTCTTTCAACCTTGAAAGATGACGATTTGCTTGACCCCTTGCTAGAACTGGCTGCAAAATTCACAATGATACAGCTGTGTTGCTGGAAAGGTACCATATACAGCAGTCACAACTATCACTACCCACACAAACTTTCCTAAATTGCAAAACCAGAGCTTTGCACAGAATGCTATTCACCACTGCACAGAGAATGGCAGAAATTGTCCTCTACAAATTGAACGAATCCAACTACAGAAGAAATATATGAAGAGAAAGAGATTACGGAAGACATCCATGGACTCCATTTACACGGCTCGCTGCCGCAGAAAAGGCTGTCAACAAAGACCCACCGAACCCGGGTAATGATCTCCTACAGCGCCTTCTGTCAGGCAGAACATACAAAAGCCTGATCATACACCAAGAGGTTCAGGAACAGCTTCTTCCTGGCATTCTTAGACTGAATTGACTCTCTAGCCTCAAATAATGTTGGTCTTGCTAGCAGCCAGCACACACCTTGTGCAATGCAACCTGTATGCCTCCAGGTCTTTTTACAACCTCTGATCTGTACATCCTTGCTTACTGCGATCTGCCTGTAATGCTCATAAACAAAGCTTTTCACTGTAGTTCAATACATGTGACAATAAATCAATGTAGGTTTCTTACAGTCAGAAATTGGGAAATAATGGGAAACAAAGGATTGAAAACATTAATTTCCCAGAAATGTTAGGGAACCAAAAGGTCTAGTGAGTGGGAGGTTTTGAAGAAAATCAGCGTTCACAAAACAACAAAAAAAAGTGTTAGAAAATTTACGGGATTATCCAGGACCTGATAACTTGCACCCGAGTATGAAAGGAAGTGGCCCTGGTAATACTAGACGCACTATGGTCATCTTCCAAAATTCTACAGGCTCCTCCAGAGGGTGAGGAGTACAACCTCATTATTTAAGTAAAGAAAGGAAAGGAGAAACTGAACAAAGCTACAGACCAGTTAGTCTAACATCTGTAATGGGGAATATGCTAGACAGTCTATTATAAAAGATGCAATAACAGAACACTTGCAAAGCATTAACAGGATTGGACAAAATCAGCAAGGGTTTAATAAAAGACAAATAATGCTTAACAAGTTTACTACAGCTTTGAAGATCTAACTAATAGAATAGATAAGGGAGAAGCAATGGATGCTTTATACTTGAATTTTTTTTTTAAAAAAAAAGTGTGCTTTTAGTAAGGGCTCACACAAGAGGCTAGTGAGCAAAAATCAAAGCACATGGGGTCGGGGTAACAAAGATACGGGTTGAGAATTACTTGATGGAAAGGAAAGAGCAAGAACAAAAAAATAAATAAATAAAATTAAAAGTCGGTCTTTTTCCAGGTGGCAGGAGGCGACTAGTGCCATTCCACAGGGATCAGTGCTTGGGCCCCAACTATTCATGATATTATAGATGACTTGAACGAAGGAACAAAGAGCAAATTTTTCCAAACTTGCTGACATCAGAAAAGGTAGGTCAGGTGGAGAGGTGAGGCAGTGGTGAGGCAGCTTCAAGGTGATCTCTGCAAATTGAGTGAATGAACATACATATGGCAGATGGAGTTTAACATGGACAAATTGCAGTTTATACACGTACGTGAAAAACAAAGGCAGATATTATTTAAATGGCAATATATTGGAAAATGTGGATGTTAAAAAGGGATCTGGGTGTACTTTCACTGGGTGCTGTACAAGGATATAGGTAGACACATCAAGCACTTAGGAAGGCAAATGATATATTGTCCTTCATTGCAAAAGCACGAGTGTTTGCAAGTAAGAATGTCATACAAGGCTTGGTGTGACCATACTTGGAATGTTACGCACAGTTTTGGTCTGCCTACCCAGAACCTTTGTGCCATAGGAGAAGCACAACAAAGGCTCATTTGGCTGTTATTGGGGATGGCAGAACTGTCCACTGAGGAGATTGGTTTGATAGGACCTGTATTCATGAGTTTAGAAGAATGAGAGAATCTGACTGAAATGTTTCAAATTCTGTCAGGACTAGACAGACTACTTGCAAACAAAATGCTTCCCCCTGGTTTGGGAGTCTAAACCCAAGGGTCACAGTATCATCTAGGGTTGAGATGAAGAAACAATTCTTCACGCAGAGGGTGGTCAATTTATGAAATGTGCTACCACAGAAAGCTGTGTAAGCTGGGTCACTAAGTATGCAAGAGCAAGTCTAAAACATTTTTAGATATTAAAAAGGCATCAAGGAATGAGAACAGAGAGCAGGAAAATGGCTTTGGGATAGAGGACCAGCCATGAACAGATCAAATGGCAGAGTAGGCTTGAAGGGCTGAATGGTCTACTTCTGCTCCTAGTGTCTATGTTTCTAAACGACAGTGTTCAAAGTAAGTAACTATGCATGTAGAAAAAACACAGGAGAATTCTTAGGTAATCTTAAAGGATCAAAGCTGTAGAATTTGCTGTATCTGAAGAATAAGGGCCAAAGTTAGCAATAATTTAAAGATACAATATTTTCAACAAAAGATAAAGGAGTTAAATTATGCAACTTATACGGTATTTAAACTCTTTGATGATGAAAAGAAAAAGTCTTACAAAGGCTTCAGGATATAAACACATTAAGAAGAGGGACAAGAATAAAAAAGGGACTTGGTTAAACAAAGAAACTGTTGATTGTTCTGACAGTAGAATGAAAAGTATTTTCCTGGCCTAAGATCTCAATGATAGCTATAACAATTCCATTGCATAACACTAAAGAAAACAGTGGCAGAAAATCCTATCACAATTCTTGACAAATATTCCTGGACTTTGGAGTAACTAACCACCCAACATTTCAGCTTTTGACAAGCAAACCAAACAAAACAGAAGAGTCTGAAAACATACAATTAACCTTCAGGCTCTGCATTTAAACAATTCAAACATTAAAACTGCATGCTGTACCGCCATAATTTCAACCTTACATGTGTACAATTTTGCTATCATTGCTCTGTTTGAATAGTTTGAAAATAAGAAGTTTGCATTGTGAAATGCTGACATCAGGAAAAAAATGTTTTTATTGGATTTAAAATCAATATTGTTTATTTGGATTTTAAATCAAAATTGCTTATTTGGATTTTAAGTTCCTACCCTGAAGCCCGATGCTATACTATGTACAAGATGCTTTGAACCATCGATGCCTGAATGACCACAGTAACAATTCCAGGTACGTGGCCAACTCAAGTCAATTTCAGTACACTCAGCTTTCATGTCACAAAATAAGTAGAAACCAACAAAATCTAACCAACTGACAAGTTTATCTGAATTATAAAACAGCTATATGAATTAAGTTTGCAATATCCAAATGATAAAATTAATATAATATATTAAGCCATGAAAAAAGTTTAACTTAGAAGTCCTGCCAACATCTTTCAGAACCAGATAAGTCAGACTAAAAACTGTTGCAAGGTGAAAAAATTGAATCATACTGTAATCCAGCTTGATGCGCATGTACATTTTCCAGTGATGGCTTTTTTGTTGGTTAACAAAATTATTTGAATTTTTTTGGTAAAAACAACAACGTTTAGCTTTTCCACCCGTCTCCTGTTCCTTTTAAAACTGTATTCATGTACTTGACCTTCAGACAAAAAGTTTGTTTTCAATTCTATTAAAAAATGCTCATAGCAGAAAGCCCGTTAACAGCAAAATAATTCATGTTATTTTCAGCTCTGAAATCTAATCATGGAAAAATTGACTAAAGTTAATCAAGTCCACACTATAACCATTTATAGGCCAACTGTCCCTTTTCAACAGTACTGTCATTCCTCGACATATTATTTTACAAATAGATACTAAAGCACAGACCCTTTGGAATGCAAGTCACAGGCATGCCCACAGGGTTCATGTGGTTTTTATGATTCAAAAGATAATTCTTCCTAGGAACTTGGACTAACCACTGCAGTCTATCGTAACATAGCCAAATATGGGAATATTGGTACAAAGCACCGAAAAGGCTCAGGACTGATTCAGTATTACCAACGTTCAAGTACTGCATTACCAATCAATCATTCTCATCTAAAGACCAGAAGGTGGCTTCAGTATCTTTTTTTTTAAAGGATGTATAAATCAAAATAACCAAAATTAAACTTTCCAAAAGGGATATAAATTGAAATACCCTTACCATCAGAGCATATTAATCAATTGTTTTTAACAGTGATCTTTTACTGGTTTTTGGAATCTGGTTACGATCAAATTACTCAGTCCACTCAATTTATTACAAATGTAGTATTATTTCTACAATGGATTATATTAAATAGTAATGCTGAATTATCCAGGTCTATTCTTTGTAGAATTACATCACTTCTGCAATCTGAAAAAGAGCTACATAGCACCAGTGTTAAGGTGAAACCAAGCATCAATCCATCAACTTGGACAAATACTTCAAATCTGTCTTTACTAGGGAGAAGGACGTTTTTGGGCAGACCAATGCAAGAAGCGAGATGGTATTGGAGAGTTTGGTAGATTTAAAACTGGGCAAACTTCTAGGTCAGGATAAGATCTATCCCAGACTACTGTGGGAGACAAGTGAGGAAACAAGGGCCATGACCCAAATTTTTATATTGTCTCTAGCCACAGGGGAGGTGCCAGAAGACAGCTAATGTGGTTCCACTTCAGGAAGGGTGGTGGAGATAGACTAGGGAACTATAGACCAGTGAGTCTAACATCAGTGGTAGGCAAACTAAAGGAGGAGAAAACTAATGTCCATTTAGAGCAGCAAGATTTGATCAGGTATAGTCAGCATGGCTTTGACAGAGGGAGGTTATGCCTAACAAATATGGTGAAAGTTTGAGGAGTGACTAAGTGTTTCGATAAGGGTAGGGCAGTTGATGGAGTTTACATGGATTTCAGCAAGGCCCTTGTTCAAAAGAAGTTCCACATGGGAAACTAATAAAGAAGGCAAAACCACATGGGATCCAGGGTAACATGACAAGTTAGACCCAAAACTGGCCGAGTGACAGAAGACATGAGAGTAGTGGCAAAAAGTTATTGTGCAACTGAAGCCCAGTGTGCAATGGCATACCTAAGGGATCAGTGCTGGATCCCTTATTTTTTGTGATCGAGGAAAGAAGGTGAGCACAAACACATTGGTTTGAACAGATCAGTGGTCACCATAACACAGGAAGGTAATGACTGCACTGAAAGGAGTACAAAAGATTCATCATGATATTGCCTAGGATTGGAGCATTTCAGTTACGCAGGGTCTGGGTGTGCTTGGGTTCTGTTTTTTGAAGCAGAGAAGGTTGAAGGGGGACCCGATAGAGATGTACGAGATGAAGGGTATGGAAAGTGTAAATAAAAAGCATGTTTCCCTTACTTGAAGGGTCAAAAACAAGGTGCATAATTTGAACATGAAAGCCACTATGTTTAGAGGGGATTTGAGAAAAATGTTTTCACCTAAAGGATGGAGGTGGTCTGTAACGCACTGCCTGGTAGAGTCACTGAGGTGGGAAACCTCATGGGAGAATCATAGAGTCATACAACACAGAAACAGACCAGGCCAAACAATCCCAACTAAACTAGTCCCGCCTGCGTGCTCTTGGTCCATATTACTCCAAATCCTTTCTTCAGCACCTGTTGAGTAGCTTGAAATCTCTACTGACAGCCACTACTTATCCAAACGTTGTAATTGTACCCACATCCACCACTTCCTCAGAAAGTTCATTCCACACGCAAACCACTCCGTGTAAAAAAATTTTCCCCATGTCTTTTTTAAAATCTCTCTCACCTTAAAAATGTGCTCCCTAGCCTTGAAATCCCCCATTCTAGGGGGAAGACAATGACATTAACTATCTATACCCTTCATTATTTTATAAACTTTTATAATGTCACCTCTCAACATCTTATGCTCCAGTGAAAAAAAGTCCCAGCCTATCCAGCCTTTCTTTTTAACTCAAACCTTCCATACCCAGCAACATCCTGGTAAAGTCTCTTCTGAACCCTCTCCAGCTTAATAATGTTCTTCCTATAACTGCTTAGATGAGCACTTGGAAGGTCAGAAAATTCATGGCTATGGGCTTATCAGTTACCCAGTTCATTCCCTGTAGCTGACTAAGCAAAGCACTGTACAGCCTAGCGCTGCAGAAGGCACATTTGACTCAAATTCTGTGCTGAACTGGTTTTCATAGCCACGAGTGTGTGGGAAATGGAGGATGCATTATCCTCACTAAAAGGAGAAAAAAAAAAATCCATTCCTCGTCACTGAAAAAAATACCCGAGTATATCAGAGGAGATGATGATTGAGTGCAATTATGAGCACAAATGCTCACTGTTCCGACATACACATGATCAGCCCTAGTTAAGATGAGGATATGAAGGCCTACTAACACAGAACCGTATCCCAGGAATCAGCATTTGAAAAAATATTTAAAAAGCTAAATCTCACATTACTGACAGCTAAAATGTTATGAAATGTTGAAGGGGCTTTCCCCCTAGACATCTGAGCTCATGCTCAGAGAAGCAGTATCGCTTTGAACCAAGGTCCCTTATTCCAGAAGCTATTGTGGTGTTGGATACTGGAAGCCTCATTTTCCAGAAGACAAAATTAGATTCCATCATAAAATGTTGTTTCACTGGCAACCACCTGACCTTATTTACAAATTAACTAAGTGCAATCAGAAAATTCTATGCACCATAAAGAGAGTTCTTTTCTTAAAAAGGCTCTTATTGTAAAGCTACAAAAAACTAAAACAATCAATAATCCAATATTTATTTCTCTATTGTCCCATACTTCCAACAAATTGTTTTAGGGAAAAGCAAAATCCTAAAACAGTTATTTATATAAATGATTTGGAAGCAAATATAGAGGGTATGGTTAGTAAGTTTGCAGATGAGACCAAATAGATGGTGCAGTGGACAGCGAAGGAGGTTCTCTCAGAACAAAAAAGGACCTTGATCAGATGAGCCGAGGAGTGACAGATGGAGTTTAATTTAGATAAATGTGATAACCGTTCTTCTCTGTAGAAGGAAAAATCAGTGCCTGTCCGTAGAGATTTCAAGCTGCTCAACAGACGCTAGTGAAATACAAGAACACCGACAATGGATAGGAGACAGAATGCTTTATCTACCTCATGTCTCGAGATGCAAAAACTAATCAAATCTCCAGTAAGGGTGTCCTACAAATGCAATTGACCACATTTATTAGACCTTAATTATGTTATGAGCAGTCAAGATGCTGCGATCAACTACCAGTTTTCTACTAGTTCACTGGCATAGAAGCCAATTTCCCTTTACTACAAATAGGTTACCCCCATAGTCAACAAATTAAATGAAGCTAAATTAAATCTAAAACTTCACTACATCATTTGATTACTACATCCATGAGCACAACATTTTGTTACAGTAGAAGATTCTTGATTCACAATCCATTGCTTCAATCTACATGAATGGAAACAGGTATTTTAAATGAAAGTATGGATTATTTCAGATTTCCAGAATACTCAAATAGCTATCCCAAGCCAGACACAAAACAATAATTTCAAACAGTATTTCAAGAATTGGAAATAACAGCTTCAAACACTAACTAGATCTAAATTTGAGTTATCTAGTGTTTGATCTAAGCATCATTCTTTAAAATTCACCCTTGAGCTGGCAACGCAGCTATTCATTGCCCATTTTTGGTATCCCTCAAGAAATTTGTGGTGGACTTTCTTCTTAAACCATTTCAGAGTTAAATCAAGTCATCAAAATGCTGAAACGGTACTTTCATTAGTGGAGATACTGTGTTCACAGAAGACAGCCAAACTGCTTGTAATCTTCACAGAAAAAGATAAAATAGATTAGCTGGTGTCTGCAGCCAGAAAAGATTACAAGAAAGAAGAGGACTAATAACAATGTGCAGGTTATCTTTAATCGAGATTTGCACATGTCAAATTTTATTGTTTCCTCAACTCAAGAAATAACACAGGCTCTAATCTGCAATACAGGTGTCAGCCTTGGTTTTATGGCAATACTTGCATTGACGAGGCACAAAGTTATTTTTCTTTCTCGCTGGGACTTCAAGGCCAAAATAAAGTCTAAAAATTGGATCAGCTCATCAAGAACTCTACCTGAAAAGAGAGAGCATTAAGGTTTGCATGCTGAACAAAGATGAGTAGCCAGGATCCAAGCATATGCTCATCAAAATTTCCAAGTCAAGTTCAAATCTAGTTTAAAAACGAGAAGAACCGAGGGTGCTGTAAATCAGGAACAAAAACAGAAGTTACTGGAAAAGCTCAGCAGGTCTGGCAGCATCTGTGAAGGGAAAAAAAAAGATCAGTATACACTTTGGGTCTGGTGACCCTTCCTCAGAACTCCAATCTAGCTTATGGTCTTAAGTAACGACTAAAGTGTTGGAGAGGGAGCAAGAAAAGAAAGTTAAGTTAATTAATACATTTTTTTGTCAGAATAAGTTACCAATATACTTGATAAAGCATCAAAGAAACTAAGTGTGAAACATATGCCTTTGTTGTTGGGGGGCGGGGGTGTGAAAACACACACTGTTCCCTCTTCATTTTTTTTTAAAAAGAAAAAGCCATGTCTGCTACTTTGATCGTTGGTGCATTCAATCACTTCAGGTTTCTGGCACTGTTGCTTTCCAAAAAAAA
>JAHRHZ010000078.1:6801072-6842402 GCA_024137785.1 Ginglymostoma cirratum
GCTTGTTATCTCGGATTCTCCAGCATCTGCAGTACCTTTTATCTCTCCTACCTGTCAAGTCCACTTTGCCTCAAGTCCACCATTACATTAATTGACTAGCTTTGGGATGAGTCAATACACACGAGACATGGCACAAGGAAAATGTCGCATACCAAGTGAAACCGTTTGACTATCATATCTGGGTGCTAAATGGAATGCAATCAAGCCAAAAACCTTCAAGCCCTGCATCAAGAAAAATTAAGTCAGACATTTCGAAATAGAAAGATGCAACCCTGCTAAATTCTTGTTTGGGCAGAGAGAAGCAAGCATGAGGTGAGAGAGAGGGCACAAAAGGGAGGGGAGCTGAAGAGAGGAAGGTTGATGGAAGGAAAGGGTTGCTTATTAAGGGGACATGAGCCTAGCTTCTTGAGGATGTTACGAGCAGAGTTAGAGGAGAAACCAGTATTGATGTATTTGGATTTTTAAAAGCCTTCTGATAAAGTTCCACATAGGGGGTTAGCAAACTTCAAGTGCATTTGACAGCATGAACTAATGACTTGCTAAAAAATAAAAAGTAGTAATAAATGGATCATTTTCAGGTTAGCAGGCTGTGACTCATGGGATACTGCATGGATCAGTGCTTGGATCTCTGCTGTTCACAAAGCTAGACTAACAATTTGGACCTGGAGGCCAATTAGAATATTTCCAAGTTTGTAGGTAAAACAAAAGTTGGAGGGAATAGGAGTTACGAGGAAGATGTAAAGAGGCGTCAAGGGAATTTAGACAGCTTGAATGAGCGGACAAGGGCACAGCAAATAGAGTTATTAGTGTGGATAAGAGTAAAGCTAGCCACTTTTTTTTGTGGGGGTAGGGGAAGAAATCAGAAGTGTGGAGTATTTCTTAAATGGTGAGGTATTAGTAAGTTGGATGCCCAAAAGGACCTAGGTGTCCTTGTTCATAAGTCACTGATACTTACTGTGCAGGTGATTCAGAAGGCAAACAAACAAACAAACAAACAGTCTGTTAGCTTTTGTACAGGAACGAATCAGTCATCTTTCAACTGTATGGTACTACAGATGTGAAGTGTTACATACCTTTCCTATCCCCTTGCCTAATGAAGGGCAGGTACTTGCAAACTGGCCTGTACAAGAGATATGAGACACACTTCTGGAACAGATGAGACTAAAAGCAGTATCTGAGGTAGGGACACTACCACAATAACACAACAGCCCTCCAAAGGATATAATTTTGGCACAGTTGGTGAGTACCAAGAAATACATAATCTTGCAAAGCAAATAGGTAATTTGACCCAAGTATGTTCTCTGTCCAAAGGATATTCACTTGAAGGGAGTGCAGAGGTTCAGACTAAACTCTTGAATGGGGGCACTGCCTTGAGAGAGATGGAGGAGACGAGGCCTACATTCCCTGATGCCCACTCTGCCCTCCCTGCAAACACGCACACACAAATCTATGGGGTGAATTTGTATCTGCACATACATTCCATTTTGTTCAAACAGCACAATTTATACGCAGTCCACATGGCCTTTTATAAATTCTTACTTTAGAAATAAAACCAAGTCTGACTCCAAACCAAAATACAACAGATTCTAAACAAAGGCCTCACAACTAACATGCATTGTCTGACCCAAAATGTCACCTCTTCTCGACGCTGATAAAACCTTTAGTGCTCTCAGGGCAGTGACTTAAATCCCTGAATTTCTTTCACATAGAAGGTTTTAATGTCTAACATGTATAACTGATTAAAGATTTAACAGCATCTTAGATTTGTCTAATACATCCTCAATAGTGTGACCCTTTTAACTTCTACTTATAAATCCTTTGTCTGATACCACCTCTCTCTCTGACACCTGAAGCAGCAAGGCTCTGAAAGCTTCTGTTTTCAAATAAACCTGTTGGGCTATAACCTGGCATCTTGTGATTTCTAATCTGTACTCTCGTTCTTTGCTGCAGAGCATTATGTTATAGGATCATCTAAATTTCTTGCTGCATCCCACACTTCAGTTGCTTCCTGTACCATGGTGCTGCAGGCAGTTTGGTCACCCATCCCGCAGTCCTCCTCCTCATCCAAACAAGCTGAGACAACCTCAAAGCTCTTCAGCAATTTCAAAGGCTGATACTCCTGCCCTCTAAGTCTTCTTTACCTTCCTCACTCACAGTAACCCCTTACTGTAGCTGACCACCAACCAAATGAGAAGATCCTATCCGTATAGCTAACTAATACAAGGAAAGCTTGGGACCAAGTGCGATTTAGAACACTAAAGCATGTAACAGGAGAATTGTTCGAAGATAGTTTAACTGCTTTTATGGTCATGTAATCTAATTCACAGACTTCAGTATTACTTTCAAACAGCAGACTGGACCAAGTTTGTGCCTACAATATAGCTGTTTGTAGTATACCACATTTGCAGTGTGCAGAAAACTTACAGCAGAGGAAAAAATAATCAAGCAGTTTCAATCATTCTGAAACTTACTCACTGAAAACTGCCACAGAATTTTCCCAGTGGCTATAATGAAATCTTTCCAAACTCTGCAAGATTGTTGGTTGAATCCAAGGCTGTTAACATATTCAATAGCTAGATGAAAAGCAAGGGGTTTAAGTGGTATGAGAACCTGGTAAGTAAATGTGATTAGCGATATTCCCACAAGTGGAGGCTAAATGCGACAGAGAACATACTTGGGTCAAATTACCTGTTTGCTTTGCAAGATTATGTATTTCTTGGTACTCACCAACTGTGCCAAAATTATTTCACTTTAGGTTTTCTGAAATGCCAAAGCAGCATCTCGACAACAATTTTCACAGCAATGTTTCACAAACCAAAACGTATTGCAAAACTGTTCATTTCTTTAGTTCAGAATTACCTACCAATACTACTTCATACACTAGCAAGGATTTTGATTAATTTATTCCTAAATTTCAAAATGAACGAACAAAGTGCTAACTATTCATCTGACGCTCAGGTTTGAAAACATGCCAGCTGGCACATTTTGTAATGCCTGGAATTTTCAAAAGCATCTAAAGTGCCATAAAATACATAGCCAACACAGCTTTTGCATTTTTGTGCAGCAACATCAGCAAAGGAATGAGGAGCACTTGTCAACCTACCAGATTTTTAAACTTTTATTCTTAGCTCCAATTGGCTGCATTTAGAAAGACTTTGCAAAATCAAGAAAATCAAGAGACTTTGCAGCAAGCACAGGTATTTACTAAAATGGTAGCAGGGATTTTATTTTGAGAAGGGCAGGAGGAGGAACGAGCACGAACAAAGTGAGAAGAGGGTGCTGGAGACCCTGAGCCAAGATGGGGAGTATGAGAGAAATCTCGGTCTCCTCAGTGCACACAAGAAATACCACAGACAGATTTAATAGACGCGTGCAAAGTCAGTTTTCAAAGAATAGTTTGGGAAAAACATTTTTTGACCAAACAGAGGGTTTAAACCTAAAAGAGACATAGTTAAAATGATTGGTCAAAGGCCAAGAGATTAAGAGTTCTCTTTATTAAGCAAGTTACAGAGTCAGAGTCATACAGCAGAGAACCAGACTCTTTGGTCCAACCAGTCCATGCCGAACATAATCCCAAACTAAACAAGTTCCACCTGCCTGCTCCTGGCCCATATCCCTTCGAGCCTTTCCTATTCATGTTATTATTGTTTAGAGAACAGACTCGAAAATTCTTAAGAATAAAAAGTTCAGTGAGCCTGCAAAGGCTGGAAAGACCAAATGGCCTTTTGTCCTGTATTCTTTTCTAAGTAAATACTCAAATTTTAAATTTTTAATGACCATTTCAGGGTTCTCTTCAAAGAGATTTAGAATGTAGTAGAATCTCTATAACTCACTGCAATCTTTCAGGAGTTTTACACCAAAGTAAGGAGTACCCTGAAGCACACACTGATGATTTATCTTCAGATCCCTGTGTCTGCCATCCCTAAAAGCATGTTATCCTTAGCACAATATCATCATCACTTAAACGATTCTTTCACGAATCAGCAAGTAACATTCAGTTGGATGAATGTTACGTGTCACTTCGGGCATGCTGATACATAGATCTAAACGATGCTTGGTCTGGGAAGACAGCATAGAACACACAGCATACACCGTATCAGCTGTGGATCGTGTGCCCAAGGTGTCTGAAACATGAAGGTCTGTTGGGTAAAATTCTAATCCACTCAAAAGAAAGGAGATATTTTGCTGCTTGCTCTTCAATAACCATTCCTACTAATGGGTTGTAAATATTAAAAACAATGTTGAATAATCCTCAATATAAAGGTCAACTGCAAAAAGCAAGCAAAATCAGGAGGTGGATAGTCATTTTCATTTATACTGATACACATCCTATATCCCAACTGCCAAAAGACCACCAGTAATAATATTTTGTGTGAAATGATTATCACAGGTTCTCATGGTAGTGATTGGTTTCCTTTGCAGGGTGATGATTTACCAATTTTGTTATAATTGTTACAAATCCAACACCAGTTAGTCCAGAGTTTTGAATACCCAGTATCAATGTAGATCAGGTGCAGCCCAGGATGTCCAAAACATGATGATCTGTTAGGTACAATTCTAACATGCCTCAGAGCATTGAGAAGTTTTCATTTTTTGGGTGTGGGTGGGGTAAGAAAAACCAAGAGAACTACAAATGCTGTAAAGCAGAAACAAAAAATGAGAGAGATTGCTGGAAAAGCTCAGCATGTCTAGTAGCTGTAACTCATCTAAACACTACTTCTTGACATCATCTCAAAATACATAAATTTTCTCTTTTGCTGACAAAACCCACCTCTAAACCTCTCCACCTGATCAGATAACAAATTGTTTGGTTAACATCCAGTATTGCATGAACAGAAATTTCCTCCACTTAACTCAGTCAGAAATTCTATTTCTTAACCACCAATTCCATCATTCTCCCTCGTAAGTGCCCAAGACGACACTATTTGCAGTGTCAACTTTGAGCATGGATGAAATTTAAAGCATGTATCTGTGCCATTAGACCATCAATTTCCACATCAGTCACAATGTCCATATCCATCCTGCCTCAGCTCTTCTGCTGAAATTCTCATCCGTGTCTTTGCTCTCTGTAGACTTGACTTGAAACTCTTGCCTGGCCTCCCACATTGCAGTGTGCTATGATCATTCAAAACTGTTGCTCATGTCCTAACTCATTCTGTATTCCATGCAGCCATCCTGGCATAAGTGACCTATACTGACTCCAGGTTGAACCATGCCTCAAATTACAAATTCTCATTTTCATATTCCTTCCTAGCTTTGAACCTCCCTTTCTCAACCCCCACCACTGACATCTGTACTCAATCTCCAACCTCTTAGAATCACTCAAAGAATGATAGCCATTCCTTCAGATACTTAAGTCTTAAGTTCTGGAATTACTTCCCTACATTTCTCCATTACTCTACCATGCCTTCCCCAAGACACTCCTTTAACTTACTTCTTTGACCAAGTTCACCCCTTAGTTCTTAGCCATTTGACTGAATAGCGTGTGTCACAGTGTCATATTCGGTTTTATGATGCTGTGAAGTGCCTCAAAACAGAATTACACTATGCAAATTCATAGAAGCCCTACAGTGTGGAAGCAGGCCATTCAGTCCACACTAACATTCCAAAGGGCTTCTGATCGAGACCAATCGCCCCCATCCATTTAACCCTGCATTTCCCATAGCTAACCCACCTAAGCTACACATTCCTAGACACTATCGGCAATTTAGCTTGGCTAATCCACCTAACCTGCACATTTCTGGACTGTGGAATGAAACTGGAGCACCCAGAGGAAACTCTCAGACTTGGGAAGAATGTGCACAATCCACTCAGACACAGTCACCCCAGGCTGGAACTGAACCAGGTCCCTGGCACCATGAGGCAGCACTACTAACCACTGTTGGTTAGCACTGTGCACCTAAATTGAAACAATGGGGCTTATATTTGTTTCCACCAGGCCTATTCAACTTGAGTTTTGGCAATATGTTGTTGACTGTAGAAAATCATCAATTCAGTAGACGACAAAAAGGGCAGCAGTGTAAATAGACCCTGAAAAGTTGTTCTAACTTGAACAAACATCTAGATCTAACTGAACTGCTAATGAATTGAGGATTTTCCACAATCAACATGATATCATTGCTAAAAGCTAAAAGAATTCTGAGACAAAAAAAAAAATCACCTCATTCCACCCGTATGATTTGAACTCTTGGTCCGGAGAATTTATTCCTCGTTACCTTATTGTCCACCCACAACATTTCTATAGAACTACATCACAGAATCCCCAGAGTGTGGAAACAGGACATTCAGCCCATCAACTCTGCACCAACCCTCCAAAGAGCATCCCAAACCACCTACCACTGTAACCTTGCATTTCCCATTGTTAAACCACCTAGCCTGGGCACGATGGGCAATTTAGCATGGCCAATCCACCTAACCTGCAATCTTTGGACTGTGGGAGGCAAGTGGGGCAGTGGAAACCCACACAGGGAGAATGGGCAAACGTTTATATGGAGCTTGCACAAAGGTGGAATCAAACCAGGGTCCCTGGCACTGAGGCAGCAGTGCTAACTACTGTGCCATTGTGCTGCCACCGAAGTGCCTATTTCTGAATAAAGACTTTGGATTAAGGGGGGTATGGTGTTAGTTTGAATATTAGCAGTAATCTATTTTGGCACATATTAAAAGTATAGGTTGTTATAATTAGCTGTTTTCTTATTTATTGATGGAACCTGGGGAGATTTTTGTTTTGTCCTAGATGGCAGAAGTTGAGCAAATTAATCATCTCAGTGATTCAATTTGTGAAATGTATAAAAAGGTTGTGAAATAGTAAGGTTCAATATCTAACATACTCTTCCCATTTCTGTCTCCAGAAAGCTTTGGGGCCTCTGCAGAAATTTTGAATGCAGAAAATGGAACATTAAACTTGAAATTACTTTAATTGGTAAAGGATAAAAAGGAACAGATATTAGTTTCTCCTGCTACAAAATAAGGTGACACTGAAAGCAGCCATAACTGTCCTACAGATGGAGGTGGTACCCCAGACTGATTTATAAAATTTGTAAAGGTAAAGGCGTTATCAAGGAGTTTTAAAAAAAGTCCTGCATAAGCTGAAGAAAAATCAGATAATTAACATGTAGATAGAGAAAAGTTAAAGGCTTCGCAGACTGAATAAGAGGTTAGGTAGAATGTTTTAAAAAACCACCAAAAATCTGGAACGCACTGCCAGGGGTGGTGGTGGAAGCAAATACAGTAGGATTGTTTAAAGGGTCTTTTAGGCAAGCATGTGAATATGTAAAGAACAGAGGGATAATGGACCAAGGACAGGCACAAGGGATTAGATTAATTTGGCGTCATGTTCGATAATATCGTGGGCCAAAAGGGGGCCCACTCCTGCACCATGCGATTCTATGTTCTCTATGTTCTAAGCAGCAATCTTCGGATTACTTCTGGTGCCAAGTTCTACAAAGGGGTGCTTTCTAAGTAAGAGTGGAAGTGGAAAGATAGAGGAGGATGACTCTGAATCAGAAAGGAACAAGTTAATTAGGTAGGAAACTCCAGCCCAAGTAAGAGAATGAAGCAACTCTGAAGAATTCAACTGCATTTATTTCAATGCGAAAGGTCTTACAGGCAAGGATGAAGAACTTTGGGCATGTATGGGAACCTGGGACTGGAACATCACAGTTATTACAGAAACTAGTCTGGAGGGAAGGACAGCACTGGCAGTTCAATGTTGGGGTTTTGGATGCTACAGGAAGAATAGAAAGAAAGAGATGAGAGGAGGGGGAGTGGCATTTTTGATTAAGGAAAACAATACTGGTGTAATTAGAAAAGACATTTAGTGATGGGTTGAAGTTAGAAATAAGAAAAGGGACGATCACCATGATGGGATTGTACTATAATACCACCACCAAGCCCCACCCCCATCAATAGTTAAAGGGAAATCGAGAAGCAAATATGTAGAGAGATCTCAAATATATGTAGGAATAATAGTTCAGAGGCTTTATGTTCCTGTTCAAGTGAGGCGCAAGTCTGGTAAGATTAGGGAACAATGGATGAGTAAAAGATAGATTCTAGTCAAGAATAAATAAAATCATATTAGATACAGACAACTGGGATCAACTGAATCTCGAAGAGTATAGGGGCATTCTTAAGAAGGAATTCAGGAAGGCAAAGAGGGGATGAAACAGCCTTGGCAGATAAAGGTTAAAGATAACCCAAAAAATTCTACAATTACACTAAGAGCAAGACAGCAACTAGGGAAAGGAGGACCCCTTAAAGATCAACAAAGTTGTCTCTGTGTTGAGATGGGAAAGAAATTAAATGGAGATTTTGCTTCAGTTTTTGCTGTTGAGAAAGAAATGGAGGCTAGATAACGCAGGGAAATAAATATTGATGATTTGAAAACAATTCACATTGCAGAAGAGGAAGTGCAAGAGGCATTAGAAAACAAAGGTGGATATATCTCCAGGATCTGTTCAAATGTACCCCATGGCGTTGTGGGAGGTTGGAGAGGAAACTGTGCGGTCTCTGGCAGAAATATTTGTATCATCTATAAACACAGGTGAAGTACTAGAAGAACTGGAGGGTGACTAATGTGCCATTGTTTATAAAGACTGTAAAGAGAAGCCTGAAAATCACAGACCTGCGAGTCTGATTTCTGGTGGGTAAGCGATTGCGAGTGATTCTGAAAGATAGGATTTTCATGCATTTGGAGAGGCAAGGAATAATTAGGGATAGTCAGCAAAATTTTGCACAAGAAACATAAAATGTCTCAAGCTTGACTGAGCTTTTTGAAGAGGTGACAAAAAAAGACTGAAGGCAACACAGTGGTAGACACTGTCCATACGGACTTCAGCAAAGCGTTTGAAAAGCTTTTGCACATGTGATCTAACTTCAGTAATTAGTCCAATGGGATTGAAGGTGAGCTTGCCAACTAGATACAAAATTGACTTCACGCTAGGAGACAAGGTGGTAGCGGAAGGCTGGTTTTTGGACTGGAGACCTGCGATCAGCACTGTTCCACAGGTATTGGGTCCACTTTTGTCTGTCATTTATATAAATTACCTGGATGAGAATATAGGAAGCACGGTTAGTAAGTTTGTAGATCACACCAGAATTGATGGTGTAGTGGACAGTGAAGAAGGTTGTCTTAAGATTACAAGGAGATCTTGATCAATTGGGTCAATGCGCTGAGGAATGGCGCATGTGTTAAACATGATAAACATGTGTCGCATTTTGATAATGCAAACAAGGACAAGGACAAGACCACGCAATTAGTGGTAGGGCATTGGGTGGTGTTGCAGAATAAATAAAGTCAGGAGGTCAGATACACAATTCTTTGAAATTTGCATCACAGGTAGACAGGGTGGTTAAGGAGGCATTTAGCGTGCTTGCCCACATCAGTCAGACCTTTGAGTACAGGAGCTGGGATGTCATGTTGAGGATGCACAGGACATTGGGGAGGCCTCTTCTGGAGTACTGCATCCAGTTCAAGCTGCCCTGTTATAGGAAGGATATTATTAAAAATTGGAGACAATTCAGAAAATATTTACCAAGATGTTGCCAGGAATGGAGGGTTTAAGATATAATAGCAGAGTGGAAAGACTGGGCCTTGTCTCACTGGAGTGTATAAGGTTGAGGGGTTCCCTTATTGAGGTTTATAAAGCCCATGAGAGGCATAGATAAGGTGAACGACAAGGGTTTTCTCCCTAATGTGGAGGAGTTCAAAACTAGGGGGTTATTTTTATTTTTAAAACTTTCTCCTCTCACCTTTTTAAGGACATGAGGGCAATTTTTTTTTTTAAAAAAGAGAAAAAAGTGGTGCATGCATGGAATGAACTACGAGAGAAAGTGGTGGATGCAGGTTGTTACAATATTTAAAAGAAATTTGCATAAATTCATGAATAGGAAGGGTTGAGGGAAATGGGCCATGTGCAGGCAGGTGGGACTAGTTTGGGAAAATGGTCAGCATGGACTGGTTGGACTGAGGATGGGGCTGAGGGCAATACAAGAGGGACCAGGTACAAAAAGTGGTGAATCACTTGAAGTTGTGAGAATTCAGCTGCAGCTAAAACAGTTTGATGTGATAAAGGGAAATTGAACTAAAAGAAATTGAACTTAAGGGGACAAAAAAAAAAAAAAAGAGATTTTAAGAGGCTGGAACTAAAGACTCAGGAGACAGAAAAAGGATAGAGAGAAAATTCAGAAAATAAAACCAGCACAGGAGGGTGCAGGTTTAAATAAAAAAAGAGAAGACTTCATATGCAGAAGATTGCGCTGATTAAGAAAACACTACCCATAAATCTCAAACCCTGTAAGGAAAATTCTTAAATTTACACAACCCTACCAAAATTTGAGAAGGATGTCAAATCATCCTTTTTATTTGAGAAAAAGCAAGACAGAAGAAATGGTCAAAAGGAAAATTAGAAATTGCCATGCAAACCAAGTTAAAAAGGTAGAGCATAATCTTATGCATCACCATCAGACAAGGTCTCTATTGATTATGAGACCATACGAAGGCTATTTGAGTGCATGAGCTAGTTCCTGAGGCATACAGGCAAAAGTTGAAACTTAAGCAAACTGCCTGGGTAAACTCACAATGAGTTTGAAACAGTAAAGCAGAAGAAATTCTGACTAGTGGTACGAGCATTAGGAGTAAACACCACAAAGTCTCAAATAAATTATTCAAAAAGTCACTACTTTTAGATGATTAGAACCTATGTTGAAAGCCAGGGCATTGTAACAACAAGACAAGCAGTAGAGATGGCTAATGATCATCAGCACATTCATAAAACAACTTTCCCCTGTCACAGCCATAAACCACAGAAAGGTAAAAAGGTGAATTACTGAAAGGAAGACAAGTAGCCAAGATAAAGGGGCGACAGGCGGAATACCACAAAAGGTCAGAAAGGAAAATGCTGAAGGGAGAAGCAAGAGGTGAATTCTCAAGTGTTAGCTTGAAACAAAGTGGAACACCTTCACTCAGAGTGCTGGAATATACATAGAAAGTTCGTGGGGTTTACTGGGGCTCATTAAGAAAGTCCAAAAAGGAAATCAAAAGAAAATACCAGAGATCAAACGGTAACTTTGGCAACACAACCGAAGGCAAACTTTGCTGAAAAAGTGCAGGAGAAGTGACCAAAGTAGAAATAAAGTCTCTTCAAAAGATACAGGTAAACCTATATCTTTAAGAAGGGATACAGGAGCTACTCAACCTCCTTTGCTGGAAAGGGAGTTTTTTTTCTTTTTTTACACCACCCTCTCTACAGGGTGCACTGAATATTAAAGTTTTAATAAAACAGGGTAAGTGGAGAGTAAGTACCTGTTCCATCATATAAAGTGCACTTGGAATGTAACCAGATGTCTTCAACAGTGGTGGTAAGAGCTGTTCAGAAATCTCCCATGCGCGAGGCTGAATTAATCCTGGGTTATGGATTTAGCCAGAGTGAAAGTCATAGCTTTGCCTATAATCAAAGTCTGAGAGAGGTTCAAGCAGGTACAAATCCCAGGTGTTTGTCTATTGTGAGATAAACAGAACAATAGCTAAACAAAGTCCATCATGCAGATGATGAAACAAAACCCTTTCTTCCTAAGAAAGAGAAGGATTATTCAAAAGAAGCACTTTATGAAAGCAGATCAGGAGTTAGGCAAGTTAACACAATCAGCACACAATGAAATCAAGCCTTAAGGAGTACCAGAGTGCTATTATATTACAAACTGAGTTTGGATGAGGAAGTAGAGTCATCCTCACATACCTGCAGAAATAGCTGTTCAAATAGTGGTACCAGATAGGAAGGAGATAGAGTAGCAGCACATGAAATTCCTGTTGCAGTACAAGTAGAAATACAGAAAAAAACTCAAGCAGCAATAAACAGGCATTTTACTTGCCCAAGACTTCATAAGGGCAGCACAGTGGCTCAGTGGTCAGCGGTCAGCACTGCTGCCTTACAGTGCCAGGGACCCGGGTTCGATTCCACCCTCATGCGACTGTCTGTGTGCAGTTTTGCACATTCTACGCCCGCGTGAGTTTGCTCCGTTTCCTCCCACAGTCCAAAGACGAGGTTAGGTGGATTGGCCATGTTAAATTTCCCATCGTGTCCAGGGATGGGGAGGCTAGGTGGATTAGCCACGGGGAACGCAAGTTACAGGGGCAGGGGGATAATGCTCTTCAGAGGGTCAGTGTGCACTCAATGGAACAAATGGCCTGCTTCCACACTGTCGGGATTCTATGATTCAGCACATTTCTGTAAAACGTGCCATTCAAATCAGATTGTGGGAAAATCTCAAGTAAATCAAACTGGCATCCTTAATACCATACCCATTTTTGAAGAACTATTTATTCATTGTTAGTAGACTGTGTAGGACCATACTGAAGACAAAAGCATGACAACAGTACCTTACAACTATGGATACAAGGACCTGATTTCCAAAAGCTACTCCTTTGGAGGATAAGTACACCTAGAGCAGTGGTGGAAATTTTAATTCATTCACAGTCTGCGGGCTTCACTGGCAGGTTATCAATCACATTGCTGTGGGTCTGCAGTCATACGTATGCCAGACCAGGTAAGTATAGCAGCTTCCTTCCCTATAAGGACACTGGCGAACCAAATGGATTTTCCCGACAATGAAACAAGATTCTTAATTTCATTTTTTTTTTTTAAATTGAACTCAAATTCCACCATCTGTCACGGCATGATTCAAATCCGGTCACAACCAGGGTCTTGGAATTAACAATCCAGCGATAGTACCACTAGACTGTCAGCTCACTTTTGGTTTCAGCTTGTTATGGACCACCAGAAATAAAGTTGGAACCTTGGTCTGACTACATGTCCAAAATCTTTCAAAATATGTTGTGTTATTTGGGTACAAAAAAATTGAACTCCACCATACATTATCCAGAAAAAAAAAGGTGCTTTAGGCTGATATCACACGGAGTCTCAAGATAGTGATCAAGGCACACTGTCATGAATGCCTGCAGGACTGGGATTAAATATTAGATTTTTTTTATGATTTGCAGCTAGACATTGCCTGAAAAAAGAGTCTACTGGGTTTAATTTATTTGAAGTCATCCAAGGCCATGAGTTAAGAGGTCCATTAAAACTGATCACAGGAGGGTTTTAAAGACAAAAATAAACAGTCCCTCAATATTGGATTGTATTTCCACACTTCTCAGAGAGACTCACAGGAGCATGCAAAGTTGGGCAAGAGCATTTAAAAATCTCTCAAACAAAGATGAAAGAATGGGCAGAACATCTCAAGCAGGAGACAGTGTTATTATCATAACGAATTGAATTTCAAAGAGCAGTTCAATGGTCCACACAAGATTACTAGGAGGGTTGGTAAAGTGACTAATCTGGTAGATAGCCTTTTCCTTTAATCTGAGAATTGGTTGCGTTATGCTGTCAGAACCCAGAGGGAAACAGTGTACAGGAAACCAAGCCTCACTATCCCACAAGTTGGCACAAAATGTGAAGACGACCAATTTAAATCATAAGGATAGTTAATTTGCTTGACTGTGATCAACATCAGGTGAAACAAGCTCACACTATGTTCAAAACAAAAATTGACCTACTATAACAAACTTATTCTTGAGGAAAATGAATTATCAATTGCTAAACATGCAGACTTAAATTAAACCCCCTTTATTCAAACATGTACCTATTCAGTCACAAAACAGACAGGTAAGACAGTTTTGCAGAAATATTAGGGTAGAAAATATAAGCTAAAGACAAATTCTGCGCATCAAGAGTCCAATCCAACAAAGTGACTTTCTCAGTTCTTTTGGTGTTGGTTCCTGTTATCAACTACAGCAATCCTTAATTTGGTGGTTAGTCAGTTTTCAGCAAGAACTTATTTCCAGAGTCTCAGTGCTAGCTTTCTTCCCCTCTCAGAAGCAGATCTGGCTTAGCTTGCAGGCATTTGGAGATACAAGTTAGTGCTCCTGTCTCGATCCTGTGACAAACTGTTGCTTCGCATCATTCCAGAAGTTGTTGCTATGCAGTTTTTAAAAATTTTCAACCCAAGAGGCACCTAGTCTCAAAAATATCAAATCCAGCTTCTCCAAAAGTTACATGCCCTTGTTCATTTATTGCTTATGCAAGTGTTCCACTTTTACTTAACAGTTGCCAAAAAACCCTCATCAACACAACAGTCCAAAGTTCCATTTCCCAGTTTATCTTTCAAACAAAATATGCAACTCTGAGTAACAATGTTCTTGCACAGAATTCCAAAGATTTGAAACTGGATGATGAAATGTTCCCTCATCTCAATCAAACGTTAGTCCCAATCCAGTCGGTGGCCCCCAATTCTGGAGTGCAAAGGCAGGGGAAGCAATTTCTTGCCCCCTACCCCAGTCAAGCCCATTTCAAAATATCAGATAACAAAATCATAGAATCTATACAGTGCAGATAGAGGGCATTCAGCCCATCAAGTCTGCATCAACTCTAAGAGTATCCCACTCTATCCCCATGATCCCGCATTTACCTTGGCTAACCCACCTAGCCTGCCCATTCATGAACACTACAGGACAATTTAATATGGACCTACTTTACACACTCTTTGGACTGGAGGAGAAAACTGGAGCACCCAGTGGAAACCCATGCACACATGGGGAGAATGTGTAAACTCCACGCAGTCGCCAGAGGCTGGAATCAAACCTGGGCTGCTGGTGCAGTGAGACAGCAGTGCTAAACACTGAGCCACCATGCCACACATAATTAACAAAGCCTGTGCTACTTCCAGTTATTAAAACAGAATTGTATCAATTCTTAGTTATTTTGTTTCCAACTTGTTCTTATTTTGATGATGGAAAGACAAAGAGACACAAATTGAAGATTTGAGCAAGACGCCATAGTGGATCTGGAGCAAGAATGTGAGAAGATTCTTTTTTTCTTTTCAAAACACACTAAAAACAAGCATTCATAGTGTGGAACTCCATGCTTACAAGAGTCACATAAATAGACAGGATCAATTACTTCAGAAGGAAACTGGATGTATGCTTGAAGGAACGCTCTGGAGAGTTGGCATGAACTCAATGTGCTATAATGACCATGTTGAAGTTCATTAACAGCCTTGTCCATCAATATTTCATGTAACCTTCTCCAGCCACCGCAACCTTCCAACTCTGAACTTACAGTTGCTCTTCACTGTTCCTTTAAACAACTCTAAATTCATCCCATTTTGGCAGCTCTTTGCCCATCTAAATCTCATGGTCAAGAACTCCCTTCTCTCCTCACCCATAACACTCTCCTTGAAATATGCTCCAACCAAGCTTCTGGTCGTCATCTCAATAACACCACTAAAGTGACGCACATGCAGGTGGCTGTTGTTGCTGCTTCAGTGGACATATTGCTCCCAAACAAAATACAACAATACAAAACAGATCATTCATCCCAACTAGTTCCTTTCACAGAAGTAGTAATCATCAGACACCATTTCTTACTCTATAATCCTTTGAAGCAGGAAGCACCTCGATGCCAATTATAATTCTTAATGTACAATATTCTACAGGTCACAACAGTATGAAGAAAAGGAATAGTAAGAACTGTCGATGCTGGAGTCAGAGATAACTGTGTGAAGCTAGAGGAACACCGCAGGCCGGGCATCACCACAGGAGTAGAAAAACTGATGTTTCGGGTCAGGACCCTTCTTCAGAAAATCTGAAGAAGGATCCCGACCTGAAACATCAGCTTTCCTGCTCCTGATGCTGCTTAGCCTGCTGTGTTCATCCAGCTCTACACCTTGTTATCTCATTTATCCTGTCACTTTAGTGCATAATCTGTTCTGGCTCTTCGAAAAAAAGCAATTCAATTAGTTCCTCCTCCTGCTCTTTTACCCTACAAATTCTTTTAAGTATATATGCAGGTAGTGTTTGAAAATCATCAATAGTGGCCTGAACAGAATACCTGCAGGTGCCTAACACAGACACATACACAAACATTGCTTTTACATTTTCGGCTCGGATTTATGAAGCCCCAGAACTTGTCTGTTCATTTAAAAAGCCTTGCTCACTTGCTCTGTCACCTTCAAAAGATTGGTGAATGTAAACCAATTTTAATTCCTATAGTTATGCTACAATCCAGTTGACAAGAACTCTCATTTTCATTTAACTCAAAACCATCCTTCAAACCCAAATGACGACAGGTTACAATTCATGCATTATCTCAAAACAACGGACATGTCGAATTTTAACAGGAGTAGTTACAGAAAAAAGAAAATTCACATAATTGGAGGGATTCAGGGGCAATAATCTCCATGCACCAATACGGTCAAACAATTCCTCAGCATTATGTTTAAGAATCAATAGTTAGGTATTAAAATAAATATATCAGTGGCCATAATTTCTCTTGCATTGCTACTTACAAGACACTGCTCCTAGTTGCAAAATTAAAAGCAAGAAGTGTTCTCTTTTACTGATGCCTTGGATTAGTTAACAAATCAGCTGAAAATTTAACTTGATAATAATCATGCTAATTTATTTCATAAAACAATGTTTTCAATTTACATCGCAATTATTTTCCATTTCCAAGTATCAAAACACGTTGAAACCCATTTCAGTTAAGAATTGACCAGTTAAAGCATTGTAATATTTCAAATCAAAAATCAAGAAGAAAGATTACTTACTGATTCATCCAAAGCGTAACGTAGACAGCCATGTTCATATAACACAAAGAATCTGCGCTGCCATTTCTAGATGTTAGGGCAGAGGAGAAAAGGAAAGTTATAAATTGCAACAGTTTGGTTCAAACTTTGTGAATTATTGATATGAAACTATTTTCTGTATATTTAAAAATGAAAGAAAGTTTATTACTTCAGTTTAAGTCATGTTAAATATATGTACCTCACTATGGTGCTTTCCCATAAAGGAAGTAAGAATTCCCATTAAAGGGGAGGTAATGGCTTAGGTGGTATTATCAGTAGACTATTGATCCAGAGACCCATGTAATGTTCTGGGGACCCAGGTTCAAATCCTGCCATGGCAGGAACTGAATTCAGTTAAAAAAATGGAATTAGGAATTAGACGGTGATGATTAAACCGTTGTCAGAAAAACCCATCCGAGTCCCCATTAGGCAAGGAAACTGCCGTCCTTACCTGGTCTGGCTTACGTGACTCCAGACCCACTGCAATGTATGGTTGACACTTATCCCAAATGCCCAGAGGGCAGATAAGTAATAAATGCTGGCCTGGCCAGCGACACCCATATCCTGTGAATGAATAAATTAAGTCATGTATTTTAATGTCAGTTGCTTTACCAAGTCCCTTGACTGGTGCTAAAGACCCCTGAGAAGATTATAAATATTCTCTAGAAGCAGAAAACCTTACTCTTAAAGGAAAAAAAAAAAAATCAGCCTGAGACAAGATAACAGCGTTTACTGGATTCAGGTGAATTTTCATTAAGTCAATAATGCAGGTAGCTGTAAAGTATTTTTTCCAAGTTTATGTGGAGAACTACAACCTCTAGTTTTACAGTATCATAATACACAAATACACATTAATATAAGCAGCTTCTCAGATTTTACTTCCAGGAAAATTTCGGTTTTAAAGTCAGATTCAATTGTGAAGTACAGTATCAAATTTTCTCTCATTCCTAGGTGGTACAAATAATAGTTTAAGAACAATCAAAAACTTGCACATAAAAAAATTTCCCAATCATCTCTTTGAGAAGGATCTATACAGTTTTCCCCACACAATGAATGAACTCAATGATATTTTAGAATTACCAATGACCGTTCACTGCATTTTCTGAAATGCATGTACTGTTACAGCATCAGCTAAACCAACATTTTTCTCAATTGGTCACCTTATGTAATTCCACTTCCTCGCCCAATCCTGCCAACTTTAATATTTTCAAGCAACAGCTGAATTCCTATTTATTTAAAGAAAGAACAGAATCTCACTTTTGCTAATACTAATGTCTTGCTTCAAAACCCAAAGCAGCAATGTGTCATTTCCTCCCCCACCAGAATTCACTTTTAATTCTGATTTTTATGATGAGAAGTTCAAGGACAGTCTTCAGATCAAGGTGGAGGTCATGTGACCTGCTCTGCATTCTCCCGATAAGAGTGGCCTGGGTCACTGGCTCATAGCACAGAAACAGACCCTTCAGTCCAACTCATCCGCTCTGACCAGACATCCCAATCTAACCTAGTCCCATTTGCCAGCATTTGGTCCATATCCCTCTACACCATTCTTATTCATATATCCATCCAGATGACTTAAATGTTGCAATCAAAAACTACTCCATCACTTCGGGCAGCTCATTCCATACATGCCCCACCCTCTGCATGAAAAAGTTGACCCTTTAGGTCCCTTTTAAATTTTTCCCTCCTCACCTTCAACCTATGCCCACTAGTTTTGGGCTCCCTCACCCCACGGAAAAACTTTAGCTACTAACCCTATCCATGCCCTGCATGATTTTTATAAGCCCCTACAAGATCACCCCTCAGCGTCCGATGGTTCAGGAAAATAGCCCCAGCCTATCTGGCCTACCCATAGCTCATACCCTCCAGTCCCAGCAACACCCTTAAGATCTTTTCTGCACCCCCAAGTTTAACAACATTTTTCCTACAGAAGGATGACTGGAATTGAACACTATTCCAAAAGTGGCCTCAATGTCCTGTACAGCCACAGCACAACATCCCAACTCCTATACTCAATGGTCTAGCCAATGAACGCATGTGCCAAATGCCTTCTTCACCATCCCGTCCACTGCAAATCCACTTTCAGGGAACTACAAATCTGCAACCAGAGATCTTTGCTCAGCAACACTCCCCAGAACCTTACCATTACACAGATAAGTCCTTCCCTGGTTTGCCTTAACAAAAAGGTAACACCTCCCATTTATCGACATTAAACTCCTCAGAACATTGGCCCGTCTGATCAAAAGGTCCCACTGTACTGTCATAACCTCCTTCACATTCCACTACAGCACCTATTTTGGTGTCATCCACAAACTTACGAACCATACCTCCTATATTCACATCCAAATCATTCATAGAAATGACAAAAAGCAGCAGACCCAGCAGCAATCCTGGAGACATTCTGCTGGCCACAGGCATCTGGTCCAAAAAGCAACTCTCTACTCTTTTAAACAAAAGGCAGAAACAGAAAAAGCCAAGAGCCCCCCCAACACTGTCCCCATCAGACACTCCAGGGTAGGGACAGCACCAGATGAAACACAGTAAAGCACAGGCTACTCATTTGAGACAGAAGAATGAAGTCAGTGTCACTTGGGGGAAACAAAATTAAATAAAACAAGAAATGGCTCTCCCTTGACTCCATCCCCACCATCCACTCCTGACGCAGGGGCCACAAGGGGCCAAAATGTAGAATGAATCTTCCTTGACTCAATCAAAATAAAACCTGTTCTGACCCCATCAAACACTATCAGAACAGGGATAACAAGAGTTTCAAAATCCAGTGGAAAGTTCCTCTACTCCTTTTAACAAAAAATAAAAACTCCCCTCACACCAAACCCATCAAGCACACCCGAGACAGGGGTCCAAAATCAATAAGAAAGAACAACAGAAAAGCCCTTTACTGGGCACAAAACCAAGAACAAACACAAACTTGAACTTGAACGGAAGTTTGCACTATAATCAAAATATCAAACTGATGATGCCCTCCAGCCCTGACAGCACCCATTGGTTATGAAAAGAGTTAACATACTGGTAAGCACCACATGCTCCATAGACACCAGAATGCAGATTTAACCACAAAAATAAAAGTGTGGCAGACAGTCAAAACCAACAAGCCCCTCAGCCCACTTCTCAAACCTGTTAATGGCCATCTTGTCCAGGTCCAGGAGCAAAGCCACAAGGCGGCTCCTAGACTTGTCTACCCCTCCCGAACTAGAAGCCTGTAGATCAAAAGCATTAGGCTAAAGTGCAACCAAAATTTCAACAGCTGCCCCTTCAAAAATAAAACCTTAAAAAAAGGGGGCTGCATTCAGATGCCTTCAACAAAACGTGGAACACCATTTCCTCCAGGCCGCAGAACACGCACAGGGTCTGGCACCCAGTAAATTTGAAAGAAAGTCTACGGCAGGGAAGGAAAGAAAGGAGTGCCATGCATTGGTCAGGAATTGAATCCAGGCCTCCCACTCAGCAGCCAAGAATTCTACCAATGAACCACCAAGCAATTAACACAACCCTCTACCATTATCCTCTGTCTTTTACTTTCAAGCCAATTTTGTATCCAGTTGGCTAGATCCCCTGGAACACGTGATCTAAACTTAGTAATTGGTCTACCATGCAGAAACTTTTCAAACACTTTGCTGAAGCCCATATAGACCTTACCACTCCGCCTTCAATCTTCTGTCACCTCTTCAAAAAAAAAACAACTCTATTTCCCATGCACAAAGCCATGCAACTTTCCCAAATCAGTCCTTGCCCTTCCAAATTCATGTAAATCCTGTCCCTCAGAATCCCCTCCAACAACTTACCACTGACTCAAGGCTCATTAGTCTATAGTTCCTGGGCTTTTCCTTACAGCCATTCTTAAATAATGGCACCATATTAGCCACTTTCTAGTCTTCCAGCACCTCACCCGCAGCTGTCAATGATACAAACATCTCTGCAAGGGGTCCAGCATTTTATTCCCTAGCTTCCCACAAAGTTCTGGGGAACACCTGATCATGTCCCAGGGACTTATTTATCTTCATACATTTTAAGACCTCCAGCACCTCTTATTCTATAAGATGAACTCTTTTCAAGACATCACAATTTCCCCAAGTACTTTAACTTCCACGTCCTTCTCCACAGTAAATACTGACACAAAGTATTTGTTTAGTATTTCACCCATCTCCTGTGGTTCCACACAAACAGCCACAATCTTTAAAGGGGCCCTATCTCCCTAGTTACTCTTCTGCCTTTAATATACCTAAAGAATCTCTCTGCATTCTTCTTTACTCTATTTGCCAACACACTCGTCTCCTTTTTCGCCTCCTGATTTCCCTCTTAAGTATACTCATACCTTTTCTAGGGATTCACTCAATCCCAGCTGTCTATACTTGATATATGCCTCCTCTTTTTTTTTTTCCTTGACCAAAAGTCTCCATTTCTCTAGTCATCCAAAATTCCCTACATCTACCAGCCTGGTCCTTCACACCAACAGGAACATATTGCTCCTGAATTCTCTACCTCATTTTCAAAGGCCTCCCACTTCCCAATTGTCCCTTTACCTGCAAATAGCCTCCAAATTGACTTTTTGAAAGTTTGTCTAATACCATCAACATTGATCTTACTCCAATTTAGAACTTTAACTTTGATCTATTCTGTCCTTTTCCATTACTATTTTAAAACTAATAGAATTATGATCACTTGCCCCAAAGTGCTCAATAACTGACACCTCAATAACTGGCCCTGCCTTATTTCCCAACAGAAGTATTGCTCCTTCCCTAGGAGGTAAATCCACCCATTGAATAAGAAAGTTTTCTTGTACACTTAAATTCCTCCCATCCAAGCCCTTAACACTATGGCAGTCCCAGTCTATGTCTGGAAAGTTAAAATCTCTCCCTATTATTCTTAGAGATATTAGAGGTCTCCTTATATAATTGCTCCTCAATCTCCCACTAACTACGGGGGTGGGGGAGGGGGCTCTCCACAATACAATCCCAATAAGGTGGTGACCTCAGGTTCAGGTTGTGAAAGAAGGTGTGAGATATTCACAACTACGAAGAGTGTCCAGAGCAGTCATTAGGCGTCCGGTGTCAGTGAGATGTTAGGAATACCAAGGTTTTGTGAACAGTTATTTCCAAAATTGAAAGAAGTTGGGATTCTCAGGTGTTGTTAATTATGATTCCAACAACATCAGCTTGTAGTTCACGGTGCCATGGATAGGAGCTTTGAGAGGGGAAGAGTCCACAGGAAGCCATTGTAGGATCCAAGTACAGGCTTTAGACACTGTGAAAGAAGGTCTCTACTGTTCACCATGCAGAATGGGGACTGGAGCTTGTGCACATATTAAAAAGGGACTAAATTTGCAAGTATATAGCTATTTTTCAAGATTCAACCAGCTTTAGATAAAAGGTCAAAATCTGGAATTTGTCCTTTACCATTAAATTCAGATCTGGAATTAGGATCTACACTGCTGGGGCAAGAAAGGAACCAAGCCTGTGGGAATTTAAGAATTACTTTGGACTGGTTCCAGGAGAAGAAAGTGTGTTTACTTTGCAACAAAAAGCGTATGAAAACTGGGACAGGATACTTCCAGTCACTAAATGTTAAATTAGGGAATCTTTTCTGTAGATTAGACTAGAAGGTACCGCTAATAGTGTTGAATGTTGCTTTAGTTTCTTTTACTAAATGTCCTAAAACTTTGTATTTATGATTCTTTCAGTTCTTCACAGGAAATTCAAATTTATTAAGTAGTTAGTTTTTGGAAAGAAATTGTATCAATTTGGAATGAGCCACATATGAATGCTTCTACAGAGGAAGCAACAGGCAGGTTTAGCACAGTCTATTTTAGAAGTCAAAACCACATTCAGCTCAAGATTTCTTTAGTTTATAATAGCATCAGGACCTCTGATTCTAGTGTTCTGCAAGATATTGCTCACTATATTAAAGAAAAACTTAAAATGATGCATTCTTTTATTCGAAAAAGAAAAAAATAAGCTTCTCGTCAACCATCTAAAATACCTTCATTGCCTCTGAATTGTGCCCCTTTCCTTTTTCATCTGGGAATTTCCTTTGTCATTAAGAAAGCAAATTACATTTTAAAAAAGGTTTTGTCCAAACTACTGTAAAAGTTAAAACAAATCCCTCAAAACGACAAGAATTGCAGATTTTCCTCAAAACACTTCAGTGCTGTGCCGTTATTGTTGTGAATTCTTTCACGTGGTTCCTGAAACTCATCACCCTAATTTACAGGCAACATAAATTGAACAGGTCAAAAAGAAATGAAACATCAAATGTCTCCAATACTTCACAGCAGATCTAGATCTGTCATAAACTGAAGGTACAGGGGTAGTGATTACATCAAGCCTTATGACAAAGAACACAAATACCATTTAGGAGAAAAATTAGCAAACATTTGTTCACACAAAGGATGGCAGAAGTACAGTGTACCTAAACACAATTTTAAAACAGAAAATGAATTAATTTGTACTAGTCAAGTGTACAAAGGTATACAGAGCTAGACCAAATACATGGAGTTGGCTGATATATACTCAATAATCACAATGCTTGACAGAACAGACTCAAGAACCGAAAAGTTTTGTGAGGTAATAAGAATTGCCAACATTGGAGTCAGAGATAAGTGTGGAGCTGGAGGAGTACAGCAGGCTAGGCAGCATCAGAGGAGCAGGAAAGTTGACGTTTCGGGTCAGGACCCTTCTTCAGAAAATGACCCTTCTGAAGAAGTTGACCGAAACATCAACTTTCCTGCTCCTCCAAAAAAAGTTTTGTCCTGTTTTTCTGAATGGAGATCAAAGATAACGTTCTGGCGTCAATCCATTCTACAACTCCAAGCACATAATCAACCAAGATAACAAGCATGGGGCTGGATGAACACAGCAGGTCAAGCAGCATCATAGGAGCAGGAAAACTTGACGTTTTGGGCCTAGACCCTTCTTCATCCGCTTAGCCGAACTCGTCCTCACCCTCATCCGCTTAGCCGAACTCATCCTCACCCTCAACAACTAGGCCCTCCGCTTCTTCCTGTCCCGCAGAACTGACCAATCCCCCTCCACCGACACCCTCATCCGCTTAGCCAAACTCGTCCTCACCCTCAACAACTTCCAGAAGCACAATCAACCATTTCAGTACAGTACTGAGGGAGAGTCATGCTGTCAGAAGCAGTCCCCTTCTGGTGAGACATTAAACCCTGTTCAGATGGAGTTTTCAAAGACGATCAGGGGACCTCTCCTGGTGTCCTGGCCAGTGTCATAAACACATTCCATTCGTGGAGTTAACAAATGAGAGCAAATTCACATTACAATATAACATTACATTTCAAAGTACTTCAAGTGATTGAGGGCTTTTGGGAAATGCTGATATTGTAAAAAGCCACAGAACTAAGATTGATACTTAACAATGCACCATGCAGTTACAGATTTTACTACTGTTCAGGAATGAATCAAGTCTTCAATTCACTAAAATGTTAAGATTTTAACGGCTAACTCACAATCATCCTCTGTCTTGTCAGCCCAAGCTTTCATAAAATAATGTCTATCTCTAGAGATGCCCAGAAAACTAGGCACAAGAGAATTAATATTTTTGGTCTAGCAAGATCTACCCTACTTTTGATAAAATTGTTTTAACCACAATAATAGTGTAAAAGATTGGGTAGATTGATCTGGAGCTAAAATCACGTAAAAGTCAGGAAGAAAGGGTATTATTTGGCAATATTAATTCTATAAACTTCTAGTTCATATTTTAAAATTGTTGAGTACTGAATGGACATTGGAGGAAAAAATGTGGCGATCTCAGAAGTCGCAATGAAAAATTTGGCAAGAGGAGTAGTGAAGGAAAAAAATTGTTTCATACCTTTCCTATATGGCTTAGGGGTACACTGAACAATGCAAGTACAAAAAAGTGGTGAAAAGAAAAACAAAGTTTAGCAATTACAAAATTAAAAAGACTGCATATCAAAGAACATGAATCTCAAGTGAAGAACAGATTTGGATAAAAACGTGAACACATTTTTTCAAGTTGGTCACTCTTGAATGTGCCAAAGACCAGGTCAGCCTATAGCAAGTGTAATTAATTTACTGTTCGTTACAGTGAAGGCTGACACTAATTTCATGCAGTATTACTCAAGCGCCTAATTAGAGATCACTACACATTAGGCTTACCAGGAAGATCTTCATTTCATGCCCGGAACCCAAAGGTTGGGAAACATGCCTAAGAACGCATTAGGACTTTAGATCTCAAAGAGAAGTTTCAAAAATAATGAAACTAGCAAAATAGTCAACTTAACCTCAAAGTTGATTAATTAATCTAACATACTAAAAATTATAAAAAGCAGCATGTTATACAATTAATTTTAATTTCTTAAAATCATGAAAGTGGCAGAAGACTTATCACCATAACCCTAATGCAAATTATTAAAATGCTGCGCATACAACTTATGAGAGAAGGGGAGAGCTCTCCATTGCTCAATATGCCCATCTCTCAAAAGGTTGCAATATACTAGGATTTTTCAAATTTGATTCTTAACCAACTCAAAGCATGCTCTCCTCAACTGGATCGGTGACAGTGAAAAAAGTCAAAAGAAACTAAGACTTAAATATTCTTCCTGTTTTCTAGACAGATTTAGCCGTTACTTCTATGAACAAACTTGATATGATTTTGGAACACTGCTGATCCTATTAAAATTATACCATACAAGTCATTATCTTTGGGTGGAGTAGTAAAGAATGCAATTAAAGCAAGCAGCTGCATCAAGAAAAGTTAATAGAACAAATTTTATTCCCAACTGATCATTGTGCAATTAAACTAGTCTCAAATCATATTTTGGTACATATCCATGGGCTTTTAGTAATTTCTGTACTTGGACCCCTAAATCTTTCTGCTCAAAGGGACAGTTGCAAGCTTCTCACTATTTAATTCATATTCTGATCTATCACAGCCAAGTAGTGGACAATCTCATGTGTTGCTACGATCAACTCCATCTTGTTAGTGGGCAAAACAATCTCGTCATGTTCAATTGCAAACTTCCCACCTATTAAAGAATGTCCCACTTAAGTGTTGTCAACAAACTTCAAAACACAGTGCTCTCCTCCTTCAAGTAATTTACCAGTATGCTGAAAAGCTGAGATCCCAGTACAGATCCTAGGGCAGCATCATTTGCAACATCCTACCAAGTGAAGTATAAAGCCATTATCCTATTCTAGATATTTTACCTTCTAGTTCTCCATCCATGCCAACAGGTTGCCTCCAATTCTACGCATTTATCTTTGTTAGTAGTATTTTACGTAGATGCTTGCAAGATCTCGTCTATAGCTCCATACAAGCCACATCCATAGATAACCTTTTCTACATGGTTGGAACCCAGAAGTTGAGTAGGTTCATCAGACATTTACCCATGACAAATCCATTTCACTGTCCAATCAAATTTATTTTTGTCAAAGTGTTCAGTTGCGCTGAACTTGGTGTATTAGATTCTCATAACTTTTCAAACTGATTAGACCAATGGGCTCTCTCCTACACTTCAACAAACAGTTCTACTGGCATTTTTTAAAAATCAAAGATAATTTCCAAATCAATTCAATTTTTAAAATTTCATTTGAGGAAGAGAGTAATAACAGAGCAAAAGCAGATAATAACTAGCCCTATATCCGACACAAAGTAAGAGTCACTGATGAAAAATTGTTTGTAGTAGGGCACCGATCTGAGCAAGTGATCAAATATGATTGCACAGCAACAGATCTTCCCGAATGTCCGGTACAATTATAAACACAATTCAGCGTACTTGATAAGATCAAGAACTGGCTACAGAAACAGAAGGGCCCCGACTTCTGGCAATAGCACTGAAGACGTGTTCCAGAACTTGCCATTGCCCTAGTCAGGTTGTTCCAATACAACTATAATAATGGAATTCACCAAACAATAAACGAAAAAATTGCCAGGTATATCTCTCTCTCTCTCTCTCACACACACACACACACAATTCTCCATCAGTGAAGTAATGGAAGGTGTCATCAACAGCACTAGCTTCACAGTGACCTACTCACCGATGCCCACTTTGGGTTCTGCCACAATCAATCATTCAGCTCCTAACTTCATGACAGTCTTGGTTCAAACATGGACCAAAGAACTGAATTCCAGAGGTAAAGTCCAGCTCTATGCAAAAAATTACATATAACACTGACCTTGAAACTGATGACAACTGAGCTGTTTATTCTCAGTCATAGTTCACTTGAACGATTTAATTTCTTAGGTTGACAGCTGTTAGAGATTGTGTTAGAAGACAGTGACTTTTTAAGCAAAGAAAAATTATTTTGTTCATGATCATTGAACTGAATTTTAAGATTTTTGTCCTGCAGCTCCACTTATTTGATGGAACTCCTTCTCTAACAGCATGGTGGGTATTTCTACAACATCTAGACTGCAACAGCTCAAGGTGGCAACTCACCACTACCTTGTTAAGGACAACTCCTTAAAAGGCAAAAAAACTGACCCAGTGGTACCTACATTCCATGAATGAATTTTAAAAATAAAGTAGTTTCCTCCCCACTGTCCACATGGATTTCAGTTTCACCAAGGCTCGTTGACAGGATCTCTGGTTGGACAGCGGCCAGATGTCTTTTAGACATCATCTCAAATTTAGATCAAAACTCTCATCTATCTTTTAACCAAGTGTATAAGTAGGCCTTAAACAGAGTGATCCTACTGAAGCCTGAATGGAACATCACTAGTTATTAATCAGTGATCAAGTCCCCATTGCACTGCTCATGATTCCATCCATCATTTTACCGATTATTCACAATAGGCTAGCAGGGCAGTGATCACCACAGTTCGATTTTTGTGGACAATCCCCATATGGACAATCTTTCACCTTTGCTGTAGCTGGACTTTAACAACTTGGTTAGGGACCCAGGTAGTTGCAAAGTCCAGGGTTTCAGTGTCAAAGATGAGATTTTGTCATCATGCAGTCACCTTAAGAAATTCCAACCAGAAAATATTTTTTCATTTGATATTTAAGAGACTCTTTAGGTACAGATTGGGCAATACAGGCATAGCAAACTAAATATCAAAAGTGAAACAACTTACCCGAGATCTCTGCATTGGATTTTCAAAATCTGTACCTTCAGGTGCCAAACACAACCAGCCTCCATAGATGGGTTTAGCCTATAAACAAAAGCAGTAAAACAGGGTACTATGAATATTTTTCCAAGTTAAGTTTTAAAATACAGAATATTGGAATGATAAACAGTGATCAATTCTATCAGCAAAACATAAAATTTTAAATAATAGCAAAGAAATAGATTATAAACTCTGCATGGCTACAAGAGACAAACTGAACACATACCCACCCAAAACAGAGTGGGTTATGTTAACTTCAGCAAACAATCACATTCATTGCCAGAACTCAAACATAAATTACTTGGAGAGTCTGAGGATGCCCAATGCAAATAGAAACCTACCAATAATCACTTACTGGCAGAAAAACAAACTTAAGTAATGCTACAAGAAAAGGACATTTTGTCAAAGATTGTCGTCTTGCACTCAAGACTTTATAAAAAGAATGCCAACTCAATGGAAGACAAACATCTAAACTGCAATGAAGAGTGCTGATTCGGGGACAAAAATCGATTCTGATTAGTACAGGAATTGCTAGGAGAATACACTCATTAATGCTATTTGACAGTTAGCTGCCAGCCTTAAATTTTGAACCAGGCAGGTTGACTTTTTCCTCAGGGCAACAAACAGCTGTTACTAATTAGAGGTGAAACAGGCACAGTGCAGGCAGGGGACCTAGTGTACTAATATGTTTAGCTTCCAGTACGCATGTGCCACAATGTCAGTGTGACAGACACACAGGCAGACAACCCTAAAACTGGCGGTGCAGCTGTGCATGGAATTAGACATTCAAGAGTACCCAGCAAATATTGCCGAATTGCAGAATTACATTAAAAGTTGGACAGTGTTGCGAATTTTCTAGTACTTCTGCTTGCAACAAACAAGGCACTGAAAACAGAAGAAAGAACATTATTGTTTAGTACGATTCACCAATTTTTGGGGCATATGGCCCACACTCCAAGCAAATACAAGAATAGAAATTCAAAATTCACATTACTCATCTACATAATAAGCAAAACATCTTCTGGGCTAAATGGTAGCATCCTGTTAATGGCAAATGCCACTTGTATCTTTACTGCACTGTAGCAGCATGAAACAGCTAGTGTCACCCGTATTCACAAACGTTTAAAGACACCTTGTTCCAAAGCAGATTGGGCACCATTCAGGACAGAGGGATCACCTTGGGGGCCGATCATGAGTTTGCAAAATATACAGCGAAGAATTTAATCAGAGTATCCATCATCCTGCAGGAAAGATTGGTTCAATCCACAAACGGGCCAGAAGCTTTCCTTCAACCTCATTTGTAAGACCCAGATTGACAAAATGCCAAAGCAGACACCTAATTGGTGAACGAAATAGATATGGCTAGCCACAAAAAAAAAAACAAAAAAAATCAGCCTCACTAATTTATTCTACTTACTGAGCACAAGTACTAGCTACTTACTGGCCTATTCTTTAGTTTGCTTGCAAAGGGGAGAACAGTAATTATAGGATACTGATGTTTATAATTGCTTGGTCCATACAAGTTAGCTAAAATCATTCCTTAGACATGATAATTGTATCAACTCCTGCATACCAAAAAGAGTCCAATAATTTTCAGGGTAGTTTTTTTTTTTAAAAAAAAAGTTAAAACCTCTTGGGCCTGCATATTTGGAATAACAGCCAGTGGATGGGGCTCAAGTGGTGGACGAGATTTCTGGGAATTTCAGGATGTCCGCAGAGATGGAACTTTGTAAAAGGAGTTCCCATGACTCCAAAGGGAAAGAACACTACTAGACAAAATTTCATTGTGTATAACTTACACAGTAACAAGCCAACTTCAAAAAAAGTGACAGGTCAATGATATTTCAAATGTAATAAGTAAAATCTCAATTAGTCAACGCAAGAAAAATGCATCTGAGAGTCAGGCATTCACATCCATTCTCCACAAGTGTGACAACGCAGACAAACAATGAGTCTTTCAACCCGTGCCTTCAGTACGCAGGATGACTTGCTTCCCATTCAATGGATTTGATTCAAGGCACTCTCACGGGCAGGTGTAGTACTAGAGGCTCCCAGATGCAACCTGCATGCATTGATCAGCCCGTAGAACCTAGTTAACTAATTTCTTGACAGTGACATAATCACCAAAACCTCCTTTGAAAAATTCCTTTAAACCAGTCTGTTTTCTTTGGCAAAACTGACATAATAGGAACAGTCTTATCTAATCCACAATCCCTTGTCTTCAGTTTTATCCTGTTCATGTCATTACACACTGAGTAATATGCAACTGCTTAATTAAGTATCATCTTCCAACCTCCAACTTAGAATTGCCTGTTCAGATGAACGGGAATTTGTATCCAATTACCTGTTTACAATTTACTTTTTAGCTTCCATCCCCATAGCAACATCTGCTCACAAAGGGGGTCTTGAAACTACAAACTGTCTGTAGGATGCCCGAATGCACCTTTTCCAGGATACTCCCTGTTTCACAGTGCAATTAAAAGCAACATCTCAAACAGAAAATACAGGCGTTTCGCAAAAATTTAAAGGCCATCACACCACATGGAAAACACAGAACAGCCTTCATGGAGTGGCTGTATTGCATCTGATAGACAGTACTTCCAACTGCCACTATGCAGTCAAGGGAGTGAACACAGTTGATGGGGCTGCCAAATCAAGCAAGCTGTTTTACACCCTGATGATGGCGACAAATTTCAAGTGTGAAAGGAGCAGAAGGGAAAATGGAATACACCTAGTACAATATAGTTTAAATTTATTCCTGGGTGTAGGGATGCTGATTTGGACAGCATTTACAGCTCATCTCTAAATGCCCTGGAAGTGGCACTGATCCAGATAAATGAACAGTATTCAATTACATACCTGCTTGTGTCTGTCCAACATCTGGTAGGCAATGGGTTTTGTGCAATACTGCACAATTCCCCTATCCTCTGACCTTCTCTTACAGCCAGAATAGGGCTAGTCTAGTTCAGTTTCTGGTCAATGGTAAGCCTGAAGACATTTCTACTGCAGATTCAGTGATTGTAATGCCACTGAAATGTTGTTAAGGGATGAAAATGGTTAGTTTCTCCTCTTGCTGGAGATGGTAAGTGTCTGGCACTTGTGGCATGAATGTTACTTGCCGCTTAAACATCACCACTTCTGACCTCATGACGGAGGGACAGTCATTGATGAAATAGCTGAAATTATTGGGCCTAGGACACTCCTGAAATAATGTCCTGCGGGTAAGATGTCAATCTCCAACTACTATAAGCATGTTCTTTTGTAGTATGATTCCAGAGAGTTTTCCCTCCGATTTCCACTGACTCAAGTTTTGCAAAGGCTCCTTGATGCAATAGTAGGTCAAATGTAGCCTTGACATCAAGGATTTGACTCTCAGCACCTTTTATCCATTTCTGGACCAAGGCTGCAATGGGGTCAGCAGCTGAGTAGCCCGGATGGAAGCCAAACAGAACAACTGTGAGCAAGCAGGTTATTCCTTTAAAAGTGCTGCTCGATAGACTCTCAATGTTCCCCTCCATTGCTTTGCTAATTACAGTGACTAGACTAGCAGAAGATAATTGGCCAGGTTCAATCTGTCCTGGGATAACAAGGTGTGGAGCTGGATGAACACAGCAGGCCAGGCATCAGAGGAGCAGGAAAGCGGACATTTCAAGTCTTGCTTACGCTCACCTACCAGCTTCATCCCCACCTCCACGACCTGTCAGTCTTCTCTCCACCTATCAGCTCCACTATCCACCTTCTATCACCACCTCCCCCCCTCCCCCATTTCTGAAGAACGGTCCAGACCGGAGAAGTCAGCTGTTTTGCTCCTCTGTTGGTGCCTGGCCTACTGTGTTCATCCAGCTCCACATCTTGTTATCTCAGACTCCAGCACTGGCAGTTCCTACTATCTATAAATCTGTCCTGGATTTTGCGCACAAAACTTGCATGGCCAATTTTCTACACTGTTGCATAGATGCAAGTGTCTCAGCTGTACAAGAACAGCTGGGCTAGTTCTGGAGCACACGTCTTCAGTACTATGACCAGAATGTCATCAAGGCCCATAGTCTATGCAGTATCAAGCGTCTTCAATGATTTCTTGAAAGCACAGGGAGTGGAACAGTGAAATTTCTATTTTTGTGCCAAAATAGCTTCTTGCTATCTCCTTCATGCTGACAATCCCACAGGGACTCTTATGTAGTGATTTAACACGTTTACTTAGCTGCAGTGGAATGATGACCCTCATTCCCTGCAAGAGACATCCTGCTTGTACTGATAGCTTAAGTTTAGCGTTGGTCCTGTGATCTTGCCATGAAGTACCACGCACATCACTTGTGAGTAGTGGACCATTTCTACTGCACAACTTGACTGGTCTTCTATGCCTGAAGTGTTTTCTCCTAGTTTGAAGTGGACATGTCTACATTAAAAAGACAGTTTGTAGTCCACCCATTTGATAAAGGTTATCTGGGATAGTCCATCAGTATTCCCATGCAAGTTGCATTTGCAACACTTAATAGTACAAGTGTGAGCTTATAGCAACAAAACCCACCAGTCTACATTCAGCTTGCTGCCAGTATAACGGTCAGTGGTCTACGATCAGTTAGCAAGGTAAATTCCGACTTGAGAGGTCTGCTTGGAATTGTCTGATGCCAAAAATGATTCCCAGCGCTTCTCTTTCTGTGCATTGTTCACTGCTGCTTTAACAATCTTGATGCAAAAGCAATTGGCTTCTCCACCATTGGGTAATACATGAAAAATGACTGCTCTCACTACACAAGGTGATGTATCGCATGCCTGTTGCGATAGTAACTTTGGGTCAAAACTTCTAATTTTAATACAGCCCCAGTTCTGAAGGAGAAAAATGAGATTTGCAACATTAATTCTGCTTTCTATCCACACATGCAGCCAGATCGGCTCAATTTCCCCAGCAATTTCTACGTTTGCATATTTCAAATCGTCAGCATCTACAGTTCTTTGTTTCATTTTAAATAAAGCCTCTTTGGCTTGTGTAAAAGCATTCACACTGATCTTCACATTTTCAATTCTTGTTTTGGCATAATAAAATTTTGTAACTGTTCTTAAGGCTTTGCACACTTTTTGGGGGCGGGGAGGGGAGGGGGGGGGGGAAGACTGCCATAGAATTTAGCAAGCCCAAAAAAAAAGTGACCACAGCTGGTTTTCACTTTTTCGGTACCAGTGCTTCACTTATGGCTTTTACTTTTGAAGGTGACTTGTGCAAGTCCCTTAGAACATTTCGGCCATTGCCAAAGGAAGATTTTTTAAAATTCTCATGTGCCCTTCCTCACTCTTGGGCAATAATCTTAGACTCTGCAAAGTAGCTTCCAATTTGTAGAGTCAACACAGTGTGGAGCTGGAAGAACACAGGTCAGGCAGCAGAGGAACAGGAAAGTCGACTTTTCGGGTCAGGAACCTTCATTGGAACTGTGGAAGAGGAAGGGAGGTGAGATGGTGACAGGCGGATGCAGGCAGGGAATAGTGGGGATTGGTCGGTGGGAAGGAAGATGACAGGCTGCTGGCACGTTGACGTTTCGGGTTTAAACCCTTCAGCAGAACTGGGAAGGGGGAAGGGAGCTTTTTCTGATAGATCAGTCTCTGAATCTGGTGAACAATTTACTCCAGCTCAGTTGAGATTGATTTTCCCCAACCACATTCTGACCATAAGTTTTCCAGCTTTACTGGGAACATATAAAAAAAACTTACGTACACTTGGATTGAAGATTTGTAAGTTTGAAACTACGCCATCCCCCACCAAATATGTTTCTTCACACTTCTCCAAGTTAAATTTCATTTGATACTTTTCCCCTCACTATTAGACAGCCAATTTAAGCCACTTAAACTTCTTGATCATCCCTACCCTCCTATATTTACAACCAAATTCAATACACTGCATAAAGCAGGGGGTATAGATCTGAACCCTGCAGCATCCCACTGGAAAAAGGCTCCCAGTCACAACACACATCAACTAAAACCCTTTGTTCCTTGCCACTGAAACAATTTTTGTACCTAGCTGCTAAATTCCCAAGATTCCATGGGCCTTTTTTGTTTCAAGGCAGTGGATGTGGTGCGCTTGGATTTTCAGAGACTTTTGTTAGAAGTACCACACAGGCATGTTATGACTTCTCCAGTGTGGGTGCGACTTGAACTCGGACCTTCTGGCCCAGAGGTAGAGACATACCACTTTGCCACAAGACAGCAAGTTCAAGAGGGCCAGTCTGATAAAAATCCATCAAGATTATCTTGATGTCACAGCTGGCTTTGTGATGAATACATTATGGGAGCCTGGGGACAAACAGCAACATAAAAAGCAGCCTAAAACACCTAATCTGTATTCTCATTTTCCTCCTCCCCTTCCATTTAAATGTTAGAAGCTTAGATTCTTGCCAAGTTGGGTTGTACATAAAGTATTCACTAGCATTTCATTTGACTGTAATTGGGGGTTTGCAAAATTTCCAATTTCCATCCATTTGGCAAAAAAAAATCCAGCCGTGCAAGTATATTTTTGGAATTTTAGTTAAGTGGCAGCAAATGCTTCATGGACCATTTAATACCTGATAGAAATGGTGGTGATTAAGGTACTAGGATTAGAAATTAGAATTAAGATTACAATGGGAGTAATTTGAAGGCATAAGCCATTTGAAACCACAAGAGGCAAATCACTATTAAAGATGTTCTCTTTGAAAAGCCTTTGCCCCTGTTCTATATTTGTACTACTATACCAGGTGGCTTATGACAACATTCATAGTCGGCAAATAATGAATATCTAGTTAGCCAAAAAAATTTATCTTCACATTAAACATATTTTACATTTCATTCTATACTTCAAAAGAAAAATACTACCAAGGCTGTTTTGTGATGTTTCATTCTCTCTATTCCCTTGCATTTCAGTTATGCAGCCTTTGTTTATTTCAAGATTATCCTAAAATCTAATTAAAACATCAATAAAATCTATTTTAACAAGATTTCTTACTGAATCAGGCCCCTCAAGAAACAAATGTGGGATACTTCAGCGTATGGCATGGTTGGTTTGCTCGCAGACATTTCATTACCCTGCTGGGTAACATCAGTGCCGCCTCCGATGAAGCGCAATGTTTTCCAGCTTGCTATTTAAACTCCGAGGTCCGTTGGAGTTGATCACCTCATTTCCGGTTCTTCTTTGCAGTGGTGTGTATATAGGGTCCAATTCTACATGTTTATTGATGGCCTTCTTGGGGGAGAACCAGACTTCTAGAAATTCCTGTGCTGTTTCTGTTTGGCTTGTCCTAATCGAACTGGTGGTTCTCCTTGTCTGTGACGAGTGAGTATACAGGTGAGGACCACGAGTTTGATTGGCACAACATCAGGGTTGTGGCACAAGCCAAACAAACAGAGACAAACACGGGAATTTCTAGACACCTGGTTCCCCACCAAGAAGGCCAATAAACACAGAATTAGACTCTATATACACACCACTGCAAAGAAGAACCGGAAATGAGGTAATCAACTCCAATGGATCCCAAAAAGTTTAAATAACAAGCAGGAAAACACAACAACACTTCAACAGTGGCTGCACTAATGACGTTACCCAGCAGGCTAATGAAACATCTGCAAACTAACGAACCAGCTCAGCGAGCAAACCAACCACAACATCCACAACCTGAGCTACAAATCTACTCAAGAACCCTATACTATAGCATATTTTATTTAGGGGAAAAAGGATGTGAAATATGGTGAAGGTGCTCTTTAAAACTGGTTTCCATCATTGCTTCTCCCTATAAAGAAGCCAGTGAAAGTTTAAGTCACCATAGCCCTGCTCTCATTACAGTGAGACAACCGATAGTGGTTTAACCCAAAAGGTGACCCTGCCTCAGGTGAGGGGAGAGGCTGAGAAGACGAGTCCTTCATGGTAACCTCTGTAGCATGAATTAAACCCATGCTGTTGGCATCACTCTTCTAGGACATTATATCCAGTAACAAAGCATTCCGAGTACAACCCAAATAATGACGTAAATATATATCTCTTACCAGTCATGATTTAAAGTGCATAATGAGCCAAACTGTTGTTTTGAAAATTCTTCACAGATCACTACTGATTCGGAATAAATGTTTAACAGCCCATCAGAATTTTCAAAAGTATATTTACATTTTACTACTTTTATGTCTATGATTAAAGGAGGAGTTTTTTTTTAAAAAAACATTCACAAAGCATTTCAGGACTTGTGTCTTTCAGCCCAGGAAAAATTATGCAACAAAACAAGGTGATGTAGGCTAACAAAAGCTAATCACACTACTACATGGTGGCTACCTGCTATAATTAACAAATTTGAAGCTACTTTTTGTGCATCTGAAATTCAACAAAACCTAGGGACAAATAATCATGAGCTGGCTTCTTGTATTTATGCTACCAAAAATCTGGCTTCCACAATGCATTAACAAAATTATAGACCCATCAGGAGACCCAGAAACTGAAATGCAAATATCAGGTGCACGCTCTCAGATTCTCATCAGAATTCAACTTTTATAAGATCTCAAACTAAATCAAACAAGCCAGCTTCCTTTTAAGGTATTAGTAAGAAACAGAAAAATAGCAGGAATCACCACTGAGAAGTAGAACTGAAGGCATTTTCCTGAGAACTAGAGTTCGATTACATAAAAACTTGGTTACGTAGTAAATTCTTTTGGAAAACTAGTAGGCTCCCTTGGCCTTATACCCACTACTCTACCAACCACCTTACTTCCCTTTCTGGGCTTGTTATGGTTGTTAAATGTTCTCTTTCCTCCAGCATAGTTCCCCTCCCCTATAAAACTGGCATCATTGAAAACTTTGTAAAAACCTTCCTTGCAGAATAACACCCATTTTTCAATTTCCCTTTGCCCTCCAATGTTTGGGAAATAATGGAAACTCCAAATCCATTCTCATCTTTCCAAAATCACATTTGAATCCCTCCAATCAGGTTACAAGCCCCATCACCACAATTAAAACAGACTTTAAAGTGACAGATGTCCTCTCATTTGATTGAGATTTTGCAAACCATTCCTTTTCAATCCTTCCCCAATAATACTCCTGCTGCCCAGCTAGGTGCTACTACCATTACTGATTCGATTCCCATGTCCAATCAGACAGATAATCCCTTCTCTTCCCCCCAAGTCGCATCACTTTATCTCTGGAGTTCCTCCCAGAAACTACTTTTATTTCTTGTTCCAAACATGCTTACTAACTTGGCAACATTATTTGCCAACACTGGGTACAAGTCCCACTTCTACCTCACCATCTGAACCCCCTCACTGTCTCCAATTTCACCATGAAGGTCATTTCATGTACATAAGTAAATATTAGGTGTAACAAAGCTACTATTTTTAGTGCTTGCTACAAACTGGGTTCCCTAAACACCCACACTGTGGTCACTATCAGAGGTTTACCCAAAACCAATTCATAACTTTAGCAGTCAGACCCTGAACCAAGCTTCTGACCACATTCTCTCCACAAAAATTCTCCCACTTTCACCTCCACAACATCATATTCCACCTCTGCCTCAGCCATCTGCTGGTGAAACATTTATCCCACCTCAATCAGCAACATTGAAATTCATTCTGATTTGTCATATACTTACACCTCCTCCTCCATAGTAACAAACTCAAAAGCTTTTCTACCCATTTCCTAACAAATATGAAGTTCAGTTCCCTATTACTCAGGCTTGCTGACCTACGTAAGTGATCTGACATGCCTAGATTTGAAAATTCTTATTTTTTTTCTCCAAACACAATGCCATTACACCATCTACCTCTCCTCCAGTCCTACAGCCCTCCAAGATTTACATGTTCCTCCAACTCTAGCTTCTTGCTAATCTCCAATTTTAATCAGTCCATCTTTGTTGACTATTGCTTACTTCCAGCTACCTAAGCCTAAACACTAGATCAGGGCTTCCCAAAGTGGAAGCTGAGATACCAGCAGTGCAAGCTGAAATTTTGAGAAAAGTTGAAATCTAAGGCAGTAATGGCTGCTGTGGAGCTCTGACAAATTTTTAACAATTGTACAGCTGTCCTCCCATTAACAGATCTCACTGGTGGATTGTTAACAATTTGCACCTCAAGATGGGGTCAAAGGAGTGAGAAGTTTGGGCAAGATTGCATTATAATTTCCCTGCCTAAACTAGTTGTTTTAACTTCTTAAGACACTTCCTTAAACACAACACTCTGACCAAGGTGTCCCCAATAAATCCCTATGGGGCTCAGTGCCAAACTTACAATGCTCTTTGTGAAGAGGCTTAGTATATTTTGCCCAGTTAAAAACATTATACAAATGCAAGTTTTTGCTGAACAGACTTTTCCAGCTTCCAATAAACCCTATTCAAGGCAAAAAACTGATTAACCACAATTAAAAACATCAAGATTAACCAAAGTAATAGGCTGTAGTTAATGCTAGGGATGCTTTTACTTGGCTACTTTTACAATATAGCTGCGCTGAGGTTGACAGTAGCAATTTATCACCCGCTTGTTAAACTGAAGAAAAAGTGTAAGTTACAGACAATAATGTTTGGAAAGCAAAAGCACTCTGGATGATTTCTACAAGATTTGCTCAGCATTCAACAGATATTCAAAGGCAGTCTAGTAATGTTGCAGCTTTAATTTCATACAGTGGTTAGAACATTCCAATAAGCAACTACATACTGGAATTATGCCACTTATTCTAGAGCAATTGAACTGCTCAGGAGAGAGTTATCGAAATTAAATCAAACTCACTAACTTTCCAGGGGAACACGAACACAAGCACACACACACACACACACACCTAAGTAGGCAACAGGACCACCAGCATGGCTTCTGGCTTGGAAGTACAACATGCTTCACAAGTGATTTTATTTATTCATGGAGCTATTTATATAATCCAAGAGCTTCTACAGTGCACAATGCTCTAAAAGGATATAACCAAGAAACTAAACTCCACACAAGTTAAATATCAGATATGGCCTGTAACCTGTAAGAATGAAATGAATTAACCAAGATTATGGCAATTAGCATTTAAGAAAGCCTCATTAAGCTTTCAAACCCCAAGTCAATTCTTTTTCCATTGCTATCAGTGTGGTCCTTTCTATATTTGTCCATTGGACCAGGGAATCACAGAAAAATACCAGCATTTTTGTCCATTCTTAAGTGCCCTCAAGAAATGATAGCAAGCAGGTATAGCTGCTGTCAAAGGAGACAATGTATGCTGAAGTATTGAACAGAGCACACAGTCTTGGATCTGTTTCGTTCATGTCTTTAAAAAAAAGCTGAAGTCGTCAAAAGTTACAGGAACCGCACTCTTCCAGAGAAATGTGTACACCTTTCATAGCACACCAGGCTTCTATTTTGCGCACACACACACACACACACTGCAGACTAGCTTCTCCTCTGCTCTTGAAACCATGTTTGTGTGACTGGTCTAGTTAGGTTTCAGATCAATGGGGATTCTCAGAACATTGATGTTAAGGATTTCAAAATGCCAGCACTGCTGAACATCAAGTGCAAGTGGCAAGATTCCCTCTCACTGGAAATGGTCCAACTGTCTAGCATTCACAAATTCATTTGGATTACTAATCTAGCATACATGAAAAAAAATAGCATTCAAAACTACAGGATGTTTCCCAGAACAGTGTAAATAGAATAACACTGCTGCCCATAACATTTGGTTACATTTATTGCATGATTAATATTCAAAGTAAGTTTCAGATTGCCCAGCAGGCTATCATTCACTTTCAGATTTATTTTGTAAAAATGACAATCCTGGCAGTAATACTAACTCCAAATGAAACAAGGATCAGAGGCAAAGACTTGTGAAAATAAAGTCTCAATCTAATGTCAAGAAACTAAATGTAACTCCGTAGAGTTAAATTATTTATTGATCTTGACCCAGTAAACCAGTCAAGGTAAGAGTTCAAAAATGGATCAATAAAGCCAGAATGCAACTGCATCGAGATTGAAAATACCAAATGCTAAAGCTTTGCTCAAGTATCAAACCAGAGGAATGGAATCCCATTTCACCACAGCTCTCTTTGACAGCGTTAACTTCAAAATATACTGGCAATTCAGGGATATTCGGTCAGCATTGAAATTCATCAACAAGACATTAAAAAACTGATGCTAGGAGGACAAAGGAAAATTAAATTATCCTGTTAGTAATATCATCTTGTGAGATAAAGAGAGATTAATATACACAATTAAGCCCACGAACTTCACCTAAGTGCATGTTTCCTCCAGCCGCGACTAATACAAATATACTATTTAAAAACAAAAACAAAAACAAAAAAAAAAACAACAAACGATAGAAAACACTTTCACAGAAACCATGCAAAAAACCCAGAGACAGGACATGAATCTAAATTATTTTTAAACACCTACATGGATATGACAATTTGTTTTGATCATTAAATCAATCCCAGCTGTTACGCAGGCTAGTTCCATTTCCCTTCCGGACTAAACACCAAAATGGAAGTTAAGTTTTCTTGAAAAAGTACAGCTGCTGTTCAAAGGACTGCACATTTGTACAATATATTCGTAGATAATAAAATTATGTTTTGATAAATCTATCATTTCATTTTAAACAAAACAGGAGGAAATCACATCTGACTGCACACCCATCAATTTCCTGAACAAACCTTTGAAAAAAACTTTGATATTAACATTACTTTTTGGAGATCTGTTCTAAAGGTGGAGAGGTTACAATGAATTTGTATGGGGTTGTAATTAGGCCACCTTGTGAACAGTTCTGGTCTTAGTGTTACAGGGGTAGTGGAACAACACGTAAAACATTTACGAGAATGATAGTTGTGCCAATGGTAACAGCCACCAGGGAAATGTGAGCAGGCCAGGGCTCCACGAGAAAAATTAAGAGGTGACCCATTAGCAGGCCTTAGAAAGAAAAAAATTTTTGATAGATTCAGAGAACATAACGAATATCAGTGGACCTTCCAAAGCTAAAACAAGAATATTAACGTAACAAAAGTCACAACTAAATCCAATAAGAAATTTGGGGAACTCCTCCCAACCCCACTCAGTGGTTAGAATATGCTGCCACATAGCAATTGAAGCAAACAACATCAATTGAACAACACAAATGCACTGAAGCAGCTAAGTGAGGGAGAGAGGAAAAAGAAGATTCTATGGGTAATACCCAACGCTCTACCCTTCAAATCTTACTGGAAACCACATCCTGCTAAGTGACTAGGATTAACTTCATAATTTCCACGTAACTATCTTTTACTTAACTCCATTTTGCTGGACAAAAATCAACCTGCTTTCGGGAAATGCTTCTGCAGTTTTGGCATGAGTTCACTTTGAAGAAGTGCAGAGAAACTCTAAACATACCCTGTAGACTACTGTGCTGCACCGTTTGATCCAACTCGATTGTTTACTCAAAGTCTAGTTGCTCAAAGTCCTGCTGTGTATTAGCCACTGGGCAATACATTCATGTTGCGGATGACATGTCTTTGGAAGACAACTTGAGATCACAACCTCACCCACAATTTAAGCATTTATGAATAACTGATTTGGAGTTGAGTTTTCTTAAGATTACATGCCTGCATAACGTAGATAACAAGGTGTGGAGCAGGACGAACACAGCAGGCCAAGCAGCATCATAGGAGCAGGAA
>JAHRHZ010000078.1:6857402-6878256 GCA_024137785.1 Ginglymostoma cirratum
GTCAAGTTTTCCTGCTCCTATGATGCTGCTTGACCTGCTGTGTTCATCCAGCCCCATGCTTGTTATCTTGGATTCTCCAGCATCTGCAGTACCTTTTATCTCTGGTTAAATATTCACTTAACTAACCACATAATCTCAAAATACTGCCACAACAGTAAACCAGTACTGCCTTGAAGAAAAAAAAACAGACCGCCACTACAATTTCTGCATTATCCCCAGTAAATCCGAGTGGCTTCCTATTTTGGGGCAGAACTGCGCTCACACGAGGCAAAGTGGAAGATTAGTACCAAACATCAGAGGTTAAAGAGGTTGATTAGACAGAGGCCTAGCACATACCTTTTTCTAGGCAGAACTTCGTTCTAAATCACCACAAAGCGTCGATATCAGTCAATTACTTTCTCCTCACATAGGTACCCCCAGTTCACAGCTAATTATCCCATAACTAGCGCATGGTAACCTGGCAGCTGTTTGCATGGGGAGAGAGTTCTTTAATAAAAAGGAGGGGGTTGAGTGTTTATGAGTGTTACCGAAGGAAATGGATAATACCCAAGGAAAAGGAAGGAACATTAACAAAGTCAGCCAGCATGAGGCCCAGGAAGGGAAATGTGTGTTCTGCAGCTTAGAAGGGAACTATTTGAGAGTAGGAGACATGTCACTTGAAAAAGATGACCTTCAACTCCATGAGATGGTAGAAGAATTTGAGCCTAAGGTTGGAGTGGACTCGTACTCCAGAACAGATTTGGCTGTGTGGGCAAAGGAACAAAGGATGCCAAGATAATTGCAACTGACAGTCCAACAATTAGTTGGAAAGAGGTCCTTGAAAGAACAGTTGTCAGATGAGACAGGTGAAAGGCTGTGGCTATACAGTGTGGAACTAGAGGAACACAGGAGGCCAGACAGCGTAAGTGTAGGAAAGTTGAAATTTCGGGTCTGAAGAAGGCTCCTGAACCAAATCATCAACTTTCCTGCTCCTCGGATGCTGCCTGGCCTGCTGTATTCCTCCTGCTCCACATTGGAGACAAATACAACGCCAGCATCTGCAGTTCTTGCCATCTCCAAAAGGCTGTGGCTATTCTGTTATATCTTTGCTTTCCCTAATGATCTTGCAAATCACAAAGGCTTATAGCCAAAGGAGAGTAAGGGACAACTGTAGTTGATGTAGTTCAACTGGATCCAGAGATGGGTGTTTAAACAAGTTCTTCTTGGCATGCAAGTCTGCACAGCTTTTTTTAAAAAAAAAAGTTCACTTATGGGTTTTGAGTGCCACTGGCTGGGCCACCATTTAATGTCCTTCCCTTAGTTGCCCTTAAGGTGGTGAAGGGCAGCTTTCTTGAACTGCTGCTATAGTAGACCCACAAATGTTCAGGGACAGAATTTCAGGATTTTGTACAACATGGAAATGTATTGCTATTGCTATTCCTTCAAAGTCAGCATGGTGAGTAGCCCTGGACAGAACTTGCTGTTGATGATACTCCCATGTATCTGCTGCCCTTGTCCTTCTAGATGGAAACGGTCATGGCTTTGGAAGGTGCATTCTAAGGAGCTGTGATGAATTCAGTGGTGCATCTTATGTTTGGTACACACTACTGTGTCTAAGCATTGGTGATAGAGGGAGTGAATGTTGTTTGTGGAAGGGATGCCAATATCAAGCAGGCTACTTTGCCTTGGAGGTTGTAAAGTTAAGTGTTATTGGATCTGTACCCATTGAGGCAAGTGGGGAGTATTCCATCACACTCCTGACTTGAGCCTTGTAAATTGCAGCTAGGCTTTGTGGAGTTAGGTGGTAAGTTGCACATCTCAGGATTCTTCACCTCTGACTGGCTCACGTAGCTACTGTATTTATTTGGTTGGTCCAATTCAGTTTCTGGTCAACAGCAACATCCAAGATGTTGACAGTTGGGAATTCAGTGATCGTACCACCATTGAGTGTCAAAAGGTTAGTAGTTAGGTTGTTGGAGATGGTCATTGCTTGGTACTTCTGCACCATAAACATTAATTGGAAATAATCAGCTTAAGCCTGGATATTCTCTAGGTTTTGCTGCATTTGTACATGGACTGCTTCAATACTGGAGTCACAAATCATGCAGGCCATTACACAGTCATTGGCGAACATTCCCACTTCTGGCCTTAAAGATGACTGAGGAACTAATGGTTATTGTGGTGCAGTGGTTACGTACCTACTTCTAAACCAGGAAGCCCAGGTTCAAGGATACACACCCCTCAATTCCTATTAACTCCAGTTTTGCTGGGGGGTCCTTGATATTACTCCTTGGATCAAGGAGTCTGAAGACAGAAGCCTCACTGGGGAGATAGCCAAGGCTGAACTGAACGTAAGAATACTGTCACTGACACAAATGTGTTTTCTCTAACTGACCATGATCAAAGTGATTTGTGTATTTGAAACTCAAATAATTTTCAGTAATTCCATCAGTTTTAAAGTGTGAGTTACCCCACACTTGACCCAGGGGCTTAAGAACACAACATTTCACTCATTTGACTCCCTTACATTCACTCATAAGGGAAAAACAAAATGACTATGTATTGTTCTCTATCTCAGATTTGTAGCAGGTGTAGGGTTTCTTAGATGAATTAATGCTTTTACTTTCAAAGCCTTTACTTCAAGTAGAGGTTTCTCAGTAAGCGGTGAGGCTTCTTGTAGTTGAATTTTAAGTAAGTTGGTTTTCAAATGAACTGGAAGTTGGAACAAGTCAGGCAGAGTTCTTCTACTTTCAAAGAATGGCTGTTTGACTGATTAGTTGATAGCAAGTGGTTTGATACTGTATTGACAGAACTCAGACACTGAAAGCAACTTCTGTTATTTTCTTTCCCTCCAATGCCTGACACAGTCAAGCCATCAAGTAGTCACCTTGGTGACTTATGTTCAACTTTTTTTTTCCCCCAAAGAGAAAGGTGGCATTTTGATGCCATAGACTACTTGTTATTCAACGTTTTGGAATCTGTCCTGTCTAGTTTAGATGGGAGCTATAATATAGGTTTCATACCAGTCTAAAGACTTTTAACGTTTTTGTCCGTAGTGAACAAAGATAAATTTGCTGGAATACTATAGTTCTTCGATGGTTTGTGATTTAAAGATGAAATTTTCCTGCGTGGCCGTGAATGCCCATGTTTAATTAGGTATGTGCTGCCTGACTCAATGCCAACAGCCATATGATTTTCAGAAGCCATTTCAACAAATGGTATTTAAAGTTTCCACAAATTGCCCGGAAGTTCACAACACACTGAAGTATGATGATAGGAGACAATTGTGCTTGAGGCAACAGAAGTAGTGAGTGGCCAGATGACATGGTACTGTTGAACGTTTCTGAAGAGGGTGACAACTCTGGGCTACCTTCCAGATATCCATCCCAAAGCCTCATCTCCATGGAAAGACCTCTCAACAACTAGCTCTTTGACCACCTCTCATTGCCGGTATTCCAAAAGGTACCATTCTCTCCATAACACTCTGGTCCATTCATCAATTACTCCTGATAACCACATCCCTCAAATCCAGCAATGTTCCACATAAGTGCAAGAAATCTAACAGCCTCCCTTCACCTCCTCTTACAACCATTCATAACCTCAAATGTATTTGAGGTCAGGGACGGAAGACAAGTTTAGGGTTGGGGCAAACTAGATTTTCACCCATCACACTAAAATCTTTCTATGCTCCCATCTTGTTATGTTGCAGGATTTGCTCACAATACATTTTTCTTCTACTTGGGCAGTACCATAGGGATCGAGGGTAACTTTCTTCCACTCGTCTTGAAAGACCACCCTTGGAAGACTAAATCCACAAATCAGACACAGGTGCTTGTGTCTTCAGCAAAGTGACTGATAACGGCCGGATGCGTTTTCAAGTTGCCAAAGTGACAGAATGCGATTTCAAGCTGCTGAAGTGTCTGGCTTGAACAAAAGGTCACTGACCTGGCCACTTCAGTATAAACAGAAGTTTCATACCTTTACAGAAGTTTCACCCTCTTACAGAATTACCGATGTCTCTCACCTTTACAAAGGTTTCCCACCCAATCCTTCAGCTTTGCTGAAGCTGATGATTTTCCTACACTGCTTCCATTATAAATTCCAAGCAGAACACAACAACATCGCTTCAATTGGAGGCCTCACTGACGTCATCTAGCATGGTGACAAAAATGTTTGAACATAAACAAGCCAGCTTGGTGAGCAAGTCAACAACCTCACCCATAACCCGAGCTACAAATCTTTGCTAAAACCTTAAACTGCTTCCATTGTTTGTGCTTGGCCTCCATTTGGGCTTAATGGAGATGCTCAAAACAGTTGTCACCTTCATGGATGCTTCTTCTCCTGTTTTGGTGTTGACAGACTACAGACTGCCTCAAGGACCTCCCTGAAGCATTTTCTGACCATCTGGCAAACCAGGATTAGAATGTGTTTTGGAAACCCTGTCAGGTATATGGACGATGTGACCGCCCAACAGAGTTGAAAGATCATAGTCTTTGTGCATGTCTGCAACGCATACAGGAGGACTGATGACATTGTCACCCCTGAAAACTGAGCATGGAGTTTGCCACATTGAGAAAGAACATTTCCGTTCACAACTGAGGATTCACCACTACCATGGTCAACGATACCATCAACCAAGTCTATTTATCTCTTCCCTCTCACTATCCAAGGCTGCAGACAGACCTTCCAGGTGAAGCAGTGATCTGTCCGAACTTCATTTGACCTAGTCTACTGTATTCACTGCTCACAACTGGTCTCTTCTACATCAGGGAGAGGAAACACAGTGGGTGACTGTTTTGTCAAACACCTCCAACTCTCTGTAAAAATGACCAAGCTTTCAGTTGACTGCCATTTTAACAACCATATTCCGATACCAACTTGTGTATCTCAGGCTTGTTGCACTGCTCCTGCAAAGTTCAATGCAAGCTGGAACAACAACACCTCCATCAGCCTAGGCATCTTACAGCTCTCCAGACTCAACATCAAGTTTGAGCAATTTAAGAGCAGGAACCTCAATGTTTGCTACCCACCCCCTCACCCCCAGGCTGTTCTGTATGGGTTACTCCCAACACAGCCAACACATTTTCAACTCTTCATAGTTCTTGTCAGCTTTTCAGTATTTATTTATACCCCACACTGCTATCACCAAACCCTTTGCCCGCTTCCTCCTTCTATCTCTCTCACCAGGCACTCATGCTATCCACTTGCCTCTGTGCTCCTACCCTCTTCATCAGCATATGTACCATTTTCCAGTTCTGACAAAGCGTCATAGAATCCTACAGCACAGAAACAGACCCTTTGAACCAACTCATCCATGCTAACCAAACTAACCTAGTCACACTTGCCTGAGTTTGTCCCATAGCCCTCTAAACCTTTTCTATTCACATACTGTCTGAGATGTTAATGGGATAACATCCCATTAATATTTATGCTCCTTATCTTCCGACACAGAGGTATGTGGAATTTATGCGCCTTATCTTCCTATACAGGGGTACGTGGAATTTATGCTCCTTATCTTCCTATACAGGGGTACGTGGAAACTGTCTTGAACTGCCTGCCTGAATAGGATTGGGTGGGAAACGTTTGTAAAGGTGAGAGACATCGGTAATTCTGTAAGAGGGTGAAACTTCTGTAAAGGTATGAAACTTCTGTTTATACTGAAGTGGCCAGGTCAGTGACCTTTTGTTCAAGCCAGACACTTCAGCAACTTGAAATCGCATTCTGTCACTTCGGCAACTTGAAAACGCATCCGGCCGTTATCAGTCACTTTGCAAACGATCAATGCTGTATCCTGTTCTCTTTATGTTCCGAATGTAGTAATTGTTTTTTCTGTATTGCCAATTCATACATAGAGTATAAAAAGCGGGGACTGTCCCGTTCGGAGAGAATCGCTTATGGAACTCAGCGCTCTGTGCCGGGTTGCGTACAGCGATCCTCCACAGCATGTACTTGCTTAATAATAAAGGATTGTGATTTGTAGCCAGGTCAGAGTCTTGCTATTGCATCAAGTCCATGAGGGTCTCCGAAAACGAACCAGACACTGTCCAAATGTCTTTTCAACATTGCAACGGTACCTGCATCTACCACTTCTTCTGGCAATTCATTCCACATATGAATCACCAAGAAAATGTTGTCCCTAAATGCTAGCTGTGTTTTTCCTCTCCACAGACCTGAATTTCTCCAATGTTTTGTTCAATTCATATTTCTAGCAGCCACAGTTGTCACATCATCCAATTCACTCCTCCCCACTGCGTTCTTTCTACCTCCCCTTTATCCTCAACCAATTGTTCATTCTCCAACTTAATCCTAATGAGAGCTCATCCAACTGAGACTTCATTTTCTGTCTCCACAGATGTGTGGCCAAAGCAGTTTCAGCATTTCCTATTTCAAGTTTATAGCATCTGTGGTGCTTAGCTTTTTTCATTACTTACACCTGTTAAGTTTTTTTTTCCTTATTTAGCAACAGAAGACAAACACTCAAAAGGCAGTGAAGGATTAAAAATCCCTTTTTGGAGATTCAACAATACCGTTATACTAGAGATATGGTTTGAAGCCTAGTATTTCCTGAAACATCCCCTACCTTAGAGTGCCAAATGTGTTGGACAGAGCTCTAATCTTAATCTGCACATTGATAGATTTTTTACATGCCATCTAACCAAGTTAGCAAAAAGTGTGAGAGCCAATTAATTGCAAATTTCCATAATATTAGGCTAAAACATTCTTTCATTAATGTTGAATACTGAATATTACAGTTTCACAATTTTTCATCCTTTACTAATAATCTGGTCGGTAGCCTAAGATACAGATTCATGCATCAAAGTTAAAAATCCACCAGAAGTAATTACTTTTGTCTCTTAAAATAGTAATTTCTCAAGATGATAGCAATAGGTTTAGAGATTATAAGGGGCTAAAAGATGCTTGTCTGTCAAGTACACTGTAGCTGTATTAAGTTCTGCAGTAAATTCAGCTGATTCAAATGTTATCTTGACAAGGAATACACATGTCCCAGAGGGGGAAATTACAAACTCGGTTCAAACTTCCAACAAGGATAGTAATGCATTTGCCAAGCGTTTGAATACTAAAGAAGATATTAAAATATTAATTCAACTTGGGGGAAATAAAGCTGAAATTGCTTTGGCCACACAACATCTGTGGAGACAGAAAATAAGAGTTTCAGTTGGATGAGCTCTCATCAGGATTAAGTTGGAGAATGAATCAATGATTCATTCTCTCAACATCCTCCAAAAGTGCTTTGCAGCCAATAAATAATTTCCATGGGGTCAGTTAGCTAAACAGTTGGAATGCAGAAGTTACACCAATAGTGCAAGTTTGCAGCTCACACAAACCGAGGTTACCATAAAAAAAATCCTGCTTTCTCAACCTCACCCCTTGTCTGAGGAGTGATGACCGTCCAGTTAAACTCACCACCAGTCATTTCTCTTTAATGACAGCGCAGCCCTTTGATTGTCTGGGACAACAACTTCACAGACAAACAACTTGCACAAAATGTGCACACTATTTTCTTGTTATTTCTAGATTTTTCTATTCAAATTGTTCAACGATGTTATTATATACCTCTGGAACAGGAGAGACTTGAAATCAGGCATCCTAACTGAGAGGCAGAAACACTATCACTGCAACAAAAAGCCCTCAGAGGAAGCTATGAAATCTGTCTTGCGTAGTGCTGATTATGGGATAATCGTTGGCAACAACAAGAAAAGCTTCATGCTCTTCTTCAATGCTTAACCTTATCCAAGACTTAACCTTATCCAAAAAACAGCACTGCATTAACAGAAACAACTATATTATGTATCAGCTTAGTTTGAGAGATGATGCCCTGGTCTAACGAACATCAGACTCAGAAGCATGAGTGCTATCAATGAGCCAAGTTAATGAATAAAGAAAGAAAACTGCCATTGCCAAGACATCCAAAACAGTGAATTTATGATCTCACAGACCTTCCACTTCAAACCAAAAGATGCATTATCATGTGGAAAGTGTTTAATTGCATGGAATACTAGCTGAAAAACAGCAATGAAGAAGTCTGACTATTACCTGCCACTTTAAACATCAGTCACTCACATTTCTATCATGCATAGTCATCATTACAAAAACAAAAACTGAATTTATACCATACTCTTCACAACCTCAGGATCCTCTTTGCTTCAGAAGTCAACTACATTTTACAGCCACTGTTGTAACATAGGAAATGTAAGAATTTTTACACAGCAGGATCCCACAATGTTATTGGTCATTTAGATTATCAGAGTATGCCAGAATGTAGAGTTGAAGCTAAAAATCAGATCAAAGATGATCTTATTGAATGGTGAAGCAGAACTCCTGTTCCTTGTTGGTATGTTCTTCTAGATAAAGAGATCACAAGATAATCGCTTGTGACATTAGCTAAAATACAGGGAAACCTCCCTTGCTTGGCTTCAAAAGTGCTCTTTGACATCTAACCAAGGTAGCAGACAAGGCATCAGCTTATCCTCTCATCCGGGAAGGCAACAGTGCAGTACTACCTCAATACTACAACAAACTGTCAGCTTTGATTTTGCATTCAAGTCTCTGGAACGATAGGTGAACCAAAAAGCTTCTGACTCGGGTGAATGTGCTGCCAACCGAGGTACAGCTACAGCATAGCCAAAAAACACATTCAGTTGTTTGAAGTGACCAGGCATGTACGGCAGAATGCAATTATCTGCTGAATTTACAAATACTTCTGCAACAATGAATCAGGTCATGGTAATTCAGCTTAAAACAAAATATTCAGCCCAACTAAGGTTTAAAATAAAGTACACTGAAAATGAGGAATGTTTTTAAAACTGACCATCACGTGAATATATACAAAAGAAACTGTACAGTACAAAACCACTTAGCAATCTCATGGTTTAAATGACTATAAATCAAACAAGTATGACAGCACAATTGATAACACTGGTGCTCTATAATTTTGCCATTACTTTTCTTGTTTGGATGAAAAAAAGTTTTCTAATAAGTAAGTATCTTATCTGGGTGTTTTAATTTATGGAACAGAGATCAATTTAAAAATCAAGGAACAAGGGGAGCAGGCAGAGAGGAGGGCAGTTATCACATGGGATAACTACCTCTCTTCCTTTCAAGAGAAAAAAATACCTGCCAAAATGCTTTGTGCACACACAACCTGACCAGGTTTCCATCAGGAGAAGCACAAATGCAAAGGTTTAAGAATCTTACACTTTTGAAAAAGGAATCTTGCACAGCACAAGCAATAAACCGTAGAGCAAGATTAAAAGATGCCCATTTCTCTCCACCTCCACATTCCAATACTCGAGATCCAGAATTAATATTGTCAAAGCAGCAAACTAGTCTCACTTGGGTTTATAAAATGACATCAGCAGCTCATTTGGTCTCTGCATGAGGTGAAATTAGGTTCAAGTTTCTGACAAATGTCTCAAATTCCAAGGTGACATTCAATAAGATTTTCAGGAAAATCAACTTAGATGTTCAGTGTAGGTAAAGCAACACAAATGAACAGGATCTGGGAAAAAACCCAATATTTGTTATAGCATGTGATATCTTTGCTCACCTCCAACTTTCCCATGATTTAAGAACTTGTGCTTCATTCTGGATAGTGTGAACACTGTTAGGATTACTTTGGATCCTAACTAGTTACATTGCAGGTTACAGCTGCTATTACCGGCTTCCTTCTGTTTGAAGTTTCATGCTGCATTTTAGATGCTGTTGCCAGATTATTCACATAGCGTTCCAACTATATCACATGACTTAAATAGCCCAGCAAGAAAATTTGTACCCAACCAAAATCTCAAACGTTTTTCCTCTACTGAAAAGTTAGCCCACACATCCCTGATCCTGTTTTCTCATTAAATCTGGCAGGCCAGGAACAGCTGTCCAAGGTCAATGCAACTCACTGACAATCAAGCTTAGAGGTATTAGAATTGAGCCTCTGTAGACACCGCTCTTGCTTAGATCCAGGTTCTAGTATTTTATAGCACCTTGCTCAAATCTTACAATCACCTTTTATTTGGATCTTTCCTTCCCAAGGCCACAATTAGCCTGACATCTTAGAAACACTGAACAGCAAATCACAGAAGGCTGCACAGTTCATTGGGTCTACCTGGATTGTTCCGCAAAACGGCTGATGCAGAACCAATCTCCTCCTCTTTCCCAATCTTTCTTCAAATATTTATCCAGTTCCCTTTTGAAAGTTACTGTTGAGTTGGTATTTGCCACCCTCTCAAGTTACGTACTCCAAATCATAACTACACATTACATTAAACATAAAGTTTGTCTTCATGTTGCTTCTGATTCTTTAGAAAGTCAATCACTGTAAAATCAGAGCCCTCTGATTCAACACTTCAGCCACTGGAAATAGTTAAATCAATACTTACGCTACCCAAGGTCCTACTGATCTTAAAAAGGGGGCTGAAAGCCCTAAAGAGACTGGGCAGGCAGCAACTAAAAGAGAGACAGGACAGTTCTTTGCAGGCGTTTTGATAGTATGAGGGAAGGTTTAAAACAAGGTTGGCAACAAATGAGGGAGCCAAGACACAGGATCTAAGAAGAATTTCATGGCACACAGTATAGAACTGAAGAGTCACAAAAATTTAAATGCCGCCAGATCTGCTGAGTTTCTTCAGCAATTTGATGATTCAAGACAGGATCTCTCTAGCTTGGGCACATATTGAACATGTTTTCCATCACAGAGGACTGCATCAAGACCAGAGGAGATCCATCCAAAGATGCAAAGGGAAGTGAGAATTGAAATCACAGAAACAATTGCCATAATTCTCCAGTCATCCTTTGACTCTCCATGGTGCCTAGGAACTGAAGGATTTCAACCCTTTTTAAAAAAAAAAAAGAGACATGTAGGCATATCCAGCAACTACAAGCACGCAAGTTTAACTTCAATAGAGGAAAATTTCTAGCAACAATAACCCAGTACAAAATGAATAGTCACATGGACAACTGCAAGTTAATTAAAAGAAACCTATGCTGATTTGAGAGGAAACGTTTAAAGTTTCTTTCAAAAAAACGTTATTTTGAAAAAGTAGCAGAGGGTTGACGACGGCAACGTAGCTGAGGTGACATAATGGATTTCCAAAAGGTACAATGCCAAATGACAGACTTGTGGACAAGGTTAAGGGTTAGTAGTAACATGGATTTTAAGTTAGTTGAATAACAGGAAACAAAAGTGACTAATGGATGTTTTTTCAGGCTGAAGAAATATTTGGAGCGGAGTTCTGCAGGAGGTCAGTGTTGGGACACTTGCTTTTCTCAATATACATTAATGTCCTAGGCTTTAGCTTACAGGGAGGTTTGCAGATGGTACAAAGCTTGAAATCGTTGCAAAATGCAATGAAGATAGTACAGATCTTCATAATGACAATTTGGTAGAATGGGCAGACAGATTGCACATTTCTCTTCAATGAGCTACACGTTCTATGATTAATTTTCGTCAGAAGAACATGGAGACACAATACAAGGTGCTATTCTAAAGTGAATGTAACAGGACCTGGGTGCACGTGCATATTAATCATTAAGGTATCACAGCAGGTTCAGAAAGTGGTATAAGGCTCAGAAATCTTTGGCTTGATTATTAGGGACAAAGCAAGGAGATTACAATATTGACAAAACACTACAGATGCTGAAACAAATAATATTGCAGAAACTCAAGACATCTGGCAGCATTTGCCAAGGGAAACATAGTTAATGTTTCAAATTCAGAAAGACACTTCAGACTTTCTCCAGCATTCGCTGAGGCTACACTGAACTTGTACAAGATCCCAATTTGGTCTGAACTGGTGTAACGTATCCAGTTCTGTGGCTGCATTTTAAGAAGGACTTCAAAACATTAGCAAGAGTACAGAAAATACTCAAGAGAATTATTCTAGAGATGAGAATTTCAGACAGACATGTGAAGTTAAGACTATTTTCCTTGGAGGAAAGGTGGTGGGGATGAAATTTGAAGAAGGTGCTTAAAATCACGAGGGATCAAGACAAAGCGGATAGGAAGAAACAGTTTTGACCTGTGAAAATGATAGAGAAAAAGAGAGGGCACAGGCACAAAGTAATTGTTGAATGAAGTAAATCAAGGAAAAACAGTTCTAAAAAACAGAGTGGTTGCAGTCTGAAATGCAGTGGAAATAAGTTCAGTTGAAGCATTCAAAGAGCTGGACTGTTATCTGAAAAAGGCAGAACGTGCAGTATTATGGGGAAATGCAAGTGAATGGCTCAAAATGAACTACTCATTTGAAGAGTCAATGCAGACACGTTTAGCCTAAATGACCTCATTCTGCACTGTAACAGTTCTACGATTTTGTGAAATCTGCTTAGTCTTCCCAGCTCTAGATGTTCTCCAGAAAACCTTGGCCATAATTTTTAAAAAGGTAAGTACACAACCTACTACTTTCTCATTGCTTCTGTGATGGTTGGAGAATGCCAGCTTGGTCATCAGTTCCCTTTTACTGGATTTGAGAAGTGTAGGAAATAGGAGCTAGGGCAAGAATAGGCCAGTTGACCCCTTTCACCTACTCCACCATTCCTCTAGTACATGGCTTATCTAAATATCCATGTTACTTGACTGCATTATCTTTGCTAGCTCAAAATCCATTGATTTCAGTCATTGAGTATATTCAAGATTAAGCCTCCGCAGCTCTCCTTGGTACAGAATTCTAAAGATTCACCACCCTGAATGAAGAAATCAGTCCTAAAATGGCCCGAGCCTATGTCACCTGGCTCTGCACTCTCCAAACCAAGGTGTGGCTCTCAGGACACTTCCCATTTACTTCTTGGTCAACTGGTTTCCGCTTTTTCCACCAAACAGATTAGACAGTAACTGATTTGATTTGTCATGTGCACCTAGGTACAGTGAAAAGCTTTGTTTGCAAGCAGATCGTTGTAAGGACATACAGAATAAAGGGTGAGGAAAAACTTGAACATAGTAAGGCATACGGGTTATGCCACACAGGATGTACAGGAGACAAGATCAACATTAACTTCAAATAATGCTGACCTTGCCCGACCTGGTCCAGTCTGTTTTTCCTGATATCAGCCAGAGTTATCATCCTAGTTCGATATGAAACTTGGCCCATTTTGCTGTGCCTTTTTCATAAATTCAAACCAGCACAATGCTGTATAAAGTGCTGTAAACTTCAAGGAATGTTTCTAGTGCTTAAAAATATGCTACAAAGAAAAAAAGAGGAAGTGCGCATATATGCAAACCTCTGCAATTCTTAATTGGAGATTTTTGGGCATCAAAACAAAAAGGATGAGCAAAGACAATACAGCAGACACCAAAGAGAAGCCAAAATATCAGTGTTCATGTAACAGATTTATAGAAGTCTACAGAAAGACAGGTGGTAAGGAGTTTAAAATGGAGAATGAAGAAAATTTGAAAATTGAGTAACCAATAAGACAAATTAGTGAAACAGACTTGGGAAGCCTGTAAAATATGGCAGTAGTACTATGCCCAGTGATCCTATTTAAGTCTCCCAATCAAACATTACAATATTCGTATATTCCTACGTTATAGTAGTGCTTACAATTCAAAACTACTTACTTGACTACAAAGCTCAGACCCCAGTGGTCACAAGCCTCTTTTTAAAAGAGGAACTGTCATACACATATGCTGCCGAACTTGGGAGGCCACAAAAATGTTACCATTTTAGTCCAAACTCAAAAAAGTTCATAACTCCACAAAACACCATTCCAATGAACATATTGAGAAACCATTTTACACAACGGGCAAATAATTCAAATACTGACACTTGAGCAGCAACAGATTTTGAAGCTCTTTCTGTTAAAGATCAAAAGAGCAAGGAAGGAGAAACAAACCAGACAAGGATGGTAGAAGTTGCAGAGGAGGAAATTGATGGAACAGCAATGGAACTTGCCTTGACAAGGAATTTCAGAGTACTACAGTGGTCAAAAGAGTGGAACGGGAGAGGACACACACGCGCGCACGCAAGAAGGCTCAGCAGTTCACATGAGAAGTTAAATCACACATTACCATGACAGTCCACAATTTAATATTAAATCTTAAATTGGTTTAACCAAATTTTGACTGCTGAAGTAAACCTCCATTTTTCACACTATTTCTTATTCTATAAAATAAGATCTATTAACATTACAACATCCTGCAGATCAATCACTGATTATTCTAAAGATTTAGAGAAGTGTTAAAACCTAATTAAGTGCTAGGTGAACACAGTGGCCAATTGTAAGCTATCAATTATGACACAACCAAAGTTATACTGGACCTGGTCAACGTCCAATGACAATCTGACTCGCCCGTCCCTTATATCACAATGTTAATAATTTATGTAGTTTTCAAAAATTTTTACGTAGTATTCAAAAGTTAACAGCAATAAATGGTGGCAATTAAAAACAAAAAAAAGGGGGTTTAATAAACAATGATATGTCAAAAGCAAATCATTTGACCAGGGGATGAAGTTTTCAACCTTAGTCTCCAATTTAGCATTAAACTTTTGATGGGGGCAAGACAATCACGTCTGTACGCAGCACAATTCCCGTCTCAGTGAACAAAGTTTAGCCTGCCATAAACATTAAAATTTCAATTTGTCATCAAGTTCAAATTCATCTTCATTTCTGCAAACTGGAATTGTGACAGTACAAGGGCAATTGAAATGAGAAATATAATATGGTAACAACAAAATCGCTGCTTAAAATAGTCTGGACAGCTTACTAAGTTACCACTGCAGAGAATACACTTTCTTGATTCATTTCAATTATTTCTTGAGTTATTACAATTTGATCTCTCGAGAAGTAAAGCTTTTTCAAAAATAAATATTTTCAGTTATTAGTATAAACAAAAGTGCTGTTCTTTAAATGTAAACCTTATTGACTTTACAAAGTCATTAAATCACATTCATCCTTTGTCCTGGGAACCAATATATTTTGATTTTTTTTAAAAAAAAACAACAAAAAAAAACACAGCACGAAAAGTACCAGGAGACACTTTTTTAAAAAAAGCAGCTTCTAAAATTGGAGAAAATTACCAAAAATACAACGATGCAGATTCATTTACTCCCAAGCATTATATGGCTTTTCAAATTATTCATTTCAGACATTTACTTCATATTTCAGACAGAAAGAAGCAGGCGAAAATATGGTAAAGTATTATATTAAAGTTATCCAAGAATTGTACCCAAGATTTCGAACATAGCACTAAGCTTTGCAAACTTTATTTTGATGTCAACATTACATACACACACACTTGCACGAAATTTTCAATAGGAACTACTCGTTTTGCTGCATAGTACAGTAGGAAGGAGGTTGCAGGACAATTTCTCGTAGCATTTTGGCTACAGAGAAATCAACTCGTTATTTTCTGCTCACCATAGTCAAGAATTGTCAAGGAACGATACATTTCGTAGTAGACCCCGGCACTTCTGGCACATCCTAATTTAAACACACAAGCATCTACAAAATTCACCATTTTTCAAATCTCTCTGAAATAGGGTACTGTTAGGATTAGAGGGAGGAGCCTAAAAAAAATCACACCCTAAGTGAAGATTTATGCAGCGAAAAACAAACAAACATGCACACATTTCAAATCCATCCATTAAAATAAACCGGGAAGACGACATGGGGGAAGGCAAAAAGGCAAAGTGGTTTAAAAGAAGAAAACTACACTTCTTTTAAAATCCAAAAACATTATTGAAAAAGCAGGAAACAGCAGCCTTAAATATTAGGGCAAACAGCGGTGTTTGTGTTTTTGTTGGAGCTGGGGCGGGGGTGAAGAGAGGAGAGAAGGGGAAACGGTTCTGGCTGTTTACCACTAAAAACCTACTTTTCGACACTTTCCTCCCTTCAGAGTCGGAGTAAAAACAGCCACAGAAAAGATAACCACGATCAGAGGCAAAACACAAACTCCAATGTGCAACATTTATCGGTTCCACCACGACCACACACAAAAAAACCTCTTCCTTCTCGGAGTAACACAAGAAACCAGATTCCCCGCCACCAGTTCTCGCAAAACAAAAGAGAGGCTGCATTTTAAAAATTAAAGGGTAGTAATGCTGTTTGTCCTGTACGAATGAACTCCCCACACCATCCCCCTCACCTGGTTCAAGTCCTCGTCCGTCAGTAAGTGCACCTCCCGGGGTTTGAAGCAATTTTGACATTTGCTCTTATTGAAGATATTAGCCTGGAATTTGCGGCACGGATTGTCCTTGGCTCCGGCCAACATCTCGGTTAAAAAAAACGGTAAAGAAAATAAACAAACACCCTTCACTTTCCTCTAGCGCGGAATTAAAGGGCGATGAATTCTTGATATGCTTTTTTTCCTGGAAAAAAGAGAAGGGGAAAGTCTCTCCGTGATAAATCACGGCTGAGCTCGGGCTGCTCCGCCTAAAACAGGCCGAATCTTCGAGCCGTCCACCCGGATTAAGTCGGCGGAGGGCACCGGTACATCATCAGGTCTGCCCTCACCCACTGCCCCCGGGCCTGGATTCAGGTTCACAGCAGCCCCCGGGAGGCCACACACTCGAGCTCGGTGTCTCTGTCTTTCCGTCGAGGGCGGCCCCTCGCCTTTTCAGATCCCCAGCCGGGGCCCGGAGTCACGATGGCGGTTACTGCTGCTTGGCGAAGATGGCGGCTAGAGGAGGTGAAGGAGAGAGGGAAGGACGGTGGGGTAGGGGGGGTGTGAGGATACCCCCCAGGGGGTGAAGGGCGATGGGCTTAACTCGGCTCTGCTTTTTCTTCTCCCCACCCCAACCCCAGGAACAATTCCCGAACCTTCCACCGGCCCGCCGCTCGCTCACTCTGTCTGACTCGCGCGCTGCCCGCCCGCTTTTATCAATGGCTGCGCACAGCGCCGCCAGCAGGAGGAGTGTAGCAGCGCGACTCTTTGGACACAGCACAGCGCAGATATCCGATGGGGCACATCGCAGATACAAAAAGAGGGCACAGTGCAGATACAGATGGGGCACAGTGCAGGTACAGAGAGAGGCCACAGCACAGATACAGAGAGAAGGCACAGCACAGATACAGAGAGGGCACAGCACAGATACAGAGAGAGGCCACAGTGCAGATACAGAGAGAAGGCACAGCGCAGGTACAGAGTGGGCAAACTGCAGATACAGATAGAGGGCACAGTCCAGATACAGACAGAAGGCACAGTGCAGATACAAATAGAGAGAGAGAGCACAGTCAGATAGAAAGCACAGGGCAGGTGCAAATAGCGCACAGACCAGATAGAGGTAGCATGCACAGGACAGATACAGAGACAGCACAGCACAGATGCAGAGAAAGCACAACCAGGTAGAGTGCACAGTGCAGATACAGGGAGGGAGAGAGAGACCACTGGATGAACACAGATAGAGAGAACAGTCAGAGAGAGAGCACAATCAGATAGAGAGCGCAGCACAGATATAGGTAGAGAGCACAGCACAGGTAGGGAATACAGGACAGGAACAGATGAGCATACAGGGCAAAGACAAAGCAAAGCACAGTGACAGAGCACAGGATGGATAGTGTATAGGACAGAATCAGGGTACAGGATAGAAAGAGTGTACAGGACAGAGACAGTACAGCACAGAAACAGATTGTAGAGACAGAATATAGGACAGACAGAGCACAGGTCAGATACAGAGAGCCGACACAGAATGCAGCACGAATAGAGAGCACAGGACAGGCACAGAGCATTGGACAAATACAGAAGAGAGCACAGGACAGATAGAAAGTACAGCGCAGATACAAAACGCAGTGCAGATAGAGATCCAGGACTGAAACAAAGCACAGCACATGACAGGTAGTGAGCACAACACAGGGGAGCACAGGACAGATAGAGACCTCAGAGACAGCACAGATACAAAGGACAGCACAAATGAAGGGCACAACACATGTTCAGAGCATAGGACAGATAGTGAGCACAACACAGGACGGCACCACAGCACAGATACAGAGTAAAGAACAGATACAGAGAGCACTGCACAGTGACAGAGTAAATGACCGATATAGAGAGCACAGGACAGATACACAGCACAGGACAGATACACAACACAGACAGAGCACAGGACAAATATACAGTATAGCACAGGACAGAGGCACAGGACAGAGACACAAAACAGAACAGATTTACAGTGCCAGACCATAGACACAAGACAGGACAAATACACAGTGCCAACCTACAGCACTGGACTCACATACAGCGCCAGACCATCGGGTCACTGCTGGACATATACACAGTTTGGTCATGTATACTTTGTCATCCCATAGGCACATCATGTACATATCTGTTCCAACTCATAGACATTGCACCAATCTTATGTATCATGCTAGTACACAGGCAGTGCCCTAGCCTATTGTTAAGAACACATATATATTTGTCAATTATGAAAGTTGGAAAAATGATAATGTACTATTTCTGAGTTGCACTAGCTTTACCATCTGACATTTTGGAATGACAAAATCAAAAGGTCAGAAGAACTGGGGATTGTCTGTTGTTTACAAAAATCCAAGGGACTTTGGAATAAAGGAATTTAAAAGAGAGACAAGAGATTTTTTATTAATGAACTACATGTTAGATAAATAGACTCAGTTTTGGAAGGGCACTAGTGCTGAAGGTCACACAGCAATAGCCTCTGGAAGTTTGGTTTCTGTGTTGACACAGGCTTGAGGATTGTGCCATTGTAGATATGCTTGAAAGGAAGCAATACTATTTCTTTTGCTCTCACTTTCAGTGAGTAACATTGTAAACCTTAAAGAAAATCAACTGAAGAGATATCTCTATGAAGTATTTCCTGACAATTAAGGATATCTCCAGAAATCATGAATTCAGATCTCCTCATAAACCCTGAAAACTGAATTGTTAGCTCAATTGTGACACATATGTCTAATTGACCTGATACCCAAACTGAGGTTTTTTGATCATTTCCCAGCCAACATCAATGTGGTAATGTCAGCGTGGAACTGAAGGGACTGTGACAAAGTCACATCATTCTATACTTTAGTTTGGACTTTTGATCAACAATTTTTTTCGTACATTTTTTACTCATAATCATCTCAGGTATATGGGTCTCATTCTGCCTGTATATGAATGCGTGCATGTATTGGGATTAAAGGGGATATGATTTAATTCTGCATAATAGCTTCCTTGATAACCACTTTACCAAGTGTTTAAAGTAAACTTTGTTCCTAATAATCAAACTATTTTTGAGGATTTTGAAGAAACCTGGTGCAAGTCTCTTCTGACTGGATAACAGTAATAAAACAAAACAGGTTTTGGGATTTAGGGAGACGTTTACATTTTTAATTTGACTCACAGAGTAGTGGGATTTGATTTCCGGTGCACTCCTCCCATCAAAGTCAAAACACTATCTACAGTTTAATTCTATAAGTACAACATTAATTGTGTATACAGTGCCAGATTAATATGCCATATTGGCCATACATAAAGTGCCTGGTTATATTAGCACTAGCCAGACATACACATGTACAATACTGGTCCAGTATATGCATGATGGACCAAATGGCCTCCTTCAGTGCTGTAACAGTTCTGTGATTCTGTGATATATAGCATGTTGGCCAATATTTAAACTATGAAGATCAAAACAGCTCCGCCTGATCTAGACAGCACAGAGTATCCATACATTGTCTGACACCAATATATTACTGACCATATGCACAGTGCTAATTCATAAACGCAGTACTGACTGGATACAAAGTACCTTTAATACATAACAAGCAGCCTTCAATTGCAACACCGGTTCACATATAGAGCAGAACTACATTGTTAGCAGTGCCAAGAGTTACTGCACGGTCACGTAGTGCACCATACATGGATAAATCACAATCATGGTCATGGCTGGACAACAGATCAAGCCATTTACATACCATCATCTCACCATCCCGAACATTCTTTTCCCTCAGTGAGATTTTAACCTCTAGAGTTTACAAGATTTTAAGTTCTAGCTTCTAGGTCATCTAATTTTATCCATTGATTTTACTTTGTCACATCTCTTTTACAACTTCCGTGTCATATGATGGCTCCAAGTTCTTCAATTGTAATTTTCAATTAATAGTGGTGATTTATTACTTCTTTACTAATACCATCATGAGGGGTGTTATTATCATAGAATTAGAATGTGGTTACACTTTAGGAGGAGGCCATTTTGCCAGTTATGCCAGTGCTGGCCCTCTGAGGGAGCAATTCCCCTAGTGCCATTCCCTTTCTTTTCCAGGTTGCTCTATAACTAATTCCTTCTCAGTTAATAATACAATTCCCTTTTGAAAGCTTCATTTGTATTTGCCTTCACTATACTCTCAGGCAGCGAAATCCAGTTACTAAATACTCGCTGCGTGAAAAGAATTTTTCTCATGTCATTGTTGATTTTACCAATTACCTTCAATCTGTGCCCTCTGCTTCTCAATCCTTAGAATCTTGAGAATCCCTACAGTGGGGAAACAGGCCCTTTGGCCCAACAAGTCCGCACCGACCCTTGGAGCATCCCACCCAGACCCATTCCCCTATAACCCACACACCCCTGAACACTATGGGCAATTTAGCATGGCCAATCCACCTAGCCTGCACATCCACTGTAATATTCCATATTAACCATACTAGTAGTGGTTCTTATTACTTGCATTAATTTTACTGTTAAATTTTTATTACCATCTCTATTAAAAAATCTGTTTCAATGTCAACTTTAAAAATAATTTGGAAATTCAGTGCTAAAGAGTTTTCAGGAGTGTTTCTCATATTGGTCAATTTGTTTCTCAATAATCTATTTTTTCATTTCATAAATATTTCACTTGAAAGGTTTTGGATTGACAACAGCAACCACTCCTCCCTATTATAGATAACAAGGTGTGGAGCTGGATGAACACAGCAGGCCAAGCAGCATCATAG
>JAHRHZ010000078.1:6878656-6983836 GCA_024137785.1 Ginglymostoma cirratum
ATTTGAAGATGACAAAAAATATAAAGTTATTATAAGAAAGTGCTGAATGACTTATGCATTAAGAAGGAGAACTGTGACAAATAAATATGAAAGAATTGGGATTTTGTTTTACATTTTCCAATTACTGGTTATCAGATTGTGAAAATACAGATTGTTGTGCTGTGAAACCTAATTGTTAAAACAGCCAACTGTTATCGATAAGAAAGCAATTTTTATTATTGTACCAGTCACAACCCCAATGGGGTAGTGCACTAGACATGAAGCCCAACTATTCTCACAGTTGTCAGAATGTAAAAAGTTGATTAAACCACCAAATTGCCAATTTTTAAAAAATCCATTCACTCATGGGATGCGAGCATCACTGCTGTACCAGAATTTGTTGCATGTTCCTAGCTGCTCTTGAGAAGGTGGTGGTGAGCTGTTCCCTGAATCACTGTATTCCATGCGCTGTAGGTAGACCTACATTGCTTTTAGGAGAGAGTTCCAAGATTTTGACCTAGTAAAGGTGAAGAAACAGTGATATATTTCCAAGTTAGGATGGTGAGTGGCTTGGAGGGGAACACACAAGTGATTCAGGTTTCCATGCACCTGTGACCAGTGGTATGCCACAAGGATCAATGCCTGTCCACAGCTTTTCATCATTTATATAAATGATTTGGATGTGAGTATAGGAGACATGGTTACCAAGTTTTCAGGTGACACCAAAATAGGTAGCATATTGGACAGTGAAGAAGATTATGTCAGAGTACAATGGGACCTTGAATGGATGGGCCAATGGGCTGAGGAGGGGCAGAACATGTTTAATTTAGATAAATGTGAGGCGTTGATTTTGATAAAGCAAACCAGTGCAGGACCTTTACAAAGAAACTGTGTAATTATACGTTTGAAGTTTTAAGAAAACAACTTACCGGAGGACTTTGTGAGTTGTGTCTACAATGTTGCCTGATTAGAACAATAAAAGTAAGAATTCCAGACAAAATGGCACCAATTGTGTGCCTGTCAGAGCTCCTTTTTATGACATTCCCCTTCTTATCCATAGGGTACAATCTAGGCGACAGGGTATGATCCACCCTTGTCAATCCGCTACCCAAGGTGCATTAGCTCATCTACCTGGAACACACATTTTCCCTTTAATAGTCAGATGTCAGCCTCAGAAAAGCAACGTAAGACTTGCTCCATGTTCCTTTGCAGTAGCTGCTGAGATTAAAATGTCATCCAGATAGACTGCCATTCTGGGTACTACTTGGAGAATATTCACCCTTTGAAAGATGGTGCCAGCTGAAGATATCTCAATGGATAAGCAAGTATTCTCATACATTCTTTTGTGAGTATTTATTGTAACATATTTCCTGGATCACCCCTCAATCTTCAGTTGGAGGTAGTGGGAACTGCCGATGCTGGAGTCTGAGATAACAAGGTGTGGAGCTGGAGAAACACAGCAGGTCAGGCAGCATCAGAGGAGCAGGAAAGCTGACATTTCGGGTCTGGACCCTTCTTCATTTGGAGGTAGGCTTGGCTCATATTCAATTTAGAAAATACGTGACATTCCACCCCCATCAGATTTCCTAAAGGTGTGTTCCCTGATGACAGACACAGCAGCACCTGTGTTTACCTCCATGCCTGGGGGATAGCCATTTACCTGATGTTTTATCGGAATTGGGGCTCCTTACGGAGCAGTAATGCAAATTAGCTGCATCAATTCCTCAACCTCAGACTGATTTAATTGCAAATCCCTGTCTTGAGGTAATTTCACTCTTCGGCCTGAGCAGTACATGTGTCGCCTGTTTTGGTTGCTTTGCCTGGGCCGACCATATGACCACAAATGCAGCGTGAATGTTCTTGCTCCTCACTGTATTGTGGAGAAACTTCCCATCCAGTTCCAGAATCTTGCAACCTCCGGCTCTAATTGCTCACTTTGGCAACCAGTGGGAGCCGTATTATCTGCTGGAGACTTGGCTGTGCAGGGTGGGGGTAGCCCAAGACTGAAGAGAGTACTGTCTATCATGCCTGAAGCTCCAGAGCGCCTTTCTCTACATTATTACGGGAAGGGCAATTTTATGGCTTTCTTGAGGTCTAGATCTTGTTCAGTTAGTGGTTTCCTTAGGGTCACAACATTACTAATTTCCACAAACAAAATGATCCCTTAATATTTCCCAAAGTGCTGACCCATACTCTCAGCGTTCTGACAATTTCTGCATTTCATCAAGAATTCAGTAGCTGGTTCCCAGGAAGTCCATTTGCCGTGTTAAACCTGGAATGCTGCAATATAACAGATGGTTTCAGGTCACTGTGTTCTGCTATCAGTTCACCAATGGATGTTGACTCCGGGGCTGCTCTGTAGGTGTTTAACTGATGATGCTGAAAGCCGGGACCCCACACATGGTCAGAGAATGACTTTTTGTTGGTGATTCCCTTCTGTCCCATACCTCATTCGTTCGAGGTAATGGTTCCTCCACACTGTCATCGTAAGGTTTCAGTTTCCCAAAGAGCAGCACTTCCAATATTTCTTTGTCACAATTTTCCCAGGTCTGTTGAAAGGCAAGGCTGTCCAAAACTTTTTTCCAAACTCATTGTCAATGTAATAACTTACAAGTCCAATTGGAAAGGAAAACCATTTATTGTTGAACACCAAGAAAGAAAAACTACTAATGACATACAGCCCAGCCTGGAACAGGCAATTCTGCAGACCCATCCCTGGGTCAGCTTTATAAGGGCTCATGAGGCATGGTTAGTAAGTTTGCAGATGACACCAAAATTGCTGGCATGGTAGACAGTGAGGAAGGTTTTCCAAGATGACAAAGGGAACTTGATCAAAAGGATCAATAGGCTGAAAAACGACAAATGAAGTTCAATTTGGATAAATGCAAGGTATTGCATTTTGACACAACAAACAGGGACAGGTCTTATACCATTAATGGTAGGGCCTTGGGTAAGGTTGTAGAACAGAAGGATATAGGGGTTGAAGTACATAATTCTTTGAAGTTATCACATATAGACAGGGTGGTTAAAAAGGCATTTAGCATGCTTGATTTCATCGCTCAGTCCTTTGAGTATAGGAGTTGAGAAGTCATATTGAGGTTGTATAGGACATTGGTGAGGCCTCTTCTGAAGTACTGTGTCCGGTTCCGGTCACCTGTTATAGGAAGGATATTATCAAGCTGGAGAGGGTTCAAAGAGATTTACTGGAATGTTGCCGGGTATGGAAGGCTGAGTTATAAAGAAAGGCTGGATAGGTTGGGACTTCCTTCACTGGCGTGTAAGAGCTTGAGCAATGACCTTATAGAGGTTTACAAAATCATGAGTGGTACAGATACGGTTAATGGTAGGTGTCTTTTCCCCAGGATAGCGGATGTCAAGACTAGGGGGCACATTTTTAAGGTGAGAGGGGAGAGACTTAGAGAAGACATGAGGGGCAAATCTTTTCCACAGAGGGTAGTTCACGTGTGGAATGAACTTGGTGAGGAAGTGGTGGATGCCGGCACAGTTGCAACATTTAAAAGACATTTGGATGAGTACATGAATTTGAAAGATTTAAAGGGATACGGGCCAGGAGCGGGCAGGTGGGACTAGTTTAGTTTGGGATTATGTTCGACATGGACTGGTTGGACTGAAGGGTCTTGTTTCTGTGCTGTATGACTCTGTGACTCCATCATGACTTCTAAGTGGGCAGACCATTGCCTGTTACCAGGGTACTCATACTCAATGAGCTCCATGGGGAGATTAGTTAGTGATTCTCCGTGGGCCTCAAAGGCATTATCGCAACAATGTGTTGTGTTTTTCACACATGAAAGCATAAGAAAATTTAATGCCTTTACATTAATAATTTTTTAAAAATTTCATTGCAATGAAATGCAATCAGGAAGATTTTCACTTGTCAATTGGTCATTCAACTGGAATTTCAGATCAACCACCCATTAAGGAAAACATTCAGTTATCATTATGAACATCGGAACTGACCCAAAATGTCATATTTACAACAATGCAGCAAGTTGAAAACAGCCAACATTTTGACCCACTGTCTATTGTGGCATGACATGTCACTTATCATATCCTGACAGTGAATTATTCCAGAACCTTTCAGGCTGCCTGCTTCTCCATGAGGACCCTTCTTGAAAGCTTGCTCTTTAGCCTTATTATCTCCCCTAATTCGGTGACAGCTTGTCTGATTATTCATTTTTCAACTGTGTCGGGATGTTTTACTCCATAAAGGGGACTCTCTGAATGCAAGTTGTTGGTGTTCTGAGATGACTGCAAAGAGTTGAGGAGTCTACTGGGAGCTTCCACTCTTACCTTATTAGAAACGTGCTGGACCCCTGCAGCAATTGGTCCCAGATGGTCAGGTGTGATGGAGCCTAGTATGTGGAGCAGCATGGGTTTCAGAATTCTGTCTCATCACTGATAGAAATATTGAGCTAGGTGTGGTAATTCAATGTATCGGTTTTTACATATTATTGTACGGCCCTAACATTGCATTAATCTTATTAAAACTTTATAGGAGTAATAATTGTCACATTTTCACAACACAATTTTTTTTATAATACTGATTTCTTGAATAATTATATCAATTTAGCCATATTGCTCAAGTATTTTGAACACAATTTTCTTTTCTCTGAAAGAACTGCAGATGCTGTAAATCAGAAGCTAAAACAGAAGTTTCTGGAAAAGCTCAGCAGGTCTGGCAGCATCTGTGAAGAAAAAAATCAAAGTTAACATTTCGGGTCCGGTAACACTTCCTCAGAACCAGTTTTATCTGATTTTATCTTCACAGATGCTGCCAGACCTGTTGAGCTTTCCCAGCAATTTCTGGTTTTGTTATCTGTGTCTCCATTTATCCTGGTGAGTGGAAATATTGCACTAATGTTTATTTATTCCTTTCTCCATTATTTATTTCTATCTTGTCTTTTAGCTTCAACCTTCTCACTCTCTACAGTCTTTGCTGCATAATTGTATGACAAGCAAGGCCAGGTACAAGGGACAGTACATGTGTAAATTTAAATAATCTTGAATCAGAGGCTAGGTGTAAAAAAACGCGATAGACTTAGAAAGCTGAATCTTATCATTTTTTGGCAAAGTGTCATTTGCACCGAGTTTCATGGCAGACTCTCAATGCAAGGCCTAGTGAGTTTTCTTGCACTATTGTCCCAGATTAGCCTCATTAGCTACATACCACGCCCCAATGGGGAACCTCTCGTCTGATGCTAGCCCAATTCTCCCATGTGTTGTGCCCAGAAGTACTCGCCAATGATGCCTGGTGCTGGCGCCAATTTTAAAAGGCTGTTGTGCACCAGGTCAAGAGCTGTCAATCTGCAGATGCCCTGATAGTTTGTAACGTTTGCCCTGGACATGGCAGATAACAGGAAACGGGTGCCCCATTGTGCTGTCAGTGACCGGGAGGTGTTTCTGGACAGGGTGATGCCTTGGAAGGTCACTTTCCTCCCACAGGCCCAGCAATGGAGGTCATAACACCAGACCATGCCAGCCTGTCCAAAGTCATCACATGGGCCAGCGCAGCGTCAACTCTCAGGAGGAACACCCAGCAGTGTCACAAGAAAGTCAAAGACTTTCTTCGCTCTGCCAAAGTATGTGCCACCATCCTATCTTGGCCACCTCACGTTTGCTTTACCTCTGCTAGTGCACCAGCCTCCCAAAAAGGCTCATGACCTACCACTTGCACTCCTGCACGCACCATTTTCCCCCCACTTCTTACCCATTCAATTTCCCCAAACCACCAACCATGGATCCTGAATTTTCCTCCACCTGCACTAGCACTAACAGTTGCACCATCTATTTGATCTCATTCAATCCCTTCCTTTATCTAATTTCAGGCAAAAACAGTCCACAATAAAGCAAAAAACCCAAGAAGAGTGGTGGAAAGCCTGACATTCAGCTCCTTACCCTGTATAAGGAGGCAAATATCCGGGCCTAAGACCCTGAACTGATTTTGGAGGCTGCCCTTGACTGACTGTGCCAGGACGCCTGAGTGAAGATTGCTACATTCTCTCTAACTTTACCAACTGCTGCATAGACCTCTATCGTCCGTACATGGCAGGGACTTCCAATTCTGGATCAGTGTGTGTAGACCTTCCAAGCACTTGCTCAGAGGGAACATTGTAAGGGTGCCTCCTTGCCTTCACTGAGGACTACTCCCCTTAGACTTTGAGACATGGCCATTTGGTTGACTCACGTGCGGTGTGTTTACCACTGGCACATGGTGCAGGTGTGAGATTGAACAGCGCTGTGCCCTGCAGCAATATGTCAATCCCTGGAATGATGACAGCTGATAACCAGGAAAAGCTGCCTGGTTTTGTGTCAGTGCTAAAAGGCAAGTTAAAAATAAGGTACTTTGCACCTGTTATGTATGGCTGAGGAAGAAAAATGCCAAAAGGAAAGGTAGGGCAGTGTTGCTATGAGGTACTAAGTGAATCAGAACAATGTAATTGAGTAAGCAGTCCTGTGAGACAGCCAGGCCCAGTCTGTGAGCTGAGTGCCTGTCTCTGCATGTAAAGTGTCCTTACAGCAGCATTGCAATGAGAGGTGCTTGGGCACTCCAAAGTGCAGCAGTCAATGCAGAATTGTACTGTAATAGATTGGAGATGTGCTATGATGGTGCAGAGAGGCTAACATATGTCATGTGTCTCATGCAACCACTGCCCAGGGAATGTGTTCTGAGACATTGGTGCCAGGTGTCCAAAATGGAAGTCCAGAGATTAGGAGGTGAGCTGAAGTTGCCAAGTACCACTCTGACTTTCATGTCAGGAAATCTCCATGACTACTTTCTATCTGAAAACTTGTAGAATAAGAGAGTGCATATGAAGGAGATGAGATTAAGTAATGATAAGTGATAATCCCCATTAATAGGCCTCTCGCCTTTCACTTGTGAGAATCTCAGCTTGATGTCCCAAATTTAGTTGGAAAATGCAACTTGATGCTCCTGATGTCAAGAAAGACTTCATTTGATGTGATTCTCCCAAGTGTCTTGCCATAACCTGAGTCATTTAGTGCCTGAAAAGAGTCTATCTATTCTTTCTTTTTATTTGTCCAGGAGATGTAGGTATCATTGGATAGGCCATAGTTTGTTTCCATCCCTAATTATCCTGGAGAAGGGGATGGTGAGGTGCCTTGAGCTGCTGCAGTCCTTGGGGCATAGAGACACCCACAGTGCTTTTTAAGGAGGGAGCTCCAGGATTTTGACCCAGCAACAATGAAGGAAGAGTGATGTAGTTCCAAGTCAGGACGCTGTGTGGGTTGGGGAAAAACTTACACAGTTGATGAAGTTCCCACTGCCTGAAAAGGTACAATGTTGAGAGCATCATACATGACTTCATGATGTTCCAAAGAAGTTCATAATCAGTGTGGTATCTTTGAAGTGCAATCACTGCTGTAATGTAAGGGAACATGATTTAGTTGTACATTGCAAGCTCCCACAAACTGCAACAAGAGAAATGAACAGGTAGTCTGGGTTTTGCACTGGTGTTAGGGAAGGATTAATATTGGTCATGCCACAAGAAGAGTTTAAAATAGTGCCAGAAGACAATTTATGTTCGACTGAAAGCACAAAAAGACCTAGGTTTCATGTCTCATCCGAAAATTGCAATTTGCCATCAATGCTTCAACTAAATGCCAGATTGACTGATGTGTTCAGGTAACTGATGTGGGAGTACAATCCAAAATTTCTCAATCAGGGTGAAAAGAGTTACCACTGATACTCATAAGGTAACCGTATAACCTATCTCATTATCATAGGAAGAATGTTAGGGGTGGATTACATCTATTGGTTGGCCAATTAGCAGACTGCTCATGTTTATGTGACAACTGTCACTAACATTTTCTTTAGTAGTATAGATCAATCCCTTAGAATAAAGCCTTAGAATCAGGAATACAATATTCATGGCTTTATTAACTTATGGCTGTTTATCACAGAATATTGTCCTGAGGTGTCTCATGTGAAATCTGTGAACTGCCTCTGACTGAGTCCTTTCATCTCAACAGCCTTCAAAATCCAACAAAGATAAAAAGGATTTTCAGATGGAAGAGAGTGTTGGCAGGGGACCCAGTGCATTTCTATAGTTCAGCCCCAGGACCTTAGTAACATATACATTGAGGGCGGTAGCAGTAGGGGCTGTGTATATGATTAGGCAGCCTAACTACTCACCAAATCCAGGCCAACTCCAAGCAGGAGTAGTCCACATTAGTCCCATGAAGCCCAGTGAAGCACTACTGCTCCTCTTGGCTTCATGTTAATAATTTTCCCACGTATCTCTTCTATTGTACTGCCAAATTTTAGTGAGCAGAATAGTGATCGTCTCTCACTGGGTCGGTGGTTCTGAAACTCCAGCTTGTCTCTGGGGTTGGAGGTCACCTTGGCATCCCAATAGTACGTCCCAGGAACAATGACAGCAAAGTGAAAAAGTGCACTTTCTCCTTCATTTTTTCTTGGCGCAGTAAGTTAAAATCTCCTTCAAAATGCTTTGCTTTATATGGAAAGTTATACTTAGGTTACTGCACATACATTCGGCCTTCAGGGTTTTGGCATCATGTACAATATGAAATCTATATTTTGATCGTCCTTTGAGTCAAGGACATGAAATTAGCAATTATTACAAAGTTAACAGTGCAGAAAGAAGTGATGCAGTCCAAAAGTGTCCATTTGTTGTTTATGCTCCACACACATCTCCTCTCATGCTTTATCACTTAATGGTAAGATTCTAACTACATCACATATCCTGTTATTCTTTTCTCCCTTGTGCATTTATCTATCTTCCCCTTCAATGCATCTGTGTTACAGTTGCTGATACTGTTACTGGATAAATGTAGCCTCAAGCTACACTCTCATTTAAAACTTGTATTTGAAAACATTACTCCCCAGACTACAGTTTCAATAGTTAAAACAAGTAATTCAATTTGGGAACAAAATAGACTAGTGCTATGTAAAGAGAACTGGAATCTGCAACAACTGCCAGCAATTTTTCTGCAGCAGGTTAAATAGTATCCAGGAATAAAATAAATCCTTGAAATCTGTTATCAAATGGCAACCCCTTGTCATTCATGGCTCTTGGTCCTGAAGCTTATTCCACAAGTAGGGAATCTCATGTGACCAGTACACCTACTGTGTCCTTCCATATGAAGAGCTTTCAGAATCAGCAAGGATGAAAGAAATTTCAGATAGAAACTACTCTCATCCACTTCAACTCTTTGAAGCAGGAAAGTAGCTAGAATTTAAACGTATTATCAAATTTAAGTAGGACATAGTACTACTTCATGGATTTGTTTAAATAGAAACTATGTGCAAGACATTGGCACAAAATTAAAATGCTCAGAGAGCTAGTGCAGACACGATGGACCAAATGGCCTCTTTCTTCGATGTAACAATTTTGTGATAATAGTCCATGCACAAACAGATGCAGGAGACCTGTCTCATGCTTGCTGCTCAACTTCCCATCCCTTGCCATTCTAGTTTAAACCCTCCCTGACAGCACTAGATACCCACCCTCTTCGTACTGGTCCAACCCCGAAGTCCCTGGAATCTGAACCACACCCCGCTACACCATTTCTTCAGCCACATAGTCATCTGGTATATTCTATTATTTCCATGCTAGCTACAATGTGGCATTGGTAGTAAACCTAAGATTACTACCTTTGTGGTCCTACTTTGTAGTTTATGTCCTAACTCTCTATACTCAGCATGTAGAAATACATCCTTACTTTTTAACGCATGTTGTTGTTACCGATGTGAATAGCCATTGGCTGCTTACCCTCACTCTTCAGATTTCCTTGAAGCTGCTCTGAGACATCCTAGAGCCTGGCACTACGGAGGCAACATTCCATCCTGGAGTCTCTTTTTTGCTTGCAGCATTTTAAAAAATTCATTCAAGGAATGAGGGCATCGCTGACCAGGCAGCATTTATTGCCCATCCCTAATTGCCCAGAGGGCAGTTCAGAGTCAATCACATTGCTGTGAGTCTGGAGTCATGTGTATGACAGTTTCTTTCCTTAAAGGACATTAGTGAACCAGATGGGTTTTCCCAACAATCGACAATGGGTTCATTGTCATCATTAGATTCTTAATTCCAGATATTTTATTGAATTCAACTTCCACCATCTGCCGTGGGGGATTCAAACCTGGATCCCTAAAACATTGTCTGGGTCTCTGGGTAAACAGCCTAGTGATAATCCCACTAGGTCATCACCTCCCTAATATATGTTACTTGTTTCCCTTTCTGATAAATCCCCTATCAATATAGACATGCCATTCTTCTTCCTTCCCTGTAATGCATCAGAGTCACCTATTGTATCACAGAGATAACAAAGTGTAGAGCTGGATGAACACAGCAGGTCAGGCAGCATCAGAGGAGCAGGAAAGCTGACGTTTCGGGCCTAGACCCTTCTCTAGTGTACCACAGACTCAGCTCTTGTTGCTATCCCCTGAAAAGTCATCTCCCCCAACAGTATCCAAAATGGTATATCTTTCAGACAGGGAGACAGCCACAGGGGTTGCTTACACTACTTGCCTTCCTCTACTCTACATGGTGGTCACCAATCCCCTTCCTGCCCGTTCACTCTTTACCTGCGGGCTGACCTTTGCACTGAAAGTGCTGTCAATGATAATCTCAGAAAGTGAGTACCCCCACTAAGAATCACCCACAGCTCCAGCACCAAAATGTGGTTAGCCAGTAACTACAGCTGGACCCACACCCTGCAAACAGTGACCAGGGACATTGGAATTGTGCATGGCTTCCTATGTAGAGGAGTGTAAACCGTTGCGAGCGCTGCTGCTGTATCTTCCCTTTGTATTAAACTCATCAGTTACTCCCTTTAGAGAATGTTAATTATTCTAGGTGCCTTTTTCCATTCCAAATACTTTCACTACAGTTCAAAATCCCTACCTTATTTTGTTTATGTTAATGGATTGCAGCAGTTTAATTAGTAGAAAAAGTAAAAGTACTCACCTACCTTACCCTGGGTGCTTTCTGATTTAGAACTATTTAAAAATGCAGCCTACCAGTACTCTCTCACAATCCCATCCCTGCCCCCATGCCACCATTATCCCACCGAGTTCAATGCCTTCCTGTCAGCATGCTTAATACCAATATGCTTCTCAATATGCTCTTCTCATATTTCTTGTCTGACATTGTACAAAGCTTAAATTCGTACACCATATGAATCATTTGTGTATGAATACATATGAATTGGGTGACTGGACCATTTTAATGCTCCATCCTGTTAATCAAAACACTAACCATTCATCCAGCACTTTTAAAAACTGCCCATGGTAGGGAGAAAGGGTGATCAAAGATTGTTCCCTCTTCCCCTGTCCAAGAAAAAACATTGCCAGTAACCTATCAGTTGTCTTATCGTAGAAATACCGTTCTTAATAATGTGCAGTAATGGAGTTCAGCAGCTAACGGATCCACAAAATTCAGTTAGCTGATGATAGATGGCTTGAAATCTGGAACCATGGAGGATACTATGAAATATTAACATGAATTCTCCAGGGGCCTCAGTTTGAAAGTTTATATTTTATAATAATTTGGAGTAAATAACTTTCTGACTATTTAGCTCTTGTTTGGAGGAACATGCAGTTTTTTCTAAATGTACACCCTGAAACAAAACTGTGTGAAGATTTAAAATGGATCAAATTTCTGCACTCAGGTTTTTACCCATTTATGGGAAAGTGGGTATCGTTGACTAGGCTAGCATTTTTTATCCATCCCTAGTCATCCTTGGGAAGATGGTGGTGAGACACTTTCTGAAACCACTGCAATTCTTGTGGTTTGGTGCACCCACAGTGCTGTTAGGAGGAGAGTTCCCGGATTTGGACCCAGTGCCAGTAAAACAATTGTAATTTAATTCCAAATCAGGATGGTGCGTGGTTTGGAGATGAACTAGCAGCTGATAGTGTTTCCATGTATCTGCTGCCCTTGTCCTTGTACCCAGACCCCATGAACGCATGAAAAAACAAACTAATGAGGGAAACAATTGAAAACTATTCTGTGTTGCTAGAGCGCTACGAGACACCATGCAGGAGCTCAAGGCCCTTAAAACATTTGAACACTGTTACCTCCTAGATCCCCTACAAGTTACAGTGCATTTTGGTGTGGATATATATTGTTGTTCCTTCATTGACATTTTAAAATCCTGGTGTACCTTGAATAACAGCACTGTGTACGTCCTTCCATTACTTGTGATTGTTAGAGAATATGAGTTACCACAATGTTCTGAAGGGCAACCAGGGATGGGTAGTAAATGATAGCATTGGCTGCAATGCCCAAATTCCAAGAATAATATAAAAAAGGCCTCCAGCCAAATCTTATGACCACCCAAGCAATATAATGAGGCAACCCTAACCCAACAATAAATCCATTGTAAATAAAGAAAAAAATCTTGCCTGGTGGAGTGAATAGAACATGGAAATCATTGCAATTTAAAGAGCTTGAGACAGATACTTTCAAAAGGAAAATAGATGCGCACATGAGAAAAGTGGAGATAAGAAGGTGATCAAGACAAGCAGGTGAAATGGCAGAAGAACTCCCTGGAAATAAACACAAGTAAAGAATAGATGGGCCGTGTGGCCTGTTCCTGAACGGTATCACCTAGTAATTCTGTGTAATGTTCCTGGATAATATGTTACCATCAGCTTTCTCAGAATTATTTTTTGGAGCAAATTTTAAACAGACCATGGAACCTTTTTGGCAGAAGAAAAGACACAAGGCGCAGAATGCAACTTTTTTCAAAGTTCAGGGAATTACTTCAATGACAGCCAAAGTACTTTATCCAAACCGTACAATAGCTTCCTGTTACCTCCAGCTTGCAGCCTCTCTGTCCAACCTCATGCAATTTAGAACCTTTTATAGCCCCAAACGTCCTATCATCCATCACTTTCCATTGCGAAATAACAGGCTGAAGCATTTACAACAATCTCTAGCTGGAAATGCTAAGTGAATGATTCACCTCAATCACTTCCTGTGATCCCCATTGTAATAACTCCACAGAGGCTGGTATCCTGTCACTTAATCACCCTTTATTTACACAAGGAGAGTCCCTGACAGTGATCCAGCTTCCTCAGAGCTAACTGTCAGAGTGAACAGGATGTCTGACACTCTGATTCTTATCTGTCAGTCGGAGCTCCCTGATTGGACCAGATTAACAGCCCCAATCAGGGAACACATATTCTATGAGATCCAGCTGGCTGACCTCATCACAGTCACTACATCCCTACGACTCTGAGTTCAAGGACATAGGCCAGTTCTTTTGTTTTACAGCTCCTCTTGGGCGTTTTAGCACCAGGTCAGGTTCCTCCAACCCTGCCTCTGACATGGGTGGCATGTAATGCGCAGTAGCTCATCTCTTGTACCCAAAGGGTCTTGGAAGAAATTTGTTCTATTCTTCAGGCAGTAAAGGCAGTGACATCCAATTCCAAGGTATCTTCAATGCTTGACAGAGAGAGAGAACCCATGGGTTGTTCTGGAACAGTCGGAATGGCTGTTGAGGAGCCGGACAACTGCAACGTTTGCAAATGTACAGCTTTCATATGGTCCACATGCTTGTTCAGGACTGTCACATCTACCCAAACTTTATGCGTCACTGGACCTGACCTTGTGTTGACCATGTCCCTTACCCATACAAGGCCATTCGCATGATTCCTACACCAAACTTCATCCCCTAAAGTACACTGTCACTTTCACTTAGCAGAGTCTTGTGTTTGCCATTGGCATTCCTGATACCGTTTTATCCTCCCCTCCCCAGATCTGGGGAGTCTTCTCCCCATTAGAAACACTGCTGGAGCTATCCCTATATTTGCATGAGGAGTGGCCCTATAATCCAATAGAAATCAGGACAGTTTGGTATGTTTCTTTAAGCCTGCCTTCAAAGTTTGGACTGCTTCTTCTGCCAGACCATTGAATGATGGATGGTATGGAGCTATCCTTATAATTTGAATATCATTCAACTTAAGAAAGCATTCAAATTCCCTGCTAGTAGATGATTGGCCTGTTATCTGTGACTAACACTTCCGGGAGTCTGTGTATTGCAAAAGATGTTCGCAGTGTTTGACGAATGAACTCTATGAAAGTCCAGCTGAACGGTTCCTCCACAATCACTAAGAACATGCATAGTCAATGTGCAACCTGAGTTCAGGGTTTACCTGGTCATTCCCTTGAATGTGGGGAGTTGTTGGCAGCAATTTTTGTCCTTGTTGGCACTCTGGGCACTGCCCACCAATGCAGCTATATCTGTGTCCAATCCTGGCCACTAGACATAACTTCTTCCCAACATCTTCATTTGGCAAACCCTTGAATGATCTTAGTGGAGTTCAACCAATATCTGGTGGCGACCTCTGATCGGGACAATCACTCTTGTCCTCATGATAAAATGGTGTCCTCCAATGAGATCTCGTCTGTCTGGATCCAGAAAGGTTTTAATTCTGGTTGTGAAGGCCCTTTGGTTTCCCCCATCACCAGTAGCTGTTTTAGTTTTGCCATGACTGGATCTTTCTGTGTCCAAAGTTTGATATTGACAGCTGTGACTGGAAGTGTGTCCAGAAAATTTAAAACCATTACGGACCCTTCCAGTGGCAGTACCACTGATGGTGTACCTGTCAGCAGGAGGCAGCTCAATGCATCTGCATTTGCTATGTGGCTTTCCAGAAGGTGTTCCAACCTGTAATTGTATGTAATTAGAATTACAGCCCACTACTGAATTTGGCCTGAAGCGATGGGTGGCACTGCCTTGTCCTCTTCAAGTAGCTCTAACAGGGGCTGTGGCCCCTTATTGCTACAAATTTACTTCTGTAAAGGTATTGTGGAACTTCCTGATGCCAAACCTTCCTTCTCTATCTGGGTGTATTTATGCTCTACATTAGCCAAAGTTGGGCTATGAGTTAATACTACCCCAGTGCAGAATGGGGAGACATTGCATGTCAACACCAGATCTCACTTGGGATCAGAGTGTGCTAACACTTTAGAGGATGCTAAGCTGTTTCTTCACTTCCCTGAAAGCTATGGCTTGGCTACGCGACCATTTCCAACGCTGACTCTTTTTTTTAAAGAGTTGATGCGAAGATGTCAAGACGAAGGCCAGGTTATGTATGAACTTTCCTTAACAATTCACCAACCTAAGGAAAGACCTAAGCTCCAGCATATACGTGGGAACTGGGGCATCTTTGATCGCCCTCACTTTATCTTCCAATGTGCGTAACCTGGTTTTGTCGACTCTGTAGCCTAAAGCCTTTGGGTGCCTGGAACACACATTTTTGCACCCGAAGAAACATCGAAGGACTATGTCCAAATTCTCTAAGAGTTACTTATCGGTCTTCCCTATTATTAGCATGTCATTTAGATAATTGGTGAACTGGGGTAGACCTTGTAGGATTTCTCCGTTGTCTGTAGAAAAATCGCACGATCTGACAATACCTCAAATGGCAATATTGTAAATTGGTACAACCCATTATAGGTATTAATTGTAGGATACTTCCGGGAATCCTCATTTAACCACATGTCCAGCTTTGTGAAGGACAGCCCCCTTGCCAGCATTGCGTATAAATCTTCTCTGTGAGGGATTGGGTATTTATCCAACTGCGAAAATTGGTTTACTGTTTGTTTAAAATCCCCGCAAAGGCAGATCAACCAGTCAGGCTTCACAATCGGTATGACCAGTGCTGCCCGTTCCATAAACTGTAATGGTTTGATGATTCCTTCTTTTCCCAGCCTCCTGATTTCTGCCTCTACTTTTGCCCGTAAGGCAATGGCACTGGGTGGGCCATGCAGAATCATGGAATTGCATCCTGGTCAACATCAAGGTGGCCTTGTCTTCTTTGATTGTTGCTACACCCACCTGAAATAACCTCCAGGTATTTAATTTGGACTTCACTCAGGCTGCCATAAAAAATACTTAGCCAATCTAGATGAATCTGTCTCAACTGATTTCGCCCCATCAAGCTTCGGCCTGGGCCTTTTACTACAATCAGTGGTAACTGAACTACAATCACAGTTGAACCCTTAATCTGTAAAGGTTCCCCGGTATAGGTTCTCAGTCTGGCCGCTGTCTTGTGCAAACTTAAGGGTTGTTGTCTAGAGTGAATTTTGTTAAAGACTGGTTCTGCAACCACTGAAATGGCTGTGCTGGTTTCGACCTCTAATAGAACCAGGTAACCATTTAACCAGAGATTTATTTTGATTGGTTCTGATTTGGATGTTGCTATGTAATCTGTTTCAAACCCAATGTAGGTGGACGTTACGGGGTTTGCAACCCCTTAGATAGCGGCCCATGAGTTGTCTTACTCTATTTAGGTAGAGTGGGACTCTTTTGCTGCCCCGTGTCTGTATATTGGCAACAACTACAATGACTTGCTGGCCCAGATCCTGAAGAAAATTTTAACCGCTTGGCTTTGTTTTGGGGTTTTGCTATGGCTGACCTAAGGTCCCTTTCTTCATTGTCCTGTGTGAGGCTGTGCAATTGCTTTCACTCAAGTGCTGTTCTCCAAGCTCAGTTGGACTGGTGGGGGTGTTCACTCCCATCGGAATACCCTGCAACTCATATGCTCCACTTGCTACATTTTCCAATGATAAAGCCAGTTGTAGTGCCTATTTAAAGACCAGTTGGGCTTCAGCTAGTAGGTGTTTTTGCATGGTTATATCATTAATCCCACACACCAAACAGTCTCTCAGCATCTCGTTAAGGGTTAAACCAAAGTTACATGCCTCTGCCGGTCATCTCAACCTAGTCAAAAATCCTGAAATGCATTCCCCTGGTTCTCAAATTGCCAAGTAAAACTGATAGCATATCAGAATTAGAGGAGGCTTGGTGTTGGTATATTCCTTAACTAAATCTGTCAACTCTTGGAAGGTTTTAGTATCTGGTCCCACAGGGAAAGTTAGTCTCCTAATAAGTGAAAAAGCTGCAGCTCCGCAAGCTGTCAGGAGAATCATACATTGCTTTTCATTTGCCCCGATGTCATTTGTCCAGAACAAGTAACACATTCTTTCGTTATACTGGGCCCAGTCTTTGATGGCAGGATTGAATGAGTCAAGCTTCCTAAATAATGGCATGATGCCAGAAATATTTACCCCAACTGAAGGACGACTGTTGTGAGCAAATTTCTTCAGGAGTGTGCTTTTCTCTCCATGCACTGAAAAATCTCCACAGAGACAAGCATCCTGTCACCTTATCACCCTCGACACTGATGTAGCTCTCAGAGTGAACAGAATGTCTGACACTCCTGTTCTTATCTGTCAGCCAGAGCTCCCTGATTGGACCAGATTAACAGCCCCAAATCAGGGAACTCATATTTTATGAGGTCCACCTGGTTGATCTCGTTACCACCTTTACGCACAACATCACAGCTGTCAGTCTCCAACCAATGTGATTCACTCCAAGTGACCTCAAGGAATGGTTGAAAGCACTGGATACTGCAAAGACTGTGGGTTCTGACCACTTATTGGCAATAGATTTGTGTTCCAGAACTTACCATGCTCTGGGCCAAGCTGTTCCAGTACAGATGAGACACTGGCATTTACCCAGCAATGTGAAAAGTTGGCGCAGAATTGATGGGCTGAATGGCCTCTTTATGCACTGTAGGGATTCTACCACCAAGGAACAAATAATTCTTTCCAAAAATCCATTTTTTTTCTAACTTACAGTTGGTATCCAACGTATCACTTAAATGATACAAATAAGGTTTCTTTGTAAATTCATGTTGCAAGAAGTTTGTGACAATCTTTTGCACAGCACTTATCTTGAGGACAGCATGCTGTGCTTTTTGCCTAATGCCTGAATGACAAGATTGGAATAGTCTTTCTTTACCACATTCCAAACAGTATCTAGATGCCTGCTTGTCAGCACTTATCATGAAGTGTTTGTTAAATTGCTTCATTTGTCCCTCTGAAGTATTTTACTGCTGTAAACTCCCACTGCCATCAAGTGGAGGAAAAAGGAACTGTAAGAGTGAAGAAAATCAACAAGAACTTGTAGTCACAGCACGTTTAACGTAAACGTCCCAAGTAACATCCCTGGAGCGTTGTAAAGCAGACATTGAACCACAAACGGAGATTTTAGATAAACCAAAAGTTCGGTCAAAGAAGAGTGTCTTAAAGAATGAAATAAGGGGAAAGAGGTGAAAATGTTTAGGGATACAATTCCACAGTTTAGTATCCAGGCAACTGTGCACACAGCTATCAATGATAAAGTGATTAAAATCAGGCATTACTTTTTACTTCAAAGATATTCTTTACTTAGAAAAAAAACTTTATGTGCATACATAGTCACCAGAGCAGTTCTTTCTGTACAGCAGAGAATATAGAGAACAAACAAACATTGGAATTTAACTTTCCTGACAGTTCCAACAAACAAACCCAAGGCATTTCTTACTCATGCGAGATACTATTCACATAGGTCTGAGGCACAGGGACAGTCAGATAACTAAAAGGACCCCCATTGTATTTTGACAGAAAATGAGATACATTAGAGGCTGATGCTGTTAAAGGCCAGAGGGAGGGGTTCCAGTGGATGGAGAGTGTTGGAGGTGGGTGAAGGGGTCTGTGGGATTGGGAGAGGACTCTTGTCCAAAGAAATGGGCAGGGAGGTGAAGGCCATGGAAGAAGAATTGAATGTCATCAGCCTCAATATCTGATCTAAAGTTAATCTATTCAGTTATACAAAGCTACATCTTTCCATTAGCACATCATGCTTCAAGTGATCCAATTTTTGTGCCATTAGGTCACATGCTATGGCCCAGTGATGATATCATGAGCATGTCTCTTAAAAGTACAGGCAATCACTGGGTTGTGAATGGGTTTTGTTCTTGAGGCCATTCACAAGTCAGTTTGTATGCAAGTTGGAAGACATGCAGGACAATTTAAACTAGCTGCTCATTAATACAGGAGACATTCATTTGTCAGATCTTTAAAATTACACCCCTGAATGGGATTGCATTCATAAATACGAGAGTTCTTAACTCAAATGTTTGTAAATTGCGGACCACCTGTGTTTGGTATACTGACCATGAGACAAAGCACAACATCCTCCATTTTCCAAAGACAAAAATAGAAGTTCAAACAGATGCACACATCTGTGCATAGACAAGTGCTGTCAATTTGCTAATTATATAAACAGGCAAAACAGTCCTTGCAAGTTTAACAATTCAAACTTCAGTATAGTGTTACAGATGTTTGATGACGCATCCTGATGTGGTGATTGCATACCCATCTTTGAGAGGTACGCGATGTTCTCTGTTTAACTTGTTTGACAACTTTGTTATCTTGCTACCCCTGAATATCATTGCACAATCATCATTGTTGGAATTTTCTTCCTCACTCTCTTCATACACTGGTCTGAGCTGGCTTTTGTTAAGCACCATGGTTAGTAATGACACACAATCTGGGCTGGTTGCATATTTTTGAAAATTCTTTTGATAGTATGATTCTTTGATCATGGATAGTGGAATGATAGATCGCTCGTTATTTATTATGCATGTCTTGAGACATGGTTTGCTGGTGTATTAAAGCCTGTCATCAAATGCTATCTATTTGGGATACAGAATAAACTGAAAATAGTGTTCGCCATGTCAGTGACAGTCATGTTCGACGTGTTGCTAAGTGGTTCAACAACTGTAAGTTTTGTCAAGTAATCACGTACAAGGACGTAATCTTCCCTATGTGCTGGGAATAGGTCTGTTGGTACCTTTGTCCAAGGCGCAGTTGGCAAATCATGTGGATATAGAGGGTCCCTCTGCTGCTGGGATTGATACCTTTGGCATGTCTCACATGCATTCACGTTGAATATCATGATATATGCCTGGGTAGTACTGTACACAGATACGTCCGCTAGTCATCTTGTGTGTTCAATTCCCATGCGTCCCTGTATAGCATAGACATGATATCTTGACGTAACCATTTCACTATCAACACTTGTTTGTCTTTGAACATGATTTGTCTTGATGAACTAAATTTGTTTTTATACGAGCGAAATGAATACGTCCCCTTTGGTACTTGTTTAATATTGTCAGGCCAACCCTGATTTTTTACAAGATTTTTTATTTTTGCAACTCTTTTGATTTCTTACCTTTGACAGTCACCAATTTCAACTGTTCACACTCACTCTTGCCAAAGTGTAACCGTCAAAATGTAGATCAAGGTGTATAGTTGGGTCTTTGTGCAGTTTGGATAATTTGCTCAGTGTGTCAGAATTAATCATCCTCATACCTGGCCTATGTCTCACTTCAAAGTCAGACCCTTGCACCTTGACAAGTAAACGTCATAAACAAGGCATTAGCAGTGAAAGGCTGAGGTGCCTTGGATCTAGGTGTACTCTTATGATGCCTTCTTTCTTTAAAACACAAATGTTGGAGCTCCACCAATCTGAATGATGGTTCAGTTTCTGGATTCTGTCATTTCACTCCACGTTGTTCAGTTCCACTGAAAGCTTCTCCTGAATATGTACACTGCACTTCCTTGAAGGATCAATACATGGGTTTGCATCATCTTTATGATGAAGTATTACATCACTCTCAAAATCACCGATCATGTCAAATCAGCCTGGGTGCAGGCGTTTAAGATTATTGACTGAATTGATTGTGTCAAATGTGACTCGTGCACCACAGTGAATGTATCTTGAATCTCATGATTGTGATCACGCTGAGATCTATGCATTCTGGTAGCCCTGCCACTGGTATCTACCAAGTGGAATATTTCTGGAAGCCAAGGGAAGCTTGCAAATTGGCACTGATTCAGTGTGACTCTGACAATGTTTTCAATTGGTGATCTGTTATGCACTGTGAGACAGTCTCACGGAGGTTGTATCATGCAGCAACACTTACTGAGGTATGTTTCTATTAGGATGCAAAATGACAATTATGTTGGCATCAGATCTTGCGTTGATTTTAGCTTTTAATCCATGTGAACCTGCCATTTCTGGACAGGTGATTTTATTGGTTGTAAAAGCATCTGATCTGATTCTATTGTCATCATTGTGTGTGAGGTTAACAACATGGAAAACCTGACCATCTTCTGAGATTTTCATTTTGCTTAGTTGACTTTGAAGTTTCAATAATGTATTTGTGTTGATACACCTTGAAACTTTCCTTGCTGCTGGTGTTGTGATGTTGTACCGCATTGTTGGCCAGCTGCGTTTTGTTCTGAGGTCTAGATTGATTTTTGGAACCAGATTTCCTGCACATGCCCTATGTTCCTCTTGGCACATACTTTACAGAAATCCAGAAAAGCTGGTGGGCATTTGGGTCAGTGTGACAATTCACCTCTGTTACAGAATGTGTTGGTCTGGTGTGCCTTGTTTACTGTAGCAATTGTGTTGGGCGCATGTAATTGTTGTTGACCTGTCACTATGGTTTCACACTTGTATCTATCCTCAAGTAAAGCATCAATGGTGTGGCACTTTTTCTTGCCCAGGAGGCCTTTCCTAAAGGCTTTAATATTATAGAGTTGATGATTAATTCAATAAGACTTGCTGAGATAACAAGGTGTAGAGCTGGATGAACACAGCAGGCCAAACAGCATCAGAGGAGCAGGAAAGCTGACGTTTTGGGCCTAGACCCTTCTTCAGAAATGGGGGAGGGGAAAGGGGTTCTGAAATAAATAGGGAGAGAGGGGGAGGCGGATAGAGGATGGATAAAGGAGAAGATAGATGGAGAGGAGACAGACAGGTCAAAGAGGCAGGGGTGGAGCCTGTAAAGGTGCGTGTAGGTGGGGAGTTAGGGAGGGGATAGATCAGTCCAGGGAGGATGGACAGGTGAGGTGGGGGGGGCGCGGGATAAGGCTAATAGGTAGAAGATGGGAGTGGGGCTTGAGGTGGGAGGAAGGGATAGGTGGGAGCAAGGACAGGTTCGGGCGGCGGGGACAAGCTGGGCTGGTTTTGGGATGCGATTGGAGGAGGGAAGATTTTGCTGAGAGATCCTCTTCAGAAAAGTCACACGCGTAGCCTTCAGTGTCATCTTCTGACAAACTAGTCAACAGACTCTTGAAATTGTTGTTTGTATGGCATTTGTTGGAATCTTTTAATCCTGAAGATAATTTTTACATCGAGCTGGTCTTCAAGAGTCTCCCAGATCTCTTCTGGATCTTTCTGAGCATTCAAGGAAACATTAGAAATATTAACTCTGTGAAGCCTCTCCTTGGCAAAAAACAATTTAGAGCCCTCTTCATTAATCTTTTTAAATGTGAAGTGGAAATGCATTCATACTTTGTATATAGCTCAGAAAGGGTGTCATTAGATGCTAATTCCATAATAAGGTTTCTGCTATCCGTTATGTGCCCTGAAAAGCATTGGACTGCACATTTAAGTCAGTGTAAATTAAAACAAAATGGCTCTGGACATTGTGTTGGTGAAAGTTGAATGTGCTCTTTCTTTCACAGATCTTGCAGCTGCTCTTGTTCTGAGAGAGCTTGTTACTGTAGTTAACTTTCAGGGACAAAGTGTTCTAGGCTTTTAGTTTTCTGTAGAGCACTGTATTTCAGCTCAAAAGTGGACTGCAGCTGTTTATTTGGTCTTTTATTTTAGCCAATCTTAGTAGCTCCTTTTATCTTCAAGGAATTTAGATTTTAATTAAAAAGAAATTAGCTCTGTCTTCTGGCTGGTCAATGTCTAATCTACAGATGTGTATGGTGACTGGTACAAGTATCTATACTCACAGAAGCTGGTGCTGCTGATTGTTTCAATTTTCAGATATCCAAAGCTGTTGTCTAGTTGCTTCTCAATTAGTTTTCTAAATACCTACCAGCAAGATCTTGGGAGCAATTTATAGGTAGCCACCTCTGTGGACGATAGTATAGGTTTTGCCTTCAGCAGGGTATATTACCAAATGCAGCAATACTTATGTTATCCCTTTTAACATAAGAAAACAGGCATAGATAGCATGGTTTCAAAAATCCAACAGACACATTTTATGGCTCACTATTATATACAAATATTCCATTTACAGGCATGTTGGTGTCTAGGCTAAAGTTAAGCTATTAAGTTACACAGATCAATATAATTCCATTTGTATGTCATGCTTCGAATGGTTCGAGTTAAGATGGAGCATATGATATTTACGCCATCAGGTCACATGCTATGATGCAATGTTAATATCATGAGCAAGTCTCTTAAAGGTATACCAAAAGAGGTAAGACACCAGGCACTTCAGGAGAGGACGAGCTGTGGCAGAAGTGGTAATGGATTATGTTTCAGAGGTGAAAATAGCTGGTCTTAATAATGGTGTAAATATGAGCTCTTTGGTATAAAACTGTATGGATCTTCCATGATATATTCTCGTTGTTACTTATTCTTTGCTGGTCAGGCGCTGTAAATTTGACTGTGTCTTTCAACTTTGTCTGGTATTTGTAATTTAAGTTACAGTATGTTTACTTTATGCTCAGTTATTATGCATTCAGTTTTGTCATTGATTTCTTCACCTTGCAGATGTTTGTGCTTACAATAGGATATCGCCCAATCTCACAGTTTACCAGTTAATGCAAAGCTATGTATTGTTATGTATGGCATTGTCAAGCTGGATGGGAATGCACTCACCTGGTTCTAGGATTATCTTTCTGATTATATTTAGAGAATTGTCATCAATGGTTTACCTTCCCAATCATACATTCTTATCTCTGGGTTTTCCTGGTGACCTTTACTTGGTCTCCTACTTTTCAACTACATGCTGCCCCCAGCAATATCATCTTAAATCATGGCTTCAGTTGTCGCATGTAAGTTAGCAACTCCCAATTTTATTCCACGTCCACCTTTCTCGATTACTTCACAGTTGCTGGACTGTCAGATGGCTGTTCTGGTTGGGCAGAAATTTCTTCTTATTCAATATTGGGAAGACAGAAGGCATTGTCTTTGATCTCTACCACTAACTGCATTCCCTAATTAATGACTCCATTTCTGTACTTGGTAATTGTCTAAGGCTAATCCTATAGTGATTGTGGCAAAGTCAGCCTTTGATCTTCAAGGAATTTAGATTTTAATCAAAAAGAAATTAGCTCTGTCTTCTGGCTGGTCAATTTCTAATCTACAGATGTGTATGAATAGAACATGAGTTCCCTGATTGGGGCTGTTAATTGGATCCAATCAGGGAACCCTAGCTGATAGAGAAGAACAGGAGTGTCAGACATCCTGTTCACTCTAAGAGCTGGCTCTGAGGGAGCTGGATCAGTGTCAAGAACTCTCCACACTTAAATAAAGGGTGACTAGGTGGTGGGATACCAGCCTGTCTGGATTTATTTCAAAACCAGTCTGCTCACAACGTTGAGTCATAACTAACTTTGAGATGAGATTTCACCATATATGCATGTCATCACTAAGACTACCTACTTCCATTTACTTAACATCACCTGAATCTACCCTTACCTCAGCTCTTTTTCTATTGAAAACCTTCACTGAAGCCTTTATTATTTGACTGTCTAAGACATCCCGGCTAATCACCCATTTTGTACTCTCAGTAAACTTTAGACTGTAATTTGCATCAAGTCTTTCTGTGTCCTTTTCTTCATTTCCTGCTCCCAAGTAAGCCGCACTTGGATTTGAAAATTCCCTTCCCTGTTTTCAAAATTCCTCCAAACCTGACCCTTCCCTTTTTTTGGAATATCCTCCAGTTTCACAACCCTCTGAGACATCTCTGCAGCTATTATCCTGGCCTCTTGAGCATTCCAATTCTAATCACTCCATTATTCGGCAGTCTAGGCTTTCGAACACCATCAAATCATAGAATCCCTACAGTGTGGAAACAGGCCCTTCGGCCCAACAAGTCCACACCAATGCTTGGAGCATCCCATTCAGACCCATCCCCCTATAACCCACCTAATCTACAGACCCCTGAACACTAAGGGCAATTTAGCTTAGCCAATCCACCTAACCTGCACCTCTTTGGACTGTGGGAGGAAACCTGAGCATCCGGAGGAAACCCACGCAGACATGGGGAGAATGTGCAAACTCCACGCAGACAGTCGCCTGAGGGTGGAATTGAACACGGGTCCCTAGCACTATGAGGCAGCAGTGCTAACCACTGAGCCACTGTGCCGCCCCATCCTAAATGTTTTGTGCCCTTACTTTTTCCCTTTACAGTGCTCCTTATGATGCAGCTTTTTGCATAATCTCTGGGTCATTAGCCCCAATATCATCTTACGTTGCTCGCTGACTTATTTGTTTTACAATAGCCCTGTGAAGAGCCTCGGGACATTCAATAATGTTAAAGGCACAATATAAACACAAGTTGTTCCTAGGATCTTACTCTGGGCAGATTGTCAATGGAAATATGGATCAAAATCCTGGAATACTCTCCCTAACAGCATTATGGATCAAACCACAGCAGGCGGACTATTGCAGTTCAAGAAGGCAGCTCGTCATTACCTTGTCAGCCAGGGATAGAAAATAAATGGTGGCCAGCCAGCGATGTTCACCTCCTCTGAATGAATAAAAAAAGTTTTATTTTGTAGCATAGAATGCTTACATTTTATAGCGCCTTTCATGAGATGTCAAAAAGTATTTTACAACCAATGAAGTACTTTTGAAATGTAGTGACAGCTGCAATGTGGAAATTTGTGGACAGGTCCCAAAAAGAAAAATGAGATAACAACCTGTCCCTTTATTTTAGTGATATTGGTTGAGGAATTAAGATCTTCAAGAGCAGCCAGTATATCGTCCCTGCATTACTTCAAATAGTACCCTGTTCCATTTTCCAAATGCAGCATGACCTGGACAATATCCAGTCTTGGGCTGAAAAGTGAATGTAAAAAAGTAACATTTGCACCACACAAATGGCAGACGATGACCATCTCCAATAACAAACAACGTGACCATCACCCCTTGATGTTCGGTCGTGTTGCCATCACTAAATCCCCCAGTATCAACATCCTGGGGGTTACCATTGACTGGAATCAGAGCTGGACTAGCCATACAATACAACGGCTACAAGAACAAACAAGTCTAGGAATATTGCAGCAAGTAACTCACCTCCTGTCTCCTAAAGCCTGTCCACCATCTACAAGACACAAGTCACGAGTGTGATGGAATACTCTCCACTTGCCTGGATGGGTTCAGCTCTAACCACACTCAGGAAGTTTGACACTGTCTAGGACAAAGCAGCCTGCTTGAACGGCACCATGTCCACAAACCAATGCTCTGTAGCAGCACTGTATACCATCTATAAGATTCACTGCAAAAATTCATCAAAGATCTTTGGACAACAGCATGCAAACCCATGACCAATAACATCGAGACGGACAAGGGCAGCAGATACACGGAAACCTGCACCACCTGCAAGTTCAGCATCCTGACTTGGAAATATATCGCTGCTCCTGCACTGTTGCTGGGTCAAAATCCTGGAATTCCTTCCCTAAACATATCGTGGGTCTACCTACAGTAGAAGTTCAACAAGGCAGATCACCAGCACCTTCTTGAAGGCAACTTGGGATGGGGGATAAATGTTGGCCCAGCCAGCAACACTTACATCCCCTGAATGAATAAAAGTAAAACCCTGGGATCATTTACATTCACTTGAGATAGCTGATATCACCATGTTTAATCTGAAGCATGGCACTCCATCTCAGCACTCACTCCTTTAATTCTGCATTGTAGCGTGCAAGGGAATCTGTCTTTTTCTGTCTGTTTCTGGAGTAGGTTTGCATCTGTGGGAGTGGCCTTTGGTTAACTGGAGATTGTAATATTTAAGATACAGAGTGTGCAAAGAGTATGATACTTTTGACCCTGGCTCAGAGCAAAAGTTGATCCTGTTTTATGATTTAGCAAGACAGCAAATCTGTCTGGAGAGGTGAAGACAGTCAAGCAGTTTCTTAGCTTTGTGCTACTGAGAAGAATGGGGCTCAGAGCTGCTCAGGGGCTTTACTTCATACTGTTCACTTCAGCGCAGTTAAGTTGATTTGAGCAGCACTCGGTGGCTCCATAAAGCTAGGAGTTGTATTCTGTTGGTGAACAGAAGTGCAGGTGTCTGCTCCATGAAGCTGGTCTTAAAGGTAAAGAAAACCTGTGAGCAGTGGGTTTCTGTTCAGAGCAGCAAGGAAGCTGAGATTATGCTGGTGATCAAATAGAGCCATAGAGTCATACAGCAGAGAAACAGATCCTCTGGTCCGACTCATCCACGCTGAACATTTTTCCCAAACTAAACTACTCCCATTTGCCTGTGTTTAGCCCATATCCCTCTAAACCTTTCCCATTCATGTACGCGTCCAAATGTCTTTTAAACGTTGTAACTGTACCTGCATCTATCACTTCCTCTGGCTGTTCATTCCACATATGAACTACCCTGTGTATGAAAAAGTTGCCTCTAAATGCTAGCTGTGTTTTTCTCTCCACAAATGTTGCCAGACCTGCTGAAATTCTCCAATATTTAGTTGGTTTCAGATTTCCAGCATGGTGCAGCCTCATAAAGCCAGTTTGATGGAAGGGATTGGGTAGCTGCATGGTGAACTGAAGCATTCCAAGTTAGAGATAACAAGGTGTAGAGCTGGATGAACACAACAGGCCCAGCAGCATCAGAGGAGCAGGAACGCTGACGTTTCAGAAATGTGGGAGGGGAAGAGGATTCTGAAATAAACAGAGAGAGAGGGGCAGGCGGATGAAAGATGGATAAAGGAGCAGATGGGTGGAGAGGAGACGGACAGGTCAGGGAGGCGGGGATGGAGCTAGTAAAGGTGAGTGTAGGTGGGGAGTTAGGATGGGGTTGCTCAGTCAAGGGAAGTCGGACAGGTCAAGGAGGCGGCAATGAGGCTGGTAGGGAGGAGGTGGGGGTGGGGGTTGAGGTGGGAGGAGCGAATAGATGGGAGAAAGGATGGACAGGCTAGGAAGGCGGGGACGAGCTGGAATTTTGGAATGAGGTCGGGGGCGGGGAGATTTTGAAGCTTGTGAAGTCTACACTGATACCATCGGGCTGCAGGGTTCCTGAGAAAAATATGAGATGCTTCGGGTGGCATCATTGTGGCACTGCAGGAGCTCCAGGATGGAGATGAAGTGGTTCGTGACTGGGAGGTGCAGTCTTTGTCACGAACTGAGCGTAGGTGTTCCACAAAGCGATCTCCAAGCCTCTGCTTGGTTTCCCCGATGTAGGGGAGGCCACATCGGGAACAGCGGATGCTGTATACCACATTAGCAGATGTGCAAGTGAACATCTGTTTAATGTGGAAGGTTTTCTTGGGGCCTGGGATGGGGGTGAGGGGCGAGGTGTAGGGGCAGATGTAACACTTTCTGTGGTTGCAGGGAAAAGTGCCGGGGAGGTGGGGCTGGAGGGGAGTGTGGAGCGGACAAGGGAGTAACAGAAAGAGCAGTCCCTCCAGAAGGCAGATAAGGGTGGGGAGGGAAAAATGCCCTTGGTAGTGGGGTCAGATTGCAGGTGGAGGAAGTGGCGGAGGATGATGCGTTGGATCCGGAGGTTAGTGCCCACCCTAATCTGCCTTCCGGAGGGACTGCTCTCTCCGTGACTCTCTTGTCCGCTCCACGCTCCCCACCCAGCCGGCACTTTTCCCTGCAACCGCAGGGAGTGCTACACCTGCCCCTACACCTCCCCCCTCACCCCCATCCCAGGCCCCAAGAAAACCTTCCACATTAAACAGATGTTCGCCTGCACATCTGCTAATGTGGTATACTGTATCTGCTGTCCCCGATGGAGCCTCCCCTACATCAGGGAAACCAAGCAGAGGCTTGGAGACCACTTTGTGGAACACCTAAGCTCAGTTCGCGACAAACGACAACACCTCCTAGTTGCGAACCATTTCAACTCCCCCTTCCACTCCTTGGACAACATGTCCATCCAGGGCTTCCTCCAGTGCCACAACGAAGCCACCCAAAAGTTGCCGGAACAGCACCTCATATTTCACTTGGGAACCCTGCAGCCCAATGGTATCAACGTGGACTTCATAAGCTTCAAAATCTCCCCAACGCCGACCTCGCCCCAAAACCAGCCCAGCTCGTCCTCACCCCCAACCTCATCCCAAAACCAGCCCATCTCGTCCCCACCTCCCTGACCTGTCCATCCTTTCTCCCACCTATCTGCTCCTCCCACCTCAACCCCCAACCTCACCTCTTACCTACCAGCCTCATCCCCGCCTCCTTGACCTGTCCGTCTTCCTTTGACTGAGCAATCCCCATCCTAACTCCCCACCTACACCCACCTTTAGTAGCTCCTTCCCCGCCTCCTTGACCTGTCCGTCTTCCTTTGACTGGGAAACCCCCATCCTAACTCCCCACCTACGCTCACCTTTACTGGCTCCATCCCCGCCTCCTTGACCTGTCCATCTCCTCTCCACCTATCTGGTCCTTTGTCCAGTTTCCATCCGCCTCCCCCTCTCTCTCTATTTATTTCAGAATCCCCTACCCTTCCCCATTTCTGAAGAAGGGTACAAAGCCAAAACATCAGCTTTCCTGCTCCTCTGATGCTGCTTGGCCTGCTGTGTTCATTCAGCTCTACACCTTGTTATCTCAGATTCTCCAGCATCGGCAGTTCCTACTGTCTCTCATTCTAAGTTTGAGTCACTTTGTCTTTAACCACTCTGATAAGAAAGGGGTAGGCAGGAATGGGGCATAATCAGATTAGTCATGACCTTATTGAATGATGGAAAAGCCTGAAGGGGCTGAGGGCCTAGTTCTGATCCTTATTTTATTGTATGTATGTGAGAGAGGTGTTGAAATCCATCATGAGGAAAATAAATGATGAATAATGTTTTGTGACTTACTGAAATCTGAATGAGTTGCTCGGGAAATCTTAGTTGCATATGCCATTTAATGTGTTTGACCACAATTGGCCTGCTCACTCATGTTTATCTCACACAACTTTCAGATGTTAAGGTATAAAATAGAGAGTATTGATTGTTTGCTTTGTTGACCCTTGAAGAGCAAAATTTCTTTGATCTTGTTCAAAACATGGTATCTTGTGGTTTTAATCTCTTAGCAAATACCTGGGCTTAAATTTTGTCTATTTTACACTAACTGGTTCATAACAAAACTGTGCAAGTTTGCGGGGAGGTGCGGAAGAGGGGGAGCTGGGTGGCATAGCGATCATACTCAGGATCACAACAAATTTTCAGAGTCTCTCTTGGAATTGTAAGTGTCAGTCTAGACTACGTGTTTAGGTCATTGAAGAGGGACTGAACCCACATCCTGATTCAGACGGAGGCACAGCTAACGTTTATTGTATTATCCTTTGTGTTTTATCCATTTATTTACAGTTCTACAAGAGGGTATTTTGTACTTGAAAATTACATCCTTTATGTCCTAACATTGCATCATTTGAAAATCAAGACTAAAAAATTACCAAGTGGCATCACATTAAACTATTCTGTAATCCTACTACTCTTTCATGAGAAAGATTCCCAGAAGAAATATGTTGATCGTTTTCATCTCTGAGGAGATTGGTCCTGATATGCTTCTGTGAGATGGCAGTGACAATATTTCATATATGCGATTGCAATTCACATGTATGAGCTTAGAGATAACAAGCGTGGGGCTGGATGAACACAGCAGGTCAAGCAGCATCATAGGAGCAGGAAAACTTGATGTTTCGGGCCTAAACCCTTCATCAGAAATGGGGGAGGGGAAGAGGAATTTCTGATGATTTCTGATGAAGGGTTTAGGCCCGAAAAATCAAGTTTTCCTGCTCCTATGATGCTGCATGACCTGCTGTGTTCTTCCAGCCCCATGCTTGTTATCTCGGATTCTCCAGCATCTGCAGTACCTTTTATCTCTGATACATGTATGAGCTTAGATGGCTTTTCATGTGAGATGTCAGACCTAACCTCACTCTTGTTCAATTTTCAACAAGAACTATCAGATGGAAATTAAAGCGATACTCTGGTTAATTCCTCCACCCCCACACTTGCTTGCTACATTTATCAATGATAGTGTCCTAACTGGAATCGACAAACTCCGCTGAGACCGAGTACGGAACCTGGTAGCCATAGCACTTTGTGGTTTACTGTTACATTTGCACATCCACTTAGCCACTGAACCATTATTGTGCCGAGGTCCTTTTCCTCGACTCTCAGGAGCAGTGGGAGCACACTGTCAGCTGATGATTAATGGGTAGAAATAAGACAACGAATCTTGGCATTAATTCTGATTATATTTTGTGCCATTCTTGTCTTTGTTGATGATTTAATGGAAGCAGAGAACAGAATCATTGATAGATAATTAGATCTTTACTTAATGGACTGTGCAATTTACTATTCATCAAAATGAGCCAGTGGTCGGGAATACTGCACTCAGATTTCCCACAGGATCTGTGTCCAGGTGGCTTCTGCAAGAGGAAAATTATTGATTGAACATGGCATTGAAAGTGAAATCTGATTTTCATCTCTTTGAGGCAGTTATATTCTCTGTCTTCTTTCTAAAAAGCCTGCCAATATGGAGGAAATGAATGAAACAAGTGAGTTTTTCCCTTAATTCACTATTAGCCCCAGTGTTATATAACAAAAAGAATGAAGAAATAGAAAAATAGACTGCTCCTGTCAATGTGCCCCTGATCCATTGATACCTGAAGGAAACATGTCAGCAAACCCTATCACAAAAGCAAAATACAATACTGTAATTCTTCACTTAAAATCCTAATCGGGTTCCAAAAAATTATGATTTTATGTGATGCAAATTTAAGTGAATCAGAGGTTCTGAAAGGAATCAATTTTAAAACTGAAATGATTTTTCTTCGACAGTTCTTTCCAGAAAATTTCAAATATCTTTACACAATATCGTGCACTCCTACCCGACTAAACTTGTGAAATAACATAAATTAAGTACATAAATAGGAGGGGCAGTTAGGTGAGAGAGAAGATGGACAGGTTGTGTCAGGTCAAGGAGGCGGAGATGAGTGGGAGGGTTGGTCATGGGATGAGGCCGGGGGGGTGGGGGGTGGGGAGATTTTGAAACTGGTAAAATCCACGTTGAGACCATTGGGTTATAGGCTCCCAAGGCGGAATATGGGGTGCTGTTCCTCCAGTTTCTGGGTGGCATCTTTGTGGCACTGGAGGAGGCTCAGGATGGACATGTCACCTAGGGAGTGGGAGTGGGAGAGTGAGTTGAAATGGTTCGCAACCGAAATGTGTTGTCGTTTGTCGTGAACAGAGCGCAGACGCTCCACAAAGCAGTCCGCGAACCTCCGCTTGGTCTCACCGATGTAGAGGAGGCCACATCAGCAGCAGCAGATGCAGTAGACCACATTGACAGGTGTGCAAGTGAACCTCTGTCTGATGTAGAAAGTTTTTTTGGGTCCTGGGATGGAGGAGAGGGGGGAGGTGTAGGGGCAGGTGTAGCACTTCCTGCGGTTGCAGGGAAAGGTGCCGGGGTGGTGCAGCTAATGGGGAGTGTGGAGCGGACAAGGGAGTCGCGGAGAGAGCAGTCCCTATGGAAGGCAGATAGGGGTGGGGAGGGAAATATATCTTTGGTTGTGGGGTCGGATTGCAGGTGGCGAAAGCGGCAGAGAATGGTACGTTGAATTGGGAGGTTACTGGGTGTGATATGTGAGGATCTCCACCCACCTCACTGACCAATCGCCACCACTGCCTACCTGCACTCACCTATCACCAGAGACAACAAGGTGCGGGGCCGGATGAACACAGCAGGCCAAGCAGCACCACAGGAGCAGGAAAGCCCGATGTTTCCATCTGCAGTACCTTTTATCTCTCACCTATCACCATCCCACCTACCTTGCCCAGCCCCACCCCTCCTCTCTCTATTTATTTCTGAGCTCACTTCCCCATCTCCCATTTTTGAAGAAGGGTTCTGACTCTAAACGTCCAGTTTCCTGCTCCTCGGATGCTGCCTGGCCTGCTGTGTTCCTCCAGCTCCACACTGTGTTGTATTTGAGAGCCAGTTCACTCTTTCATTTGGCTTTTTCAACATTCTCTGTAATTGGCTAGCTAGCACTGGCCCTCCCTTGATTGACCAATTCAACTTCCAACCAGCTGCCAGTCAATGCTAAACAATATCTTGGAGTCCATTCATCTGCAGTGTTCTTAGAGAAGTAGTTAACATGCTATATCTTCCTAGATCAGTTCCCAACACCAAACATCAGCCATTTAATTTCTTGTCTTTTTAAAGCAAGCTGATGTTCAAAGTTTGAAGTCTAAGTCTCAACTGCAACTCGCAGGTCTCAACTAAAAATGAGAAGAATAAAAAAAAAGCAATGGTCTTAACATATAAAACATCCCACTTATTGATTCTGTCAATCCTGGATTACATGAGAAAAATTGACTCACTCGAAATGCTCTTATGCTTAATTGAGCTAGTTTATTTGTACTCTGGATTACAGATTTAATATGGGTACAGATTTAAAATGATTAAGGAACATTTAATACTTCACAGAAAATGGTTACAGATTTAATGAGTTGATCAATAGCAAAAATAGTCTAAAATAACTGCTCTGTTACTTTACTCCCTGAAATTCAACTCTTCACTGACGTCGAGCATCAGAGTGCTCAAAGATGTTCCTTTATTTCCAGCAATTGAAGACTTCACCAACATCTAGCTCAAATATTTTCTTAAATGTGTTTGTCCAATCATCTTAAGTGGCAGCTCCTGTGTTGTAGTTTCTTATAGCGCTAATCAGTTGGAGTCTCTCTGAGCTCCCCTTCCAACATTTAATAGGTCTTCTTCCTTATTGATATACAAGTTTCTGATGTGATCAATCTGTTACACCCTTTTCAAGGGATGAGGTTAAAATGTTTATTATCTTGACAAACTACACCACCCTATAAACATTCTAATGAAAATATGATACCTACAGGGAGTTCTACTGTAAAGCGATAGTTGTCTTCCTGTGCAACATTGTGTTACAGAAAATTGCGTTATAGAAATAACGGGGCCTGTGGGAAAAGTGGGCTTGGGGGCAGATCACCAAAAGATATCACTCAAAATTGCTCAAAAATCTCTCCAAAGCCTAACACAAAGGACAGCACAGTTTGAATAAATGTTTAATTCATAGCCTAGTAGTGAAATAAAAGTAAATTTAACACCTTATTGTGAAAAAATGTCACAATGACTTGATGGGGGAGGCGGTTTTGAGGCTGCTTTGTTGTTAATGCAGGGGCTGAGGGTCATCACCATCAGCATCATTATCATCACCTTCAGGCCTCCATGATAACGTCAATTGCATTCTTGATGTTAAAGCTCTTCCAAAATTGAAGAACATTGTCCTTAACCCCCTCAGTGGCTGCAATCAGCCTCTTAAATATGTGCCTGAAATAATAAGTTTTAAAAGCTGCCATTGCTCCCTGGTCCATGGGTGGAAGGAGAGAGGTTGTATTTGGGGGTAGAAATAGCACTTCGCTGTTTTCAGAAAGCTCATCAATGGTGGCAGAATGGTTTGCCGCCTTATCCAAGATGAGGAGAATCTTGAAATCCAAACTTGTTTTTCCTGCAATACTTTCTAAAAACACCTTTCAAAACATAAACAGTAAGGTGATCAATGGGATTCCGTTATAGCCAACGCAAGTTCGAGTTTTAGAGATAGCATTCCCCTATTCGTTGGTCACGTTAAAGCCAATTTGCATTGCCAGAGTACGCGTTATAGCAGAACCCCTGTATTTGTGTTATGTGGCCTTTGTTTAAACCAAGATTTGCATTCTTCTCGAAAGCTGTTCATCATTATTTTGTTTTCTTCAGTAACTTTCCATCATGTGAAAATCCTGATGGGCAATTTTCCAGGAAAAGACGTTTATAGAAAAGTGAAGTTCACCTTATCAGAACAACTGATCTTTATAAGTAAACCACTTGTGTCTCTCCAGCCTTGTCATAATCTCTGTTGTTTTCTTTGATAGCATTTGCTTTAGACTCTCAAAATTGTCTCTCAGTGACCAGCAATTTTTCTTTAAAGTGAACATTGTGTGAGATCCAGGCATTTAATGAGAATAAAGCCGCACTGTTGAAGGTTTTGAACAAACAGAAATCAGGTTTATTATACAAAGTGAGAATCAAAGTCATACAATCTATAATATATACATAATTTATTTCCTAATACCAAGAAGTAGCCTGAGGTAAATATGACTAGCAATATGTACTTCAACATTTCATACAGCACATCAAATAGCAAATTCAGTCAAGGCAGTTCCTGTAGATTTCTCAGCAGCCCCCCAGATGTAAGTGACATTTGGGGCTCATCAAATTTCATGAAACCTTACGAGGAATTCCATTTTCTTCTCTTTTGAAGACCTAGATTTCAAGATCCCTTAAAAGCTTCTTTGTCACAGGCTGACTCAGTGACAGCTGATATTCTGGTACTTCACTCTCCTTTCCTGGGACTTCCCCTGATCCTTGAATCTGCATTCCAGCAGGTACTCACAGGCACAACTGCCTTTTTTTTTAACTGGGGACTAGCTTCACCAAACTAATAATGCCCCTACAATTCATCAAGTTCTAATGTTCTTCAGCTGGTCAAAGCAAGTACTACTTGTGGGCTTCCTTCATCCATTCTGTCAGCTGCATGGAGCTTTTAATGGCACATTTCCCCGCCCCCACATTCCCACAGCTTTCCCAGATCCCTAACTCTAACACTAATCTGCATCTCCTGGCTTACAGCAATTCTCATGAACCCTAACATTTTGGAACTGCTACAGCAGCATTTTTTCAGGATGGAACCTTTTCTTCTAACTCCTAATTACTCCTAGTGGATGAGCAGTCCAAAAGTAAACAACGTCTCCTTTGAGTCCCTCCATCGAACTGTCTAAAATTGACTGCTCTCAGTCCAGGTCATTTTGCTGCAAAGGGTAGCAATGGCAATAGTTGTGAATTTGTTTAAAATGTTTTGTTTTTAGCCTATAATTGATTTTTGCTGTTTATAGAGTCATACAGTGTGGAAACAGACCCTTCGGTCCAACCAGTCCTCGCCAATCATAATCTCAAACTAAACTAGTTCCACCTGCCTACACTTGGCCCATATCCTCCCAAACATTTCCTCATCATGTACCTATCCAAGTGTCATAAAAATGCTGTAATTGTACCCACATATACTTTTATTAATGATAATTTAGTAAAGGTATAGTGAGAAACAGGGAATGCATGGCAGATTTTTTGGCACCTGTGAAAGCGTGTCAGTTTAACATTTCATTTGCAATTCTTTGTCAAAATAACTAATTTTCAATTACAGTGTGTTTTCTTCGTTCTGATTGTAAAACTTTGATGATCAGCATGAGTCTTGTAACTTGATCCAGCCGTGAATTCCTTCTATGAAAAAGCTCTCATGTTGGATCAAAAACTGAAGTGACAGCTTTAATGTCATTTATTAAGGAAGGGTGTCAATGCATATCTATCAATCACAGTGCCAGTTTGGTAAAGCTAGCTGTCAGTGAAAACATTGGAATTTTGACTACAAGTGGGTGCTAAATTTGAACTATAAATCAATCGTAATCTCATGCTGTGTGGCTGACACCTGTTCAAACGTTCAAAACTGCAATGAAAATAACTTTAAAGTGTATACAAATGCTGAAACCATATGTCCAAATTGTGGTGCTGAACAAAACTACAGAGCAAGTAACAAAATGCTTCTGTGCACAAAGTCCAGTCCAAGTTGTTTGTTTCAACATCTCACTGATGTTATGATTAGGCATGATTAGATGACAAGAAGATCACATAGGTTAAAGGTTAAATAGATACTGTTGGTTGAAGTTACTCTGAAGATAAATGCATGTTCATTGATTGGGAAAGTAAATGAAATATCACATAGTCCACATTGCCGCTTTATCATTGCAGACATAAACAGCAGAACTTTGTGGGTTTTACATGCAGTATTTCCAAGCTGTCATCATCAGAGAACTGTATGAAACAAGAACAAGAATCACAGGTTTCAAAGTTCTTCAAACAGATGGTGCGCTTACTTTATTTATTCCTGTAAATTTTCCTCCTCCTCCTCCTCTCATAAAACTGTTGAGCACTGCAAGGTTACAGCTCACGAGGCAGAGATGTTCTGCCAGTACTTTTCAACTGATCAGATATTCTTCATGTGTGAAGCTTGATTGAAAAGGTGATTGCTCACAAGCCACTAGACCTTGGGTGGTAACTACAGCTAAGTCCAACGCTGTTCTCAACCTACAGCACCCACCAGGAGATACTCGTTTGAATTAAGATCAGGAGCAGGAGTCCTACATGATTTACTTACAAATATGCCAAATCAGAACAGAAGTTTGATTATCCACTCAATAATGTCATGGGTGATCTTTTTGCATTCCAAATTCCACATTTCACTTTCCCATCTAACCCTGACAACCTTTGATCTCTCTGCCTAACAAGAATCTACTTACCCCTGCCTTGAAAAGTGTTCAATGACCACTTCCACCATCTTCTGAGCCAGAGAGTTCCAAAGTCACACAACACATGGAGAAGACAAATTCCCCCTCATCGCTGTCCTAAAAGGGCAACTCATTGATTTTAAAACTGTGCTCCCTAGTCCTGGATTCACCCTCAAAAGGAAACATCCCTTCCATATCTACTTTTTCAGGATGGTTCAGGATCGTTTACACCTCAATCAAGTCATCCTTTCCATCTCCTTTGTCTCAAGCGTGACTGGGGTGAGTTGCAGCAACTCTCCCACTCTACACTGAACGAGATCAACAAACATAGTACAGGCTTGGAAATGAAACCTACGACCTTGCTGGCCTCTGTACTTCAGGTACACTCAGCAGGTTGGGTAGCAGTATTAGAAAAGGAAAACAGAGTGAACAATGGGATTTTTGTTCTGGGACAGGGAACGAAAGGATAATAAGAAACATATAAAGATAATGTCACTCATTGCGGTTTCCATGAAGGTATGCTATACATTTGGTTTGCAGATTAATTCATTATCCATTGAGGGTGGTGGGTCAGCTTTGGAAACTGGTGAGTCATTCAGAGTAAAAGGAGCACTGGGATCCAATGGCAGATAACGGGGTGTTACTTTTTGAAACTTAAATGAAAAGTTGGCTCCTGTAACCTTCACAGACTGGCCTGCAGCTGCATTCACACCCAGGAAAGAGGAAGGACCTCTTGGACAACTGCTACCCCATACCCACCCACTGAACCCCTAATCCAGCCCCTGCTGCCCACTGGAAAATATAAGCCAAATGGAAAATCCCCAGCCAGCCTCCCTTAACTGGCCTTAAGTTGGCTACTTGCTGCCACAACAAAAGAAATGATCTAGAGGTGGGGGATGATGGCAGCTGGAGCTATTTGTAACTCCGGCCCACCTCCATTCCGAGCTAAGTGAGGGCTCAAAAATCCAACCCATCATTTCAGGTCAATATCCTTTCATCAATTTTGAGATGTCAGCTATTTCTGTATCCACAGAGGCTGCCTGAACTCAAGGGCCCTTCCAGCATCTCAGAAACAAAAACAGAAATCGCTGGAGAAACTCAGCAAGTTTGGCAGCACCTGTGGAGAGAAAGCAGAGTTAACATTTTGGGTCCAGTGACTCTTTGTCAGAACCGTTTTGTTTTAGAACTAACGAACAAAAGAGAAGTACAGCACAGGAGCAGGTCCTTCAGCCCTCCAAGCCTGTGCCGATCATCATGCCCTGATTAACCTAACAAACAAACTTTCTGCCCTTATTCTGTCCATATCACTTTATTCCCTCCCTATTCATGTAATCATCCAGATGCCTCTTAAATGTCACCAATGTGCTTGCTTTCACCACCTCTTCTGGCAGTGCGCTCCAGGCTCCTACCACCCTCTGCATGAAAAACTTCTCTTGCACATCTCCTTTAAACAATCCCCCCACCCCCCATCTTGAACCTGTTCCTGCTCTGTAATTGAAGCTTCAACCCTAGGAAAAAACTTCTGACTATCCACTCTATCTATGCCTCTCATAATTTTTTAGACCTCTATCAGGTCTCATCTCAGCTGCCACCTTTCCAGTGAAAACAATCTCAGTCTTTTTAACCTTTCCTCATAGCCAATGCCCTCAAAAACCTGGCAACATCTTTCTCTGCATTCTCTCCAAAGGTTCCACGTCCTTCTGGTAGTGTGGAACCAAAACCGTACACATATGCGGCCCAACAAGGGTTTTATATAGCTGCAACATGGTTTGCCAACTCTTGTACTCCATGCCCTGGCTGCTGAAGGCACGCTACCATATGCCTTCTTAATCACCTTGGCCACTTGTGTTGCCACTTTTAGGGCACAGGGGACCAGCACGCCCTGATCCGTCTGTATGTTAATGTTCCTAAGGGTTGTGCCATTTACAGTACATCTAAATTTGATCCTCCAAAATGCATCACCTCGCATTCATCTGGTTTAAACTCCATCTACCATTTCTGTGCCCAAGTCACCAATCTATCTGTATCCTGTTGTATCCTTTCACAATCGTCAGCACTATCAGCAACCAATCTTTGTGTCATCTGCAAACTTTCTAATCAGACAACCCACATTTTCCTCCAGATCATTTATATGTACTACAAACGATGGAGGTCCTAAGACTGATCCCTGTGGAACACTACTAGTTACTGATCTCCATTATGAAAAATACCTTTCCACCACTAACCTCTGTTTTCTATGATCAAGCCTGTTTTGCATACATCTAGCCAGTCCACCCTGAATCCCATGTGATTTTAGTTTTTGTACCAATCTGCTATGTGGGACTTTATCAAATGCTTTACTAAAGTCCATGTAAACTACATCCACAGCCCTGCTCTCATCAATTATCTTTGTCACCTCTTCAAATAATTCAATCAGGTTGATGAGACATGACGTTCCCCATACAAAACCATACTGAGTGGATATTGAACCACAATGAGTGACATTATCTTTATATGTTTCTTATTATCCTTTTGTTTCTCGTCCCAGAACAAAAATCCCATTGTTCACTCTATTTTCCTTTTCCAATACTGCTACCTGACTTGCTGAGTGTACCTGAATTACAGAGACCAGCAAGGTCGTAGGTTTCATTTCCAAGCCTGTACTATGTTTCTTGATCTCATTCAGTGTAGAGCAGGAGAGTTGCCTATCATTAACTAGTCCAGTTTCTTCCAAATATGCATATATCTTGTCCCTCAGTATCTTCTCCAAGAGCTTCCCTATATAGACATCAGGCTCGTCGGCCTGTAATTTCCTGGATTATCCCTGCTTCCTTTCTTAAACAAGGGAACAACATTGGCTAATCTCCAGTCTTCTGGAACCTTCTCTGCGGTCAAATATGTTATGAAGATATCTGCAAATGCCCCAGCTATTTCTTCCCTTGCCTCTCGCAGTAACCTCGGATAGATCCCATCTGGCCCTGGCCCTGGGGACTTGTCTATCTTCATGCAATTTTAGGATATCCAAAATGTCCTTCTTCAATATATTGACATTCTCTAGAGTATTCACACACTCATCCCTGACTTCAACATCAGTTATGTCCTTCTCCTCGGTCAATACTGATACAAAGTACTCATTAAGGATCAGTCTCACTTCCTATGGCTCCATGCATTACTTCCTTCCTTTGTCCTTAAGTCGACCTACTCCTTCCCTTGCTACCCTCTTTCTTCTATTACATATACATAAAAAGCCTTGGGATTCTCCTTGACCCTGTTTGCATAATATATCCATGGCCTCTTTTCGCCTTCCTAATTCCATGTTTAAATTTCTTTCTAATTTCTCTGTACTTCTCAATGGTTTGGCAGTACGTAGCTGCCTAGACTGATTCTATGCTTCCTTTTTACCTTTTGACTAAATTCTGGAAAGTGTGAGAATAGATAAGTCCCCTGGGCCGGATGGGATCTATCCTAGGATTCTCTGGGAAGCTAGGGAGGAGATTGCAGAGCCTTTGGCTTTGATCCTTATGTCGTCATTGTCTACAGGAATAGTGCCAGAAGACTGGAGGATAGCAAATGTTGTCCCCTTGTTCAAGAAGGGGAGTAGAGACAACCCTGGTAATTATAGACCAGAAAGCCTTACTTCGGTTGTGGGTAGAGTGTTGGAAAGGATTATAACAGATAGAATTTATAATCATCTAGAAAGGAATAATTTGATTAGGGATAGTCAACACGGTTTTGTGAAGGGTAGGTTGTGCCTCACAAACCTTACAGAGTTCTTTGAGAAGGTACCAAACAGGTGGATGAGGATAAAGCGGTTGATGTGGTGTATATGGATTTCAGTAAAGCGTTTGATAAAGTTCCCCACTGTAGGCTATTGCAGAAAATTCGGAGGCATGGGATTGAGGGTGATTTAGTGGTTTGGATCAGAAATTGGCTAGCTGTAAAAAGACAGAGGGTGGTGGTTGATGGGAAATGTTCATCCTGGAGTTCAGTTACTAGTGGTGTACCACACGGATCTGTTTTGGGGCCACTGCTGCTTGTCATTTTTATAAATGACCTGGATAGAAGGATGGGTTAGTAAATTTGCAGATGACACTAAAGTCGGTGGAGTTGTGGATAGTGTGGAAGGATGTTGCAGGTTACAGAGGGACATAGATAAGCTGCAGAGCTGGACTGAGAGGTGGCAAATGGAGTTTAATGCGGAAAAGTGTGAGGTGATTCACTTTGGAAGGAGTAACAGGAATACAGAGTACTGGGCTAATGGTAAGATTCTTGGTAGTGTGGACGAGCAGAGAGATCTCGGTGTCCATGTGCCTAGATCTCTGAAAGTTGCCACCCAGGTTGATAGGGTTGTTAAGAAGGCGTACGGTGTGTTAGGTTTTATTGGTAGAGGGATTGAGTTTCGGAGCTGTGAGGTCATGTTGCAGCTGTACAAAACTCTGATGCAGCCGCACTTGGAGTATTGCGTACAGTTCTGGTCGCCGCATAATAGGAAGGATGTGGAAGCATTGGAAAGGGTGCAGAGGAGATTTACCAGGATGTTGCCTGGTATGGAGGGAAGGTCTTATGAGGAAAGGCTGAGGGACTTGAGGCTGTTTTCGTTGGAGAGAAGGTTAACAGGTGACTTAATAGAGACATACAAGATGATCAGAGGATTGGATAGGGTGGACAGTGAGAGCCTTTTTCCTCGGATGGTGACGGCCAGCATGAGGGAGCATAGCTTTAAATTGAGGGGTGATAGATATAGGACAGATGTCAGAGGTAGAGGTAGAGGTATCCCTCTTTATTCAGAGAGTAGTAAGGGCATGGAATGCCTTGCCTGCAGCAGTTGTAGACTCGCCAACTTTAAGGGCATTTAAATGGTCATTGGATAAACATATGGATGATAATGGAATAGTGTAGGTTAGATGGGCTTCAGACTGGTTTCACAGGTCGGCGCAACATCGAGGGCCGAAGGGCCTGTACTGCGCTGTAATGTTCTATGTTCTAAGCTTACAATTTCCCTTGTCATTCATTGTTGCTGAATCCTGCCATTCCTATCCTTCAGTTTTATTCTTCAGCATTTCAGATTTGGCTTTCACACCAGAGCTGCTGGGAGTGTTGAAAATCATCTTTTTCCGGCTTAATGCACTATAACCCATTGCTCAAATATGATGCAACACAGAATGCTGAAAAAATTCGGCAGGTCTGGCAGCGTCGGTGAAGAAAAAAATCAGAGTTAACATTTCGAGTCCGGTGACCCTTCCTCAGAACAAGACCCTTCTCAGGAAGGGTCACCGGACCCGAAACGTTAACTCTTTTTCTTCACCGACGCTGCCAGACCTGCTGAGCTTTTCCAGCAACTTCTGTTTTTGTTCCAGCATTCTGCGTTTGTTTCAGATTTCCAACATCCGCAGTACTTTGCTTTTGCTCAAATATAATGCATTGTATACAGTGCATGCTTTAAGTCGCTAATAACTCGTTATATCTCGATCCTGGGGTGCTAGCATTGATGGAATGCACTGTGCAGCTGTTCGGTGGGCGCGTGTCTCTTCCCCGGGGGCGGTTACTAGGGACGCGCCGCCGTTACTAGGCAACGGCAGGGCCCGGGTTCCTGCAGGAGGGAAGCGGCGGATGTGAGAGTTGCCTCAGGCTGCCATGGCGAAGAGTCAGGTCGGAGAAGAGTCGGCCCTGGGGTAAGAGGCCAAGAGCTCGGGATTCCGATCCGGTGTCCGGTATCATGGTGAGAGGCTTGTATTGAAATGAACGGCCTTTATTACGGAAATTGGCCTGTGTCCGGTATTATGGCCAGGGCCTAGCGTTGTGTCCTGTGCCTTATCTGACAGGCGGTGGTATGTAATGTGGCCAATGGTGTATATTATGGCCAATATTACAGGCATTGGCTAGTGTCTTGTGTTGTGGCTAGTGTCCTGTAAAATTGTGCCCAGGACTGTGCATTATGGCAAGTGTCCACAACGTCGTGTGTCAATGCTGATGCTTGCTATTCTGCATTATGGTCAGAGTCTGGTGTCCTATTTTATGGTCAATGGCATGCATTTATAGCCAGTCCCTGTACTGTAGCCAAAATCCTTTTATTATGGCTGGTGTCCTATGTTGTGGCCATTGTGTGTTAAACTATTATGGTCATTGGCCAACACCATTTATTTTGGCTAGTGCTTTTTATTATAGATCATAGAATGCCTACAGTGTGGAAACAGGCCCTTTGGCCCAACAAGCCCATGCCGACCCAAACCCATCCCCCTATAACTCACCTAATCTACACATCCCTGAACACTGTGGGCAATTTAGCATGGCCAATCACCTAGCATGCACATCTTTGGACTGCGGGAGGAAACCCACGCAGACACGGGGAGAATGTGCAAACTCCACACAGACAGTCACCCAAGGCTGGAATTGAACCCAGGTCCCTGGTGCTATGAGGCAGCAGTGCTAACCACTGTGCTACCATGCCACCCAGGTTTGCCCATTATTGTCCCCAGTCCCTTGTATTATGGCCAAGTGTTCAGTGCCCTGTATTATAACTAGTGCCCTGTATCATGGCCAATGGCATTTATTACAATCAATACAACACATAGCCATTGGCATGTATTATGGTCACAACTATTTATTATGTCTAGTGGCATGTATTATGGTGAATGGGATATATTATTGCCAATACATAGTGCTGTGGCTCTGTACTTTATTTTATGGTAAATGCCCTGTATTGTGGTGGTACTTGGTAGCCTATTGTATAAGACCATAAGATGTAAGAGCAGATGTAGGCCATTTGGCTTTGCCATTCAATGAGATTGTGGCTGATCTGATAGTCCTCCAACTCTGGTTTCCTGCTTTATCCTCATAACTCTTGATTTCCTTAATGATTAGAAATCTGTCTATCTCAGCCTTAATAATCCGGCCTCTACAGGTCTCCACAGTAAATAATTCCACAGATTCACTATCCTTTGAGAGAAAGAAGCCCCTCTCATCTCTGTCATAAATGGGTCACTTACTTAACTGGCCTGTATCCCTCTGTAGACTTCTTGTGTCATTCTCACTACTTGCTTTACCATCTACTTTTGCATTATCTGCAAACTTTGCGATAATGCTTTCAATTCTGTCGTTCAAGTCATTAATATATATTGATTGATTTATTGTCACATATACCGAAGTACAGTGAAAAGCTTTGTTTACGAGCATTACAGACAGATCATCGTAAGCAAGGATGTACAGATCAAAGGTTGTAAAAAAAATTTGGAGGCACACAGGTTACATTGCACAGGCTGTGTGCTAGGCGAAATCAACATTAGCAAGATCAGCATTACTTGAGAATCCATTCATCAGTCTAATAACAGCCGGAAGAAGCTGTTCCTGAAACTGCTGGTGCATGCGTTCAAGCTTCTGTATTTTCTGTCTGATGGAAGAGGTTCATTCCATCTTCCATCATGGAATGAAGGAGGTCATTACCGGGGTACGATGGGTCTTTGATGTTGGCCGCCTTTTGGCCACAACGAGCCATGTAAATAGAGTCCATGGATAGAAGGTTGGCTTTTGTGATGGTCTGGGCTGCGCACACAACCATCTGTAGTTTCCTATGGTTCTGGGCAGAGCAGTTGCCATACCAGATCATTATGTAGCCAGACAGTGTGCTTTCAATGGTGCATCTGTAGGAGTTGTTAAGGGTCCCTGTGGACATGCCAAATTTCCTGAGCCACACGAGGAAGAAGAGGTGTTGTTGTGCCTTCTTGTTGCACCAATGTGGGAAATGATTGTGGCCCCAGTAGCAGCTCACTAGTTACATGTTGCCATCCTGAATATTCCTCTTTAAACTCTATTTTTTATTGGTTTGCCAATCCTCTATTCACATTGGCTAGCTCTCTGTATTATTATAGACAGTGCCCTGTATTTTGGCCAGTACCATATACGTTGGTCAGTGCTTAGTAGTCTGTATTGCAGCCAGTACCATGTATTATGGCCAATATTTTTACTGTGTCTGCAGCAGTTATGATCCAGGCTGATGGTAACCCTGGATGAGACAGATCTCAGAGTGAAACCTGGCTTCAAAGACAATAAGTTTTGTTTTTGCAATTTGGTTATTTTGGTGATCAATCAAATGAACATATTCGTATGGGGCTGCCAATGTACTTTTAACAAAATAACTGACATAAGTTACATAAAAGAATAGGGAAAATCAGAAGTTACATATAGAACAAGTTGGAAAGATCTTATTATAAACAGAAAAACAGAGGGATTCAAGCCTTTCCCCCAGCAATATCTTTACAGACATTCAATCCCAGTGTAGTATTATGTACTATCTTCAATCTTTAGTTTCTTCTGCAACTGATGTGGTCACAAACACTGCTTTTTGGCAGATTTGTGTACATTAACCACATGCGATTCTCTCTCTTACTTACTCTCCATGAGACACACAGACGCACTGAATGTTAAGAAAATACTCCAGGCTTTTCCCAGTCCAGTCCACTTGGTCTTCTTCCAGTTCTGATGGCCTGGGATTGTCAAAGCTAAACTCCCTTTCCACTGGTATGTATCTTTTGTCTCTGACTTCGATCTGCTCCTGGCCCCTGGCCTCTCTTTCTCTGGGTCATTTACAATGTTCTGTCTAAGTTGTGTGGCAGGCTATGTGTACAGCCGCTATGATGTTCTATGCATGGTGATCAGTATCGGCACGCTGATAGTTCTAGAAGTTGCTGCCCTGCACGCACCTCAGAGGTTCATGCAGCCAGTAAGAACTTTAAAGGGAAATACTGGCTGTAAAAGTTCAATTTAGTAAATACTTCAGCACTTTTCTCACCAGGTGGCTTACCGAGACATTTGGCTTAAGTCATGTGATTTATTAGAAATACTTTGAACTACTGCTTAAATAAGAGTTAAAACTCTTAAAAAATAAGTCTGCTTCACAGAAATGAAAACCAAATGAAATTTACCTTATTCAGAATATAAGTTCCCAAATAATAATGTATTCAAAATCTTTTTTATCACATTTTATCTCAATGTTTTACGTTTGTAGATCTTTTTTTCTGTTTTACATACGCACTCTTTCTGTCTCTCTTCCCCTCCCCCAACCTTTTCGTCTCTCTTTACTCATTTCTTTTCTGTGTTTGAGACCACAGTATCCAACACACTTGTTAGATTTCTTATTGATAAATTTAGTATTTGCCTCTGAATCTAGGGATCACAAGGTCCAATTCCTGGAGTACTGGGAATAAGGAGCTCCAGAGAAAGTCAACTAAAGCTGTATGAAATTTGTGACATTTGCACCTTGAGATAACCACTTAGTTGACGTAATGAAAGGCTAATGACAGTGTTGAAACCGTACTTTGAGTATCATCTGTATTATTCTATGGGCTTAATAACATCTCAGAATGACTGGAAGGTTTGAGTTATGGCAAGAGGCTGAATAGGCTGGGGCTTTTATCCCTGGAGTGTAGGAGACTGAGGGGTGACCTTATAGAGGCTTATAAAATCATGAGGGGCATGGATAGGGTGAATAGCCAATGTCTTTTTCCTAGGATGGGGCGAGTCCAAAATTAGAGGGCTGAGGTTTGAGGTGAGAGGGGAAAGGTTTAAAAGGAACCTGAGGGACAATCACACAGAGGGTCGTGCGTATATGGAATTAGTAGCCAGAGGAATTGGTGGAGGTGGGTACAATTACGACATTTAAAAGTCACCTAGATGGGTTTATGAATAGGAAGGGTTTAGAGGGACCTGGGCCAAATGCTGGCCAACAGGACTAGGTCAGATTGGGGTGTTTGGTTGGCACAGACGAGTTGGACTGAAGGGTCTATTTCTGTGCTGTATGACTGTATGACTCTGTAACTCAGGAAGCTTTTATTTGGCCTTTAGTACAAAATGGTTTTCAGAATCTGCTGGCTTAGATATAAGTGTTATGACCACTTTGCATTATAAAGTTGACATTATACCAGAGTATAAGAAAAGAGTAGTTGGCTTTTCAGGGTGCATATGTACTGATTTGGATATCCCTGGACAGAAAGAGAGAGAATATCCTGGCAAAAGAGAGAAAACACAGCTATTCAGATCGGCAGGGCAGAAAAACCGTGCTATGTTATGTACCAGGCAGGGTACAAACAACTTTTGATGGACACTGGACATCATGATTTGATGAAATTGGGCAAAAAGGTCAGCTTATTGGAAGCTGTTAGTATCTTTGGACCGGTTCCTGTGAAGGCTGCAGTTCTGTGGAGGGTATAGCACGGGTGTTTGGTTGTGTTAATAAGTTTTCTTTCCATATTTATTAATGAGATATGGGTGTCGCTGGTGAGGTCAGTATTTATTGCTGATGTCTAATTGCCCTTAAAATGGTGGTGAGCTGTCTTCTTGAACCACAGCAGTCCATGGGGACGTAGGTATACCAGTTAGGGAGGGAGTTCTAGGATTTTGACCTAATGAAAGGAAAGGAACGAAAGTGTGGTTCCAAGTCTGGTTGATGTGTAATGTTGAGAGGAATCTGCAGGTGGAGATGCTCTAATGCATCTGTTGCTTTTATTGTTCTCGATGGTAGAGGCTGGGGATTTGGAAGGCATTGAAGAAACCTTGGCAAGTTGCTGCTGCTACTGTGTTCAGATGGTGGACGGAGTGAGTGTTGAAGGTTGATGGGGTGCCAATCAAGTGAGCTGCTTTCTCCTAGTTGGTATCGAACTTCTTAGAGTCATAGAGATTACACAGCATGGAAAGAAGATAATTGTGTCCGTGCTGGTCATCAAGCGCCCGTCTACTTTAATCCCTTTTCTAGCACTTGGCCTTTAAACTTGTTTGCTCTGTTGTTTCAAGTGTTCATCTAAATGGCTCTTAAATGTGTTGACGGTTCTTGCCTCTATCAAACTTTTAGGCAGTAAGTGCCACACATCCACAACTCTCTGGGTGAAAAACATTTTCTTCAAATCCCCTCTAAACCTCCTGCTCCTTATTTTAAAACTGCGCTCCTCGGTCATTGAACCCCTCCCCCAATAAAGGGGTTCCTCTCTATCTACCCTGTCTATGTCACTCAGAACTTTGTACAACCCAATCAGACCCCCCTCAGCTTTCTCTCCTCCAAGGAAATCAAACCTAGTCTGTCTAATCTCTCTTCATAGTTGAATTGCTTCAGCCCAGGCATCATACTGGTGAATCTCTTCTACACCCTCTTCAATCACATCATTCCTATAGTGTGATGACCAGAATAGCATACAGTACTCCAGCTGTGGCCTAACTAATGTTATATACAGCTGCTCCATCACAACCTCCCAGTTTTTATATTCAGTGCCTTGACTAATAAAGGCAAGTATTCCATTTGCCTTCTTAACCACCTTATTTACTTGTCTCCTGCTGCCTTCAAGAATCTATGGACATACACATCAAGGTCCCACTGATCCTCTGTATTTCCTAGGGTCCAACTATTCAACAGGTACTGCCTTGCCTTGTTAGTTGTCCCAAAATATATCACCTGACACTTTTCAGGATTAAATTCCTTTTGGTACTGTTCAGTCCATTTGACCATCTGTCTATATTATCCTGTATTCTAAGACTTTGTTCCTTGCTGTTTAGCGCACCACCTATTTTCGTGTCATCTGTGAACTTGCTGATCATACCTCTGACATTGATGTGTAGATCACTAATGCATACAACAAAAGCAAGAGATCCAGCACTGAACTTTGTGGTGTGTCACTGGACAAAGGCTTCCAGTCACAAAAATACCCTTCGGCCATTACTCTCTGCTTCTTGCCATGAAGCGCCAAATTGCGCTGGATCCCATCAGCTCTTAGTTTCTTAACCAGTGTGCCATGTCAAAAGCCTTACTGAAATCTATACAAACAAATCAACTGCACAAACCTCATGTACCAATTCACCTCCTCAGCCAAATTTATTAGACATTATGTCCCCATGACAAAGCCATGCTTGATTAATCCTTGTTTCCCCAAATGGAAATTAATTCTGAATGTCAGAGCTTTTTACAGTAGTTTCCCTACCACAAGTGTTGGAGTCACTGCTGTATAGTTTCCTGGTTTATCCCCACCATCCTTCTAAAACAATGGCACCACATTACTTGCCCTCGAGTGCTCTGGCACACCTCCTATGACAAGACAGGATTTGAAAATTAACATCAGAACTTCTGCAATCATCTCCTTTGCCTTGGATAGATTTTATCTGGGCCTGGGGTTTTATCCACTTTCAAGCCCGCTACCACCTCCTTCTCAAAGCTAATTTGTTCAAATGTGTCACAGTCCCCCCTCCTTGATTTCTATACATGCATTACCTCTTTTTACAGTAAATACAGATGCAAAGCAGTCATTTTAAAATCTCAGCTATGTCTTCTGGCTCCCCACACATTGCCACTTTGGTCCTTAATGAACGCTACACTTTCCCTGATTATTCTCTTGCCTAAGATACTTATAAAATGCCTTTGGATTTTCCTTAATGTTACCCATTAGTGTTTTATCATGTCCCATTTTTTCTCTCCTAGTTTATTTTTTAAGCAGTTCCCTGGACTTTCTGTTCCCTGCTAGAGCATCCACTGTTTTGAGCCTGCAGCAGAATGCTGGTGGGAGTTTGTTCTCTGATCTAAGATATGCGACCGATTGTGATCAATGACTTTGAGAAGTTCACTCGGACACATCAAGGCAAAGGGGTTGCTGAAGTGGACTGTGCTTCTGGAAATTAGTTTGGGGATTCTTGCAAGACTGAGGGAGGTGACTTTCAACAAACACTGAATATAATGGAAAGAAGCAAGCCTGTTTGTAGCTGGGAGTAACTTTGGACTAGTTCATGTAAAAATACAAATTTGGAGAATGCATTATAACACTTTTAAAATGTTGGTTGTTCAGTTTTGCTGGGAGTTAAAAGTGAATGTTTTTCTATAGTGGACTAGGTGCCTGCTAAGCAAAATTCTGTTCCTGTTGATTTTATTCTGACCGCCAAAATTATTGGCCGCTTCAGTATTTAACTGTGACTGTCTGATAAAGAACTATGTGGTTGGCATTGGCTACGTAAAAAGTCCAAAGTATTTAATTACAAAGTCAGTGTCCTCAAAAGGAGCATTTGGATGATTAGGAGACTGAGATAGACAAATAGAATATGTTTGGATTGCTGATTACATTATAGTAAAGATTCTTGTTTATATTTTGTTTCAAAATAAAATTATTTATACATTCCCCAGGTGTCAGACCACATTGAAAAAACTACAAGGCTCTCAGGTCTCAAAATCAATCTGTTCCAAAGCAAAACCTTCTGTTAAAGATGTTACTGCAAATAACAAGGCTTCTTCAGATGACCTGGTTAGTGTGATTATAACACATTTACATTTTTCACACGTGTTTTCCAAGTTCTCATCTAGACAATTACATTTTAATGGGAAAGGATAGCCTATAACTCAAGCAGTGCTTTGAGTGGAATCCTTCCAATTGAAGAGAAGAGCAAAGAAGCAATAGATTTGACATTACAATTGTGAAATGTACTGGTGAATGGTAATGTCAGTATGTTCCAAATCTAGCTATTTTCTGCTTAGTGAAGTTGTTTCATGGTGGATGTCATTTGCCTCAGTGGCAAAAGCTTGGACAATTGGAGCTCACCAGCAATACTTCATTGGTAAAGTAATGATCGAAGCTGTTCATCTGATCTGGAGAGCTTGATATTGAGTAGAGTAGTGAATTTTAACAATCTGATTCATTAAAATATATTTATTCTTAGTTTTATAATTAGCTTTCAAGATTCGAAGCGTAGAGAATAGAAAGGAATTCAAGTTCTAAGTATTGTTTGTTATTTGCCTACGTCATCTATATTGGATAGTTATATTTAAAATAATTACAAGGTGCATTCTAGATTTTGTTTTACCTATAATGACTGGGAAAAATAACCACACCTTCAGGTTTTCACGTTCCCATGAGACAGAATAGAAAAATGCAGACCAGTATATTGATGTTTTCAGTTTGCTTCTGTTTATGAATTTCTTATGGTTAGAGCATTGCTAAGTTGGTCAAAGTACACGTGAGATACTGCTGTAGACTAAGCATCTGCTATTATTTGAGAAGTCCACAGTAGATTCTAGCATTTGGGTTTCAGTCGTGACAGATTAGAACTGCACACTGCTGTCATTGACGAGGAACTCAGATGTTTTGACATTGATTTTACCATTGTAAGTAAGACCTGGTGGGCAGGGGAAGGTCTGTTCAGGAACAAGGTGCTGGGCACACCTTCTTATGGAAAGGTAAATCAGAGGAAGAATGCTGCCTTCGTGGAATTGGGTTTGCTATTAAGAACAAACTAGCTGGCAATTTCAGAGACACCCCTTGTGGGACAAATGAACGCATCACAACCCCTCGGTTCTCCCTTGGTCAGAACCAGTATGTTACATTCCTCAGTGTGTATCCTGCAGTGTTGAATGCTATATACAAATCTAAAGAGGTATTTTAAACCAACCTCAATAGCCTGTGGCTCGAGTCCCAAAGTGCGACAGGCTGATCCTCCTTGATGACTTCAGCACCAGAGTTGGAAACTGACACAGATCTCTGAGGAAATGTAGTTGTGAGGGAGTGGCTAGGGAAATCCAACAGCGCTAGTATCCTGCTGCTGACAAAATACCTAACCTACACCTTGTTTCATCTGAAAGGCAAGTACAAGGTGTCATGGCAACACCCTCACTCCAAGCAACGATATCTGCCTGACTGTGTCATCATCTGAGCAAGGGACCACAAGGACATGTGTATGTGCCATGTTGCATAACCACCACCTCATTTATTTTGTCATCACCGTCAATATTGCCCGGAAGCATCATTGGCAACAGAAACATTCCCCCGGGCATTCAGTACTGAGGACACAAAGACACTAACAAGAGAACCCGATTTATCCAGCGTCTCACTGTCAACCTGACAAGGAGATACTGAATGTTCACAGCACATGGTCTGCCTTCAAGGCCTCCACAATCAACACCTGCAAAGGATGGTCGGTGAGTCTGTCAGAAAACCAAGACTGGTTCAATGAGAACGAACACAAAGTCCAGCAGCTGATAAGGCATTTCTGAATCTGAGCAGAAACCCAACTTGAGCACTGGCATATGTGTTTACAGACAGCTAAAGACTGAGGTGCCAACAACATCCCCTTATCTAAAGAACAGATGGTGGGTAGAGAAAACAAATGCGATCCAGCAGTTAGCCACCATCTGCAATGTGGGTGGTATCTTTAGCACTGTCAAGACTATCTCGAGGTCTTATTGCTGGCTAAGCACAGAGAGGTGCTCATTAAGAACAGGGAGGCAGTCTGTGTTTGGTAAATGGTACATTTTGAAGATCTACCTTGATAAATTGTGTTTTCACTGTGAATGTCCTTGACTTTATACCACAACATGACACTTGTCGCCATCTCAGCACAACCTCATACAAGGTAGGAAAGGTCATTTAACAGTTAAAAGGCAACAAGGCATCAGGAGCAGATGGAATCCATGCCCAGCACTAAAATAAAGCAGAGAAACATTATTAGCATGAGTATACAACCTAATTTCCAATTAGGAAATCTGGAAGGAAGAGAGCATGTCAGGAGAACTCAGATACTATGATTGTGACCACCTTCAGGAAAGGTAACAAGTCTGACTGTGGTAACATCAAAGGAATTTCCCTTCTGTCAGTCACAGGGAAAGTTATAGCAAGAGTCCCATCCAGTCACCTTTGCCCTCTGAGCTCCCTCCAGAGTCACAATGCAGATTTCACCCTCTAAAGGGCACATCAGCTATGATCTTTACTGCTTGACAACTGTAAGAGAAATGCAGGAAACTTTGTATGTGGCCTTCTTTGACCTCACAAAGACCTTTGACACCCTCAACTGTGAAGGATTATGGAGGGTCCTTTGTTTCAGTTGCCTTCACAAGTTTGTCTTCATCCTTCACTTTCAGTGCAATGATATGCAAGCCATAATCTAAGCAATGGGTGCCTTGACCCAATTCAAATTTTGTCAATGGTCAAGCAAGGCTATGTCATTTCCCCAAAGTACTTCTTCATCGTCCTTGCTGCACTCTTCACCTCACCCTTAGCAAGTACCCTGCTTGAGTGGAGCCCATCTACAGGCAAACAGGAACCTGTTCACCCTCAATCACCTGCAAGCCAGAACTACAATATGTAGACGATGCTTGCATCTCTACATTCTTGAAGGTTGAGATTCTAGCCATTGTCAACACCTTCAATGAGACATATAAGATCATGAGCCAAACACTAAAAATTCCATTTTTCGACGAAGAACTTTTTCCAATTACGGTCCACTGTTGGCACCCAGCTGTAGGTATCAAAATCCATGATGAGATGTTGGACAGTATGAACGAATTTCAATATCTTTGCACCCTACTGTTAACTCAACACTTCCTTGAGAGTGTCAGTGCGGCTTTGGTTGCCTGAGGAAGAAAGTTTTTGAAGACCTGGATATCAATCACTGTACCAAGCTCATGGTCTAGAGAGCAGTAATGATACCCTTCCTACTATAAGGCTCAGAGATGTAGACTACGTACAGCAGTGTTATGGACCTGACCAAAATCTCTCAAGATATATTAATAAGATAGTTCAGACCCTAACTTTATCTTATTTTAAAGGTAAGTGTAAGGCATTGCATTCCAAATGCAATTCAAATGGTGAAGCTACTTGACTTTAACCAAAACACACTTTATTTTTACACTACAGTTAAAATACAGACAAAATAAAAAGAAAGGAAAAGAACTGGCTTAACTGTAAATGATGAAATGCATAATGATATATATTAGCTACTACTAATTAACTATTCCAATATTATAACATTCCATAAACATATCCTTGGCAAAGGCAAATAAAGTAGATTGTCTCACATGCAATTCTAGCAGCAGGAAGAGAAGCCCAGCTTATAGCTGTAACAGAGAGAGGATTAAGAGCTTCCACATCCAGGTTCAGGAGTCCAGCAAGTGCAGAAAGGTAAGACTAAACATCCTGGTTCTTTCAGAGCTGGACCTCACCCATTCAGGCTGCTTCTACTATTCCAACTTCCTAAAAAAACCCCAAGGATTCACAAGCTGTTTACTTCATTGGCTTTGAGCAGATTGTTCTTCACCTTTGTCTCAACCTTTCTTCATTAAAAAAAGGACAAAATACACTTCTTAATGCCGTAGTATTGTCACAGCAGGTGCCTCCGAACTCAGGAGAAGTAACTACCCAGCGTTACCTCCGCAAGATCCTTCAAACCCAGTGGCATTGGCTCACCAATATCTGTGTTCTCACTCAGGCCAACATCCCCAGCATTGACCATTTTTGATCAACTCTGCTGGGCACTGCACATCATCTTTATGCCTGACACTACACTTTTGAAACCAGCACTGTACCCGGAGCTTTGGCTAGCAAGCTCCAGGTGAGAGAGGAAAAGGTTCAAGGACACCCTGAAAATTTCCTTAAAAAAGTGCAGCATGTTCATCAACCTATGGGAAGCTCTGTCACAGGACTACTTAAAGTGAATTGAAAGCATCTGGGAAGGATTGGTGCAATGTACCCTCATTGGTGGACTATAGAACAAACTATCGACAAAGAAAGGAATGCGTGGCAGCCCATCAACCCTCTTTCCCAGAACCCTGACCACTGTCTGCCTACCTGTGATAGAGAGTGTAGGCCGTACGTTGGACTTTTCACTCACCTGAGAATGAAGTGTGTTATACTCAATTAAAAGGGACTGATGACTAAGAGAAAAGAAAATTCTGGGGAGCCTCTTCCTGCTGCCAGGAACATGGGATGAGTTAGTACGGCAATTGAGGAAAATTCATTTTTTGCAGGCACTTTAACAAAGAGTTGAACTATTCCTTTGTTCACTGTAAATCTATAGATGAGCTCATTCATAGCTGTGTTGATATAATCTTTCCTCCAGTATGTGGGAAAACTCCAATGTCTTTCTTTGAAAGTTAACTAATGAAGTCTGAACATGCTGCAGCAGGTTTTTCAAATTTCAACTTGGTAACAAATTTCATTCTTTTTTGGGAAGACAGCCAGAATTAGCCCATTGTGGGGTGGAGGGACAGGTGGTGGTGGAGGAATTGTTGGTTTCAGTTTCTTTCATAACTTTCCATAGATCTGTCATTCTCATCTCATTATAGGGAAGATCTCCTGTAGGTTTGCTGTAAAACACTACACAGACTAAACATCAAAAAATTGAAAATCCATTTTCCACACATGTCCTTGAATGGAGACATCAACATTTGCCAAATCACAGGTGGTTTTGTGCTGTGGACGTGTGCCCAGGACACAGCGTGAGACTTCCTGAGTACATTTCACATAAGTGCCTTGCAATTAGAATACAGGGTATACTTTCATCTGATTAGTCTAGACTGGATGCAAACCCAATTGCCAAAAGTAAAAGGAAGAGCTCTAAGCTATGATAGAGGCATTTCTTCAAGAAATGGCATTCAATATCAATTATTATTTTAGAAAAGCTAGGGTGTGTTTCCGTGCTGTATGACTCAATGATTCTATCACTGAATCCTACTGCCACCCATTGCCCCCCCATACCTGATAGTCTGAAAAGTCCAAATGAGTTATTGTTGTTCTCTCCTGTAACATTACATTTGGGGCAATTGAAAGCACCCTTATCCTAACTTCTGAAAGACCTTAAAGTAGAACAGTATCATTGTTGTTGGAATAATCAGAAGATGTATTTTTGTTAGTATACAGCAGCAATACCATTTCAAGTAACTGAAATAAATGAAAATCTGATGTTAATAGAATCTTAAAATTTTATCTCTTTCTCTCCATCCCTCATACACAACTATACCCAATTGTTACATACATATGGCTGTTTCACTCCTGCCCTCCAACTAATGCATTCTAACACCCGTTATCCCTTGGGATGCCCTTATCAACTATGCAAAAGACATCTGCTTCTCTGAGTGAAATTGCCAAGGAGGGCACTGTCATACTTTGGGATACACACATGTTGTAATCCCCTAAGTATGTTTCACTTGCCATCTTTGTAGTGAAATCAGGGTGCATGCTTTTAATCAGTCAGAGTCAAATTCTCATCCTAGAATAAAAGGCCAGTGGAGACACGATAGCCTAGTGGTATTATCGCTGGACTATTAATCCAGAGACCCAGACAGTGTTCTGGGGACTCAGGTTTGAATCCTGCCACGGCAGATGGTATAATTTGAATTCAACAAAATATCTGGAATTAAGAACTTAATGATGACCATGAACCCATTGTCGATTGTCGGAAAAACCCATCTGGTTCACTAATGTCCTTAGGGAAGGAAATTGCCATCATTACCTGGTCTGGCCTACATGTGACTCTAGACCCACAGTAATGTGGTTGACTCTAAACCGCCCTCTGGGCAATTAGGGATGGGTAATAAATGCTGCCTGGTCAGTGAAGCCCTTTTCCCGTGAATGAATAAAACAACTCCACTATGTCCACATTTTCTCCCAAATGGGAACACTGATATTCCATTAATTAGCTCTTAATTGTTTTTCAAGTTTTCGATAGAAAAATTGGATGGATGTAGGAATGGCAATATATTAGACCTACATGGAAAAGGAATTAAAAAGCTACAGAAGTTTGAAAAGGTAAACATTTACTATTCTATTACTATACTTTCCAGCTCATAAAGTCTATTTTAAAAGTCATGAACTAAGTGTGGTGCTTCATTCCTCATATCTTCATTCCTCATAGGGGAATCCTTTCCCAAGACAAGTAATCAAAGGCCCATTATTTAATCACTGGGCGCAATTCACTTAGTGAAACATTGGATTACTTTTCTCCATTCATGATAATCCATTTAGTGGGTCATTCTCTATGAAAAAATCTACTCTCACACAGTCCCCGGAGTGTGGGCTGAATGGCCTGCTCTGCATGATTTTATATCAGCTTCGTTCGTGGTGAATTGGAGTGAAGGCATGGGGTTGACTTGGGATGGAGGAGAAGAGGGGAGGTTGTCTTGAGCCAATAAAACTTCCTTAATTCAAACCTTCTAAAACTTGTCAATGAAAGCAATCCTCTCGTGAACACAATTTAAATCAAAGTTTATAAATAAATGATTTTCTGCATGTTTGGAATTTTTGACCACATCTCTCTGAATTTAAAATGAAGGTGAAGAGCTGAATTTGCTAAACTGCAGTGAAGTAGAAATGGTAAAATTGAGCACTTTCTCCTTTTCTGATTCTCAGTGGGAGAATGTATATTTGATTTAAAACAAGCTACTAAAATGGTGATACAATCTTTGTTAGCATATTCTGTTACATAATACGTCGTGACATACTGCAAAAACCTTGCACTGCTATTCATTTAATGTGCAAATTGGCTGTTTACGTACAACAGAAGCCCATTTTAGCATAACTGTACTGCTGTAATAACATTTGGCTTACCCAATTTTAGATGTAAGGGACATGCGGATGTGTTTCTCAAATTGTCACAGTTTACTGTGTGAAGAAATAATCCAAGCTAAAGCAACCTCAGAATTATCTTGATTTCAATGCTGTTCAGTCACAAGTTTGGTACATTTAAGATGCAAGATCCTAAGGAGACTTGACAAACTAGATGCTGAAAGGATGTTTCCCTCTTGTGGGAGAGACCAGAACTAGGGAACACAGTTTGAAAATAGGGGTCTCCCATTTAGGATGGAGGTATGGCTTTTTTTTGTCTCAGATGGTCTAGAATGCATGAGAGGCCAGAATTGGAGAAATTAAGGTTGAGGGACTGGGGGAGAATACACAGCTAAGGAGGCTTGAGGCGACGGAGTGGTTAGTAACTAAGGATGCTAAATTTAAAGTCAAGATGTTGCATGAGTGGAAGCCATTGTGGATCCAAAGGTTTAAAATAAGGCTTGCATGAGAATTTCAGCAGCAAATAAGCTAAGACAGAGATGAAGTTGCGCAATGTTACAGAGCTGAAAATAAGCAATTTAGTGATTGTGCAAATATTTGGTCAGAATCTCATCTCTGGGTCAAAAATGACACTAAGGTTGTAAACAGATTGGTTTTAGTCTCAGAATGTGATGAAAAAGAGGATGGAGCCCAATAGCTCGGGAAAATCAAGCTTGGAGCAGGAACTGAAAAAAAATTTGCTCCAGTCTTCCCAATTCTGGTTTATGACAAGCAAGTGTAAATAATTTAAGCTCTTGACACCCCTTTATGCAGCAGTAAACCTAGTATTTTCTGAAATCCCTATTTATTTTGGCAAACATTGTTGTTAGTGTGTATCAGCAAAAGTTGTAAAATCTCATTCAATTTTCTCAAACCGGGCTCAGATAAAACATTTAATGTTATTAATAATGTTTTAAATATATGCAAAGGATGGAGTACGTTCAGAAGGCCTGCAATTTATTTTATTACAGTTGCCTGGAATAAAAACTTTGGACCTGTCCTGTAATTCAATAGAAGAAATTGAGTATTTGGACAATAATAATGAAATTACGGAGCTTAAACTATATGGTAATAATATAAGGAAAATTAAGAATCTGGACAGGTGAGTGTTGATGAAGATTAACTTATTGCAAGATAAATATTATAAGTGTTTGGAACCTCTAATTAATTAATTTGACTTCTTTGCTTACCTGTGTTGCTGTGAAGAATGGTCTTTCAAGAATTAAATAAAAACAAACTATGCTCTAATAATGTATCTAATAATGTATCTGATGAAGGGTCTAGGCCCGAAACGTCAAGCTTTCCTGCTCCCATGATGCTGCTTGGCCTGCTGTGTTCATCCAGCCCCACACCTTGTTACCTCTATGCTCTAATAATGCCTGTTTCAAAATCAAATGTATCTGACTTATGTAGATTCATATATAATTATTTACAACAATGGCTATAAATTGCATCACAGTGAAAGAATCTCTGGGATGGTAATCTACCCAGTATAAATAACAAATTTTATGTGTAGATATATCTAGCAAGTACTGACTGGAAACAGCAAGCATGCTTTCAACCCAGGGTTTTGATTAGAAGACCTGAACTTTACAATAGGTTTGATGTCTGGTTTGGTAGGCTTTCCGGCAACACAAGAACACCTCCCTGACTGCCTTTGAACCTCCAGTCCTTTGTCCTACAGTCCAGTTGAATGCAGGAAGCAGGGAATTGAGGCAAGCTGGTAGGAAAATCCTATTGTAATCTTCAGGGGCTGGGGAAGGCAGACGTAGAAGGCTATTGTTTAGTTGCCCGAGACACAATAGGCTGATTCTTATGTTTTCTTGGCTAGGTAAAAGTTACGTCAAGGTTATTGGAGTGTTTTTATTGCAGCGCTCACAGTATCTTACCAAACTTATCTCACTAACTACCTACACCACCCTCTGCCATCCCCCTCGTCTGACTCTATCTCCATCTTATCACACATTGTCCAAGTATAACTGGCCACTCACCAGATATTCGCTGAAAGGCTGGCATCCTTTGCACCTGTACCATCTTTGAAAGGATGCTGTGCACCTGGACAAGTGCTGGCAGACTGGGATTGCCCCTCTTGGAGAAGGTCCAAGAAATAACTGGTCCTGCTGCAATGTGCCTCCAGCCCCACATCAATGTGGATAACTCTTAACTATTCTCTGAAGTGACATAGCAAGCCATTCTGTTGTATGAAACCAGCACCACTGTTTCAGGAGCATTTCGTCATTTTTTCTTAGGGTAACTTGGGAAGGACCGTAACTGTCAGCTTCCTGGCAATGCCCTCATCCCAAGAATATTTTTTTATTTATTTAGGAAATGCTGATTAAGTCATGTTAAACTTATATTTTTAGACTTTGAAGCTTGAACAGGGAAATGATAAGGAGGAGATGAGGTGCTCCAGTCTTGAAATCTCACATTTTTGGAGAAGAATGTAGTAAGGCTTGATTTTAATAAAATTTGGATTCAGGAATGAAGAACGTGGTGCAGATTAGTGTATTGGGATCTTGGAGTGAATAGGATCTACCATTGCTGTGATCTATTCTCCGTTTTAGTAGCTGACCTCTGGCAAATTACACTGCACAATGTTGTACTTATATTGAATAGCTACACTGTACCATGTATTAGCACCTCCTAATGCTGTACTAGATGAATGTAGATCAGAGACTAGCCTAGGAATGTATGGCAATATGACAAGTATTATTTCTGTGATTTACCATGAAAATCTGATTTTAGCAGCTGCATTTATAATTGTCTGTTCTTCATTACCTCATCTTTTATTTAAAGGTTGCAAGAGCTTCAAGTTCTCCAGTTGCAGTTTAATAACATCACAAGTTTAAGTAAGTGAGACTTGTCATGCATCTTCAGGATTTGAAATGGGGGCCCAAAAGAGGAGGATTGGTACAACTTTTAAATTAAATTTACATTATCAGCTACAGTCCCATGAGTGAACTTGTGTTTAGAAGAAATTCAATTTGAAGAGCCTCTTAGAAGGCCCACAAAAGGGTTCAATTAGCAGAAACTTGCTATGCTGAATCATTCAGATAGACTTATGGGTGGTTGCAACTTGCACAGGATAATCTTTGAAACTAACCCCAATGTTTTAAACTAAGCCAAAACTCGGTTTACCTTGACTTTTTCTGCTAGCTTAACCAATTTCTAATGAATTGTATCAAAAACATCAGTGAAACCAAGTGGAAATGCCAGGTCATTATACAAATTGAATACACAATTGAAATCCATGAAATATTAATTATATTCTAAGGGAGAAAAAGTCTATGGAATATGATATGTATAGTCACTTAACACATACTAATGGGTTAAATAAATGCAGCATGTTCACGAGTGAAATGGAAGGTGAAATCCTGCTGTTTCTGTAGAATATGGCATTTTGATGTTAAATGTACTGCTTTTCAAAAAGTCTATCTCTTTTACTCTTCCTGTAGCTGTGAAAAGGAGCAGTGCGTGCTTATTCTGAAAAGACTATTAGGCGGTTTCAGTTTACCCATCTTTCTTCTGGTGTCATTGAACAAAAAAAACCATGTGGATCCCTATATTTGGAGCTGGCATGTTTCTTTGGGAGAATAGTTATACGGATGCCCCTATCCCAGGGCATGTATAATATACATTTTGGGAAATTATGCTCTTTGAGTTATTGATTTGCCACTCACTATAGACAATAGATGAAAGAAACAATGAGAGGATGGTTTTGCTTCATAAAAAAACCTATAAAAGACAAGAGTGTTGTCTGTTTTAAGTTGACCTTCAGTGGTGATGCTGGGTTTCTTTAATGTCATTAGACTTGTGAACAGGATAATAAAGGTAATTCAAACATAAAATTTAATTTTAAACAGGAAAGAACTGATCGATCTAAACCATGTTATTTGTGCCTGCCAGAAACTTTGCAGTGCCCACTGATTATGGAATTTATAACAGGGCTGTTGATTCACTATCCATATGCAAGATTTAGTAATGTTAAGAGCCATTTATTTCAGCAGTGTCATACAATAATGTTACAGGGATCTGCTGTTGTAAAGAGGGAATACAGAAGGTCTGTTCTGCATTTTGCTGCTTTGGAACATTGCATGTAAATGTCAAGTCTGGAAAATTAATGTTTACTTCCCTCCTCTTCTGAAGGTGCATGGGAAACCCTTAACCAAGTGACCATTATTTATGTGTGAGACAAAGGAGCAAGAATATCAGCAAGCTGCATGAGTCACAGTCAAGCCGGTTCTTCTTGTAACATGCACATCATAGTAGGGGTCATTAGATAGCAGTCAGGGTTGCAAATTCCAGCTGGCTTTAGTTTAACTTTCGCCCTGTCTCTCTTTTGCCTATCTTTAGACATCTTTAATGCTCCAAGGTGTCAGTCATTGCTCAGTACTCTCACTTCTGAGTCAGGAGGTGGTTGGTTCATGCTTCACTGTAGAGAACTGTGTGCATAATCCAGGCTGACACTCTAGCACAGTCGTGAGAGGATGTGGCACTTTCAGAGGTTCCATTTTTTCAGAAGAGACATGAAATCAAAGTCTAAGCCCTCTCTGCTTCGTTCCTCAACCAAAGTTATGAGAAACAAATCATTTAGTCAATACGTCATAGCTGTATGCATGACGTTGCTGTGCGCAAACTGACACTTGCGTTTCTTATAATATTGACTGCACATCAAAAAGTATTTGATTGGCTTTAAAGCAATTGATAATTGTCTGAAGTCCTGAAAGACACTACAGACATGCAATTAAAGACAAAATACTACAGAATCTGGAGATCTGAATCAAACACACAGAATAATGGAGAAATTCAATAGATCTGGCAGCATCTGTGGAAAGAGAAACAGAGATAATGTTTTGAGTCCAGTATGACTCCATCTTTTATATACACTTTTGACAGAGGTGGAGGAGGAACAAGAGCTCCTTGTGTTGAGGTCCAGTGCAAAAGATAAGGAGGTTGTTAATGCTGGTGAAAGAGAAAAAAAGCTATAAAATGGATATAAATTAAAGTGTAAAGGGAAGTGAATGGGTCCTCTCTATGAAGAGCAATAAGCAAAATAATCAAGACAAGGCTAGGGTGAGCAGGGAGGAGAGTGTAAAAAGATGGAGAACAGACATGATGCAGTCAGTTTCTGAAATTATGGAATTCAGTATTGAAACCTCAAGGCTGTAGAGTGCCTAAGCAGTGAGCTGTTGTTCCTTGAGCATGTGTTTGAAGATTGTAGCAAGCCCAGGACAGAAATGTTAGCATGAGAGCAAGGTGGTTTATTGAAAGAACAAGCAACTCGGAGGTCAAGGTCATTCCTATGGACAGAATGGAGATGTTCCACAAAATAGTCATCCGCTCTGTATTTGGACTCGCCAATATAAGGGAGACTGCATAGAGTTCCCCTTTAGTTCTGAATAAGAGACATACTTCACTCACTGTTAACTCTGTTTCTGTCTCCACAGGTGTTGCCAGACCTGCTGAGTTTTTCCAGCATTCTTTGTGTTTGTTTAAAGCTTGCTACCTGTTGGTAGTCTGACTCAACACCATACCAGGCAACTAATGTTTTGTTAAACTATTGAAGGAGACTTGAGCATTTTTATGAGTGCAAATGTACCAGTTACATTAAAGCCATGATTGACTGCAGCCCAGTACCAGTTGTGAAATGGTATTTGTTAACTTTTCTTTATTATGTTTAGGGAAAGGTCTCCTCAAACTCCGTAAATTACAGCGATTGAGGCTGGACAGCAACCACTTGATCTGCGTGGAATCCCGAGAGCTTTCAGGACTATCCCAACTGACATCTTTGGACATCAGTCATAACCAGTTACTTGACATCACTGTAAGGAAGATTGCAACAGTTACAGGGGGTCTGGGAAAATGGTGCAAAGGATTATTCCCCTGGTATAATTTGCTTTTGATAACTGGTTGAGTACATTGACTGCTCTTCAGAGACCTAACTGGAATTTATTAGCATTTGGGTTGCCCCTTGACTAAATCCAAGATGTACTGACTTGGCATCCTACTTGGACTTGAGCTGAGTTTTCAACCCTATACCTGGTTAGCCACCAAGCTTGAATATTCTCTCCTGATACTAATTAACTTTAATTTTTAAAAAAACCCTACTGTACCCTATTATTTGTATCTGACTTCTTGTCTTCCTCGATCGAAATCTTAGACTACATCTTCACCCTTTTTTATAGAGTCCTTCAGCAGCTTTCTTCACTTGCTTGCCACACACCTTGTGGTGTGAATCCATACCAACATGTTTATCACTCTCTTCCTTACCAAGATTCCTGCAATAGAAGAATGTACTGCTGCTCAGCGCTGACATTATCAGCTTGACAACCTCTTTCAGATAAACCTAATGTGAATAATTGTAAGTGGGAAAATGTAATGGGAAAATGTATTAAGGTAAATTAAATTGTTTGCATGCAGCATGAGAAGTTTCCGGTTTGATTTGGACTGATCTAGGATAAGAACAAGAGTTAATGTAACTTCATTAACATATTCTGCCATGCTGTAGAAGTGGAATTTCACTGAGGGATATTAACTGCATTATGTTTTTATCTAGGCTGTGAATATGTTGCCCTGCCTTGAGGAGTTACTTGCTTCCAATAACAAGTTGTGTGGAGTTATTGATCTCAGCAAGTGTAACAAGGTCAGTGTCAGATGTGCTAAATGCAAAAAATAAACAGCCTCAATCAGTATTTGCTGCATCTCCAACAGTTATACAAATAATACTGATGTCTTCTTTCCATGGAACGTAGATTTGTCGAACTGGACTGAGAATTTCCATTGTAGCATCCTTCTTATTGCATGTATGTGATGTTCTTTTTCTTAGTGGGTTTATTATCACTTAAATCGTGAAGCTCCTGTCAATCAAGCTGAGATGTCTTAAAAAAACCTCAACAGAACTTCCATATTCTCATTGATTTGTTAACTTGGTTTACATTTTGACCAACCCATTTCATGAATATGATTTAAAGTCAAATACCTTGACAGATGATTAAAGTCAGTGTCCATCACTATTTTGGATGCTAAAGGAGACCTCTAAAAATGACTTTTAGAACACAGCCAGGGGAGAGAAAGGTATTTTTGTGGTGTGCAAAGGAATATGAGGGTCTTGTTGTAATAGTTAAGTACAGTGATGACTCTGAAACATGAATGAAATATACTAAGAGGCATATAGTCAATTTATAGAAATGTGCTGATGAATAAATCAGTACTGTAAGATAATCTTACTCAATTGACGTAGACTCTATAATTTGTGCATTATATATTCAGAGATTTAAGTTCTTAAATGTTCTCTTGAACAAAATGTTACTCCAAATATGATGTTTGAATTAGTTATTTTGTTACATTTCATCTTCACATTTAATACGTGATCATGGATACAGGTTAATGATTATTTTATCACCTGTCAAATTACTCTTATTCATGTTTTGCTCTGACTGCTATGTAAGCAGATCAAAATAACCTGAACACACATGGCAAAAACCATGTTTGCAGATGAAGGTGTAAAGAAAAATGAAGTAAATTCAGAGAATATATTAATCAGGTCATAAATGTGAATTGACGCAGTTTATAAAAAAGTGATATTTGAGGTTTTTGGTCCAGATGAAGTATCGACATACATTAATATTGACAAATGGTCTAATATATACTATATATAAATATGGGGTATACACTAAGTGCGTTGTATGTTACCTGCACTTATTGGGTGGAATATACGTCACGCAGTATAAGTTTAACTTGGGTGTTGAAGTGTCAGCTCTGCTTTGAAACTGGGTTGGCTTTTCTTATGCAGTTGCATCATAGTCAGCTCATTAGGTGTGTTCGCATGAGTAGCTCGGCACATCTTCGAACGGGGAAGTGGGCAGAAGTCGGCACCCCTGTTGTTTCCTCAGGGGATCTTATTTATAGGGCACCTAGATGGGGATTTACTTGTTGCCAGCCAGAAGCGTGACATTAGCCTTTGGGTGGTTCGCTCGACCGACATTGAGGGTTCTCAGTCCAGATAGAATGTCCTCACAGTTGACTGACACCTCATTGCAGACTCTAGGCTGCACAGAAATAGGTGATGACCTCCTGTTGTACCATGTCAGCATGGATGGAGATCACAGCACAAATTAGTGCCGATGGGGCCCGTTCCAGCACCTGGCTGCAGTGTTGTGGACAGATGCACAATTTCCTGTGCTCCGCAAAGTTAAGGGATGCTATATGGTCAATGCAAAATGACACTCATATAAATATATTGCTGATGCCCTAATGATTTGTTGAGTGTGCCAGACAGGAGGATTGACTGCAAGCCTTAGTACCAGATGGATTATGTGGACTGAATGTATTCCAGCCACCTCATGCTGTCAATTTCCACTTATTCTAGGACAGTGTGGTTGTTAGTCAATTACCAAGGAAGTGCAGTCTTAGGTATGAATGTTCATAAACTGCTCAAGCATCCTGTGAGATGATGATTGTTCTCCTGCAGGCGACCAGAATGATCAATGCACACAGTTGGAGTGAGTATTTGCAGATTGGCAAAAGAGTGCCAAACATTAGAATCCTGGACCCAAAACATTACTTCTGTTTTCTCTCCATAAATGCTGCCAGACCTCCTGAGGTTTTCCAGCAATTTCTGTTTTTGTTGTTGATTAGGATCCTCATTCTCTTTGAGGAGGAGGCAATGGCACTGGCAGGAAGGAGTTGGATTGTGTACATGTAGATGTAGAGACTCAAAGGCCTAAGCAGTGAAGGCAAGCATGCTAAATGCCTTCTTAATTACCCTATCCATATGTGATGCAAACTTCAAAGAATTATGGACCTGAACCCCTAGGTCTCTCTGTTTTACAACTCTACAACAAGGCCCTACTTTTAATTGTAAAAGTCCTGTCCTTGTTTGTTTTACCAAAACGCAATACCTCGCATTTATCCAAATTAAACATCATTATTATCCAATTATTTATCCAAATTAAACTGCCACTCTTCAGCCCACTGACCCAATTGTTGATGATCTCTTTGTAACCTTAGATAACCTTCTTCACTATTCATTATACCACCAATCTTGGTGTCATCCGCAAACTTACTAACCATATTCGCAATTAAATTGTTTATATAAATGACAAACAACAGTGGACCCAGCACCGATCCCTGTGGAACACCACAGATCGTAGGTCTCCATTCCAAAAACAACGCTCCACCATCATTATGTCTCCTACTGTTAAGCCAATTTTGTGTCAAATTGGCAAGCTCACCCTGAATCCCATGTGGTCTAACTTCACTAATTAGTCTAACCAGGTGGAACCTTGGCAAAGGCTTTACTAAGTTCAAGCACCTGAAAGGTTAACTGAAATCTTAGTTAACTGAAGCGTGGCATTATGGCTTAGTGGTTAATACTGTTCCAAGAATTATGCAGAGAGCTGTCGAGGACTGTTTGACAAGATAACTGAGTGTGCAAGACCATGACAAAGACAAGGTAAAATGGAAAATGTGAAGGTTTCCACATGGCTAAGTCCAACAGAAATGCAAGATATGGAGAAATACAAATGATGAGAGATTATGAAGTGTTCATGGCTAAAGGGACTAGGTTGCCCTTTTTCAGAAGTCACTGATGGTACTTTTCGGATGCAGTTAGGAAGTCAAATGGTTTGATGGCCTTTATTCCAAGAGGAATTGAGTGCAGAATTGAGAATGCTGCAGTTGGTTAGTGCCTATATAACCACACCTGCTTGTTTGTTTGCAGTGGTGGCCTGCTGACCCAAGGGAAGATATGCTTGCCATAGAGGAAGTCTAACCAATCTTACCCAGATTACTTGCAAGAATGGTGGGATGGTCCTAAGAGTAAAAATTGAACATATTGTATTCTCTGGAGTTTAGAATAGTGAGATGTCATACCAGTGAACCATACAAAATTATTCCAAGGCTCTATGGGTGGATATAGGAACTATATTTCCCCCGACTTGGGTGGGTGGCTGGTAGCTTGGTAATTTTGTCTATAACCAGGTGACAGAGACTCGGAATAAGAAGTAGGCCATGCTGGACTGAGATGGGGAGGAAAGGAGGAATATATTCATTTAGAGCACAATTAACCTTTGGGAAGTTTTGCCCCAGAGGACTGTGGGGGTTCAGTAGTTGGGTATTTTCAAGATAGAGTTGGACAGCTTCAGCATTTTAAAGATATCAAGGGATCTATGGATAATGTGACAAAATGATGTTGAGATTGAAGATGAATGATGATCTAGGTAAATGGCAGACCAGGCTCCAGGTGTCTAATGGCGTACCCTTGCTGCTAATTCCTGTGCCCTATTTTGCAATTACACATGATAGATTTCATCATAAGACACCTTCCTCATTGGCAGTAGGAGTCAGGAAGATGTAAGTGCATACGTAATGATCTAGGAGTGCATGTGGCTTCAATGTAGTGTGCACCTGAGGCTGGGGCCTGCATCATTTCTCCTTCCAATTGCTTGTGTTTAAATGAGTGCGCTGTGCTGTGCGGGTATTATAGTGCTTTGACTGGTTCTGCAGACACGGTCCTGTATGAGCAAAGTATTCACACAGACTGAATGCTTTTCATTAGAGATTAATGATCACAATAGTAGCAGATTTTATGAATAAAAGCAATTTTTAATGCAGTCACTGGAACATTAGAGAACTGAAAATTAACAACAATGCCCTTGCCCAAGGGGGCTTCCAGCCATCAGAGGATTAAAAGCAATTGTTTGCAGAATTTGGATTGATATCTCACTGAGCTTGGAATCTGTGGTAATGAGTTGGTTACAGGACTATCTGCCTGTTGCAACACTGCCTTGGGTTCTGGCCCAGCCTCCACAACATCCAGGCCCTTATCGTCTTTGTTGTCATGTTCTCATTCCTACCTTCTCTGAGGAGGTATTTGGTTCCTCCATCTCTTCCTGTGCTGATACATCCCTCCCTTTGTTGAATGAAGTTGTGCAGATTTCAGAAAGCCACACTAATCCTGGACACTCCATGTGGTGAATATTGAAGTGCTCCACCTGAGCAGTCCAAGGAGCAGAGCCTCATTTTGACAGACTCTCTTGTTGTCCTTGTTGTGGGATGGTCCGCATTATACCTCTCCATGGTAGTACTTTGCAGATGTCTAACTGGTGTCTTGAGCCAGGTCCTCCATGGGTATCCCCTGTCTGCATCGAGCCAGGCCTACATTCATTGAGGTGACTCAAAACATTTGCAGCACTTGCAAGTTGGAGAGGATGTAGAAATTGTGAGAACGCCTCGTGTAGTACGCACGAGACAGAATTATTTGTTTTCTGTGGTAAAGACCAACTGCATGTTTGCAGAATGAAACTTTTCCTGTCAGTGAATACAGCTGCCTGATGCTCTGAAGCTCTCAATAACACGTGTGCAGTCAATAACCCCTTGCATCTGTGGGACTCCTGCAATTGCAGCAAAATTGTTATGCTCTGGCAGCCTTGCTCTGAGTCTGTTTGGAATTTCACTAAATCATGGTCTCTTTTGAAGAGCACCTGCTAACTGGATGCTGTTGTGTGTGGATGACTGGGATATTCTGCGCACGTTCCCAGTACACTGGTGGATAGAGATACTGATCAACGGTTTATTTTAGGATGGCTGTAATGACATCAGCTTGGGATTGCAGTGGCTCATCTGGTCCACATATTCTCTGAAGTTTTCTCTCACCACAGAGCATATTTCAGCCAATTGGTAGCCCTACCTATCATCAATTTACCCCTGACTTCCCCATGTCACCACAGTGAAACAAAACCTGGAGGACTACAAATGAATGCTGCTTTTGTTTCAACTTCCGTGTGCATGGAGAAGTGGCACATTGACTAAAGTACTGGAACATGCACCCTTCCTCAGACACAACTGAACTTTATTCCATCACTCTTGGGACATATTTGAGAGAGTCTAGCCTTGCCAGCATTGACATGCTACCCAACCCCCCTCGTAAGCTATGATCAGTACCCAGGAACCAAAAGATTCTAAATCAGCACACGTTTCTCACCCAGGCCTCTTAACATTACTGCAACCCTCTCTCCCCCTCTTCTTTCCTTATGGAACAGGAGATGCCAATTCACACACAATCTATCAGCACAACAAAAACAAAGCTGCTGGAAAAGCTCAGCAGGTCTGGCAGCATCTGTGAAAAAAAAACAGAGTTAACGTTTTGGGTCCAGTGACCCTTCCTCCAGATCTTTCTGTTTTTATTTAGCACATAATCTACGGTAGCTCCTGACCTCACTGGGATCTTAATATGACCCATGACATAAGCAGACAAAACCTTCTACTGTCTCCATGGCACAGCATGGAATTATGGCCAGTACACTAGTATTACAGTGCTCACTTGGGCACATTACGACCTTACCTGGCACACACCTTACATATTCAGTCGTAAAACTGAAGGTATGTATTTCTTAGAGATAAAAGGTACTGCAGATGCTGGAGAATCCGAGATAACAAGCATGGGGCTGGATGAACACAGCAGGTCAAGCAGCATCATAGGAGCAGGAAAACTTGACGTTTCGGGCCTAAACCCTTCATCAGAAATTGGGAAGAGGAATTTTATTCTGGCGAGCTGGTCTTTTAATGGGAATGCATGCCTTTTACATTCATGCAAAAGGTCTTTGCGACACCGGCCTCCTTAACCCTCCTTTAGCTCACTTAAGTTCTGTGAACTTAACTGGAGGAGTCTATCCCACTGTTGACAGTCTGTGTGTTGGCCCCCTGCTCAACATTCTTCCTACTCCTGGGAGCAACAGAAGATTCCAGCCTTGGAGTTTAGAGGAGGGAATAGTCCAGTGGTATTATCGTTAGACTGTTAATCCAGAAATCAGCTAGTCGTCTAGGGACCCAGGTTCAAATCACCCAATGGCAGATGGTGGAATTTAAATTCAACTTAAAAAAAAAAACCAGAATAAAGAATCTTCTGATGACTATGAAACCATTGTTGATTGTCAGAAAACCCATCTGGTTCACTAATGTCCTTCAGGGAAAGAAATCTGCCATCCTCACATGGTCTGGCCTACATGTAACTCCAGACCCACAGCAATGTGATTGATGCTCAACTGACCCCTAAATGGCCGAACAAGCTGCTCAGTTGTACCAATTGCTAAAAGTATCTAAAAATAAATGAAACCATGTGGACCACCTGGCATCGACCTAGGCACTGGAAAGACAATGGCAGAAATAGCCCTGTCGACCCTGCAAAGCCCTCCTGGGGGGCTAGTGCCAAAAATGGGAGAGCTGTCTCACAGACTAGTCAAGCAACAGCCTGACATTGTAAGGTAGGATTCCATGAGTATGACTGTCCCAGACACCACCATCACTATCCCTGGATGTGTTCTGTCCTATCATCAGAAGAGACCCAGCAGAGGTGGTATACAGTCAGGAGGGTGTTCCTCTGGGAGTCCTCAACATTGACTGCAGACCCCATGAAGTCTCATGGCTTCAGGTCAGATACAGGCAAGGAAACCTCCTGCTGGTTACCACAAACTGCCCTCCCTCCACTGATAAAGCAGTGCTCCTCCATGTTGAACAACACTTGCAAAGGCGCAAAATTTACTCTGAGAGGGGGATTTCAATATCTACTGCCAAGAGTGGCTTGGCATCAGCATTGGTTGAGCTGGTCGGGTCCTAAAGGACATAGCTGCTAGACTGAGTCTGTGACAGGTGGTGAGGGAACCAACAGGAGGAAAAACATACTTGACTTCATCTTTACCCATTTTCTGGCTGCAGATGCATCTGTCCAGTATTGTTAAAGAGTGACCACCACACAGCATCTGTGGAGACAAAGTCCCACCTTCACATTGAGAATACCTTCCATCATATTGTGTGGCACTATCACCATGCTAAATAGTACAGGTCTAGCAACTCAAGACAGGGTATCCTTGAGGCACTATGGGCCATCAGCAGCAGCAGAATTGTACTCCCAACATGACCTGTAACCTCATGGCCTGGCATATCCCCCACTCAACCAGAATCATCAAGCCTGGGGATCAACCCTGGTTCAATGGAAAATGCTGGAGGGCGTGCCAGGAGCATCACCAGGCATACCTGAAGATGAGGTGTCAATCTGATGAAGCTACTAAACAGAGTAAGCAGCAAGTGATAGAGCTAAGCAAACCCACAACCAATGGATCAGATTTAAGCTCTGCAGTCCTGCCACATCCCGTTGTGAATGATGGTGGATGATTAAACAACACACTGGAGGAGGAAGCTCCACAAATATCCCTATCCTCAATGATGGAAGAGCCCAGCCCATCAGTGCAAAAGATAAGGCTGAAGGATTTGCAGAAATCTTCAGCTGGAAGTGCCAAGTGAATGATCCATCTTGGACTCGTCCAGTGGTCTCTAGCATTACGGCTACCAGACTTCAGCCAATTCAATTCACTCCATGATATCAAAAAACTGTTGGAGGCACTGAAAATGCAAAGGCTATGGGCCCTGATAACATTCCGGCAATATTCTGAAGAGTTGTGCTCCTGAACTTGTCGCTTCCCTAACCAGGTTCTTCCAGTACAGTTACAACACTGGCATCTACCTGACAATGTGGAAAATTGCCCAGATATTTCCTGCGCGCACAAAGCAGGACAAATCTAACCCTGCCATTTACTTCCCCATTGTCTACTCAATCATCAGTAAAGTGATGGAAGGTGTCATCAACAGCGCTATCAAGCAGCACCTGCTCAGTGACACCCAATTTAGGTTCCGCCAGGGCCACTCAGCTCCTGACCTCATTACAGCCTTGGTTCAAACATGGACAACAGAGCTGAATTCCAGAGGTGAGTCTAGAGTCATAGCCCTTGACATCAAGGAGCCCTAGCAAAACTGAAATCAATGGGATTGGGGCAGACTCTCTGCTGGTTGGAATCATACCTGCCATATAGGAAGATGGTTTTGGTTGTTGGAGGTCAGTCATCTTAGCTGCAGGACATCTCTGCAGGAGATCCTCAGGACAGTATCCAGGCTTGGGCTGACAAGTGGCAAGTAACATTCGTACTACACAAATACTAGGCAATGACAATTAAGAAACAATCTAACCATTGCCCCATGACATTCAATGGTGTTACCATCACTGAAGTCCCCCACTAGAAACATTCTTGGGGTTACCACTGACCAAGAACTCAACTGGATTCACCACATAAATGCAGTGGCTACAAGAGCCAGTCAGAGGCTAGGAATACAGAGGCGAATAACTTACTTCCTGACCCCCCAAAGCCTGTCCACCATCTACAAGGCATAAGTCGTGAGTGTGATGGACTACTCCCCACTTGCCTGTTTGGGTGCAGCTCCAACAATATTTAAGAAGCTTGACACCATCCAAGACAAATCAGCCGGCTTGATTAGCACCACATCTACAAATTTTCATTCCCTCTACCTCTGACACTCAGTAGCAGCAATGTGTACTATTTAAAGATACCCTGCAAAAATTCACCAAAGACAGCACTTTCAAAACTCATGACCACTTTCATCTAGAAAGACAAGGGCAACAGATACATGGAAATACCACTACCTGCAAGTTCCCCTCTAAGCCACTGACCTTTCTGACTTGGAAATATATCACCATTCCAACACTGTTGCTGGGTCAAAGTCCTGGAATTTCCTCCCTAATGGCATTGTTGGTCAACCCACAGCACGTGGTCTGTAGCAGTTCAAGAAAGCAGCTCACCACCACCTTGTCAAGGGTAACTAGGAACAAGCAATAAATGCTGGCCAGGAGGTGATGCCCACGCCATGTCCCACATCCCATGAATGAATAGAAAAAAAGTTCCTGGACATAAGAAAACCAAAAGAACTGCCGATGCTGTAAATCAGGAACAAAAACAAAGTTGCTGGAAAAGCTCAGGGTCTGGCAGCATCTGTGAAGGAAGAAAGAGTTAATGTTTCAGGTCCGGTGACCCTTCCTCAGAACAGTTCTGAGGAAGGATCACTGGACCCAAAACGTTAACTCTTACTTCCTTCACAGATGCTGCCAGACCTGCTGAGCTTTTCCAGCAACTTTGTTTTTGTTCCTGGACATAGAGTTTCATGGGCCATGTTCTGGAAAAATAGCAAAGTCGGTTAGATACAAATAAGATGCCAAACCAGTGCTGTGCAGCAGGACACTAAACTGCATAATTCATGGCACAAATACAAATTGATGCAGCAGCAATACCTTTTGGAGATTAATGATGTGGATAAAGAGCATTAAAGGAGCTGCATACTGCAGATGCATGTTGAGTGGCCCGTACATTATCGTTAGAGATCACGAATGCTATATGCCTCTTGGGATACATTTAGGAAAACTAATTAATGGACCTGCTTTTCAAAGAAAGCTGTTGTAGCACCTCAAACATGTCAAGCAGTCACTTGGCCACATATCCAGACTAGCAAGATCTGGAAGAACAGTCAGCCGTATTATAGATTAGACAAGAAGCAACCAGTGCCTAATCCTGTTAATGCCTTTCATATGCACATTGGATGTACCCCAAATGACTCTCTCTCAACTGCATTAAATGCTTTGAGAATTAGGAATCAAAAAGCAGACAAGGCTGATGCTGAATCTGAGAGGCATATTTTAAATGCAATCATCAGGCAAATGTTTGCACACAAATGGATGGTCAAACTTTCGGAGGAGGTTGTCTCGCGCAGTAAATTCTACAGAGAATACAACATGGGAACAGCCGAAGACTATTGGCCGTACAAGTATATGTGAGTATTAGATCAAAAAGCACTGGATTCCAGTAACTATAGTATATTGCTCCTGTGGACTATAGTTAGTTCACTGTAGTTTTTCCATATGGAAGCAGTTTCACAGCTAGCTCAGCCGTCCATTTAAAGGATGATGTAAATGTATGAGGCAGTCGATAAGTAGATACAGGGAATAATCCTTGTGTTTGGATGAATAGGTGTGCGGTGCTCAGATGTTGGATCTCCGGCCTTATGTAAATGACATTAATGAGCCACGTGCACCCTTTGGATGTCCCCAGGAACCTCACTGGTAAATTTACTTCCTCTTTTGGGGTGCTGCGATGTTGGCAGTTTTTGTGAGTGATTTGAGGAGGCTGAATATGAGAGAGACATTGATTGAGAGGGGCAGTGATGGGTCATCATTGATGCTTTTTTTCTTTCAATATTTGACTTAATCAGGAGTGATGAATGGTTTCATCTTCAAAGAGGACAGAATACTACAAGAGTCCAGCAATTCTCTTGATTTATGAGTGTATCAGAATGAAGGAACTTCCTAATAGGGAACTGTCTTATTTTGTCTATGTAAATTGTTATTTACAAATAGATTGAAGGGGCTCTTGTGGCACAATGGTAGTGTCCCATCTGTGCTCCAGAAGGTCTAGGTTCAAGTCCCATGTATCATGGCAGCGTGTCACAACTTGTCTTTTTAGGTTGATTTAAAAATATATGAATAGACTGGAGTAGCAATTTTCAGCCTGGATGTGGTGGCCTTTTGATGTTTTACATTTTCTTGATTGGAATGGATGCGATGTAAATCATATTGCCATTTACATGGGATAAAAGGCACAAAAATATTTAGTCTAATATCCCATGTGGACATTTGTGCTCCATTCTAGTCTCCTAACATCTTTTGTCTCCCAAATGTATCGTTATAAACATCTGTTCCCCTCTCCCTCATTTGCTTGACTAGCTTCCCATTAAATGCATCTGTATTGTTTGCTGTAATCACTTTCTCTGGTAGTGAACTCCATATTCTTGCCACTCTTTGGTTAAGCATGTGATTGATCTTATATTGATGTCTTCTAGTTATGCTGTTTTACCCAAAGTGAAAACATTTTCTCTGTATCCACTCATTTAAAAAAAAAACTTCCATTAATTTTACATATCTCTGTTAGGCCCCTCCTGGTCACCTTTCTCTCAAGAGAAAAGAGACACAGTGTATCAATTCTACTGTGCTATGCATTTCCTCATATTTCTACGATCATTCTTGTAACTTTTCTCTGGACCCTCCCCAGAGTGAAACGTCAGTTGGCCTTATTGTCTTATACCAGTCTTTACCTGTAGCTACCGGAGGAGCAGTAATTCATACCACAGGTAACCATGGGCCTGAAATATCGCACAGAAACACTTGCTGTCACCAGTTGTGACTTACTGGTGGCAGTCACCCTTTATTGAAATGTGGAGCCAAATGTACATTGTATAATGAGGTTTATAGATACCCATGGCTGATTATAGATACGTAAACATTGCATAGATCATAGACATCGGGTGTGTGATGGTTAGATATCCAGGGATGACCAGAGATCTAGAACAGAATCCCTACAGTGCAGAAGGAGGCCATTCAGCCCATCGAGTCTGCACCAACCCTCCAGAGAACATATCACCGAGACCAAACCCCTTTACCCCCCCCATCTCTATCCCTGTAACCCCACAATGACCATGACTAATCCACCTAACCTGCACATCCCTGGACACTACGGGACAATTTAGCATGGCCAGCCCATCTGTCTGCAGACAGAGTCACTGAGATGCACAGCATGGAAACAGTCCATGCTGACTAATTTTCCCAAACTAAACTCGTCCCATTTGCCAGTGTTTGGCCCATATCCCTCCAAACCCCTCCTATTCATATACTAGATGTCTTTTAAATGTTGTAGTCATACCAGCCTCTTCCACTTCCTCTGGCAGCTTGTTCCATACATGCACCATCCTGTACATGAAAACTTTGCCTCTTTAGGTCCCGTTTAAATCTTTCCCCTCCCACCTCAAACGTATGCTCTCTGGAGTTGTTGGTTGGTTCGCCGAGCTGACTGGATTTCATGCAAACATTTCTTCTCCTTTCTAGGCGACATTGTAAGTGCTCTGTAGCCTCCGTTGAAGCGCTGTGGGTCTATTTATATGGCCTGGTCTGTCATGGTGGGCAGTCTTGTTTCTGGTTTTGTATCGCAGTAGTATGTAGATGGGGTCTATTTCAACATGTTTGGTAATTGCTTCAGTGGTAGAAAACCAGGCCTCCAGGAATTCTCGTGTTTGTCTTTATCTTGCTTGTCCTAGTACTATAACTAGTACCTGTCCCAGTCCTAGCACGTGTCCCAATCAAAACTGATGTCCTTTTATGTTGGAGTGTATTGAAACGAGGGAAAGTTGGTCGTGCCATTTTGCTGTGAGTTGGTGTTCATGTATCCTGGTGGCAAGTTTCCTGCCCATCTATCTATGTAGTGTTTCTCACAATTGCTGCATGGTATTTTGTATATCACATTTGTCCTGCTCATTGTGGGTATGGGGTCTTTTGTCTTTGAGAGTAACTGGCAAAGTTTGACTGTTGGTTTGTGAGCTGTCCTTATTCCAAGAGGTCATAGAAGTCTTGTAGTCAGTTCTGATGTGTTTCTAACATAGGTAGGGTGGCCAGTATGTTGGGGCATACAGTGTATTCTTGGCGTTGTTTGTTTGCTAGGCATCGGCAGACAAAGCTGTTAGGATAGCCCTTGTTTGCAAAGACACTTTATAGGTGTTCCTCTTTGTTTTTGTGCGGCTCTGGGGCATTGCAGTGAGTTATCGCTCATTTAAACAGAGTATTGACACAGCTCTGTTTGTGGACGCTGGGGTGGTTACTGTTGTAATTCAGAATTTGGTGTGTGTGTGTAGTCTTTCTCTATATGCTGGTAAGGAATTCACCATTGTTCGTTCGTTCCACCATTATGTCTAGAAACGGGAGTTGATTGTTGTTCTCCACTTCCCTGGTGAACTAGATCCCGGTGAATATGCTGTTAATAAGATGGTGTGTTTCTTCTAACTTTGCTTGTTTAATGATCACGAAGGTATCATCCACGTATCTAGCCCATAGTTTAGGCTGGATCTGGGGATGGCTGAGCATTCCAGTCTTTGCATAACAGCATCCGCTATGAGCCCCCAAATGGGTGAACCCATGGGTGTTGCATTAATTTGTTCATATACCTGGCTGTTGAAGATGAAGCGTGTGGTAAGGCATAGGTCTAGTAATTTTAGCATGTTGTCCTTTTCTCACTGGAGGCTTGTGTTTTCATATTGTCCAGTGATGTGGCCAGTGTGTTCTTTGCTAGTCTCCCATGTCCTCTATTTTTGGACTCCCCCGACTCAGGGACCTTGGCTATTCACTTTATCCATGCTCCTCAGCCTGCAACACTCCAGGGAAAATAGCCCCAGCCTATTCAGCCTCTCCCTACAGTTCCAACCCTCCAACCCTGGCAGCATCCAATATTTTTCTGAACCCTTTCAAGTTTCACAATATCCCTTCTGTGGCAGGGAGACGAGAATTGCATGTAATATTCCAAAAGTGGCCTAACCAATGTCCTGTACAGCCACAGAATGACATCCCAACTCCTATACTCAGTGCACTGACCAACAAAGGTAAGCGTACCAAACGCCGCCTTCATTATTCTATCTACCTGCAACTCCACTTTCAAGGAGCTATGAACCTCCACTCGAAGGTCTCTGTTTAGCAATGCTTCCCAGGACCTTACCCTTAAGTATACAAGTCCTGCCCTGATTTTCCTTTCCAAACTGCGGCACCTCACATTTATCTAAGTTAAACTCCATCTGCCACTCCTCGGCCCATTGGTCCATCTGATCAAGATCCCGGTGTTCTGTGAGGTAATCTTCTTCGCTGTCAACTACACTTCCAATTCTGATGCCATCTGCAAACACTAGCTATACTTCCTACGTTCATAACCAGATCATTTATAAAAATTACGAAAAGCAGTGGACCAGCACCAATTCCTGTGGCACACGGCTGGTCACAGGCCTCCAGTCACCTTTGGACTGTGGGGGGAAACTGGAGCACCCAGCAGAAACCCACGCAGACATGTGGGAGAACATGCAAACTCCACACAGGCAGTTGCCTAAGGGTGGAATCAAACCCGGATCTCTAGTGCTGTGAGGCAGCAGTGCTAACCACTGAACCACTGTGCCACCCGTATAAACACTGTGTAGATCATAGATATCGTGTGTGCTGGTTGTGGATACTTGATGCTGATCACAGATATATAAACACTGTGTAGATCACAGAGACTGTGTTTGGGTTATAGATACACAATGCTAAATATAGATATATAAGCCACATTGTAGATTGTAAACCAAAAACATATGATTTGCAGCTGCCTGGGCTGATTATAGATATACAAATACCATGTAGATCATGGACCCTGTATATACAGTTATAGATACATACTGTTGATTATACATATATAAACACCACATAGATCATAGGCATTCCATGTATAGGGCTGTAAGTATGCAGTGCTGATTAAGGGTATATAAACACTGTGTGAAATTATAGGTACATGGTGCTGCCTATAAATATTTAAGCCCCATATGTATTGTAGACATTGTGTGGGATATAGATCCCATATGGATTATAAATATATAAGCGTCATGTAGATGATAATGCATACATGCAGTGCCTGTAGATTCCCTGCGCTGATTATAGATGTATACACCATGTAGATCATAGGCACCGTACATGTGGCTATTGATAACTGGTACTGATTATAGCCAGCGATTTCCCCATAGGATGCGCCAGTAAATATTCCTCCTATACCCTCCACCGCCTTAAATACTTTTACCTGAGTGAGTAGTTTACCTAGATAAGACTCAGGAACACAATCTGGCAACTATATCCCTGAGATGTCTGTGCAGCTGGCCATGGAAGAAATGCTGCACGTTTGTTTAAAATGCCACAGAACTAGCACCTGCTCAGCCCCAGACAGAAGATGATTCCATGGTGTAAGCAATTAATAACTTTGTGAAAAAGGACAAAACGGCACAAAGGTAGCAGGAAGGTTTGTTGGAAATGCTCAATAAACTTGATCGAAGTTTGGGGGAGTTCACAAATATCGTTAATGTCATGCTGATTCCAGCATGCACAACCTGTCTGGCTCTCTCCATAGAGAGATTGGCAACTGCCGTGGAAAGGTAGGGCCATCAGAATACTCAATGGCTGTCAGAAATGCATGCAGACCTGAACTTCATTATATAAGCATCAGCAGCAAGGTGACAGGGCCAAAAGGGACTTTGACTGTACTCCAGGTGCCCCTTCCTCACAAGGAGGCAGGTTAGTGCCAGCAGACTGACAGTTGAAGGAGGATCTACATAAAGTTCCCCCAGATGACTCTTCCCAGGATACTTGAGAGATGCTTGGCCCCTTCACTCCACCATAGCTGTGACCCCCAACCCTGTGGAAGCTGAAACCTAGGAGGGTAAGCCTACATCTGGACAGGACATGCTCACTCTGTCTGGACCCTCTAACATCAAATTCTCCCAAAGTTGGTTGCCCGAACGTTTAAGGCCAACTGGTGACACAGTAAGGCGGTTAATATTAATGTTAACAATTGTTTGAAGGCTTCGCAATGTCTGGCACTCCCACATTCAAGGATGAGATCCTGTTCTGCCTCCATGGGCTTCAGGTAAAGAGTAGCAGTCCTCCACATAGGGTTTTAACACGTTATAGCGCTAAAGAAGATTCTTGATCCGATGGATGAAATGACAGTCAAATCACAAATACGCGGGAGAGGGCAGGCTCCTTCCAACCCAACTGTAGACCCTGGTAGTGCACCTAGACATAGGATGTTGAAGAGAAATAAAACCTTCTGAGACCACACAGGTGACACATCATTGTAAATGGAATATTATTTTGTAATCAACCTGCTCAGAGATGATATCCCATACACCTCTGAAGCCGTTGGGACTTAAACCCAGGCCATTTGGCTCAGGAGTAAAGACATTACCACCGTGCCACAATCCCTAAGAAGTGCATCATAGAAACCAGGTGTGTATGGGTTATGTATACTTGCGGCTGGTCATAAATACCTTGTGGCACATAGAGATGTTTTGTGGGTTATAGATACATGGTGTTAATTATAATATGGCATGTCAAAACCAGAACTGCATGCAGTCCTCTTTAAGTAGCCTAACCAAAGTTCAATATGGATTTTGCGTCACGTTCCTACTTTCAATTCTGTCCTACCAGAAATGAATCTTAGTGCTTGGTCTATCATATTACTGCTGGTTAGGATACTGTGTGCTGTGTGCCCCCTGGTGTACCATAGGTTCAATTCAGTTGTAGATTGTTTGTGTCGTACAGCCAGCAGGACAAAAAGCCCAGAGTGTAACATCACTCAGCAGTGACCTGACCCCCTTCGACTGCTGAGATTGTGTTGCTGTGCTGTAATGATGAAAATTACTTGGTATAGAAACTTTGGCCATTTCTTTCATTACCTGTTCATAGACCTAATGTAATGAATAGCATGCTTGGTTCCAAACAACTATATTTCCAGGCAGCTTATCCTTTAACAAGCCTCATTCCCATTAATGCTTTAATAATGTGGGAGAAACCTGAAAGCACCTGTTAATAATAAACTGTTGTGCCATTTTCCAATTTTTTTCTCTCAAGTTGGTTCATATCGACATGTTAATTTAAACTCAGCTTAGTTTAGATGTCTTACCCTGTTGGAAGATAAAGTGGATCAAAAATTTGACCACAAGACCCATTTGTTTGGCTTCTAAAAACATTTCCATTGATTTCATCTAGTGAGAAGGTCAAGCAGTTACCTTTGGCATTCCTGTGTTAGGGGAAAATTAAATTATGAGATTATGTTCTTAACTGATATTGGAGACGTTTTTTAACATATTCAGGGATGTGGGTGTCGTTTGCTGGGCCAGCATTTATTGCCCATCTTTAATGGCCCTTGAGAAGCTGGCAGTGAGCTGCTTGCTTGAACCACTGCAGTCCATTTGGTGTAGCCATGCCCACAGTGCTGCTAGGGATGCAATTCTGAGCCAGTGACAATGAATGAACAGTGATATAGGATGACGAGTGAGTTTGTTATCAAGTGGCAGGAAAGAATAAGCTAGATTCAACTGTGATCCTTCTGTGGTTGAGCAGCTTGCTAATACATTTAAATGAAAGCCAAATAGTGTGGACGCTGGAGATCTGAAATAAAAAGCAGAAAGTTCTGGGAAAACTCAGCAGATCTGGTAACATGAGAGTTAACATTTCGAGTCCAAATGACTTTTCCAAAGAACTAAGCCTGCTGATGCTTACTGTCTTGGCTCACATGCAAAGAACTTGCACTTAATTGAGTTTCTGGCACTTGCAGACAAGCTGCACTTTATCACAATTTACTGCCTTGAGGAATGGAGATTTTAGATAAAAACATTATTCCCTTTTACATTCAACTGGATCCCCACCTTTTTGACCAACATAGAATCAGTGAAACATTTCTTTCATTTCAGTGATATTTACGCAGATTTTTCAGTTTCCTTCTTTCCCTAAAGGTGTACAGTCTTTGGCAGGGATGATTCCACAGGGGGTTAACTCTAGCACCACGAATCTGACCATTTTTGTGGCCAAGTTGCTCTGTTTTTCGCCAACATCCGTACACTTGTGTTTCAATGTGTGGCCTCTGCTTAATAATCAGCAGCAAAAGCCTCTCCCTTTTCCCTAACCTTCCACTTCCCACCCCTTTCCATTGGCACTGAAGTTAAATGTGTGTAATTAATACACTGAATATGATCAGTTTACTTGATGCAAACTGAGGGGAATTGAACCTCCCTCATGGAGAAGTTATAAATAAACATGCATTCTGATTCTTTGATGCATCTTCTAATTATATCATTTCCCCAACAGTTACAGGAACTCGATTTATCCAACAACAAAATATCAGAGGTCCGAGGGTTGTCTTTACTGGAAACTTTAACAGTAAGTGATGGAAAAAAATTAGCAACTATAATGAAGTTAACCCATATATTTTTCCAACACTGTGGTTGATTTGAATTGTGCTGCTTTTCTGTTTCTGATGCAGTCAGTCAACCTCTCTGGGAATGTTCTACGCTGTACTGAATGTCTTGGATCTCTTTGGTGAGTCTGGCATCATTCCATTAAACTATTAAGATAGGTCAAATGAGATCTTTATCCTATTTGTTCCACAGGCTGTGCTCACCTGCCTCGATCATGAATTATTTGCCACTCTCCTCCTTCATTAAAACTTTGGATTCACATTGTGGTCAGAAATACTGCAGAACAGATCTGTCAATGGAGAAGTATTTCCTGTGTTCATTAGGTGTGGCAAGTCTGTAACTATAATTGATATCTTGACCATTTTTTTTGCAACACTGCATGGAGAGAATCTTCCCCAGTATATACCTGCAGCCCTCGGTCCTCATTTTCAGTCTGCGCATATTGATCCAGTCTCTCTTCTCAGTAGGGTTTCTATTAATATTTTAATAACCTGACCAGCTTCATCCTTGAATTATATTTACATGATGCTGCAAATTAAGTAAATTAACTAAACTACTACTGAGCTAGTGTTGCCTCTCCATAGTACTGCCTGGTCTGCAGTCTGTCATGCGGTCCAAATCTGATGGCTGTTGAAGCTATTGGGCATCTATTTCATGCTCCATTATACATAAAAATCACTATTAAATGATCAACAGTCCCATGGTTTCATTCAGGCATTTGATATTCATCCAAGTGTTTATTGCAAAACCGGTTTCTAAAATTTATTCCCTTCTTCATAAGTGCTAATCTTTCTCATTTGTTTGCAGACCAGATGGGGTATTGGTAGATAATAACTCATCTTGTCCTTGCGTGCCTCCAGCTGCTTTCCAATATGCTGTTAGAAAATGTATTTACGTTTTTATTGTTATTGCTTTCATGTGTCAACCTTCCTAACTTCATGCTGAGCAAGTGAGCCACTGAATCCCTAAAACTGTCACCACCTCTTGCAAATACAGCTCTGTACTCTGGCTGCCAAGCAGTACACACTGTGTAGCATTACAAAATACTGAATAAGGATAACGCTATAATTTACAGGCTGTGTTTGTCTTTTGAATTAACTTCCACCACCTCAGCATTAAATTATTCATAAATGCATGTAAATTGAGGCTGCAAAGGGTGTGGGTGTGGGTCAGGTGGGGGTGTTAAGGAAAAGAATACTGAAAACAATGGAAGTAGCAGTTTAGACTTGTGTTGAAGGGATGTTATCTATGCCTGTTACCCTTCGAGTGAAAATGTCTTCATTAAATGGTAACCTTTGGTAAATGTATCAGATGGTGATTAATTGTTGACTGTGTAATAGACTACAAAGATCATCTTGTACTAAAACTGTTAAACATAGAATCCCTACAGTGTGGAAACAGGCCCTTCGGCCCAACAAGTCCACACTGACCCTTGGATCATCCCACCCAGACCCATCCCCCTATAACCCACACACCCCTGAACACTATGAGCAATTTAGCATGGCCAATCCACCTAGCCTGCACATCTTTGGACTGTGGGAGGAAACCCACGCAGACACGGGGAGAACGTGCAAACTCCGCACAGACAGTCGCCCGAGGCTGGAATCGAACCCGGGTCCCTGGCGCTGTGAGGCTGCAGTGCTAACCACTGATCCACCGTGCTGCCCCTTAACCTTATTGAAACAAAGGCTTCTTCCTGTTCCGCAGGCCCAACCAGTCCCCATCAGTCCCCCTCCACTGACACCCTTGTCCGCTTAGATGAACTTGTCCTCACCCTTAACAACTTCTCTTTCAATTCCTCCCATTTCCTACAGACAAAGGGGGTGGCCATGAGTACCCGCATGGGCCCAAGCTATGCCTGACTCTTGGAACAATCCCTGTTCTGAAGCCACACTGGCCCTAAACCACACCTCTTCCTCCGTTACATTGATGACTGTATCGGCGCTGCCTCGTGCTCCCACCAGGAGCTCGAACAGTTCATCCATTTCACTAACACCTTCCACCCCAACCTTAAGTTCACCTGCACCATCTCCGATACCTCTCTCTCCTTCCTGGACCTCTCTGTTTCCATCTCTGGCAACCACCTGGAAACTGAAATCTGTTTCAAGCCCACCGACTCCCATAGCTACCTAGAATACACCTCCTCTCACCCACCTTCCTGCAAAAATACCATCCCCTATTCCCAATTCCTTCGCCTCCACTGCATCTGCTCCCGAGATGACGCATTCCACTCCCTGACATCCCAGATGTCCTCGTTTTTCAAGGTCCGCAACTTCCCCTCCACGGTGGTCAAAAACGCCCTTGACCGCATCTCTCGCATTTCCCGCAACTCATCCCTCACACCCCCTCCCCGCAATAACAACAAAAAAAGAATCCCCCTTGTCCTCACGTACCACCCCACCAACCTCCGGATCCAACGCATCATCCTTTGCCACTTCCGCCACCTGCAATCTGACCCCACTACCAAGGGCATTTTTCCCTCCCCACCCTTATCTGCCTTCCGGAGGGACCGCTCTCTCTGTGACTCCCTTGTCTGCTCCACACTCCCCTCCAGCCCCACCACCCCTGGCACTTTTCCCTGGAACCGCAAGAAGTGCTACATCTGCCCCTACACCTCCCCCCTCACCCCCATCCCAGGCCCCAAGAAAACCTTCCACGTTAAACAGATATTCACCCGCACATCTGCTAATGTGGTATACTGTATCTGCTGTTCCTGATGTGGCCTCCTCTACTATGGGGAAACCAAGCAGAGGCTTGGAGACTGCTTTGTGGAACACCTACGCTTGGTTCGCGACAAACGACTGCACCTCTCGGTCACGAACCACTTCATCTCCCTCTCCCACTCCTTGGACGACATGTCCGTCCTGGGCCTCCTCCAGTGCCACAACGATGCCACCCGAAGGTTGCAGGAACAGCACCTCATATTTCGCTTGGGAACCCTGCAGCCCAATGGGATCAATGTCGACTTCACAAGCTTCAAAATCTCACCGTCCCACCGACTGCATCCCAAAACCGGCCCAGCTTGTCCCCACCTCCCTAACCTGTCCATCCTTTCTCCCACCTATCTGCTCCTCCCACCTCAACCCCCACCCCCACCTCCTACCTACCAGCCTCATCCCGCCTCCTTGACCTGTCCATCTTCCCTTGACTGACCTAGCCTCATCCTAACTCCCCATCTACACTCACCTTTACTAGCTCCATCCCCGCCTCCCTGACCTGTCCATCTTCTCTCCCACCTATCTGCTCCTCCCACTTCAACCCCCACCCCCGCCTCCTACCTGCCAGCCTCATCCCTTCCTCCTTGACCTGTCTGTGACCTCTCCACCTATCTGCTCCTTAACCCATCTTCCATCCGCTTCCCCCCTCTCTCTCTTTATTTCAGAATCCCCTCCCCCTCCCCCATTTCTGAAGAAGGGTCCAGACCCGAAACGTCAGCTTTCCTGCTCCTCTGATGCTGCCTGGCCTACTGTGTTCATTCAGCTCTGCACCTTGTTATCTCTGATTTTCCAGCATCGGCAGTTCCTACTAGCTCTGAAACAAAGGCTGCTGCCTTCCTTTCTCAAACTGCCCATGCCCCTACCATCCTCATTCCAACTTACTTTTGCCAGCACTGTCACTGAGAGGCTGCCCCTTCTCCTAATGGTTTCTGAATTTAAAATCAGAAATCCTGCCTGAGTTGGTTCCTTTGTCTATATATGTCTCTCATTTTTTTCAATTGTGGTTTTTATCTTGGTGCCTGCCTTCCATCACTGTCACACTATTCCCTTGTTCTTTCCTGTTGTCCCTGCTTTCTCTGGTTTGCGCACCATATTCTAGCAGGGATCACTAGTTGTGAATGATGATTGTTTTTTCTCCTCAATCTCCACACACACACATTCAGAATTTATGGTTGAAGAAATATTAACACTTGAATCTGTACACAGTGGCTCCCTAGCACTGTTTGCTGTGCCAGTTCAGTAATGATGAAAACCAATACAATGCATATGTTGAAGTTCAATCACCACTTCAAAGTCTTGCTGAGTTACCTACATGTGGCCTTAAATTAGGGAAAGAAAGATTTTTGTATACTGCTTTTCACAACTGCCAGACATCCCGAAACACTTTGCAGCTAATGAAGTACAGTTGAAGCGTAATCACTGTTGTCATGTAGAAAATGTATTGGCTAATTTGCACACAGCTCCCACAAACAGCAATGTCATAATGATCAGATAATCAAAAGTAATCGGGTAAACTGTTCCAATAATTTTAATTGAGGGATAAATATTCATGAGGATGTCAGAGATAACTCTTGTTCTTCAAAATGACGCCATGCAATTAGTTTAAAGCCTGTTCTGAAAGACAGCACAGTGTACACTCCCTCAGTATTGTACTGGGGCGTCAGTCTAGATTTTGTGCTCAGGCCTAGTGTGAAACTGGAATTTAAGAATATTCTAACACAGAGCTGCATGTGGTATTTACGTAGCCAAACCTGGCATGCAGTTAGAAGAAAATCAGCCAGTTTCTTGCCCTAGCCACTACTGTCCCACTTTTCCACTCACTTGTCACCTCTGCCATCCACATTGTGGAATGCATGTATGTGTGGACAGGATTGTGCTAATCTGTAATGCCCTACAGTCGAAAATCCCACTGGGCTGTTGTGTGAATATTGATCACCTGGGTTAGCACCATGAAGTAACTGAAGCCTATAGAACAAAAGTCATCATTTTAAAAACTTTAAGGCAGCTTTCCCTTCGGGCGTGCTGCCAACTGCAGGTGAATGGCTCTTTCATTGTTATTCATGACGTTTTGCGATTATAGACATTCGGACTAAAAGTGGAACTCTGTATTCTAATGGATGTGTTACTGTTGTGTTATCTGTCTTTACGTTAAATTGCACTGCTAAACTGCGAGCAGGTTTTTGCTTTACGGTGAAGTAGTGAGGTATCCATATCGGCCTCTTTAACACACCGTGAAGAAATGACAGTTCGTGAGAGACTTTCTACTGCCGTTATCCCAAAACCAGGTATCAAAGGACATTTGACTTGGGTCAAGTCTTATACCTGGCTTGTGTCAGGTACACTGTCTTCTGAGCTGGGATTACTCCCAATTGTAAGGGAAACGTGTTTTCAGGAAACATGTGAAATCTGTTAATTATGTGGCAGTTGGCTGTTACCTATTTTTCCTGAAACTTGAATCTATCCTGGCGACTAAGATTGTGTATGGTTCAGATGCTAATCTCAAAAATCTGTATGTTTTAATAAAAAATACACGTCAGCATTAGGTGCCACGACTTCTGTAATTGAAAAATGGAATGGGTCATGATGACCGCATAGTCTGCAATTGGAACCCTTTGCTTTTTTTGGAAGGTGTTTATGTGGGGGGAGGGGATGCTGCGTTGATGGCGTGGTCACACACATTTTAAAAATTAGATAGTTTGAAGATTTCCATAGTAGAGAGACACCAGTTTCACTCTGATAGAGTTTAGGTCACAGTCGTGTTTTACACCTCGCTTGATGCTCGTTTCATAGAACATAGAACATTACAGCGCAGTGCAGGCCCTTCGGCCCTCAATGTTGCGCTGACCTGTGAAACCAATCTGAAGCCCATCTAACCTACACTATTCCATTATCATTGAGATCATTAGAACGTAAAACGGGCCATGGAGTACACGATTCAGCTGGCCTGAGCTGACCCTGTTAGGTTAAAACCAAGTTTAAAATATTTGCAATTTCTTTAAACACAACCCCCACCTGGTTTTGTGTCTTGTAAACTGAAGGTGATGGCTGCTTAGGTTTAACCAGAACTAATTTTGATGGGAACGAACCTCAGACTTCAAGTCGAGATTCCCATACCTTATCCTGTCCAAGTTTGGATTTAGACTTGGCAAATTCTCTTTTGGAAACCACAAGGGTGTAGATTAGACAGGCAAAACATTGCAGCAACGGTTGAGATTCTTGGGATAAATTTTACTGGCTTCAGTTGCGTTTGCTGTCCAGTCTTCATGCCTGTAGCCATACATCTTCGGCACCAGATGTCCCTGGTGATATATTGTTTCAGCCTCGTTGATTCAGCTTTCAAGTCTCTGGAGGTTACAGTAAGTCTTTTATGTAAATCCAGAGCCGAGAGCTTTAATGTGAAATCTGCGTGCATGCATGTAATTACTGAAAAGTGGCATCAGCTGCACAGCCAAATCTCATAACAGTTGCAACAAGATAATTTTATTTCTCTAGAAAACATAAAAGCTATTTGTTTACAAGTACCAACACCTAAAGATTACATTTACATATATATGTTTGGATCATTTAAAATAAGCAAATTTGCCTTGATCTTTGTTGTGTTCTATAGATCTAATTGTCTTTTATGACACCAGGTTATAGTCTAACAGGTTTATTTGAAATCACAAGATTTCGGAGCATAGCCCCTTTGTCAGGTGATGTGAGAAAGAAGCACAGAAGACAGAATTTATAAGTTGTTGTTAAATCTTTAATCAGTTAGAATGTTTTAATTGGTTAATATGTATATGTATTTCTTTCAAGTCACTGCCCTGAGAGAACTAAAGGCTTTATCAGTGTAAAGAAGAGTTGACATTTTAGGTCAGACAACAATGCAGAATCGCTGAGCAAAGGCTGATAGCCAAGTTTGGTACCCATGAGGGCGGCCTCAACTGGGATCTTGGGTTCATGTTGTACGTTCATGTTTACGTTCTCAGGTCCTGGTGGACTTTACTCTAGATGTCTTAATAAATTTGGAATATAAAGCTAGTCTCAGTAATCAACAATCATTAATTGTTGTAAAATCCCACCTCACTCAATATTGTCCTTTGAGACAGAAACCTAATGTCCTTACCCAGTCTGGCCTTTATGAACTCTAGATCCACAGCAATGTGGTTAACTCTTAACTGCCCTCTGAAATGGCTGAACAAATGCTGGCCTAGCCAGTGATACTCTCATTCCGTGAAAGAATAAAGAAAAAAAAGCTGTGAAATGTCTCACCTCACAACCCCTTTTTGGAGTAGGAGAATGAGGAAACATGTTGAATGTTACCAGCCACAAGTTCATATCATTTAAATTCTTTATTTTTGCATGCTGAGGCTTAGTAGTTGTTCATTCAGTTGCAATGTGTTTTCTTCACTTGGTTTTGTGTTATAAGTCCTGATAAAACTAGTCTCACATTTTCTTTACATTTTCTTTACATTTAAACTACTTTTATAACTTTTTGATCAGCATTCTGGGAATAGAAATCTGGATTTACATTCAAGAAATTTAATGTGATGCAAAATAATAAGGAAAATAAATCATCATGCAAGCACTCACAAACAATATATTTTTTATGCCATTAAATTTTGCCAGACCTGGTTGTGGTGCAATAAAATCAAGTATGCAGTTCAACTAGGCAGATGTAATGTACCGAAAGCTGAATGGGAACTCCAGAGCTTTTAGTTTGTGAATTCTTTAAGAACCAGTTTGATTTTGGCATTGTGTGAGATACAGATTTTCTGCAACCTGCGGATGTAAAGCAAGATGGTGTGTGTGGTATCATGATATGTCAGCCTTGACTCAGTTGGTTAAGATTTTCACCTCTATGTAAAGGAACCACCTGTAGATAGTGACGGTGATGGAGAAAAGTGAGCCAGGAAACTCAGCAGTTCACTGGGACCCCCACCAGCAGGTGGCAATGGTGAGGGAGGACAGCTTGAGCCATCGGACTGGACTCTTGCTGATAAAATGGACCTTTGATGGAAGGAGGGCTGGAAGGGGGGTGGTGGTGCAGATAGAGAAAAAATTCAGCAGCCAAGTGTAACTCACAAGCTTTGTTTCATGCACATACTGTACATTTTTTTATTTATCCTCAATCTCTCTTCCTGTTTCTAATGACCTGATGCCAGTGGAGTAAAGAATCCTTGCTTCATGATCTTTGGGCCTTCCGTATGTTCAAATCTCATGTTGCATTTCTTGCATAGTCGGCATGATTCAACTTATGGCAGACGAGTCTGGCCTAGATGTAGCATTTGATAGAGGAGTTGAAAATGTCCACGAGGAAATCTGAAGCTGTTCCAAGATCATTGGAAGCTCAGGTTTTTGCAGAGGAAACTCGATACTTAGGCCAAAACTAGGCAAAGGCTCCCCATATGCATTCCCTTCACGCAATGAAGGAAGGACACGGTACTTCTAGTGAGTTATTCTACTTGCCAATGAGTAGGAAGGTTCTCAGATTAAAGCACAACTGAAACACCGGATTGGCAGCTGGTTTGAGGGCACACAGCTGATTGTGGCATCTAGGTGCCTCTGTATGAGTGCGCAGGCACTATTCTTGATGGAACATGTGCGTGGGAATTTCTGGAAAGTAGTACAGATGGTCAGATAAGTCTCTTGCAGGTCTCTGAGGTAGTGACAAGGGTTTATGGAGACTGCAGTAGCCTGACGTAGTAAAGGGGTCTCGTGTTACATTTCCCTATCAGAAGATTATAGATCAAACCACAATGGATCTAAGTACATAGCCTAAGCTGTGTCACCAAGTGCGGCACTGAGAGAATGCAGCAGTATTGGAGGTGCAGTGTTTTGGATAAGACAAAGACCTCTGTTCCTGCGACACTTCCCACAGCACCATAACGAGTGTTCTGGACAACATTCGTCCCTCAACCAATGCTACAGATTATCTAATCATTTGCTGATTCTGGGATCTTGCCTTGCAGATTTCAGCTGTTGCTTTTCTGTGTATTACAATAATTACAGCACTTTAGAAGCAATCCAGGGGCTTTAAAACACTTTGAGATGCCAAGGATTTAAGTTTTTACTCCAGTTTGTGCCTTGCAGAGAGCTTTCTATGTCCTGCCCTGAAATTGATTAACTGGGATTGAGTTGGGATAAAGGACACCCTCAGATAGAGGGGGAAGGGTTCCCGGTACTTGCCGAGACCAGGAACATAGTTAAAGGGTTTTCCAGCCAGCCTCAAATTTCCTGATGTGATGGGGCAAGTTTAGCTGCCCTGGGGGTGAGCACCTAGAAACAGGTCAATGAGGTCTGTGACACAGGCATGTCTACATGCTCACCCTGCCTACTTGGGTGCACGGGAAGCCAGAGGCTACCTGGTAGAGGGATTTCTCTCCCCGTGCTCCTCTCAACAATAGTGACCTAGCTGCTGCTCCTATTTTAATTTGTTTTTTAAAAAAATGTTACTGATAGGGCATCTTCATATCAAAGCAGTAGATCTGTTATTATGCTTTATTGCAGCTGGGTGCTGCTTTGAAACCAGAAGGCCTCAGATCAGCCTTCTAACTTCAAAATCCCACATGCTACTTCTAGATATATTCTTGTCAGCCAGCTCAGATGTTATTACAGCCCTCTGGAGCAGGTGGATCTTGAATCCAGGTCTCCTGATTCAGAGGCAGAAACACTACCACTGTGCAACAGGAGCCCCTCACATGCTACAGCTAACTCGCCAAATTGTTAGTTAAGGGGACGGAGTGGTCAAAATTCCAAAGAGGACCATATTCCTCTGGGGGTAGGTTTGAGACCCAAAAACATCCCTGCTCCTGTTCCCTGCCCAAAAAGCGAAAACCCAGATAAGTTTTTGAGGGAGATGTACTGTTTGAATGAATAACACATCAGCTCCATTTTAATCAAGAGATATTGGAATAACACACTAAGCTCCATTTTAATCATGAGATATTCTTGCACATGTTCTCTTTGTGGAATATTATTTGGATATCATAACTAGTCAGCAGGCCTTCAAACATCTCCCTTTCTTACTTAGGTTTTCCTTTACTTTTTCCAGTTTGAAGATAAGTAGTCAGTGGTGCTGCCATTTTGACTCATCTTTTTAGAGTATGAATGCACTGTGAGAGGGCCTTATTGTTTGATGTTGATCAATATAATCACAATCCCCTTGATATTGCTTTCTCTTCCAGCAGGGTAATAGTACAATATTGCAACCTCCTGAATTACTTTTGAAAATAGTATTTTGTTAACTAAAAATGCATTACAAATTAAAATTCAAAAGCCATTTCTGCAGGATGTTGAAAGCTGTTAATTTGATGATGTACATAAGGAGGCACATTATCCTTCCTGTGATTTCTCAGTCCTCCAGCTACTATTTTTATTATGCTCACAGTTGGTGCTTCTCAGTTCTTTGCAGGAGTTGAATCTTGCTGATAACCAGCTGAGGTCTGTTAGCAGCTTTGCTCAACAATTCCCTAACCTCGAAGTTCTTAATGTAGTCAACAATGACATTGACTTCAGGGATGGTCTAGTAAGTTTAATTGTTTCATAAACGTATGAAATGGTTGCCTGAGTGATGAATAGGACTTTGATTTTGCTGACAAAAGAAACATTTCATTTATACCTTTCATCTTGCACTCTTCAGGGTATTTCGCAAGAATTACCAACGTTAATGGAAAACAACATTTATACTGTATGGGACAAGAGTGCACCTTCAGTATCATCATTAACTGCTGGTTTCTTCATGACAACATCTCCACCAGAGTCCAACTGCAAACCAATCAGGAACAAAAACAAAAGTTGCTGGAAAAGCTCATCAGGTCTGGCAGCATCTGTGAAGAAAAAAAAAATCAGAGTTAATGTTTCAGGCCTGGTGACCCTTCCTCAGAACTGTTCTCATGGAATCATAGAAGCCCTATAGTGTGGAAACAGCCCTTCGGCCCAACAAGTCCACACTGACCCTCAGAGCATCCCACCCAGACCCACCCCCATATAACCCATCTAATTTACACATCCCTTAACACGACGGCCAATTTAGCATGTCAAATGCATCTAACCTGCACACCTTTGAACTGTGGGAGGAAACTGGAGCACCCGGAGGAAACCCACGCAGACACGGGGAGAATGTGCAAACTCCACGCAGATGGTCACCCAAGGGTAGCATTGAACCCGGGTTCCTGGTGCTGTGAGGCAGCAGTGCTAACCACTGAGCCACCATGCTGCGAGGAAGGGTCAGCGGACCCGAAATGTTAACTTTGATTTTTTCTTCATAGATGCTGCCAGACATGCTGAGCTTTTCCAGCAACTTCTGTTTTTGTTCCTGATTTACAGCATCCACAGTTCTTTTAGTTTTTATTTTGACAACTAATCGACAGGATGTCTTGTCCCACGCAGTATAAATGTTGTTTTCTCTTTACTCTGATATTCGTGAATTGTCCTAATGAGTGCAAAACAAAATGCCTTGAAAAATTGTCTTTTTTAAAACAATACTCAAGCTCTGTACAACTAAATGACCAATAGAACAGTTGTTTATTGATTTATTGATTTGTATTTTCTACGAAATTGAGAACAAAATAGTAATTTACGATAATTTGAGTGTTACATACCATATAATGTAGATCAGCATGCCTATCTAATGAAAATAATGTTTGACCTTTCAGAAAAATGTTAATTACGGCTGCTCTGTGAATGGCTGAGTTCACGAACTTATTATGTCAATATTCTTTTCTTCAAGAAATCTCTGATGCAGTGCTTCCACCTAGTGGAACTGAATTTAGCTGGCAACTTAGCTGAGACACCAGAGGAAGATGAAACCATGTGAGGACTATATATCTATGAGACCTATATTAACTGACAAATTATTGTAGAAAAGAAGTCTGACTGTAATTTGTTTGTAGTCCCCCGCTTTGCAGACACAGCTCATGTAAATTCCTGCTTCTAATTTTTTTAAGCAATTCTCCATTAGTAACAATTCTATGTTTGGTTAAGAAAGGCAACACAGATTTGTTAAAGAGATAACAGGTGTAGAGCTGGATGAACACAGCAGGCCAAGCAGCATCAGAGGAGGAGGAAAGCTGATATTTCGGGCCTAGACCCTACATTTCTGAGGAAGGGTCTAGGCCAGAAACGTCAGCCTTCCTGCTCCTCTGATGCTGCTCAGCCTGCTGTGTTCATCCAGCTCTACACCTTGTTATCTCAGATTCTCCAGCGTCTGCAGTTCCCACTATCTCTGAAACAGATTTGTTAAGGTCAGTTTTTTTTTCTAACTAACTTGTTTGCTTTTTTTGATGAGATAATGTAGAAAGTTAGTGTGGTGAATGTGGACTTCCGAAAAGCATTTGATAAAATGCCACACAATAGGTTTGCCAACAAAATTAAAGCCTGTGGAACAAAAAGGGTAATGGGAGCATCAGTATGAAGTTGCCTGGGTGAAGGGAAAGAGAAGGTAGTGGTGAATGGTTAGTTTTGCTCTTGAATAATGTATACAGTGGGATTTAGCTCAGTACTAGGGTCACTGCTTTTCTTGATCCATATTAATTAGTTGTTGAAATGTGTAAACAATATATAATAAAAGGATGCAGTCTCCTTTGAGTCACCCAGAGAGGCAGTCTATAGATGCCATTAGGCTGCTGATTCAACTTGTGTGAATAACCTTTGTCCAACTTCTTATCCTATTTATGACCTTTCAGTTGAAACACCTCAGCCAAGTCAACCATCGCTACTTGAGGAAGTTACCAGAGGCCTATCAGCAACTGGGAAACTATACTCCAGCGTTCTGAGTAGGAGGGAATGCAGTAGGTTTGTCATGTATATGAATTATCCAGGTCACAGTCTCTTAACATCATCTACAGTTGCAATATTTGTAAATTGAATGATACAGAGAGACCCGAGTAGCTGGATTTGTTCTCCATGGATGAGAGAGGAGGGTTTGTGGTGATTTAGTAAAGGTGCTCAGCATCATGAAGGATTGTGTTGGAGTCAATTAGAAGAAAGTATTTCCACTAGCAGAAGGTTCAGCAACCTGAGACACAGATTATTGAAGACAATTGTGAAAAGCACCGCATACTCCTGCAGGGAACTCTGGAATGCACTATTTGGTAGTGTGGTGCAAGGAAATTTGACATTTAACTTAATTAAGTAAACTTACGTAAATTTAACATTCCAAAGGGAACTAGGTACATTCTGAAGGAAAAGAACAGGAAGTGCGATTAATTGTTTAACACTTTCAAAGAGCTGGCACAGGTATAGTGGGAGAAAAAGCTTTCTGTGTTAGATAACATGACATATGCAGGTTCTTTTTAATGCTGATGTTCTCTTTTATTCTTCTTCCCTGAAATAATGAATCATACAGAAGTTAGTTCTATGGTGATGGATGATGCAGTAAAACTGATTTTTTTCATTGTCTCTCATGTCCACACTTCTAAGCACAGCTCAATGGAAAATGGTTAGGAAGAAAAACTCTAGGTGACATCTGACAAGTGAGCTTAGGCTAGGGATCAAAAGGGAGATTTTCCAGGTATATGTGACCTAGCAATTCACTGTCAGATATAGTTTCTGTTGTGAGGGGATACTAATTTCATATTAGCCTAATGAAAACTAGGTTTATTCAATGCACTGAGTAGAATGTGCCTAAATTCTGGGAGAATAGAATGAGAGGTGATCTTATTGAACTGTATGACATTCTTAGAGGCCTTTGTAGGGTAGATGCTGAGAAACAGCTTTCATCCTGACTGGAAAGTCTAGAACTTGGGATAGAGTCATACAGCATGCCCTTCAGCCTATATCATCAATGGTGACAGGTTTCCTAAACTGAACTAGTCCCATTCTTTTGCATTTGGCCCATATCCCTCTAAACCTTTGCTATCTGTCTACATGTCCAAATGCCTTTTAAATGTTGTAATTGTACCCACCTCTACCACTTCCTTTGGCAGCTCATTTCCATATATGCAGCACCCTCTGTATGAAAAAGTTGCCCCACAAGTCCCTTTTAAATCTTTCACCTGTCACCTTAAACCTATGCCCTCTTGTTTTGGACACCCCTACCTGAGGAAAAGACATTGGCTATTCACCCTATCCATGCCCATCATGATTTTATAAACCTCTATAAGGTCACCCCAAGCCTCCTTTCCTCCAAGGAAAAAAGTCCCAGTCTATCCAACCTCTACTTTAACTCAAACTCTCCAGTCTCGGTAACATTCGTGTAAATCTTTTTTGCACCCCTTTCCAGTTTAGTAACATCCTTCCTATATAGCAGGGCAATCACAATTGTACGCAGTACTTCAAATGTGGCCTCACCAGTGTCTTGTGCAGCCTGATCATGCTGTCCTGACTCCTGTACTCAATACACTAACCGATGAAGACAAGCATGCCAAATGCTTCTTTACCACCCTATCTAACTGTGACAGAACTTTCAAGGATGATAGTCTCAGGATTAGGTGCTGGCTGTATAAGACTGAAGTGAGATATTTCCTTAATCAAAGTGCTGTGACTGTTTGGAATTCTCTACCTCTTAGGCCTGAGGATACTTAGTTGTTGATTCAAGACAGAGATCATTGATTTGCGGACACTATGTGAATCAAGGGATATGATTTAAAGGTGGGAAAGTAGAATGGATGTAGAAGTTCAGTTATGATCTACTGAACAGGGGAGCAGACTCAAAGGCCCATGTGATCTACTCCTCTACATATGTTTTTAATAAATACCAGTTTAAGTATTGTATTTTACATTGTTTTTATGATGTTGTAATCATATTATCCTATGCCAACAATTAATATTATTAGTAATAACTTCCCCAGGTACCTCATGGAAGCCTCCTACCTCATGCCTCAGCTTGAATGTTTGGACGGGGTGAGTATGTTGTTCTTTTTCTAGATCAGGTGAAAGCTGAATTTAGATTAAATAATTTTCCCAGTTTTCCCCCTTTTCTTAAAGTGCTCAGACATGTTTTTGGACAAAAATATGTAAAGCTAAGCTAAACTTTATTCCAGTAACATCTCTGAAAACCACTGTTTACTTGGACTGCTGTAGCTCTAAATTAACCACCTCAATGTAACCAGGCTCAGGCCTAGTTTCAGTTCTTTCCCGAAAAACTGTGTCAACCTCTGTTGCAGGTCCTATTCTGTTGAATTTAGCTGATTTTAGGTGTTGCTGTTGGCTGTAATTACTCCAGAATGGGCAGGAAGCTAATTGGTCGCCAATGGTTTCTCATTTTAAAAGAATGCCAGAAATGGTGCATCTGGGATGAACACCGATTTTGGCTTGGCTATGATGCCCTTTCAGGTTGAATAACACTGACCATTAAGGCAGACCCATGAACAGTCGCCTCTTCAATGGGGCCCTAGAGGATGGTGGGATCTGTTGATGTGTAACCCTACAAATGTAAGGAGAGGCAAGAAACAAAACAAAATTATTTAAAATACCAATAAATACTGAATTTCTCAAATCACAGAGTGGAAAGAGAAAATTATTTACTGCAGCGGACTTGCTCGTACCACGCCAAAGAAAATGAAACCGTATGTTTTAAAGATGCGACTTACTATGTAGTACACGACAGGCGGCAGACATGGGATTGAATCCAAATGAGGTTTCAGTATTCGGTATTCATTACTTCAGTCCCAGATTGTGCAGACAGAACAAAACTTATTTACAGTGCATACCCGATTATGCTGCTTAAATTCATAAACTTTCACTACATATGTCATGATCTTAGCAGCTTTCAGATTCCCTTGAACCATTTAAATAGGTAAGATTTGGTTGAGAGCTGGACTTTTGTGATCCAGTGACAATCAACTGAGTTCAGTTAAAAGCTGGTGTAAGTTTAGTCATAAGTGTAGTGCATTTGTAATTGGTAATTTTCTTTACTCAGCATATTTACATAATTTGCAATGCAACACAGTCCAATTGTATGAAGCTAATCCAATATGGCAGCACAGAATCCTACTGTAGGTGTAATTTAAGGGGATGTAGCCACTTTAGTTTATTTGGGATAAAAATTCTTTTATTCAAACTCATCATAGGTGTCTATGGGGCTGACAGAGGAGAGGAAAAAAGTGACAGAAAATAAAAACTTGGGTGAGAGTACTACATACACTCAGGAAGAAGTGATACCTGGCAAGATTACATGGGGCTTTCCTTTTTTGCTTCTCACTTCTTTCTTCTGCTTCAGGAGTGGAGTGACTCAACCACCAAATCCACTTTATGCTAAGTGACAGCTCTCATGTGGGAGCTGGTTATCAGAAGGGTCATCTCCTTAGCTATTGCAGATAACTGTCCAGCATACCTGCAATAAGTCTGATGGTGTGCAAGGTAAGGAGTGAGTGAATCTTGCAGTCACTGGCAGTATCCAGTCTATTGTTTGTGTCCAGGCCAACTTCAGAATGTAATGCTACTCTGCAACAGCTTCCCTCATGACTCGAGGCATAGATGTATACTGTGGCTCTGATAACTCCACTTAAATCCACTGGCCTCATGTGGTGTTACCCAGCTTCCTGGAGTCCATTTATTCCTTTTGTTCCCACTTGTCTTCCTCCAAGTAGCATAGAGAGATTTCACTTAGGATACCCATTCAATACTGCTTTGTGCCAAAACTCATGCTGCAAAACTGTCTTCCCCCAGTGAGGCCAAAAACACTGTAGCAGCAATAGCTCCATCGTACACTGCCTCTTGCAACACTAATTGCCTAATTTCACTGAGATGACGGCATTGGAAATACTACTTACATATTACAGAAGAAATTTAGTGTTAGAGATTTGGTAAATAAACAGTCTTTGTTGCTTTGCTGTAGGTTCCTCTTAACCCATCCAATAGTGAGAATCGGAATTCTCCAGTTATTCAGGAAACCGCACTGGCTAGTGGTAAGTTACTCTGTAAGAATTGCTCGGACATTTGAACCTTTGACTTACTATGTACAATTACACTTGGTTCCTCCAGTTAGCCTCCAAAAGACATATAGGAACCTCCATTATCTTTAGTGTGAAGATTCACCTGGAGAGATTGCTTCTCCAGGTCACTAGTTCTTCATTTGGTGACATGCAGAGCTGTTGTTCTGGGCAAATCTTCAATTATCTGTATTTTATTTAATTGTACTTGAAACAAAAAAAAAATTAGGTTTTCTTAATGCATTGATTGCAATTTGTTCATCACTGTCTTGGCCTTTGGGTAATTCAGTTATGGTGGCATTGAAGGCTTATTAACTCTTTTAGACTTTATTTCTGCAAATTCAGTGCTATCCAATGCATTCCTCCCATTTTAGGATGAAGCTGATTAAGATGTCAGGTAACCTTTGTTCAACTTCAGGAAGGTCCTGAAGCCCATCTTCAGTATGTTTATTAAAAGCAACGCATATATCCAAAGTAAGTATTGACATTTGTGTAGATCGTCCTTCAGTGATGCCACAACTACCTATGATGTTTTAAATTAAAAGCCTGCCTCAAAGGCTCAAGAGATAACACAGCGTGGAGCTGGAGGAACACTGCAGGCCAGGCAGCATCAGAGGAGCAGGGAAGCTCTTCAGAAAAACAAGGGTCCTGACCTGAAACGTCAGCTTCCCTGCTCCTCTGATGCTGCCTGGCCTGCTGCATTCCTCCAGCTCCACACTGTGTTATCTCAGACTCCAGCATCGGCAGTTTTTACCATCTCTGCCACATAGGCTTGTTGTTATTATACGTGACAGTTAAAGGTTTATCCTGGTGGAAGTTGAGATAAGGAGTCATCTTGTGTTTGGATTCTGTTGAAAGCTATTTCTTCCAGCAAAAGCCAGGCAAAGAACTGGCATGTAACTTGCAGAAGGTGCACTGGCTGACTGGAATTCTGTCTTTATTTGGTTGAGAGAGAAGAGGATGTTGGAGATTCTCCGACACAAAAACCATATCCACCAGCACAACTCTGTTCAATTCCAAAGATCTAGAGAAAGCAAAACTGTGCCCTGTAACGGCAACCTTTCCACTGTCATTTGTGTAGGAGTGACCACTGCATGGTCATTGTGGGGACAAGTTTGGTTTTGATACGGACTCTCCGTTTTGTCATATAGCACTACCAATATGTGCCCATCAGTGGTAGTAGAATTGTATTCCACTATAATCTGTAACTTCATGGTTTAGCATATCCTTCACTTTACTGTTACCATCAAGCTAAATGGACACCAAGCTGCACTCAGTGAGGTGGACAGGAGTCCATGATGCTGGAGAGGCACTGGAAAACTCAGGTACCAACCTGGTGAAGCTACGTCAGAACTGTTTGTGTGCTGAACAATGGAAGCATTTTATACACAAAAGTAATTGATCCCACAACCAACTAATTAGGTCAAAGTTCTGCAGTCCTGCTATATCTAGTCATGGATTGTGGTGGACAACTAAACAGCCATCTGGAAGTGGAAAGTCCATAACATACCCACCACTATCATGTCAGAAGATAAGGCTGAAGTATTTTCAGTTATTTTCGGCTGGAGGTGTTGAGTTCAGCTGGAGGTGCTAAGTGGATGATTCATCTTGGCTTACTCCTGAGGTCCCCAGCATCACAGATGCAAGTTGTTAGCCAATTCAGTTCACTCCACATGATACCAAAAAATGGCTGAAGGCAGTGGATACAGGAAAGGCTATGGAGCCACAACACTCTGGCTGTCGTGCTGGCCACACCCCTAGCCATACTTACAGTACAATTGCAAAACGCCATCTAACTGATAGTGTGGAAAATCACCCAAGAAAGGAAGACACATTTAATCCAGCCAGTTTTCACCTCATTGGTCTACTTTCAATTATCTGTAAAACAGTTTAATTCTCTGTAGACAGTACCATGAAGCAGCACTTACTCACCAATACAACAAGGCGTGGGGCTGGATAAACACAGCAGGCCAAGCAGCATCATAGGGGCAGGAAAGCTTGACGTTTCGGGCCTAGACCCTTCATCAGAAATGGGGGAGGGGAAGAGGGTTCTGAAATAAATAGGGAGAGAGGGGGAGGCGGATAGAGGAGAGGATAGGTGGAGAGGAGGCAGACAAGTCGAAGAGGCGGGGATGGAGCCAGTAAAGGTGAGTGTAGGTGGGGGGGGGTAGGGAGGAGATAGGTCAGTCCAGGGAGGACGGACAGGTCAAGGGGGTGAGATGATGTTAGTAGATAGGAGATGGGGGTGGGGCTTGAGGTGGGAGGAGGGGATAGGTGAGAGGAAAAACAGGTTAGGGAGGTGGAGATGAGCTGGGCTGGTTTTGGGATGCAGTTGGGGGAGGGGAGATTTTGAAGCTTGTGAAATCCACATTGATGCCATTGGTCTAGGCCCGAAATGTCAAGTTTTCCTGCTCCTATGATGCTGTTTGACCTGCTGTGTTCATCCAGCCCCACGCTTGTTATCTCGGATTCTCCAGCATCTGCAGTACCTTTTATCTCTCACTTACTCACCAATAACCTGTTCACCTGTGTTCAGTTTGGGTTCTGCCCAGAGAGTCTGGCTCTGGACCGCATTAAAACCTCATTCTAGACGTGAACTAAAGTGATGAATCCCAGAAGTGAGGTGAGAGTGATTGTCTTTGACTTCATTCAGCATTTAACCAAATGGAGCATGAAGAAGCCCTAGTAAAAGTTAATGGGAAATCGGGGAAAGTCTCCATTGGCTGGAGGCAGAACACAGAGAGTGACAGGAATCAGCTGCTTCATTAATAACTTTCCATCTATCACAAAAGTGACGATGCAGTGTTCAGATACATTTGCAATTCTTCAGTTATTGATGCTAGGCTGCTGCAAGACCTGGACAACATTCATACTTGGATTGGTAAATGGCAAGTAACACTTGTGCTGCACAAGTCCTTCTCTAAACAAAAGGAATCTAACCATCTCCCCTTAACATTTGATAACAGTACCATAATGAAATTCCTCATCATCAACATCCTGAGGTGAGCATTGACCAGAAACTTAACTGAACGGACTAGATAAATACTATTGCTTCAAGAGCAGGTCAGAGACACAACAGGGATATAATCATCAGTCAAAGACTTGGGCACTGAGTTAATGAGCATGGTGGCTCAGTGGTTAGCTCTGCTGCCTCACAGTGCCAGGGACCCAGGTTCACCTCCATCCTCGGGCGACTGTGTGGAGTTTGCCCATTATCCCTGTGTCTCAATGGCTTTCTGCTGGATGCTCCAGGTTCCTCCTACAGTCCAAAGATGTGCAAGTTAGGTGGATTGGCCATGCTAAGTTACCCATTATGTTCAAGGATGTATAGGTTAGGTGCATTAGCCATGGGAAATGCAGGGTTACAAGGACAGGGTAGGGGGATGGGTCTGTGTGGGGATGCTCTTCAGAGGATCAGTGTGGATTTGTTGGGCCAAGGGACTGTTTCTACACAGTGTGGATTCTAGAGTCATTGACTAAGTGTAAACAAAATAAAACGATATGGTCTACAACACGGTACTTGGTTAAGTTTTCTTTGGTTAAGGGCACAAAATGTTATACTGATTCAAGACTTCAAGGTGAATGCAAAAATGCAGAATCAGGCTTATTGACAGGAAACCTCTCCACTAAAATCAAACCCACCAACTAGTTTTCACCCTGACATGAAACCGACTGACTGACAGAGGTATCTACCACTCATGCTCGTAGGAAACCGAGATCAATACTATCCCAAAAGACTCAATATGGACTTAAACCCAACCCGAGATGGGGAATTCCTCCATGTGTCTACAGGATAAATGGTGTACGCGAGAAAATGGTTCTCAGAGCCTTCTTCACCAATTTATATCCAATTCTGTGTTTACCACACTGCACCCCGTAACTAAAAGTTGTTATAATTGAATTCATTCATAATGTGTAGCGGTTCAAGTGTGTACCTTGCCTTAAACATTAAGATAACGGAGTGTTTTGGAATGTTTCTCGTCTCAAAAGGAACAGGCGTAGCTGTAAGACTCAAGGACCGTCTCTGATGATAAGATTCTGGGTGTGTTTTGTTCCTGTCATTCTCACAGCCTTTTCACAACACTTTTAAAATGCAGGCAGTTAGTGTAAGGATATGAGTAGAAATAATAAGAAACCCCATCTATATTAACCACTGATTCTAAATTACTTATTTTACAATTACGGCATTTTGACGCACCAATTCTGTGACAATCTATTCTGGCTATGCTTACTTTCATACTAGCTCAGTGTTGTTTAGGTTAGTGTATTACAGTGTGACGTCACAAAATGGCTTCATTCAAAGATAGTGTATTAGTACAAAATGCCACCTTAGCCTTGTCAGATGAGCAGTACACATGTATTGTAAAAAGTCTGGTAAGTGACCACGTTAAGCAAAGTAAATCTATCAAATTAAAAATGAGAAATCCAAGTCTGCTTACACCTGGAAATGCCATCATCTGCAAATTCTCCAAGTTACACACCTTCCTGGCTTGGAGTTTTATCACTGTTGCTGGGGCCAGCTTCTGAACTCCCTCCATAACAGCACTGTGATGTATCTGTGCCTCATGGACAGGTTCAATTGATGGCTCATGGGCAGTCAGGTACGGGCAGTAGTGATTTCTGTTTTGTTATTGTAGAGCCTGCTTCTGCTTTTTCAAAATGTTGGTAGTGTCAGAAAAATGTCAGCTTTGAATAAGAGGAGGCAACCAAAGATAGAACTGCTCGAATAGGCTTGCTGATTCCAATTGTATTTATTTCTGGAGTTTCCATCACATGATCTCCCCCTCCAACTTTTCCACTCCAAACTCCCACTATTGGCCATCCGGCAGTTTTATCTTGTGAAGCACCCCTTTCTCAGACTGACAGCAAAGGGAAGACATTCTCCCTCACCTAATTAAGTGAACCTTATTAGTCAAACAGCTTTTTGTTCTCAATTTCCAATACTTTTGGAACTAATAAAAGAAAGTGTTTAAAAATACTTTTTTAAAAATGTCCCTGTAATTTCTTCGACAATGTCCTGGAGCTTAATCTTTAATTACTGTAAACTCTAGGACAGTCTTGATGTGTGGCAACTATACATCTCTGCTTAAGTATACATGTCAGTCACACAATCCATCACAACAGTTATGGCCTTAAAGACATTTTGCATCAACAGCCAGGCTGTCAATAACCTTTGCTGCCTCAGTGAAATTCCTTGTTCCACATGTGTAACAAAGCAGAATTCTTTTACACAGCATTAACAAATGAAGCCCCAAATACAGCCCTGTATATTTGTTCTGTATTAGTTCATACATTTCTCTTCTATCTGCATTGCTTTGTTGTTCTCTTATTCTTTGCCAACATTAAACTTTTGGTTCAAATACTTACAGCTTCCCTTGAGAGTACGCAAAAGATTGTGAGCTGCTTGATGGATTTTGAGTCCCAAATGGAAGATCTGCAACAATCATTAGCCGAAAGGTAAGAACTATTTTTAAAAATAATACAAATAACTTTGAAATACAATGTGTTATTTTAGACCTCTGACCTCCTCGTGAACTTGACAGCAAATTAAGAAAGGTCTCACGTGGAATCTTTCATTATCTTGGCGAACCACGTGTCCCTCATTTAGGAAGTTGGATTAAGAGATTTTTCTCCTTTATATCTTCTGAAAGCAAAAAGTATTCTCTGACTGTGATTGAATGACCATAAGATGAATTAGGGTCCATCATAAGAAATCTGATTAATTGGCTATGACATTTTATTAGCTAGGATCATGTGTATATTAGAGTAGCTCAATTGCTGAGGACTAAATGGGAAGAATAGTGTCTCCCAGTAACAAATCTATTTCTTCAAATCCCATTAACGAGCCAGAAAGCTTGACCAGTCACTAAGATGCTACCTGAATCCTGCGGGCATGTCTGCCTTCAGATATTGGATTGCAAAATCTGCCACGGAAGATTGACTTAGTTCCAACCTTACATTGACAGATGCTTTATCTTATACTACATAGGACGCAGAGGTAAAGTGCTCCAAATCCAATTAGCTCACACATATTAAGTATATGCTTTAGAGTTATCCCAAGCCTATCTAATGCATTTCCCAACTGTTAGTTTAGGCGCAGCTCTAGTAATGTGCAGGACACAGAACTTCTAGCATCAGACAGTGTCTTTTGCGTATGGAGATAAATTAGAGGAAAATATAGATAACCTCAGAGAAGGGAGACTAATCTTGAAACGAACCAGTATTAAACTCATTGGGTCTAGGCTCACTGTTCAAGCAGAGATAAAAGGTACTGCAGATGCTGGAGAATCCGAGATAACAAGCATGGGGCTGGATGAACACAGCAGGTCAAGCAGCATCATAGGAGCAGGAAAACTTGACGTTTCGGGCCTAAACCCTTTCTGATGAAGGGTTTAGGCCC
>JAHRHZ010000078.1:6993836-7006392 GCA_024137785.1 Ginglymostoma cirratum
CTAGACCCTTCTTCAGAAATTTCTGAAAAAGGGTCTAGGCCCGAAACGTCAGCCTTCCTGCTCCTCTGATGCTGGTTGGCCTGCTGTGTTCATCCAGCTCTACACCTTGTTATCTCAGATTCTCCAGCATCTGCAGTTCCTACTGTCTATTAAGTACTTTGCTGCCTAGACACACCACAATGTCCCACATACATAAGTGACATAATAGCCAAATAATCAATGTTGGTGACGTTGAATACAGGTTAAATATTGGCGATGGCACCTTTTGAATTGCATGACTTTTGTCTTAGGATCTTTCCATACATTCAAAAGCCTATATATTGCATCTTCTGAAGCATGTTTAATGGACACCAAATAGTGGGATCATATCTGATAAATGTTGTTTTATATATAAAAGTACTCAACTCATTGTTTTTACATAGTTTGGAGTTTTCTCAGTGGTTAATTATATTGTTTTTGGATGAACCTACAGATACAGCCTCAACCAAACTGACCCCAGCAGCTAGCTATGGGTCCCACCCACAAACAAACTGCAGGAGGTAAGGGAGCAATATTTGAGCAAGAAACACTTTTTAAGATGAATGCTAATTAGATTCCTCCCTGGACAAGCTTTGAAATTGCTTTTGGCTCAAATTCCTTTTGCCAAACACCTGTTTAGATACCTCTCTCATTCTCTCCTGAATGTTTTAGTTGAAGCATCCTTCAGTGTCTCTAGTGTGACTCTGTAACGTAACTGTGACAAAATTGTTCACTAACTTTCCGGTTGGAACTTTGCGGTACAGTGGTGTTGTTAAAGCACTTCAAACTACTTAAAAAAACATATGTACGTTCTACAGCTTGTATTTATATTGTAGTTCTCAGGTTAAGAAAGTTTCCAAGCTGCATCACAGGAGCATTACAAGGCCTAACCTGACATTGAGCCACAAAGTGTGCTCAAAGAGGGGGTACCAATTTAAAAGGAAGAAAGTACAAACACCAATGGTGGAATGATTTAGAAATCAGAATGCTCAAGAGGACATAATTAGTGGAATGTATAAATCTGACAGGGATTTAAAAACAAAGATGAGATTTTTAAAATTGTATTAAGCACAAGTCAACATAATCCATTGAGTATGTGAATTACAGTAGTTGAGTCTATCTAGGGCATGGATAAGAATTTCAGCAACAGATAAGCTAAGGCAAGCACCAAACTGGATGATGTTACAGAGACGGAAAATTATAGTACCAGCTACAGTTGGAATCGTGAATCTAAATAGGACACCAACTTTCACATGAAGCTCTAGATTTTCTTTAATAATACAAGTTTGTTACACAAAAATTAAACAAACTAAGTTCGTCGAATGATTTTATATCACACAGCAAAGCCGTGGCCTGTTTCCTAAAACTATTTTGGAGACTTAAGTCCAGAGAAATTATACCCATCTCAGCTTCTTGTAGTTTTGTTGACATAACAAACTGTGGAGACAATTTGATTAGTCCTTTCCAAATCGGTCATTATGGACTTTTACAAATCTGACAGCTTAAACTTTCTCAGTCCTAATAATCTGCAAAGTCTGATGATTCACAAATTAAACCCTTGCGAAGGTGACCGATTCCCCAAACTCCTCCCAAGAGAGAACTAAACTTGCTTCAGAACTTGACCCTGATATTTTCTTAATTGTATTTAAAAACTTGCTAAATTTTAGATTTTGAAATGAAAACAAATCAAACAGCCTTAAATGTCATAAGGCCAACAGTATTGACATGTTTCCAATAATAATGCAGGATCTGCAGTCACCTGCTACGACAAATTTAAGTCAGACTGACGAATTAGGTCACTGTTCCAGAATGACTCTGATCTGTTTAAATTTTCTTTTTTTTCCCCCAAAATAACTGACCCACGCATCACCCTAAACACATCCTCCACAAACTGAGGTCACTGCCAATGCATTTCTGTCACATATTCACAAAGCTGAAACATTTTAACTAGTCACAACCCTATTTACTGCACCTCTGATCTCAATCACAGAATTAAACTTAACAATTATTTATTCAAGTAGGATCCACTTTCTTCCACCATGCCCACAGTGTAGTGACCCCTGAAGGCACAGGACCTTCAACTAAAAATTTCATGTTGAATTGCAAGGAGTCTTTTACTTCTGTGATTCTGTTTGCTTTGATCCCAGTTAGCTGACTATTTCTTTGCATCCTCCCTTTGCCCTAGACCCTTTCACACAGCTTCTTCCTTACCCACCTTGACACCCTACACATGGATTCCTGCCTCCAAACCACATTAGTTTTTGGCCTCTGGTGATACCCCCTCGATGACTTGTTGTCCTCCAAATCCCCACATTCACTGACAACCAGCCTACTTGACTTCTCACTCTTTTCCACTAAACAATTGTCTCAGTGACTTGGGGACTTAAGGATTGTTCTGTCTACTGCCCTAATGTATCCTGAGCGCTGATGTGGTCAACCACATTAAAGGCTGCAGACAAGTCAAGAAAGATATTTCGTGATGGCCACATATGATGCAATTTTTAATAGTTTCAGTGCTATGGCAGGGTAAAAAGCTGATCAGAATGAATGAAAGAGAAGGGATTTGGCAGCACGTTCAAGGGCAGTCTGAGATGGGGCAATAGTCCACATGGACAAAGATGCCAACTGTCAGAATAGTTTCCATCAAAATCCAGGATCCTGAAACTCTTTTGGGAATAGTGATTTATTAAAATATTTTTTTCCTGAAAAAACTGAATAACAATTACTTCAAACCCCACCAAATAACTGGAGATGCAAATAGCTTGAACACAATACACAAATTGATTGAATCCTCAAAAGCCCAAATCCCCATTACTTTTAACACAGTAGAACTGTAAAATTTGCATGTCTCTACTTTATTAAAAAATCTCTGGCAGAATGCAAAATAGGATTTCCATTTATATAGGGCCTTCCAGAACCTTAGGCTGTCCCAAAAGCATTTGAGAACCAATTAAGTACTTTTGAAATGCAGTCACTGTAGTAATTGAAGTAACATGATGGCTAATTCACACATAGCAAAGTCCCACGAGATGAATAGGTCCTCTGTTGCAGGTGTTGCTTGAGGAGGAAAGGAACATTAACCAGTCACTGGAAGACCAGCCATTTTTCCAGTGCTGATGGTAACCTGAGGCCCGGAAGTGACTTTAACTAAGGGCCTTAACTGGTGGCAGTCAGGAAGGTTCCTAGTTGTTGAGGTGAGGCATTTGTCTTGCCAGGGTCACCTCGTCCAATTATTTGCCCTTCTTGCTACCTGTAGGCAGGGGATAATCAGACCATAGAATCTGTGGAATTTACCAGATAGGACAGAATGGGGCATGTTTATTAATGCCTCATTGTAAGGACAGCACACTTGACAGTGCAGCACACCCTTTGTATTACACTAAAGTGTCAATCTAAATTTCTCTGATCAACTTCTGGAATAAAATCCATAACCTTCCAACTCTCATAATACCACTCCCTTATGAACCACAGATCACGTCAGGCTGATTCATAATAAAATGGCAAAAACCTATGTTTGGCCACTGTTCAGACTACATTAAAACTAGAGCATAACAGCAGTCTGCCAATGAGCAGCTTTGTGTCGTGTCACAAATGGAGACCTTGATAATGGTGGAGGAAAGATAATTAATTTGTGGGGGAAAAGGACTGAACTGCAGTCTGTAGTACCGTAAGCAATAGTGGACTGATTGAATTTTGTACAGTGTTGAAAGTTGGGTGTAAAAGGAGTAATTTTGTAGAAATATCATACAATCCCAATTTCTAGGAAATTGATTGTCATTTTTAACTAGCACAGATTATTTGGTTTTACTACGGAGAGTACTATAGAAATTGATTGCTGTTCTGTAACACTAAGCTTCAGTTGAAGTATCAATAATACAAAACAAGAATGAGGTTTTCACACCAGTGAGGAGGAAGATTTTACATTGTAAATTCATTACTAGCTGCCAACACAAAGAATGATTCTAGCTTGCTAAATAACCACAGGTGCATGGAAGTCATTCAAACAAGGTTTTAATTATGTACAAATTCAGCAAAAAATTCAGCATTTTTGGTTTTACACACCAGTCATGAGCATTAATGTTTCTTAACACGAGATTTTAATGGTACATACATGCACCGTAGTGATAGGATGAACCTTCCTTACGTTTATATAGTGCTGATGAAGGGATCAACCAGAGACAATACAGGTCCAGCAGCAGCATTGCCATTAATCCTGTCACATGTGCAACTCAGAAGAGGAAAAAAGAAAGCACATACAATACACAAATGCACACAGTTACCTTAAGAAAATGACAATCTGGATGAAAATTGGTCAGTAAAATGTTTGAATGAACAGTGGGAACACAAAATATTATTCTCAAATACAGCAGTCAAGCAAATAGATTGAAAATCACCTTTGGTGGCAATGTTACCATTAGTTTATCTTCTCATTCAGCATAAATCATTATTGAATATGCCAGTAGTCTGTTGACAATTTCACTTACCTTGATATTGTCACAGATTATGCAGTAGTTTGTATGTTTAGAATCAACAATCTACGTTTAAATGGTAAAACAAAACATGCAGTGGTGCATGAAAAACAAATTAGTTCATTTTGAAGGCATCAACCAAAATTATGCAACACAACTTCAACCTGGCAATGCATTGGAGTATATACGGCATATTTATAAACTGGATTTCACCAAAGCATCTCATTACTGTGTTTCACTCATTGTTGAATACCTGTACTTCTTAACAAGCAATGGTCATTCAAGAAAACAATGGATACATGCTCCCCATTTCCTGCTGAACCCAGTTCAACTCTCCAAAAAATCTGAGCCTTCTTTCCTCCCATAGCTGCAGAACAGGATTTCTCCTTTTTCACTTGAAAAGAGCAGATGGCTTTGAGAAAGACTACAATTCTAACTGCAGACTGTGAGATGCTACCTAACAACATTTTGCTTAGTTATCTCTGTCACAGGCTACGATTTTCAGAGGTTAGGCAGGCTGCATTCTACTGCTTGTGGGAAAACTGTGGAGAAAGATTCTGCTTAAATGTGTTTTAAGTGTTTTAATAATGTACAAACACCCAATTAAATGGGAACTAGCTGGGCAAGACATGGCAGTAGCTTCAAATTACTTCTAAAGAATCAAAATGAACATTTCCTTATTTTCCTGATTATTTGCAAGGTTTTGGGGGTGGGGAGGGGGAAAAGAGAAAGGGGTGGGAAGAAGACAGGAAAGGAATGTATTCGTTCACAGCTTCAAATAAGTGAGTTTCCAGTTTCTGAAACTTTATTAACATTACCCTTTGCACTTACAATTTAAAGCTGATTTGTGTATAGCGTTCTTCTGTTGGTTAACTTAAATCTCTCGCATTGCAAATTAGTCAGCAGCCAATCCCTAGCCTTCATCTTGTGAACTCCTTCTGCTGCAGATTCTGGTCAAACCATCAGTCAGGTTCAAGCAATTGCTCAGGTTTCAATTGTCAAATCTGCTTTCTTTATGCTGTAGTTCCTTAGTCTCATCATCTACTAATTTCATTCACCACAAACAAAAATGCATTTTGGTTTAAAAAATTAGGCTTTGCATCATGAAAGATTTGTTGATGTGGAACAACAGAAGGATTCAAGGGTAAAAGTTCCTTAGATATTAAAGGCAGACTTTCATTTATAAGAGTGCTTTTTGCAAACATGTGACTTCTCAAAGCGTTTTATAATGAAATATCTTTTGAAAGCTGTGGTCATTGTTGTAATGCAGCTGTGAATTTGTCAAGTAAACTCTCACAAACCGCAATATGATATTGATTAGATGGTATTTTTTGTGCTACTGATTGCGCAATATTGGCTAGGACACGATCAAAAGCCGCATGTGAACAAGGCCATTAAAAAATGACAACAACAGTATTTTATGTCAAGAGGTGCAGAATATAAAAGTTGAACAATGGTAAATCTATATAAAATCATTTAAAAGTCACAGCTGGGAACAGTAGATACCGTTCCGAATTTACATTATAGAAAGGGTGCTAAGGCATTACTGTCCCTGGTATGAGAAGATACAAATAGTAAAGACTAGCAAACAGAAGAGTTTATAGTATGATTTCAGAGATGTTTAAAATTCTGAAGGAATGAGACAAAAATCACCTCAGCAAACGAAGGAATTAGAACAAGAGGACAGTTTCTTTAAAACAGACAAGTGGAACTTATACCCAGAATGAGCATTTAAAAGCGGAAACCACAGGATAGGTTTTCACATTTATCACCTTAGTGCTAAACATCACTTAAGTGCAGTGTAAAAAGCAAAACTCAAGATTCCATGCCACTTAGCAGAACCTACCAATTATTTGTTTATTTGCATTTTTCCTTGTTAGTAATTACATAAGACTGCCCACTTGTCAATTTCAAGAATTGGCTAATACAATCTGCTGAAGGAAAATGAGTCACAAGGGATAGGGACTAATTATGAGAAGGAGAAACACCAACACAGACTGGTTGGGTTGGAAGGAGGGTTTCTGTGCTGTAGTTTTCATTGTAAAATTCCAAATACTTTCAAGAGCAGTACAGATAATGGGATGCAAAAGACAACCGAATTTGAGAGAATAAATATTCTTTGGTTCTATTGGTTTAATTTTGTATTACTTAGTATTTGTATTGCTGTTACCAGGGGCAGATGTAACTAACAGATCAGCTGCCAGTGGCAGTTTGGTCATATCCATAAATGCTTTAAATGATCACAAATTCAGCATTCTCACCAGTTGAGAACCACTGTATTAGCACAAGCTGTGCAAATATCCAGCTCCAGATGGCATTGAACAAACATTTATCCTATTGCTGCTGTTGGATTAGGTTATAGTTTTTCTTGCTAAATTATATTGTATCTGCAAAGACAGATTAGCATTTTGTACATAGTCACTTTCCACATCAATCCTTCACTGCCTGCATTTTACTCAATACTTTCCTAGTTTGCAATTGTATTGATTACAGTTGTTTACTTCATCTATTCTCACATTTATAAACCATAGATAAGAGAATTCTCCCTCCCATTGTGTAGCAAAGCTGTGAATCAATTCTTTGTATAAAAGTAGTTTACAGATATACACAATGCACAAAAGAAACAGTTTGTGTACAATTGTATTTCTGGAACTGCAAATTTGCTTTTGAAACAGAATTAAAGTTGCCTCCACATCTTTATAGTACAAACGAGCTTTACAGCTAGTCCTGTAATAATTAATAAATAATGTCTGTGTACACAGTCGCTCCAGAATTGAAGAAGCCAGATCATTTGCCGCCCAGCACTTTGAAAAGTAGCACGACCATCAGATGGAACATTTCAACAAAACCGCTTGCTTAATTACAATCAGGACAAAGACAACAAAGAGAGCTGAAACACAAAGCCCGAGGAGGAAGCAATTGTTACTGGTCCAGATACCTGCGCTAGCTTGTATGATGTATAACCAGTAAAACCAATTTTTGATTTTAAAGTTTATTGGCTGAAACCAGGTATAGTGCTCATACCAGTTTCACCAGACTGGCAGAAACAGTCTGTACACAACTTTGCTTTGTAAGCTGAAAAAAATTTTGCCCAACACTATAAAAAAGATACAATTCAATTTACAAGGCTCTTGCTATTACAACTCCTGAAACATGGATCTTTACCCGAATCAATCAATCAGATCACTTACAACATCAAGACAGCCGTGCTAAAAATAAACTGAATTTGACTACTACAAACTGACCCAAGTCTGTGCTGTTTTATACAAATCTAGTCATTGCTATAAACAAAGCTTTTTAGTCAGAAATGCAGACAGCAAGTTGGCTGCACCTGGTAGGTGTTGTTAGAAGTCACGTCTGTGGTACAATTCTGGGTCGTAGTACTTGGTAACTACGACTCTGTTGGCAAACTTTCGGCCTGTTAGTGCTTGCATTGCTTTTTGGCAGTCTAGAGGAGAGATGAATTCTACAAATATCTGTTTACAAAAAGAAAAGAAAAAAAAATGTTTGCTATTAAATAAGTTGGTTAGTTGAGGCTCAACAAAAAAGAAGCAAATCAACATTGTAATAAAGAATCTCTCTGCCCTGAATTACAGGTTAAGGCTATAGGACTTAAGTGCTCACTTTTTGTCAGTTCTTTCTGGACCACTGAATAATTAAGTCATTGGATTTTCTTTAGTTTAGTCTTGTTGACTCTGTAACCCAAGTAGGTCACTTGGGGTGCCTAGAACACACATTTTTCTCTTTGAAGGGATACGCCTACCAGGAGAAATGTCTAAGCACTATATCCAAGTTCTCTAAGTGCTCCTTACTGGTCTCCCCAGTTATTAGCACGACATAAGGATTGATGCTGTGTCAACTAAATGATTTGGATGTGAACATAGGAGGAATAGTTAGCAAGTTTGCAGATGACACCAAAATTGTACAGCGAAGATGGTTATCTCAGACATCAATGGGACCTTGATCGGATGGGCTGAGGAATGGCAGATGGATTTCAATTTAGATTAATGTGATGTGTTGCATTTTGGTAAGGCAAATTAGGGCAGGACTTATACACTTAATAGTAGGGTCCTGCGGAGTGTTGTTGAACAACGAGACCTTGGAGTGCGAGGTTCATAGTTCCTTGAAGGTGGAGTCACAGGTAGATAGGATAGTGAAGGCGGTGTTTGGTACACTAGCCTTTACTGGTCAGTTCATTGTGTATAGGAATCGGGAGGTCATGTTGGGGTTATACAGGACATTGGTTAGGCCGCTTTTGGAATACTGCATTCAATTCTGGTCTCCCTACTACAGGGAAGGATGTTGTGAAACTTGAAAGGATGCAGAAAAGATTTACAAGGACATTGCCAGGGTTTGAGCTACAGTGAAAGGCTGAACAGGCTGGGGCTACATTCCCTGGAGTGTCGGAGGCTGAGGGGTGACCTTAGAGTTTTATAGCATCATGAGGGGCATGGATAGGGTGAATAGTCAAAGTCTCTTCCCCAGGGTAGGGGGATCCAAACTAGAAGGCATAGGTTTAAGGTGAGAGGGGCAAGAGTTAAGAGGGACCTAATGGGCAACATTTTCACGGAGGGTGGTGAATGTATGGAACGAGCTGCTAGGAGGAGGGGTGGAGGCCGGTACAATCGCAACATTTAAAAGGCATCTGGATAGGTATGTGAATATGGACCAAATACTGGCAAATGGTACTAGATTAACTTAGGATATCTGGTTGGCATGGAAAAATTGGACTGAAGGGTCTGTTTCTGTGCTGTATAACTCTATAGCCGTATAACTGCAGTTCCCAGTGGCTGAGTGCAGTTGCTGCAAGCATCAATGTGGAGGATCAGCCATGATCATATCGAATGGCAGAGCAGGCTCGAAGGACTGAATGGCCCACTCCTGCTCCTATTTCCAATGTTTCTATCTCCATCAATCATCTAAGTAATCTTCATTCATTACCTCCCTGATAATCTGGCCATCAGACTTAAATCATATATAATACTGTATCTTTGAATTTTTCTTTTTACTGTTAATCATATCATCAGGCAAGGAGTTAGGGCACTGTGGCAAGATAGAAAGTCAGGCACAGGCATCCCTACTGTCAGCTAGAACTAGATTTTTAATACCGTTCAGCGTGCATAGACAAAAGATCCAGCCTTGATAAATAAAATGTACATACTTTCCAGATGCAGCAATTTCTCATCTGATGTGGGAGCCAAGGGCAACAAATCACGATCAGAAACATAAACACAGAATCGCGTTGGCAAGAATTTACCAATCGATCCAATTGGTCAGCTAGGTTTATGTTTATTATACAGAATTTTGGAGACTTCAAATTCCTCTTTTTGTTTCTTTTAGACTAAGCAAAGTAGAAGAAATCTTTGGTTCAATTCAGACACCCGAGGCAACTCCAAAACACTAGTAGCCGAATTCTACCCTGCACTAGAATTAATTGAACTAAAAATTAGGTTATACAGATTCTAATTCAAATGTTAACATTTGAAATTTAAAAACTAGGTACATGAATATAATTTTGAAATTATGGTTGTCTGCTCAGTGTGTAATATACATGAAATGATTAAGTGATTCAATCACACTTTTCAACAGCAGCTTATTGGCTTGAGATGTCTAAATTGTTCTGACCATGCAGAGTGAGGCTTTACCTTGCCACAGCCAGGCACTTCTAGCCCATCCAAAGGTCGTGGGATTTCAATAGATTTCACAGTCCCATATTTGCTACACTCTTCTCTGATATCCTCCAGGATCTCCTCATATTCCTCATCATCAATGAGTTCATCTGGTGACACCATGTTTAACAGGCACAGCACATCAGTTGGAAGCCCCGTGCTCTGAGCTTGCATTGATGGAAGGCCTGGCACCTGCACAGTAACCGGTGTTTGAATAATGGCACTCTGTAACAGATAATAAAGGGATTAGCAGCAGATTAATGTTTTTCTCTTAAAACAAGTAGCTACAAATTCACCACATTATAGCTTTAGGATAGGAGTAAGGTTCCTCCACACCTGCAAGTCTCAATCATAGCTGCTGAATATGCCAGGTGACAACGATGTGTGGGGAAAATATAGTGCAAGAAAATATAAGATGACACTAGAAATAAAACAACAGCAACCTGAAATAAAACAACAGCAACCTGATGCATCTGTGACTTTCGCTAATAGTAATGATCACACAATCTAATCTGGAATCAACTGCGTTAAAAAAAATCCCATCAATACCATGATGGGTGTCCAGTTAATCAGTTTCTACTTTTGTTGAGAAATACAATTTATCAGCACTTCAATATTCTTTATGGAAGTGTTGTGGACTCCTTAATGTCTCTGAACACAAATGAGCCTGCGGTTTAATATTATACCAAGATGATAGTATGTCAAGCCTAAACTACGCGCTGAAAACCTTGAGAGCATTTTAAGCCTAATTTTAAGTATATATTTATATTTTAAGTACACGGGGAGGCTATGACCTAGTGGTATTATCACTGGACTGTTAATCCAGAGACCCAGATAACGTCCTGGGGACCTGAGTTCGAATCCTGCCACAGCAGATGGTGGAATTTAAATTCAACAAATATCTGGAATTAAGAATCTAATGATGACCATGAATCCACTGTCCGAAAAATCCATCTGGTTCACTAATGTCCTTTTGGGAAGGAAACTGCCATCCTTACCTGGTCTGGACTACATGCGAATCCAGACCCACAGCGATGTGGTTGACCCTTGACTGCCCTCTGGCCTAGCCAGCAACACCCTCGTGGAATGAATTTTTAAAAATTACCATTGGACACACATGAAAGATTTACCACCAACTGGAAGGAAATGCACTGAGTTTGGCTAATACAATAGCGATCATAGGATCCCATTTAGATCAAGAGACTTAGAATCTTGCAGCACAGGGGAAACCACTCTGCTTATCATTTCAGTGGCAGCGCTTGACCCATTCACTATAAATTAGTCCTTTTAAATTACAGGTCCAACTGTCTTTTCAGAGTTTGGATGGAATCTTATCACTCTTTCAGATTCCAGGCCTTAAACGCTATGTGTGAAAAAGAGTCAAGTTACCCTCCAATTCCTTCACCAGTAATTTCACTTCTGTGATGTCTGGTTACAACACTCAACAGAGGAGTTATTTCACACTGATTGCTCTATCAAAACACAGCAATTTTAAGTCGTTCTATTAGGTCACGTCTTAACCGTCTGTGTTCAAAGAGAAAACAATCTCTGCTTCTCAAATTTTTCTATAAACTGCAGTCCCACAACTCAGGTACTACCCTGGTAAAACTTCGTAAAATATTATATTCACAGTGTTAGCCGAGGTAAATTAAATTTCAGTAAATTATTAAACAGCATCTTTTCTCCAGCAAATAAATGGTACAAGAAATTGATGGAATGAATGGCCTACTATTGTGTTGTAAAACGCTTGAAATATTTTGCCTGGATGAACAGCTAAAATACAGTGCCGTATGGCTAGTTTATTATTAAATAACTCGTTGATTTTGACGTTTTAAAAAAAAAGTACCAATTTCAAAATGAATGACTCTACGAAGAAGAAATCAACATATTGCAGTAGCTACTGCAATACTAAAGCTTAGTTGCATGGAGTGGAAGCGGTCTTAGGTTCATGTTAAAAGGGCAGAAAATAAACGTTTTAAAAGGAACAGTGCAGCACGATTAGTATTGGGCTATTCCAACAAACAGCTGGCACAAACATGATTGGGCAACTTGTTGTCTTCTATAGATCCAAGGCCCTGTTATTTGCTGAATTGATGTCCAGGCAGTTATCATAGCCCAGCAAGAAGCCATCAATTCAGTTCGTAGCTGTACTGTTGAGGTCAGCGGGCTACACTATTATAAAATCATTTGCTAAGTAAAGGTGATACAGAGCCATGAAACATGTTGAGATTCATTGATGACAAATTTTCAGCGAACAGAATTTAAACAGGTTCGAAGTATTTAGCGATAACAAGCATGGGGCTGGATGAACACAGCAGGTCAAGCAGCATCATAGGAGCAGGAAAACTTGACGTTTCGGGCCTAAACCCTTCATCAGAAATGGGGGAGGGGAAGAGGGTT
>JAHRHZ010000078.1:7006792-7046963 GCA_024137785.1 Ginglymostoma cirratum
TCCCTGGACTGACCTATCTCCTCCCTACCCCCCTACCTACACTCACCTTTACTGGCTCCATCCCCACCTCTTCGACTTGTCTGCCTCCTCTCCACCTATCCTCTCCTCTATCCACCTCCCCCTCTCTCCCTATTTATTTCAGAACCCTCTTCCCCTCCCCCATTTCTGATGAAGGGTTTCGGCCCGAAACGTCAAGTTTTCCTGCTCCTATGATGCTGCTTGACCTGCTGTGTTCATCCAGCCCCATGCTTGTTATCTCGGATTCTCCAGCATCTGCAGTACCTTTTATCTCGAAGTATTTAGTCTTTGGGGAAGGACAGAATTGGCCACAACAGTGAAACTCGTTTCCCTGTTGAAAACTTTGCTAACTACCATAATTTACACATCATTAGATACTTGGTGAAGAAGATACAATAGGCTGACAATTGTGCATGCATTCTATGTTCAACAAAGAATCAGTGTTTCAAAGGGAGAAAATCTGATTACTCAAACATTTCACTTTGGATTTTATAATTACTCAAGAAAGTATGAAGTTAGCACTAACAAACTAAACAGAAACATTAAAAAGCCAATGCAATCCATGAATCCAAACCTAGTCATAGGTCATTGATTTTCTTTGAGGAAATATGACTTCCACTCAAAATTTTATATTCTGGGCAACATGTCACATACACAGAGATAAAAGGTACTGCAGATGCTGGAGAATCCGAGATAACAAGCATGGGGCTGGATGAACACAGCAGGTCAAGCAGCATCATAGGACATCCAGCCCCATGCTTGTTATGTCACATACACATACTGTTTTCAGGTACTGCTCAGTTACATAAAACTAATGCAATCAGTTTTAGTTCAGGCTTCATTTAATAAATGCTCAATTGTTGACTGCACTAACTGGGATAGCTACACCAAAACTACAGGTTTGTACCCAACTAAATTTTGACCTGCTTACATATTACTGGTTGTTATCTCAAAGCTCACTCAAGATTTGAATCAGCCAACCCCCATAATATAGCAAAGTGTTTTTCAGTGATGCGGAAGTTGAATAAATGGTCAAAAAAAGCCAACAGTAGATGAGCAGATCTACTGATTTTACAAATGAGAATTTGCTGCCCAATCGATTTAAGATTCCTTGCCCTGTGTGAAGGCCAGACCGAACAAAGTCAAATTATAAATTAGTTACCGGATTGGCGTTCTTTGCACCAACACTGGCCCTCTGCACTATAAGCTTCTTATCACCAAGCTGCATTCCATTCAACCCCGCGATGGCCTAAAAAGAACACACATTATTCAGAACAGGCAGAATAGAAGGATATTTGATGAACTGCATCAATTTTTGTATGTTTCAATGTACACTCGCTTCCAAAGATGCATAAACAATTGGGGAAGATTTCCTTTGGAAACTTTTATGTAGCACACCACAACCATGTTCTAACCAGTTTAAAGATTTCATTATACAGTGGCTAAAAAAAAAATCCCCAATGTCAGCTGATTTAAAGACACGAATTCTGAATTCACAAACTGCAGTTTGTTAGAAGCAGTATGACTACTGAATGTCAGGCCTCAAATTACAGTTTTCACAAATAAGTTTTTCCTGTAGTTTTGATTTTACTGCCTCCCAATTTTGAATCCCAATTCCTTATTGACACTCTTCATAATGAACCTACCAAGAAGCAGGCAACTGAAACCGTGGGCTTCTCCACAACTTTACAAGGATCAGCTGGTCGGAAGTAGACATACCTGAAGCCCTGGTGGAGACCCAGCAGAAAACTGATGAAACTCATCATGCTTATGTTTGGCAGGCTCGAGTGTTGGTCTCCACAGAAGTTTAAGCCTGCAACCAGAGATGCAACGTGATCCCAGGCTGTAAGAACCAAAAGTCTGGTCGTCACCAACCTCTCCTAGAAGCCAATGACTAGGGTATCCATCAGGACAGTGGCCCACTTTCCCTCTTATCTGTGGCCCTCAGGAGACCCCTACCGTTTTATATACATGGACCTGCACACTCAGCGCATCAGCACAGGGAATAAAGCGTGCTAGAGCGAGAATGACAGGTAAGATGCAATGTTTAGTTATTAAGTGTCAATGCCTGAAGAGAAGGAAGCTGCTAACTGAAGTCATCAACACTTTGCATACAGATATGTTAATTTATTTCAGTGGTAGATTTATCATTCAAACTGCATGCAACGTATTAGATTGCTGATGCAGTTAGGTGTGGGTCTTGTTGAAACCAGCTGCCTGTTCTTTTTCCTAAATTCTTCTGTTATTAGCTTTTGTATCCTAGAAAGAGATTTTAAAAATCCCTGATCAACTGGTGAATTTGATCACAAACTTTACACATTTATTCAACGCCACGAAAGCTGTATAGCTCTGAAAAATTGGGTGACAATGATTATTTTCGTATTTCACCAGTTACAAAATAAGGATTTCCAACTCTTTTTGTTGTATATGACAGCATTCATGCAAACTTACCAACTGTAGTCAGCCGAAGCAGAAGTATGTGGACCAAAAGCTAAAAGTGACGTGAAGGATGCCACCCATCATGCAAAACAAGGCGAGAGATAGAGAATGGGAAGCATGGTGTACACTATGTAATGCAACAATGCATTTACAGTTGATGTCCGGTAACCAAACAAGTTTTGAATACATGTGGGGACCATGTACAGTGGTCCATTCAGTTAAATGTGAAGCATAGCAATCACCACGGCACTCACAAACCCCGACCCCGAAAATAAACACAACAGGGCAATGCTAAAACAAGACACAAAGAGATAGGTAGAGGTCTAAATAGCATAACTTCTTTTGGGTGCAGCCACTCCAACAGGAAGCAATATACAGTATAACAAAGCCAGTGCACAACAGAATGAGAAGTGGGTGATACACGGAGTTACAAGTCCACTTTGCTTAATTCTGATTTCTGTACTACGATCCTTTACTCAAAGAAGTAAAAGTACAAACCTTACCTTTTATCCAATACATCCTCAAGTTCTGTTGATTTTTTAGGCCTACCTCCATAATAAAAAGGCTGCATCTGGTAGACTGGTAGTTAGCCCCAAGATCCCACCCCTCAGTTGTTTGAATTCTACAACTTCAAAGACCAACACGGTCACTTGATAGACACATGATCTAGTTAATTCCCCAGCATTAAATACCTCTATCACTTTAGATGTTTCTTGTCTGCAGCATGATCAACAAAAATGATCCCAGATGAGGTAACTTGAGACACGGAAAAGTTAATCAACTATGCAATGTATTGATAATATATTTTTCCAAATATCCAAAACACATTATTCCATTACATTCAGAAATCTAATATGAAATGGAGTGATATTAAAAATAAACTAAATATGCTTTTTTTAAATGCCAATAATATAGACCAGATCATACCTGATCGGTAACATTGATATCCACATATTCACAGAAGGCATAGCCTTTGGACAGAGATGTTGCACTGTCCTTCACTAGGTTAAAAGCTTTCAGGGGGCCAAATGAAGTCAGAAGTTCTTTCACCTGCAAGCCAAATCAACAGTGCAATGATGAATGAGTAATTTTGAAGAAATTACAAAATAAAGTTTTAAATAGTGTACAAATTAGTGCCCAAGAATAGAAATAAAAGATCAATCCTTTTAGGTACTGGGCATAAAATGATGGAAGAGCAACTTCAATAAACTCTCAATAGGATTTTAAACATCAGTAGTTCAGTTATACATGTAGACAATCTGAAGTTTAAGAACAGGCCTCTAGTCAATACTTAACGTCAGGATAAGATGTTTGTGTTGCATTAAAGGGGAAAAGATTTCCAGTTAAACAAACAGCAGCCAGCACCAAGACATGCTACAAATTAAGCCATACTCAAACACTAATTCTACAGAAACAGAAACAAAAACAAACGGCTGGAAAAACTCAGCAGATCTGGCAGCATCTGTGAACAGAAAGTAGAGTTAACACTTTGGGTCCAGTGACCCTTCTTCAGAAGGGGTCACTTGATCTGAAACATTGACCTGCTTTCTCTCCACACAATCTGCCAAACCTGCTGAGCTTTTCTAGCAATTTCGGATAGTCAGCATCTGCAGTTCTTTGGTTTTTCTTTGTTTAGTAACCAATCCTTCAGATTCTGCCTTGAACAAAACTCTCCAAAGCAAAGAATAGGAACAAAATCAAAGAACGTCGGCTACCTCTTGCTTATGTACGATAAATACCACGCAGCTAGCAAGATGATACCCGCAAGTTTAAAAAAAGGACAGAAATAATTCACGGATAAAACAGAGTTTAAAACATACTGCTCCAGATCAATTTACATAATCTAAAGTAACAGATTATAATCCAAATGAACAAAACCTCCAAAAAGAAAGCACCTGCTTGATTCTTGAAGCAATGAAAAACACTAGTTGTAAGTAACTGACAAGATTCTATTAGCTAAACCTCTCAGAAGAGATTTTCACAGCGTAAATGAAGAAATGCGAAATCCTAGACAGGTAGGACAACATACCAAGGATGCAAGAACTATATTGCCAAAGATATTCTATTTGTATAAATCTAATCTGACTGTAGGCCTGTTCTTATACTTGCACTGATCTGCTAATTAAAAACAAAGTGGACAAGGGCCTAACTCAATTCATTTTAACAAAGGGACATTTAAGTATTAAAAATGCACAAGGGGTCGGGCAGTGAATGACCCAAACAAGGGTCTACATTAAACCATACCACTTAAGCAGTTTGTATTGCTTTAAGAACTGGTACTGCACAGACCATCAGCAAATGTGTTACACTCTCAAGTATCACCCTGACACCCCATCCCAGCAAAAACATCCGACGACTTAATCATGTGTTTTCTGGTCCCAGTGTTTTGCATTTTTTCCTTCACACTCCAACATTCAAACCATCAACTTCTTCAAACTGAATGCTGACAAACATTTTGAAGCACTTATCAAAATAGTGAATGATCCCAGTGGAATTCATACAAAAGTTGTGATTACCAAGCAACATGTGACTGGAGGCCAGAGTTCTGTTTTATTTGCTTGTTCCCAACTATTCATAATACCTTGCTCATTTCATGTAAACAAGTCTACATTTCCCTAAGGAAACTAGAAGCTGAAGAGTTTCATCAGTGTCATTTCTTTACCACATTCATGTCCAAGTAATCAATGGAAGGTAGCATACTGCTATCTAGTCATAGTGAGACAGCTGTCAGGACTATCCCTCAACCGAGTTATTCGGTCTCTCCCGCCCTTCTTCCTAGCAGATATTCTGCTTGGCGAATCAGCTAGATGAACAATGAAACCTAAATCAACAATCTGACTGAAAGGCAGGCAGTTGCTCAAAATCTTAAAGGAATTGCTAAAGGCAGAATGAGGCCATTTAGCCCACTGTTGCGGAGAGGTGGTATGGGCAGAACATCTCATTCATTTTTACACATCTGCCCTTCAGGGACTTATCCAAACTCAACTGAATCTGCTAACATTAATTGCAAATAGTGCATTCCAGATTCTCACCACACGACACATTAAAAAAAAGACTGATATAGCTGTTGGTTCTTTTGCCAATAACTTAAATTCAATTCTCAATGCTTCCATGGATAGTTTTGGCCTAGCTACCTTATCCACAGCCTTCCGATTTTGAATACCTTGACCAAATCTCCTCTCAACACTTATTTCTAAGGACAGCAACACAGCTTCTCCAATCTTATCAAAATAATTGTATCATACATTCTCGGAACCCTTCTTGTACGTTATTTTACTGCACTCTCTCTAAAGCTTCACATCCTTCCTAAAGTGCAGTGCCCAGAATTGGACACATGATCCAATGGAGGCTGCACCATTATTTTATGGAGGCTGACAAGTCCATTATGTGGTAATTCAATACCTTTGTAAGTCCACGCGCCTCAAATGCATCACCCTCCAATCCTGAGACCTCAAAAAACTTAAGAGTTAAACACATTTACCCTCAACAAACACATGCTGGCTTTCCTTAATTAATCCACCGGAGTCAGCTTCTTCATTCACTAGGACATTAGCTGTATCTTCTTCCTTAGTAAAGGCAGATGTAAACTATTCATTTAGTAACACAGCAATGCTCCGTGCATAAACCTCCTTTTTTGCCCCCAATTGTCCATGCACCTCTCCCCCGCCCCCACTTTCCCTGAGCTTTCTACATTCAGCCTCATGTTCAGTTGTGTAGTAAACCAGCAAACATTTTTCTTCTCCTTCCTGATTTAAATGTAGTGAAAGAGCTCTGGTTGGTTTAACCTATCTTCTGTTTTGTGCAATGCACTTTGAGCGTATCCAAATTCTCTTATTAAATTCCATTGAAATTGGCCCTCTTCAAACATAGCTTTTTTATTATAGATTTCACTTTCTTTCCATCACCAACTGAACAGTGCAATGAAATTATTATTGCTCCCTGAACGTTCTTCTACTGGTACTTGATCCACTTGACAAACCTCATTCCCCAGAATCTGAGCTAGTAATGCTCCATTCTCTCTGTTGGACGTACTGATCAAGAAAATTCTCCCAAGCACAATTCCAAAATTCTTCCTTGCACTTCATCACTATTAAGTTTGAACACCATTTGAATTTCCTTTCATATTTACTCCTTGATATCTTTCCGACTAGTTGGTGGCTTATAGAATATATTCAACAGTGTAATGGCATCTCTGCTGTGTTAGCTGCCAATCACAATAGTGATTCCAAAACTACTGAGAAGATGCATAAAGACTTGGAAACGCCAACCAGCAATTACTATATTCATATGAGCTCTTTACTTCTGTGAAAAATGAGGAAACTTCCTTTCATACAATCAATAGTATGAAAACAAAACCAACTCTAATAGGGAAATTACATTACAAAATTTAGAGTGTAATCAGGATAGCTACCTGATCAGATAAGTAAATGATTATGGATGAAAACAAATTGGTTCAACTTAACAAAATTACACGATTACAAAGGATTGTTACCTTAGATTTAAATCTCGAAGACCAGTGCCTTGAAATTTGCCCACAGGATAATTACACAGCCAATTTGTTTTAGACATGTTAATACCACTGTTGAAAACTGTCGGGAATTTCAGGAAAGTTATCCCAGAGGACACATTAAGGCATGATGTTATATATTTTTTGCCCTTTCACAGCACTGGAATTCAAACACCTCTCCAGGCACTCCCTTTACCGGGATTCGCACATCTTTCAGATGCTTTGTCCCACATCAAAATGCCAAGCGATTCCAGGTATTTTTGTATTTCTTTCAGAACTCTGGACTCCAGACATGGGGTTTTTTTTTAAATAAACAAACAAACTGAGGTCTTTGCAGTCTTCATATTAACCCATTGAGGACTATCTGCACCAAATCAATCATAGAATTTTCTCTCTAATTGTACATGAAGAAATGTTTGTGTGGCTTCCAATGGTGGCTTGATATTTTAAGGATTCAAAGTGATTGAAAAGTGAGGAAAACCTTAAGAAAAATCAACAGCATAAAATAAATGTGGTTCTCAAGGGGTTAATAAAGGCAACTGAGAAACTCGTCTCGAAGATATCTTCCAAATCAAAAAAGCTCCATAAAGAAACAGAAAACTTAGTAGTTTAAACAATCCTCGCTATGAAAAGCTGGAAAAAAAAAGAAAAAGGAATAAAAACTCTTACCTCCCTCAGACACATATACCATTGGTCTATATGGATTACTTACACCACTCCTTAAAGTGGTTTATTCATTTGTACCAAAACAAGTTTAATTTGTTTTCTCTTTGTTTAGGTCTACCCTCAAAGCCAGCAAATGCTCCAAGGAAGGCTGGGCAGGTCCTAGAGTTGAGGGCAGAGCAGAGCAGCTGGCTCCGAGGGTATCCGAGTGCGGGACATGAGCTCTTACTTGCCTTGTCTTACAGGTTGGCATGGCAGCAGTAGATCAGTACTACTGAACAAACTATGCGCCAAGACTTACGATCTTACAGGCCCCTAGCTGGGGACAAAGTGGGGGAACAAAAATGAAAGAGCCATGAGTATCAACCAGCAGTGACTACAAAGGAAGGAGTCAGTATAATACTGGCTCACAAATTTAGAATTAGAAAACAAAACTCCCTGCTCTCATTAAACCGTGCATTTCAGACTAATGTCGAGTATCAATTACAAATTTAATACCAGTTTCTCCAATTGTCTCCCCCCACCCCTCTGAGTTTTAGGTGAGTGTTAAGACAGCTAAAGAATTTAATAGAGTGCTGCCCAGGATCATATCATGTTTTTAACTTTACAAAATATTTGAAATCTATTAAATATTTAGTTTGGAATTAGGAAGTAAATGTACACCCTAAGCAAAGGTTTGCTATGAACACAATTAAACTATCCAATGGTGAAAAGAGTTACCTGAAGAAACTAAAAAAATTTACTTGTGCAGGGCATGTACATTAGGGCTTGAAATTAATACTGATCCAATTCTTGCACATGGAAAAGTAAATTCAAAGTTTTTTAAAAATACAGCAGTCACTGCAAATTTCCACCTGTCAGTCAACAAATTCGACATGAAGCTGAATTGTGCTGGATTCTTAAAAGACTTAGGAGTTCTTAGATTTAAAGCCTCAAATCTGTGGCTTACACCCAGTGGTTACAATTTGTTGCCAATCCATTTGGGCACTGGTACAACCATTTCACTTTAAGCTTTGAATTTACTTGCAACAGTTATAGTCTACTGCATGCATGAAACTATCCTTTTAGACTATCAAAATTATTTTTGTGTATTTGTATTTATGAAAACTTGCATATAATCCAGTCTAAGGGAGGGGAAAATAGTCAGAAGGTGCTTAAAATCAATGATGTATTTTTTTAAAAACTGAAAAAACAAGAAAGATGTACTGGTCAGTATTGTATGTACAAGTGGATCCAACAATTAATTTTCAGCCCAAAGAATAAAGTGCCCTTTGCCCATCTCTTTAGTTTAAATTAAAAGGCTATTTAATTAAAAAAAAACTTGATATGATCCTTCAAAGGCAATTTTATAGTAAAAGCAAGCTTGAACTACACAAATTTATCAAGTGTTTTTAACACTACATATCATAAGTATAGAAATTGACTGTAATTTCATCTCACCTTCATATGCCGAACGGTTTAGGAATCTAACACCTGTAAAAACTGAACTGCTGTGAAAAGAAAATGGGGCTAAAACAAAAAAAATTTACCACTGCAAAAATATGCCATGTTGGCAACCTGAAAGTTCTACAATTTACAATACCTATGCTAATTTATAAATGATTGAAATATTAAAAGGGAAACTGAAGCCAAATTCAGGAATCCTAAAAAGGGAAAACAGGAGGAAATCCCTGCAAAGGGGAAACAAAGCCCTCTAAGAGTGCAAAATATCTTCTAGTAACACTGGAAGAGAATAGATTTCATTTGTGATGGTGCTTTTGTAGATCTGCATCGTGAAGACGTTGTCACCCTTCAGTAGCCCAAGTTGCTATTTGCCTTGCTGCGAAACTCGGCCAGTGCAATTTGCTCGAGCAAAAATGGCACTTTTATTCACTAGGTAACAAATTTTCAGCCAGCCTTTTTATTTGATCCACATTTTAACACAAGCAAATTCGCATTTAAAAAAATGGGGAGAAAGAATTAAACAATCCAATTTGCCCATTGCTTTTACCATAAATCAACAGATATTCACTGCTCAGGTGATTCTCCCAGAAAGGATTTATATATAAATATAATTTTAAAACCCCTCAATATAAGGGCTGATCCAATTACACCAGCTACTAGAAACCAATAGTGATTAAAAAAAGTCTTCAGAAACCAATTTGGAATTGCATTGGAGAAAGCTGACACCTTCAATAGTCAATCACTGCTACATAACTATCAGACCGACATTGTTCGGTCAGTGGCACAAATCAGTGCAGCTTGGGATATATGATTTGAAGAGGAGAAAGAGCAGAACCACACTGTCAGCTTTCTCCGAGTGGGTTGTATCTATAGCTACCTGATCATCATTGAGGTAATTGGGCAAACCGCCAATGAAAAGCTTGTGTGGAGAATCTGGAACGACTGTAGAGACAACACCTATAGAGAGACAAGAGAAAGAAAACATGGCAATATAAACATCCGGGACTAGAAGGTATGGGTTATTAAGTTGCACATTTAATAAAAAAAAATTTAGGAAGGAAAAATATCAGGGTCACACAAAACACTTTACCTCTTGATGGGAGGTAGGTAAAGGGATTCAGAATGTCTGAATCGTCATGGAGACTTCTACTTAGTGGACAGGAAGACATGTTGCAATGAGATACACAGAAACTATACCCTAGAGAGAGAGATGATCTGCTTCCATGTGGTACATGAGTGCAGCTGCAGATCTGACGATACTATCATGCTTATGGATGATGTCAGCCACAAAGGGGACTTGAGCCATCTTTAAGTTTGCGGAGGGGATAAAGGAAGGGTTCAGATAATGGACCTTGATTAAGTTTTGTCTTGGAGAACAATAGGTAAAAGCGTGTATATATATACACATATATATATATAAAATACTTAGGAAACATATGTTGGAAGTTTCTTCCTGCGCCTTAATTTGAATGAACTCACCCCTCTTGTTAAAGAAAAAAGCAAGCCACGTATGGGTCAGAGGAAAGCAGAAGCGTAACTGGTAAAACCTTCTGACTTACAGTGTTGCGAATGTGGCCCTAGTCACATGCGCACGTTCCCAGGCTGGCGTAGAATCTTGCTGCGCCAGCTGCTCCAAACCGGAACATAAAGACTCTGCAGGTTTCCAAAATCCACAAGTGAGTGAACTTTTAATAGTTGCAGGGATTAAGAACCGGTGAGGATGGAAGAGATTAAAATGAAGAAAAAATTGAGAAAATATCAAAAGGAAACAGGGAAAAAGAAATAAATGTTCAAAAGGCAAGAGGAAAAAAAAACAAAACAAAGAGAAAAAAGAGCAAAAGTGAAGGTGAATTCTTTTCATAAAGTGTATTTCCTCCACCACCCCATCCCTAACAAGAGCTAAAGCAGCATTTTGCTTTCAAATTTCAAATGGTATAATAATGGAAGCCAATAGCTTTTATGTTTTAAACATTATCTGAACCCATTTACTATCAATACTTAATCTCCATTCAAATTACATTGTTTAATTTTACAGCATCTAACATAACAGAAGTAACAGGGGTTTAGCCAAACTATTGCCACATTTTCTCTTAACTGACTTGTCTGAAGATGCTTAGCCTCTTATCCAAGTCAGAGCAAGTCCTCTGCACCTTTGTGAGATCGTTGTACTGCTAGTTCTGCAGCCACACAGCTTGATGACAGCTGCGTTCCATTTTCCACTGTGGGAATCTAGCAAAGTCAGCAGTCTCCTGGGAGGGATGCCTCCAAACACACGGTTCAAATAATCTTGACTTAACTCTACATTATTGGAACTAACCCTCCATATCCCCCCCCATCCTCCACAGAAAATGAAAAGGTTACCTCAGGTAACAATAGTGTTGTACAACAATTTCTGACTTTTTTTTAGTGTCATTCTGGTGTCAACATAATTTTCCTTAGATCAGATTTCAACTCAGAGTGTTCATACATTCCGAGTCAGATAGTCACGGAGTTTCTCATCCACAGAATTATAATTCTGTTGTGCGAGTTCTGACACTGACTTTCCTTGCATTTTGTTTGCAATAGTATCTGCATATTTTTTCCAATTTTGTTTTTGTTAAACATTTGTTCGAATATTTTGATTTTTGTTTCTATTTTAGCCAACAAATAGCTGATGTGAATAACGTTTTGGTGACCTGACATTACATCTGATGCATGCAGTATACTTAAACCTGCAAAGGAAGTCCAGCACACAGATGTTGCATTTTTTGACGGACCTGGAACATGGAAAGAAGGTTGCTCAGACATGCCTGGCAGAGGTTGGTAATCGTGAGGACGTCGGATCTTCAAAGACTGACCCTGGAAGATGATGCCATCGAATGCCATGGCTTGTGTAGTTTCATCAACTGAACGGAACTAGAAAGACCAGAAGTAGAAGATACCATGTTTATTAAAAAAACACAATACAGAAAATGAAACATGATACGCTTTATTGCTTTTAGATGGTGCAGATCTGACCTGAAGAAATATTCTAGATATTGATAAATATCTGACTTTTATATAGGGAGGTAAAAGAGAAACTTAAGGGTAATTCATCCCAATCCTTTAGCAATGTTACATTTTCCATAGGAACCAATAACTTTTGAAAAGACATTCAATACATTTTACATAGAGTCATACTCAACAGAAACAGACCCTTTAGTCCAACTCATCCTCGCTGACCAGACATCCCAATCTGACCTTGTTCCATCTGCCAGCATTTGGCCCATATCCCTCTAAAGCCTTCCTATTCATATACCCATCCAGACTCCTTTTAAATGTTTTAGTTTGCCTGCCTCCACCACTTCCTCTGGCAGCTTGTTCCATACACGCACTAACCTCATTGTGAAAAAGTCACCCTTCAGGTCCTTTTTAAAATCTTTCCCCTCTCACCTTAAACCTATGCCCTCAAGTTGTGGGAGTCCAAAACTAAAGTAAAAGACTTTGGCTATTCACCCTATCCATGCCCCTCATGATTTTATAAACCTCTATAAGGTCACCCCGCAGTCTCCAACGCTCCAGGGAAAACAGCCCCAGCCAATTCAGCCTCTCCCTATAACTCAAACCTTCCAACCCTGGCAACATCTTTGTAAATCTTTTCTGCACCCTCTCAAGGTTAACAACATCGTTCCTGGAACAAATGATTAAAAGCATTCGTAAGGAGAGTATTTTAAAAACTGAAATACAAAACAGTCCCCTTTTTTCTTTAGCACAATCAAAAACACATTTCACAGAGCCATTTTATGTTCTGCTTCATGTAGATATTAAACTCTTATAGAACTAACTCAAGGAGTGTCAACTCCTGAAGACTTCTTGTTCTTTTTTCTCAGCCCAAAAGGTTGTAATTTCTGGAATGCCTTCCATGGCAACCTAGGACTGAGTGTGTGCATTTGCTGGGGGGAAAGGTCTAAATATTTAATTAAGTTTATTTAGCTTTAAACTGAATTCTATTGTTTAAAGTCTTCCGGTGATACACTTAAGCAGTGCTCCTACACCCCACCAGTCTCGCAATAAAAGAGTAATTTAATTAAACCAACTGAAAGTCAATCCTTATTATGTGACCAATCGGCCTCTTTGCTGGGAGCATACAAGGGTAGACCGACAAAGCAGCTGATTGGTGAGTATGTCTACTCTTTAGAGTAGAAGTAAGGTCTTTAGTTTGCATTTACGATCTATTCTTTTGTTTCTCTTTTCAATGAACATTGTTAGGTATAAGATTGATAGTGGTGTGTAAAAAAAACTAAAGGATAAAAGCACGGATACTAGAGTGAGTGATTAATCAATAAATCAAACAACATACAATAGAGATGGCAGGTCAGGTGAAGCGCACAGCAATTGCACATTGGAGCAGTTGGATGTCATCCATCTGTAGCAAGTATTTGCAACTTCAGCAATTTTGGATCCAAGTTGTGGCACTGAAGTTTGCGCTGCAGACACTGTGCATTCCCATAGACAAACTGCCGTAGGAGATGGTCACACCCATAGTGATCAGGAACAGGGACATGCTGCAGCTGAGGCAGGCATGGGGAACCAAGGGGGTAAGCTTTCAAGGATCCTTGACCCCTGAGAGTGTCCAAAAGTCAACAGGTTCTTGCAAGCCATATGGACAAGAGCACAGCCTACAGGAAAATTCAGTAAATGGACCACTGCACCGTGGTATATGGAACCACTGATGTGGGTGGAGAAAACAGAATGTAGTACTGGTAGGGGCTAGATACTGATCGCTGTAGCTGAGACAGTCTTGATGGTTGTGCTGTCTGCCTTGCATCAGGGTTAAGGACATCACAGGGCTACAGAAGAACCTTGAGGGTGAAAGGGAGGGGATGGTGGGGAGGGTATAAAGTTGTTGCCATCCATCTTGCGTACCAAAGACATTGATAGGACTAGAAAGGAGGGCTTACTGAAATATTGAAAAGTTAGGAGCTAAATTAAAAAGCAGAATTTCTGAGGTAATAATTTCTGGATTCTATCCAAGCAATGGGCAAACTGAACTCGACTTTACCATATGCCAATGAACAACTCAAGGATGAGCGTAGGAGGAATGAGTTTCAGTGTTGGGATCAGCGTCCTCAAAAATTGTAGAAAAGAGTTTAAACTAAATTGTGGTAATGGTAATGGTTGGGGTTTTGTAGGGGTGGGGTGAGCTGGACAGAGAATAGCATTCAGTTTGATGATGCAGAAACAAGTCTGCCAAACCTAAGGGATCAGGGCAAATTTGGCTAGAGTGGGGTTTAGCACACAAGACAGTTGCTGAAAAATGGAAGACATTCAAGAAAGTAGTTCATTCCTCACAACGAAGAAATATCCACATAGGGAAGGAGAATTTTAGAAAAGGGATAAACTGACCATGGTTAGCCAAAGCAGTTAGTGACTGTGTTGAACTGAAAGAAAAAAAATACAATACGGTAAAGATTAATGGTAAACCAGAGGACCGAGAAAGGTTTAGAAGCCAACAAAAGATGATTGAAAAAAACAATGAGGGAGAAAATAAATTGAGGTAAATTAGCTAAAGCAGGCAGTAGGAGATTCTTTAAATATATGAAAAGCTGCGCCTCCTGACACATCCAAAGGTTTCTCATTGCGCATGTAGAAAGTTCTGCACACTTACATTTTATGATTTGCCTTATGAAAAGGAAGACTGAGGCCAAAATGTAAATAGGCCACTTAGAGAATGAGGCCGGGGAAATAATAATGGGGAACCAGGAAATGACAAAGGAGGTGAAGAAATACTTTGCATCAGTCTTCATAATAGAGGGTATTAACAGTATCCCAAAAATGCTAAATCAAGGGGCAAAAGATAGGGGGGAAATAGACGCAATAACTATTGTTAGAAAAAAGTACTAGGAAAGCTAATAAGGTTAAAGGCTGATACATCTTCTGGACATGACGGGATACATCCTAGGATACTAAAGGAAGCTACAATGATACTGGATACACTGGTAGTAATCTTGCAAAAGTTCTTAGATTCTGGAAAAGCCGCAGACAATTAGAAAATCGCCATTGAAACACCCTTATTCAACAAGGGAAGGGGACAATAAACAGGTCAGTTAGCTGACCATCTGTCATTGGGAAAATATCAGAGCCCATCATAAAGGACATAATGGCAGAGCATTCAGAAATCCATAATATAATTAAGCAGAGTTCACATCACTTCATGAAGCTGAAATTATGCTTGACAGATTTAGAATTCGTTGAGATGGTAATAAGAAGGGTAGATAAAGGGAAACAAGTAGATGTAATATATTTAGACTTCTAAAAGAGAAGGAATCGCACATGGCTATTTAATAACAGCCCATAGTGTTGATGGTAGTACATTAGCACGAAGAGAGGATTGGATAAATAACAGAAGAGTTGGGATAAACGTGGCATTATCAAGAATGCCACCTGTAGTTATTGGATTGTCGGAGTTCAATGCTGGGGAAACAATTATTTACAACACATATTAAATAACTTGGATGAGGAAAGTGAGTGCAACCTTATTGAAACATACAAGATTCTTGGGGACTTACAGGGTTGATGCGCAGAGGTTGTTTATTATCCTTGTAGGACAGTCTCGCACCAGAGAGCATAACCTCAGAGAAAGGGGTTACCCATTTAAAACCGAGATGAGGACAGTAGTGAATTTGAGGAGTTCTTTACAGCAGAGAGTTGTTGAGGCTGGGTCATTAAGAATATTCAAGGCAGAGACAGATAGAATTTTTAAATCAGCAAGGGAATCAAGGTGTATTGGGAAAAGGCAGGAAAGTGGAATTAAGGGTAAGATCAGCTATGATGTCACTGAATGGCAGAGCAGATTTGATGATCTGAATGGCCTACTTCTGCTTCTACATCTTGTACCTCTTCCCCCTTTCTCCAGCACTAGTTGAATGAAACTTCCAGCATTGTTTGAACTCTTCACGAATGTGGTCTTTTCAGCCAAGTGAGAGCTCCAATTCACATCTGTGTGTGGAAAGCCACAGCATTTTGCTGGTCGTAACTGCTTTCCCTTTTCCAGATCCTGCTGTGACTTTTCAAATATCTCTTATATCTTCCCTTCTTAAAGCCCAGTAATCACATTAGCCTTTATATCCAGGGAGAAATGCTAATTAGCTACCTGGGAGACTCTAACATTCACATCTGAGAATCCAACATTTTTAAACTTTGGATACTCTCAGGTTATCCATTTTAGCACCAAGGCTGGCTGGCTTGTCTCCAAGTACGAACACCTTGCACTTACTTCCCAGTACAACAATCTAGGCCTCCTTTAATCTCTAACAAATAAACCACCCCTGTTTGCTGTTATGCAGATTTCAGAGCAGGTCACATGATTCCATTCATTTCACCTGACAGTAAAGAGGCAGTCCCAAATTGATGCTATAAACCTCAATTATACTGACTAGCAGAGACTTGGAATTTGTTCACCTGCCTACAGTCTCCTGACAAAACGGGTTTTATTTTAATTTATTCATGCCTGGGATGTGTAATGTTGGCAAAGTCAGCATTCAATGCCCACTCCTCAATTTCTCTTGAACGGAATGGCTTGTTCAGCTGTATTAGACTGCAATTAAGAGTTTGGAGTCATAAGCTGACCAGACTAAGTGAGGATGGTAGATTTTCTTTCCTAAAGGACATAAGTAAATCCTACAGGTTTTCAATGACAATCTACTATGATAGTTTTAGGGTCATCATCACAGAATCAAGTTTCAGTTCCAGATTTTTTTTAATCAACTATATTTACATTCCACCTGCTGCCAGATGGGATTTGAACCTATATTACCAAAGCATTAACCAGGGTGCTTGAATTACTGGTTCAGTGATATTATCACTATGCCCCCATCTCTAAATTGGTTGCCCACTGGACAGGAACTATAGACAATGAGATGGTAATGAGGTAATGAAATTCTTGAATAAAGCACTTTTTAAAACGTTGGAGGGAGTCACTTTATAGGTAGTTAGCAAATAATGGAGCAAATACACCGCATTCCAACAACTGTCAATAATTCATCAATTGTTCTCAATATTTAAATTTTCCTCCAATAATGAATCTATACAAGATTAGCAGCATACTCAGTTACTGCCTGAAACTGATTTGAGTTCAAACTCAATTGAGCAGTTCAGTTCAACCATTCAACTAGATAACTGCCCATCATTTCAAATATATATTGTTCTTCATTTTAACATGCACCTGTTTTCAAAAGAATTAACCCAATACATAGTATGATGAATTATCTATTCGATAGCAGCTTTCCTCTCAAAACTAAGGATTAACAATTGTCACTCAACTCAAACATGTTTTTGTGTCAATGAAGTAACTGATAACTCACTTTATCCAAAGAAAGAAAGCCGGGCAATGAAGATAAAAATTTATTTTGGAAATAATTAGGTAGACACTGAGGCAATGGACTTACCTCCAGAAAAGCAAAGTTTTTATCTTGGTTGATTTGCACAGCCAATACAGGGTTCCCTGGAGCCTGTGACAACCCAGCAAGACGCATCTGAGCATTAAAGAAGTCTGCCATGGCTTCCTAAGGGCATAAAGGGTATTGGTAAGACACTTTAGATCTGTTAGGAAACACCACCGTAGCATGAATATAATTGCCTTTCCCACATTTTGCCATCAACACAAAATCAACCCATATCAGCTCAAGGATATATGATTCTACATACTTAAAAATAGAATAGAATAATTAGTTCTTCTGACAATCTAAATAGATTGCTAGTGACGAAATTACAATTTACTAAAGGTATTGAAATAGTTCAAGTGGCTGTTTGTGTCTGCTCCAATTTATGCCCCACTGTATCTGTTGAAAAGGTAATGGTGTGGGGAGTATTCTATGGGTACTTTACATGTGCACACCTTGGCTGTTAACATTGGAAGGTCTATTTGATTATAGGAAGCATCAGAATTGCATGTAATTCCACACCTGTGTATACTGGTTTGACATCAGGCATATGCTCATTTCTGGTAAGGCTTGCTCAGATATCACCTATGAAAGAAACCTGGGTTGGATAGTCTATCCTGAATTTAAAGATGTTATATGAAATCTAATCAGCCAGATTCTCTCACAATATGGCATTTTGATCAATGAAGAAATCATGGTTGTGCGCACGTTTCTGTGGTTGGGGGGGGGTTGTGTTGAGGAACAGGGAGCTATGAAGACAGTCTTGAAATGTTGTTAATCTCATCACATCTTACTCCCATTACAGCAAAGCATTAATCTTTTAAAGACAGAACAATTAAGGCACAGGGTCATACGAAGTATAGCAATCTTAATACCTTGCCTTATGTCCATTCTGCTCACACTAAACTTTCACCAATTTACAATGATCTGTCCACGCTTCACCTAAAATTCTTATATCTTATTCCCTTATTACCCTATCCCCAGCCACAGAATTCTTTGCTCCTCTGACTCACCTTTTCAATCTTTGTTTCCACTATTCAAATCTTTGTCTTTAGCTGTACTGGTTCCAAATTCTGGAACTCCTTTCCTAAATCAATCCAATTCTACATCTGCCTCTCCTCCTCCAAGTACAAGCCTTGGTTCAGTAGCATTTCTAAAACCGTGGTTTTAAGCCCATCACCAGAGACTTCAGCAAAGAATATAGGATGACATTTTAGCACAGTACAAAAGAAGTCTTGCACCATTGTGAGAGTTTCCTCCAAGTGCTCCGGTCCAAAGATGTGCTGGTCAGGTGGATTCGCCATGCTAAATTGCCCATACTGTTCAGGGATGAGAAGGCGAGATGGATTAGCCATGGGAAAAGCGAGGTTACAGGGATAGGGTGTGGGAGGTAGGTCTGGGTGGGGATACTCTTCGGAGGGGCTGTGTGGATTCCATGGATTGTCTGACCTGCTTCCACACTATAGGATCCTATGAATCTATCTGCTTTTAGGTAAGGAGATGCTAATCTGAACAGGGGAATTTTCCTGGTGCCCTGGCCAACTCAGAGCTTACAAATGGACAGTTATGTTTCTAACAATAAAATGCAATTCAACTTCAAAAAAAGTGCTTGGAAATATCCCGACACTGAAAGTCACTATAAAAATGCACATCTTTCTTCCTTTACAATTATTCCTATTATTGTAACATTTCATTTAAGTTAAACCTGACAAAATCAGGAAACCATGAAGCCTAATCTTTATTTCTCAGTTGAAAAATGACAGGCTGAGCCTTTCAGCCTCTAGTGCTCACAAATGTGTTCCTCCAGAATTTTCTCTAGAATCTTGATCCATCCACATAACATCTTCTTTCAGGTTATTTTAATGAGAACTATTAATGTTGAGTCAATAAGCCAAACCAACATTAAGGCAGTAAAATTAAACTTTGCACTTGCCTCTGTGACACCAAAAGGTATGTTCCCAACATACAGTCGCCTGGCTTGCCTGGTCATTTGGCTACCAATGATTGGAACTTGTGTTGGTGTGATAGTCACACCACCTACTGAGGAGGTCGCCAAAAGTGCTGTGGCAGGGATCTGACCTGCAGCTAAGAAAAACAGAGGGAGACACACAGATTTTTTCATTATTGCAAAATGGATGTGGTCCCTAAAAAGCAACAGCACACAAGTCAGAGCATCATGTAACTATCTTACTTTGATCTTACTAAATTCAAAACAATAAAATGGAAGAATATACCTTGCATCGCCTTGTACTGCATTGGGGTAATGTGCTCAAAACCTGGAGGAGGCACATCCCAGTACCTGTAGGGCTTCTTTCTCCGAGACCGACGGGGAGACCGACTGTAGGAAGATAGCAAACAAAACTTGCAATTTTTAATGCTTTCAGAGGGAAATGTATGCTACTGAAACATCAGAAGTTACATCACACCCTGGACAGCAGTGACTTTGATCTGTGATTTGAAATATTCATCACATGCTACAGAATTTCACTGAAATGGTAAATGTTAAAGAAAGTTTTTGATCCTGTAATAATTTTTGCTTGTAGCTGATATAACTACTACTCTGTCTCAGAGAAGCAGCATAGGAACAGGAGTAGGCCATTCAGCCCCTTGAGCCTGTTTCCACCATTCTATGACATCATGGCTGATCTATGACCTAACCCCACGTACCTGCCTTTCACCCATATTCCTTAATACTTTTGCCGAATAAAAGTTTACCTATCTCAGATTTAAAATTAACCGATCAGACATCCATTGCCATTTGTGGAAGAGAGTTTCAAACATCTGCCAACCTTTGTTGTATAGAAGTGCTTCCTAATATCTCTCCTGAATGATCTGGCCCCAGTTCTAGAATCCCCAATCACGGGGAATAGTTCATCTTCATATACCCTGTTTTCCCCTGTTAAAATCTTGAAGGCTTTGATCAGATCACCTTTTAACCTTCTAAATTCTAGAGAAAACAGCCCTAATTTGTATAACTTAACCTCTGAAGTTTTTTTAAAATTTCATTCATGAGACAGGCGTGTCACTGGCTGACCAGGATTTATTACTAGTCCTAATTGCCCTTGAGAAGGTGGTGGCGAGCTGTCTTCTTTAACTGCTGCAGCCCATGTGCTATATGTAGACCCACAGGGAGAGAATTTCAGGAGTTTGACCCAGCAACAGTGAAGGAATATATTTCCAACTGAGGATGGTGAGTGGCTTGGAGGGAAACCTGCAGTTGGTGGTGTTCCTATGTATCTGCTGTCCTTGTCCTTCTAGATAGTAGTGGTTGTGGGATGGAAGGTGCTATCTAAGGATTTTTGGTAAGTTTCTGTAGTGCATTTTGCAGATAGTACACACTGAGCTTGTGGAGAAAGGAGTAGATTCTTGTGGATGTGGTGCCAACCAGTGGGCTGTTTTATATTGGATTGTGTCAAACTTCTGGAGTGTTGTTGGAGCTTCATTCTTCCAGGGGAGAGATGAGCTTTTTCATCACACATCTGACTTGTGCCTTGTAGATGACGGACAGCTTTGGGGGGCCAAGAGGTGAGTTACTCACCACAGTACTCCTAGCCTCTGACCTGCTGTTGTAGCCACGGTATTTATATAGCTAGTTCAGTTGAATTTCTGGTCAGTGGCAACCTCTAATATGTTGATAGTGGGGGATTCAGCAATAGTGACGCCACTGAATGGCAAGGGGCAGTAGTCAGATTGTGTCTTATTTGAGATCATTATTGTCTGGCATTTGTGTGGTGTGAATTATTACTTGCCACTTGTCAGTCTAAGCCTGGATACTGTCCAGGTCTTGTTGCATTTGAACATAGACTACTTCAGTACAAGGAGTCTTGAATAGTGCTGAATGTTGTGCAATCATTGACGAACATCCCCACTTCTCACCCCAAGATGGAGGGAAGGTAAGCGATGGAGCAGCTCAGGATGGTTGGACATAGAACACTACCCTAAGGAACTCGTAGTGCTGTAATCATAGCTGAGTGGTTAAGGCAATGGATTTGAAATCCACTAGGGTTTCCCTGCGCAGGTTGAAATCCTGCCGACTTCTGAATGAGTTTCTGCAAAGACAAACAAATACCATTTCCCAACACCATACCCCATTTTCTGATGTCCATTCATTTGTTTCCATTCAGGGCGATGCCAATCTGAAATGATAACAGTAAGCAGAATTGGTTCCACCACTACTTCCTGGGAGTTTGTCTTCCCTGAAGCCTCTCTCACTCTTGGAGTTGTGTCTCTGTTTCCCTTCTGTGGGTGTCAATGAGGTTCAGGTCTCTGAGGGGAGGTGAACACGATTTCACTATTTCAGACAGGGAGAAACTCCTGCAGAGATATCATAGAGCTGAAATGACTGACCTTCAACAACCACAATCATCTTCCTATGTGCTAGGTACGACTCCAATTAGAGATTTTGCCTCCGATTCCATGGATTCCAGTTTTGCTAGGGCTCCTTAATGCCACACTCTGTCAAATGCAGCCTTCATGTATAGGGCCATCATTCTATCCTCACCTCTAGAATTCAGCTCTTTTGTCCATGGTTGAACCAAGGCAGTAATGAGGTCAGGAGCTGAGTGGCCCTGGTGGAACCCAAACTGGACGTCAGTGAGGAAGTTATTGCTAAGCAGATGCTGCTTGATACAACTATCGATGACACCTTCCATTGCTTTCCTGATGATCGAGAGTACACTGACGGGTGATATTTGGCCAGGATGGATTTGCCCCACTTTTTGTGTACGGAACATATCCGGGCAATTTTCCACATTGTTAGGTAGATGCTTGTATTGTGGTTGCACTGAAATAGCTTGACGAGGGGAGCCAAAAGTTCTGGAGCACAAGTCTTCAGTCCTATTGCCAGAATGTTGTTAGGGTCCACTACCTTTGTAGCATCCAGTGCCTCCAACCATTTCTTGATAGTCATGCAGTGAATTGAACTGGCTGAAGACTGGCATTTGTGATGCTGGATACTAATGGAGGAGGCCTCAGTGGATTGCACACTTCTAGCTGAAGATTGTTGTGCATACGTCAGCCTTATCTTTTGCACTGATGTGTTGAGCTCTTCCATCATTGAGAATGGTGATATTTGATTGATTTATTGTCACATGTACTGAAGTACAATGAAAAGCTTTGCTTACAAGCAGTACAGACAGAGCACAGTAAGCAAGGATGTACAGATCAAAAAGGCTTAGAGGCACACAGGTTACATTGCACAGGGCGTGTGCTGGGCAAGATCAGCATTATTTGTGCAGACTCCTCCTCCAGTAAGTTGTTAAATTGTTCATCACCATTCACAACTCGATGTGGCAGGACTGCAGAGCTTAGATCTGAGCCATTGGTTGTGAGATCACCTTGCTCTGCCTATCACTTGCTGGTTATTGCTGTTTGGCACCAAGTAGTCATGTTTGGTAGCTTCACCAGGTTCATACCTCATTTTTAGATATGCCTGGTACTGCCCCTGGCATGCCCTCCTGCACACTCCATTGAACCAAAGTTGATCCCCTGGCTTGATGGTAACTGTTTGGCTGGTGGGGGGGGGGGGGGCCAGTGGGTGCAGGGTATGTTGGACCAGGAGATTGCAGACTGTTTAAGAGTACAGTTCTGCTGTTGTTTATGGATGCCTAGTCTCGAGTTGCTAGATCTGTTCAAAGTCTGTCCCATTTAGCACAGGATAGTGCCACACAACACAAGCGAGGGTATTCTCAACGTGAAGGTAGGACAAGGATTGTGCGGCACTCACTCTTTCTAATATTATCATGGACAGATACTTCTGCAGCCAGCAGATTGGTGAGGATGAGGTGAAGTTTTCCTCCCTTGTTGGTTCCCTCAACACATGCCACAGACCTGGTCTAACATCTATATCCTTTAGGACCCAATCAGATCAGTAGTGCGGCTGCCGAACCAAGCTTGGCATGGACATGTGAATACCCCAACCAAAGTACCTTGCAACACTGAACAACACCAGAGGGTGGCAAAGGGGATGTGTACTGACTCATTAGTGAAGGAAGGATGGTGGCATGCTGCATAGTGGCTCAGTGGTTAGCACTGGTGTCTCACAGTGCTGGGGACCTCGGTTCAATTCCAGCCTTGGGTGACTGTGTGGAATTTGCATGTTCTCCCTGTGTCTGCGTGGGTTTCTGCCGAGTGCTTCAGTTTTCTCCCACAGTCCAAAAATGTGTAGGTTAGGTGGATTAGCCATGGTAAATGTAGAGTTACAAGTATAGGCGATGGGTCTGTGTAGGATGCTTTTCGAAGGGTCAATGCAGACTCGATAGGCCAAATGGCCTCTTTCTGCACTGTAGGGATTCTGTGGTACGTGGTAATCAGCAGGTTTCCTTGCCTATGTTTAAGCTGATACCATGAAACTTCATCGAGTCCGGAGTCAATGATGAGAGCTCCCAGGGCAACTCCCTCCTGATTGTATACCACCATGCATCATGGAATCTTTGGTGTCCAGAACACTTAATGGAGGACAATTAAGATTCTTACTATAAATAGTATCATGTAAAATTTGATTTATATATTTTCCATACACCTGAGGGAACATTCTGGTCTTGAAGGAGTCATATTTGGACCAGATGGAATATAATGCACATTACTCAAAACAAAATATTTTAAAAGGCAAGTAGTGTTTTAAACTAACACTTCACATAGCTATCCTGCTGAACTCTATGTTTTACCAGATGGTCAATTTCTTCTGCGTAATTCCCAAGTTCTTCGATATAACTCTTTTGCAGTCATTTTAATGAGAATGGCTGCTGCAATGGAGATTGCAATAGTTCGCTTAGATTTCAGCAATACTATCAAAAAATATTTCCCTTTGGATACAGTTCTCTGTTCTGATTCAGCCAAAATAGATAGCATTAGGATCATCACCTTTTCTAAAGGCGAGCAGCAACCAGCTTGACATGTCTATCCATCAGAATCTTCTGCAACTTGTTTACATACTCAGAGCAGTCACTTTCATAGAGGCTGTACAGCCTCATCAAAAGTGTAATAATTGAGCAATTTTCACTTTGTTAACAGGTTCACGATTGGCTTCGAGGTGGCAATGGCAATTTGTAGACCAAGTACCATATCATGTCGGGATGCACCGAAGATTGAGTGGAAGTCTGCTGCCATTTTGTTATAGGTGAGAAAATTACTGACTTGTTTTGACACCAGTAGCTAGGAATGCTCTAGCCCTTATCTAACAGTCAGTCAGTCATTTCATCCACCTGACTATGCATGAATCATTTCTGAACTAGAGGATTACATTAGGGTTAGTAGTACTAGTTAAGAATTCTAACCAGTTTGATTCTGATACAAAGGTTCAACATTATGACAAAGAAACCTAAATCTGTCAGAATTCTTAACCATAATCTGCTCTGTAAGCCATTAATTTAAATGCTGGGATGGCGCCAGACAGGCTCCAGTGTGATTTTAAGCTGTAATAAAAAAAACTGGAGACTTAAATATCACTCAGATGAGTTAAACACATAATTATATGCCTGTATTTTTGAGTACTGACTCAATGGAAACTGATGCTTACAAGGGTATTGACAATAATTCAGTATGACTGCAATGCCTCCTTTCAGTAGTATTTAACAACTTGTGTAGTGATTGTAACAAAATCAGCCAGATGGACCTTCTGGAATAAATTCCCCAACTGGGGCTGTTAACCTGGTCCAATCAGTGAGCCTTGACTTACAGATATAAACAGGAGTGTCAGAAGTTCTGTTCATTGAGAGCTGGCTCTGAGGAAGTTGGAACAGTGTCAAGTTCTACGCATATGTAAATAAGAACATAAGAAATAGGAGGAGGAGGCGGCCATCTGGCCCACTGAGTCTGCTCCACCATTCTTTAAGTTCATGGCTAATCTTTTTCTGGACCCAGCTCCGTTTACCCGCCTGTTCACCATAACCCTTAATTCCTTTACTGTTCAAAAATCTCTTTGCCTTAAAAACATTTAATGAGGTAGCCTCAAGTGCTTCACTGGGAATTCCACAGATTCACAACCCCTATGGTGAAGAAGTTCCTCCTCAACTCAGTCCTAAATCTGCTCCTCCTTATTTTGAGGGTATGTCCCTTAGTTCTAGTTTCACCCATCAGTGGAAACAATCTCCCTGCTTCAATCTCATCTATTCCCTTCATAATTTTATATGGTCCTATAAGATTCCCCCCTCATTCTTCCAAATTACAATGAGCACAGTCCTAGACTATTCAATCTCTCTTCATAAGCAAACCCTCTCAACTATGGAATCAACCTAGTTAACCTCATCTGCATCCCCTCCAGTGCCAGTATGTCTTTTTTCAGGTAAGGAGACCAAAGCTGTGCACAGTACTCCAGGTGTGGCCTCACCATCACCTTATACAGCTGCAGTGTAACCTCCCTATTTTTAAACTCCATTCCTCTAACAATGAAGGATAATATTCTATTTGCCTTCTTTATCTGCTGCACCTGCAAATCAACTTTGTGTGATTCATGCACAAGGACACCCAGGTCCTTCTGCATTGCAGAATCCAACAATTTTTCACCATGTAAATAATAGTCCATTTTGCTGTTATTCTGAACAAAATGGATGACAAAATATTTACCAAAACTGTACTCCATCTGCCAGATCCTTGTCCACCCACTTACCCTATCTGTATCTCTCTGCACACTTTACTCTACCAATCATCATAGTGCCATCTGCAAATTTTGACACACTACACTTGGTCCCCAACTTTAAATCAAATACGTAAATTGCGGTCTGAACAATGATCCCTGAGGCATGCCACTAGCCACACTTATTGTCAACTCAGAAAATACCCGTTTATTACCACTCTGCTTTCTGTTAATTAACCAAACTTCTAACCATGCATCACAATCACCTTTATCTTATGCAGCAGTCTTTTGTGTGGCACCTTGTCAAATACCTTCTGGAAATCCAGATACGCCACACCCACAGGGTCCCCGCTGTCCACCGTGCTCATAATGTCCTCAAAGAATTCTAGCAAATTAATTAATTATGACCTGCCTTTCATGAACCCGTGCGCATCTGCCCAATGGGACAATTTCTATCTGGATGTCTCGCTATTTCTTCCTTGATTACAGATTCAAGCATCTTCCCCACTACACAAGTTAAGCTAATGAGCGTATAGTTACCTGCCTTTTGTCAACCTTTTTTGAACAGTGGCATCACATTTGCTGTCTTCCAATCTGCCAGAACCGCACCAGAATCCTGCAAATTTTGGTAAATTACCGTGAGCGCATTTGCTATTTCCCCCGCCATCTCTTTTACCCTGGGATGCATTCATCAGGGCCAAGAGACTTGTCTACCTTTAGCCGCATTAACTTGCCCAACACTACCTCTTTTGTGATAATGATCATTCCAAGGTCCTCACCTGCCATAGCCTCCTTGTCATCAATTATTGGCATGTTATTTATTTCTTTCACTATAAAGACCAACAGAAAATAGCTGTTCAACGCCTTGGCCATTTTCATTATTAAATCCTCCATCTCATCCTCTGAAGGACCAATGTTTACCTTAGTCCCTCTTTGTTTTATATATATTTGTAGAAACTTTTGCTATCTCTTTTTATATTCTGAGTTAGTTCACTCATAATCCATCTTACTTTTCTTTTTAGCCTTCTATTTGGCTTTCAGTTGACCTTTAAAGATTTCCCAATCCCCTGCTCCCCACTGATGTTTGCCACTTTGCAGGCATTTGCTTTCAATTTGATACCCTCCTTTATTTGCTTGGTTATCTGTGCCTGATTATCCCTTTTCCTACAGTCCTTCCTTTTCACGGGTATGTACTTTTGCTCAGCACTGAAAATTTGCTTTGAAAGTCCTCCACTGTTCCTGAATTGTCCCCACCACATAGCCTTTGCTCCCGATCCACCTTAGCTAACTCCTCCCTCGTCCCATTGCAGTCTCTTTTGTTTAAGCACAAGAGACTGCAATTGGATTTTACCTGCTCACCCTCCATCTGTACTTTAAATTCAACTATCCTATGATTGCTCTGAGAGGATCCCTAACTAGGACATCAATTATTCCTGTCTCATTACACAGGACCAGATTTAGAATAGCTTGCTCCCTCTGGGTTCCATTACATACTGTTTGAGGAAACTATCGCAGATACATTCTAAGAACTTTTCCGGAAGGCTGCCTTGAACAACTTGGTTTGACCGATGCGTAGATGTAAATCCCCCATGATAGCTGCCATACCATTTTCACACGTGCCAGTTGTTTCTTTGTTTATTGCCCACCCGAATGTGATGTTATTATTTAGTGGCCTATTAGTGACTTTTTCCCATTACAATTTCTACTTTCGACCCATACTGATTCAACCAGTTTCTCCATAGAACCTACATCATCTCTCATTATCACCCTGATGTCATCCTTAAATATCAGAGCTACACCACCTCCCTTTCTTTCCTGTCTGTCCTTCCAAATAATCCAATACTCCTGGATCTTTAACGCCCAGTTGTGACCACCCTGCAACCATGTCTCTGTAACGGCCACTAAATCATGCCGATTCACAGTGATTTGTGCCAAGAACTCATTTATCTTGTTCAGAATGCTGCAAGCATTCAGGTAAAGTGCCCTCATGGTAGTTTTACACCTTCTTTTTTAATCCTAACACCTCTGCCAGAAGAACCTTTGTTTTCAAACATTCTCACTTTTTCTGATACTACCTAGTTTCCACTCGTCTCAGTCCCACACTGCTCAGCTGCTTCTTGTTTTAAATTTACTCTCAATTCCTTTTTTCCTTAAGCCCTTATGCACTCCAGCTAACTCAGAGCCCGAGGTTCCCATCCCCTGTGAAAGTAGTGTAACGTTCACCCAACAGTGCTAACAAAATTACCTACAAGAACATTGATCCCGTCACTGCTTGGGTGAAGAAGGTCCCTCTTGAACAGGTTCTACATTCCCCAGAACAGTCCCATTTATTCAGAAATCTAAAGCCCTACCTCCTACACCACTTACCCAGCCACATATTAAACTACCTAATCTGCCAATTCCTAGCCTCACTAGCATTTGGCACAGGTAGTAATCCGGAGATCACCAGCTTTGAGGTCTTGGCTTTCAATCTGGCTCCAGACACCCAACATTCAGCCTTCAGGACCTCATCTGAAGGGTGATTTGGTGACGGGATACTGGCCTCTGCGGAGTTATTTCAGTGGCGACGAGAGAAAAAATACGATCCTAAAGAAACTCACTCGCTGTCGTCTTTGAGTCAGGGTAAGCAGTTAGACTCAGAGAGAGTCATAGAGATATACACCGCAGAAATAGACCCTTCAGTCCAACTCGTCCATGCCAACCAGATATCCTACCTTAATCTAGTCCTATTTGTCAGCATTTGGGTCATATTCCTCTAAACCCTTCCTATCCATATGCCAATCCAGATACCTTTTAAAATGTTTTAATTGTACCAGCCTCTACCACTACTTCTGGCAGCTCATTCCATACACACACCACCCTCTATGTGAAAAAGTTACTCCTTAGGTCCCTTTTAAATCTTGCCCCTCTCACCTTCAAACTATGACGTATAGCTTAGGACTCCCCATCCTGGGGAAAAGACCTTGTCTATTTACCCTATCCATACCCCTCATGATTTTATGAGCTTCTATAAGGTCACCCCTCGGCCTCTGATACTCCAGGGAAAATAGCCCCAGTCTATTCAGCCTCTCCCCATAGGTCAAACCCTCCGACCCTGGCAACATCCTTGTAAATCTTTACTGAACCCTTTCAAGTTTCACAACACCGCTCCTATAGCAGGGAGACCAGAACTGAATGCAGTATTCCAGAGGTGACCTAACGAACGTCTTGTATAGCCGCAACATGACCTCCTATATGCTCATCGACCTATACTCAATGCACTGACCAATAAAGGCACGCATACCAAATGCCTTCTTCACTATCCTACCTGTGACTCCACTTTCAATGAACTATGAACCTGCATTTCATAGTCTCTTTGTTCAGCAATACTCCCCAGGACCTTACCATTAAGTGTATAAGTCCTGCCCTGACCTGCCTTTCCAAAATGCAGCTCCTCACATTTATCTATATTAAACTACTCTGCGCATTAGCCCATTTGATCAAGATCCCATTGTACTCTGAGGTAACCTTCTTTGCTGTCCACTACACCTCCAATTTTGGTATTATCTGCAAACTTACTACCATATCTCCCATGTTCACATCCAAATCATCTATATAAATAATGAAAAGCAGTGGACCCAGCACACCGCTGGTCACAGGCCTGCGGTCTGAAAAGCAACCCTCCAACACCAACCTCTGTATTCTACTTTCAAGACAGTTCTGCATCAATATAGCTAGTTCTCCTTCTTTTCAGTGTGATTCAAACTTGCTAATCAGTCTACCACGAGGAACCTTGTTGAATGTCTTAGTGAGGTCCACATAGCTCATGTTCACCACTCTGCCCTCATGAATCCTCTTCGTCACTTCTTCAAATAACTCAATCAAGTTAATGAGACACATTTCTGGCATCATCCCGCAATTTGAGAAGCTGGACTTGTTCGATCCTGCTGAAGACTAGGTCCAATATGTGGGAAGAATGCATTTTTTTCTGAGCAAGTGATATTGGGGCAGTTGAAAAGCAATGAGTAATTTTACTGACTGCTTGTGGACCTGTAGCTTTTGTACTTATTAGAAGCCTAATGTTTCCTAAGGCATCAGATACTCAAACCTTTCAAGAGTTGTTGGATTTAGTTAAGGAATATCACAACCCCAAGTCTCCTCTAATTCTGAGATGCTATCGGTTTTGCTGAGCAATTTGAGAACCGGGGAGTCCATTTTGATGAGGTTAAGATGACTGGCAGAGGCGTGTGACTTTAGTTTACCCTTAATGAGATGCTGAGAGATCATTTGATATGTGGGATCAATGATATAACCATGCATTTGCACCTATTAACCAAAGCCCAACTTGACATCAAACAGGCACTACAACTCATTAGAAAACATGGCAAATGGAGCATACAAGTTACAGGGTATGCAGATGGAAGTGAACACCCTCACCAGGGCGATTGAGCTTGGGGATACCACTTGAGCGAAGGCAATTGCATAGCCTCCCTCAGGTGATACCCTGAGCAGAGGGACTTTAGGTCAGCTCACAGCAAAACCCCAAAACAAAGCCAAGCTTCAGCCAAATAGTTAACATTTTCTTCAGGTTCTGGGCTGGGAAGCCATTGCAGATCCCGCCGGTATGCAGACTTGAGACAGCAAAAGAGTCTCACTAGGCCCAAGAAAGAGAATTCAGGCCGGTATCCAGGAAAGTGCATACCTTGGAATAGTTAAATAGCTTAGCAACATCCAAATCAGAAGCAATCAAAATAAACGCCTGGTTAAATGGTCACCCGGTTCTAATGGAAGTTGATACTGGGGTGGCTGTATCAGTGATTGCAGAACAAATCTAACGTAAATAGTTTGCATAACACCCTGGCTAGACTGAGAACCCATAATGGGGAGCCTTTACAGATTAAGGGTACAACTTTGGTTCCAGTCTCTTACGAGGAGCAGCTGGTTCAGTTACCACTGGTTGTAGTAAAAGGCTCAGGCCCAAGCTTGATGGGATGAAATTGGTGGAGAAAGCTTCACCTTAATTGGCTCAACATTTTTCAATCAGAAAATGGCTGCCTGGGTGAAGTCCTAATTAAATACATGGACATGTTCAGGAAGGTCTAGGGACTTTCAAAGGAGCCAAGGCCACCTTGCATGATGACCAAGAAGCAATTCCATGATTCTACAAGGTCTGCCCGGTGCCATTTACCTCGCATGTAAAATCAGAGCCTGAAATCAGGAGGCTGGAAAATGAAGGAAACATCAAACCAGTACAATTTGCAGAACGGGCAGTGCTGGTTGTGCCGACAGTGAAGGCTGACAGGTTAGTTTGCTTTGTGGGGATTTTAAACAAACAGTAAACCATTTCTTGTAGCTGAACAAATACTAGCCCCTCGCATAGAGGACTTAAACTCAAAGCTATACTCAAAGGTGACAGGTCCTTCATTAAGCTGGACACGAGCCACGTGTACCTGCAATTCCGGTTAGATGAGGATTCACAGAAATATCTTACAACCCCATAGGGGTTTGTACCAATACACAAGACTGCCATTTGGGGTATCATCAGCCTGCGCATATTTTACCGGACAATGGAGAACATTTTACAAGGTATCTCCCAGGTCCCCATTTATCTGTCTGATGCGCTAATAACAGGGAAGACCAATAAAGAGCATTATAGAAGTTGGATATAGCCCTTTGATGTTTGTCCCAGGCCCATATTCCTCCAAATTCTCCTATTCATGTACCCATCCAGATGCCTTTTAAGTGTAATTGTACCAGCCTCCACCACTTCCTCTGGCAGCTCATTCCATACTCATACCACTTTCAGCACGAAAAGGTTGCCCATTAGGTCCCTTTTAGATCTTTCCCCTCTCACCTTACACCTATGCCGTCCAGTTTTGGACTCCCCTGGGGAAAAAGACCTTGGCTATTCACCCTATCCGTGCCCCTCACTATTTTATAAATCTCTAAGGTCACCCCTCAGCCTCCAATGCTCCAGAGAAAATAGCGCCAGCCTATTCAGCTATTGAGCCTATTGCTCAAACCCTCCAACCCTGGCAATATCCTTGTAAATCATTTCTGCACCCTATCAAGTTTAGCAACATCTTTCCAATAGCAGGGAGACCAGAATTGAATGCAGTATTCCAAAAGTGGCCTAACCAGTGTTCTGTACAGCTGCAACACGACATCCCAATTGTTATATTCAATAAACTGACCAATACAGGCAAGTGTACCAAACAGCTTCTTCTCTACCCTGTCTACTTGTGACTCTACTTTCAAGGAACTATAAACCTCCACTCCAAGGTTTCTTTGTCAACAACACTTCCCAGGACGCTACCATTATGTGAATAAGTCCTGGTCTGATTTGCCTCACCAAAATGCAACACAAAACATTTATCTAAATTAAACTCCATCTGCCACTCCTGGGGCCATCAGATCAAGGCTCTGTTGTTCTGAGGTAACCACCTTCACTGTCCACCACACCACAATGTTGGTGTTATCTCCCAACTTACTAACTATTCCTCCTATACTCACATCCAAATAATTTACATAAATGACAGAAAGAAGCTGACCCAGCACCAACCTTTATGATGTGCTAATAACTGGGAGACCAATAAGGAGCACCTAGAGAACTTGGACATAGTGCTTGGATATTTCTCCCAGGCAGGCATAATCCTTCAAAGGGAAAAATGCGTTCCAGGCACCCCAAGTGACCTACTTGGCCTACAGAGTCGACAAGACTGGTTTAGACCCTTTGGAAGGGAAAAGTGAGGGCAATCAAAGGTGGCCCGGCACCCATGTCTGTATCGGAGCTTGAGTCTTTCCATGGATTGGTGAATTATTATGGAAAGTTCATACAGAACCTGGTTTCCATCCTGGCACACTTACACCTGCTGTTGAAAAAGGGTTAGCCTTGGAAATGATCTCGCAGCCAAGATTTAGTCTTTGGGGAAGTGAAGACGCAGTTATCATCGTCTAAGTTGTTGGCGCTCTATAATCTCAAGTGAGATCTGGTGCTGACATGTGTTGCCTCCCTGTACAGTATCAGGTAGGTGTTAGTTCACAGGTGGCCCAATAGGGTATACTTCCTGGACTTCAGCTGATGCAGTGTGCCCAGATACAGAAGGAAGGTTTGGCAGTCATCTTTGGTGTGAGAAGGTTCCTCCAACACCTTTTCATACATAAACTTGTCCTTTTAACAGACCACAAACCCCTGCTAGGGCTACTCAAAGAGGACAAGGCTTGGCGGCCAATGCTTTAGGTCAGAGTCAACGGTGGGAGTATGTCCACTTACAAGTTGGAACAACGTCCAGGAGGCCAAGCAGCAAACGTGGATGCCTTGAACCACTTCCCGCTGGCTGACACCACTTTTTATGCTGCCAAAGGAAAAGTCTGTTCTGGTTTTAAACTTACTGAACACCCCTCCAGTCACCACTATGGACGCAAAAAGATCCAGTCATGGCAAAAATGAAACAGCTGGTGGCGATGGGGGAAATCAAAAGGGCCGTCACAACCAGAACTGAAACGTTTCTGTTCCCAGCAAGACCAGATCACCATACAGGATAGTATTTTATTATGGGGAGCAAGTGTGATTACCCTGAGTGAAGGTCACTACCAGATAGTGACTGAACTCCACCAGAGTCTTCCAGTGGTGTTCAAAATGAAAATGCTGGCAAGGAGTCATGTCGGGTGGCCAGGACTAGATGCACACATAGCCATGTTGGTGGGTAGTGCCCAGGATGCCAACAAGGAGAAAAATTACTGCCAGCAGATCCCCCACATTCGTAGGAATGATCAAGTAAATCCTGGACTCAGTTACACATCGACTATGCCCGCACTCTTATAGTGGTGGTGGGAGGGACATGGACGGCATCAGGAATGCCAATGCCAGACACAAGACTAAGGAAGTATGACAGACTGTTTACTCCAGAGGACTAAGTTTGGTGCTGAAACCACTGAAATGGCCCTGCGAGTGTAAGAGGCATGGTAGATGCAAAGTCAGGTCCCGATCGGTGAAGTGGTCCTGAACAAGCACAACAAAAACATGAAAGATGCAAACTCTCAAATGGGGCAGGAGCAAAATATACCTGGCCCCTCAGGACAGCTGGAAAGGCTGGCACAGTGGGTTTCCCCCGCTTCTAGCGTCAACAAAACCGCAAAGTCTGAGATGGATGGAGCTGACAGATATAAACAGGAGTGTCAGAGGTTCTGTTCACCTAGAGCTGGCTCTGAGGGTGCTGGATCAATGTCAAGTACAATGCACTTGTAAGTAAAGGGTGACTTGGTGATGGGATACTGGCCTTTGTGGAGATATTTCACTAGTGTGCTGGGTGAAGCTGTACTCCAACAAAATGGACAAGCACAGCTGTAAAGAGTAGACGAAAACAGATGGCAGTGTCCAAGTATTGCTTCTGGCAGAAGTAATTAGGTCAAAGGAATCAATCTTCAGCATTCCAAAGTGAAGTTTTTTTTTTAAAAAGCATTTTAATCCAAAATGATAAAACTGAAAGTTGCAAGGATCCTGCACCCCCCCATCCCCACGAACTGTCAGCTAAATGAACCTTACATTTTGATCTGGATTGTCCACTGCCAGGAAGAGACTCACTTCCTCTCCATCTCCATGCTGCTCTCTTAACAACACTCAAATCTTCCTGTAAGGCATCCTATTTTTGCTAAGCGTCTCTCAACACAGCAAAGTTGCAGCTTTGCACATCGAAAGTTATGCTATGCATCAGGTATGAGCACAGACAAACAGCAAGTTACCTGTGACGCTTCCGCTCTCGCGATGTGCTTCGTTTATCTCGGCTTCTGCTTCGCCCACCTCGACTTCTGCTGCGTTTGTCCCTGCTTCGACTTCTCCGCTTTTTATCCCTGCTTCTACTTCTGGAAATGCTTCGACTTTTCTTTTTGTGTCGTTCCTTTTCCCGTTCTAAAAACAAAGGCAGTTCAGTTTATAATCAAGTCATGAGTATAGCATTTCATGAAGAGGGAAAATTAGGCATGCTGTACTAACAGGCAGCTAAACTGATGTTAAAATAAACATTTTGGAAGAATTCTGAAAGCTGGAAATCTGAAACAGAGTACTGGAGAAACACAGCGGGTCTGGCAACATCTGTAGACAGAAAATAGAGTTAATGTTTTCAATGACCCTTCATCAAAGCAGGCTCCACTTCTTAGTTAGTTCCATGTGGGGGGAATAATTCTGAATTGGGAAGATAAAACCTGCATACCAAAACGGATAATCTCACGCACACCAAGATGAAAAATTAGCATATTTGCCACACATTACTGCAGCACAAATATTTTTATAAAGGGAACAGGACCATTTTTGCCACACCTACCAGTCATATTGGCCTTCCCGCACTGCAGCCAGTTGAAACCCTTAAGTAGGCAATTTAACTAGCAATGCAACAGTGGGAAGGGGGCTCCCCATCAAGGGAGCATGACAACCATGCCCATTTGGGGCTAGTTACAGGATCTTGGCTGCTGGGTCTGTTGTGTGAAGTGTATCGAGTGGAATAGAAAGTCCTGTACAAAGCCACTCAAGTGCCTGGTTCTTGATCCAAAGGCAAAGGCCTACTGCTGTCTAGTTAAGTCTTCAGCAATATCCCTTTCAATCTCATTAAGTACCACTCCAGAAGTGTAAAGCACACAATGTTAGTAGATAAGAACTCATTTCACCACATCTTAACAAATGTTGTGGTGAGTATATATCCTTACAGATGTAAAATTAAAAAACGTGAAAATAAATTAGCAGCTGTGAGTTGCTACCTGTGATGCCTTGAATTTCCCAATTTGGCAGTAGGAAATTAATCAAAATTCAAATCCAAAGTTGCTCTATTGACAAAGCAAGGCTAATTCTGCAAGATGAAACAGGGTTATACTGACATCTTATTTTAGTGATACAGGTTATCATATTGTCACACTGGCACCTTTAGAATTTCAAAGCCTAACTCCGCTTTATTGCAGTTTAACTCATTCACAGTGTCATAGTCATACAGTATGGAAACAGATCCTTCAGTCCAACTAGTCCATGCCAAACATAATCCCAAACTACACTAGTCCCACCTGCCTGCTCCTGGCCCATATCCCTCCAAACCTTTCCAATTCATGTACTTATCCAAATGTCTTTTAAACATTGTAATTGTACCCACATCCACCACTTCTTCAGGAAGTTCATTCCACACACAAATCACCCTGTAAAAAAATTGCCCTTCATGTCTGTTTTAAATCTCTCGCCTCTCATCTTAAAAACGTGCCCCCTAGTCTTGAAATCCCCCGTCTTAAGGAAAGGACAACTACCATTAACTCCATCTGTACCCCTCATTATTTTGTAACCTTCTATAAGGTCACCTCTCAATCTCCCACGCTCCAGTGAAAAAAGTCCCAGCCTTTCTTTATAACTCAAACCTTTCATGCCTGGCAACATCCTGGTAGATCTCTTCTGAACCTTCTCCAGTTTGATAATATCCTTTGTATAAATGGTCAACCAGAACTGAACACAGTATTCTAGAAGAGGCCTCACCAATGTCCTGTACAACCTCAACGTGATTTCCCACCTCCTATACTCAACGAGCTAAGCAATGAAGGCAAGCATAATAAACACCTTTTTAACCACTCTGTCTATATGGAGTCATAGAGTAATACAGCATGGAAACAGGCCCTTTGGCTCAAACTGGTCCAGGCTGAGCATGGTGCTCACTCAGCCAGTTCCAACTGCCCGTATTTGGTTCACACCCTTCCAAACCCTTCCCACTAATGTACCTATCCAAATGTTTTTTTAAAATGTTGCTATTGTATCTGCTTCGACCACTTTCTCTGGCAGCCCATTCTATACATGCACCACTCTCTGCATGAAGAAGTTGCTCCTCAGGTCATTCTTAAATCTACCTACTCTCACCTTAAACCATGCCCTCTAGTTTTTAATTCTCCATCCCTGGGAAAATGATTATATGCATTCAACCTATCTATGACCCTCATGATTTTATAGACCACAAGAAGGTCACCTCTCATTCTCCTACATTCCAAAGAATAAAGTCCTATCCGGGCCAACCTCTCCCTATAACTCAGGCCTACTAGTCCTGGCAACATCCTCATAAATCTTCTTTGTGCACTTTCCAGTTTAACTGTGTCTTTCCTGTAACAGAGTGACTAAAACTACACACAATATGCCAAGTGCGGCCTCACCAATTACTTCTACAACTGCAACATAATGTCCCAATTCCTATACTCAATGCCTTGACCGATGAAGGCCAGCATGCTGTGGATCTGCCCTATCTTTTTCCATAACTACGTTAAAACTAAGAGAGTTATAGTCACTGGACCCAAAGTGCTGTCCGACTGACACTTCAGTCACTTGCCCGACTTTGTTTCTTAAGCGGAGGTTCAGTGTTGCACCTTCCCGAGTAGAGCCCTCTAGATACTGATTTAGGAAACTTTCTTGGACACATTTGTCAAATTCCATCTCATCTAGGCCTTTTACACTCTGGGTGGCCCAGTCAATACTGGGGAAGTTAAAATCTCCAAACAATGCTACTCTATTATTCCTACAGGTATTTGCAATCTCTCTACACATCTGCTCGTCTAGTACCCGCTGGCTATTTGGGGGTCTGAAATACAGTCCAAAAGAGTGACCATCTCCTTCTTGTTTCTAAATTCTAACCATATTGGCCTCAATTGAAGGTCCCTTAAGAATATACTCTCTAAACAATGTTATGATGTCCTCCCTTATCAAAAGGGCAACTCCCCCTCCCTGCTTACTTGTACTTCTGTCACATCAGTAGCTTCTGTATCCTGGAACATTAAACTGCCAGTCCTGCCTTTCTCTCAGCCATGTTTCTGTTATGGCTATAACATCCCATGCTGTGAGCTCATGTGCCTTACCAGTCAGGCCTCGTGTAATGAAATAAATGCACTTTAAACCAGAAGTCTTTTCCCTCCCTTTACTGTGTCCTTGGCTATCCTGAATAGTAAACTTGCCCTTGACAGCTAATGTATTTTCCCGACTTCTTGAAGGCCTCTCTCTTATTCAGAGATCCCACCTCCCTGCCAAACTAACTTAAACTCTCCTGGGTAACACTAGCAAATCTCCCTGCGAGAATATTGGACTCCCACTGGTTCAGGTGCAATCCGTCCCTCTTGGACCTCTACCCTACAGGAGATCCTAATGATCCAAGAACTGAAAACCCTGTCCCCTAACACCAGCTCCTCAGCCACACATTCATCTGGCCTATCTTTCTATTTCTATCCTCCCAGTGCCATGTGCCAGTGAGTAATCTGGAGATCACTACCCTTGAGGTCCTGCTTTTTAACTCTTTACCTAACTCCCTATACACTTATTTTGCAAGACTCATCCCTTTGTGCACATCGGTACAAATGACATAGGTAGACAATGACCTCTGGCTGTTCACCCTCTCCCTTCAGAATGTTCTGCAACCGCTCACAGACATCCTTGACCCTGGCACCCGGGAGACAACCACCATCCTGGTGTCCCTTCTGCGGCCACAGAATCTCCTGTCTGTCCCCCTCACAACTGAGTGTCCTTTCAGTTCAACACTGTCTGACTGCACCCTTTCCCTCTGAGCCAGTCACATTGCTAACTGATAGCCCCTGAAAGGTCATCCCCCTCCAACAGTATCAAAAGCAGTATACCTGTTATTGATAGGAATCGTCACACAGAATCCTGCACTATCTGCCTTGTCCCTTTGCACACGTGATGCAAACTTCAAAGAATTATGTACCCGAATCCCCAGGTCCCTCTATTCTACAGCACTACTCAAGGCCCTACCATCAATTGTATAAGCCCTACCCTTGTTTGTTGTAGCAAAATGCAGTTATCCAGATTGAGCTCCATCTGCCATTTTCAGTCCATTGACTCATTTGATCAAGATCCCTTTGTTAGCTTCACTGTCTACTAGGCCAATTTTGGTGTCGTCCACAAACTTACTAACCATGCCTTCTTTATTCTCATCCAAATCATTTTAATAAATGACAAATAAAAGAGGACCCAGAACCGATCCCTGTGGAACACCACTGCTGACAGGCCTCCACCCTGAAAAGCAACCCTCCACCACCACTGTCTCCTTTGATGAAGCCAAATATGTATCCAATTGGCAAATTTACCCTGAATTCCACATGACCTAACTTTACCAATTAGTCTATAATGTGGAACCTTATCAAAAACTTTACTAAAGTCCAAATAAACAACTTCTCCTGCTCTGCCCTCATCAATTTTTTTTTGGTAGCTTCCTCAAAATACTTATTCAAATTTGAGAGACACTGTTTCCCTTGCATAAAACCGTCTGACTATCCTTATCAATTTTTGCCTCTCCAAATGTTCATAAATCCTATCTTTCATAATCACCTCCAACAATTTACTCTCAGGTCTATAGTTCCCTGGTTTCTCCTTACAACGCTTCTTAAACAAAGGTACAAAATTAGCCACTCTCCAGTCATCAGGCACCTCAACCGTAGATAATGCGAATATTGCTGTAAGGGGTCTCGCAATTTCTTTCTTTACTTCCCACAACATTCTGATACACTAGATCAGGTCCCAGAGATTTATCTGCCTTTTATATTCCCCAAGACCTCCTGAACATCCTCTTCTGTAATGTGAACTGTTTTTAAAACATCAAAATTTCGCTGTGTTCTCGTCTCCATTTCTTTCTCCACACAGTAGAAGCTGACATGAAATATTCATTATCTTTCCCACCCCCTGGGGTTCAACACAAAGACAACGTCCTTAATCTTTAAGTGTCCCTACCCTCTCTCTAGTTACCCTCTTATTCTGAACATATTTGTAGAATCTCAAATTTCATGATATCTTATAGTCCAGGCCTGACATCTCAATTTTTAACTATGGAAGAATGCACAAGAGCATACATATATCATTAAATTGGGCACATGGGTGGAAGATTCAGTAGCGAAAATAGGGAAAAGAAACAGGTCTTAAATGATAAGAATTTAAAACAACTTAGAATCAAAAATATACATTAACACAGATACAAAAGAATCAGCAACACAAGTCAGCACAACCATTAAAAGACAAGGAGAGAGATAGTAGGAACTGCCGATGCTGGAGAATCTGAGATAACAAGGTATAGAGCTGCATGAACACAGCAGGCCAAGCAGCATCAGAGGAGCAGGAAAGCTGACGTTTTGGGTCTGGACCTG
>JAHRHZ010000078.1:7047363-7114068 GCA_024137785.1 Ginglymostoma cirratum
AAAGCTGACGTTTCAGGTCCAGACCCAAAACGTCAGCTTTCCTGCTCATCGGATGCTGCTTGGCCTGCTGTGTTCATGCAGCTCTACACCTTGTTATCTCATTAAAAGACAAGACTGTTATATCTAAAAGACAGCATAAAGATAGCATAGCAGAAAATAACAGTTTAAATCCCTGGTTAGACTCCAGAAACAATAATGGTCAGTCCAGTGCAGACTGATTTATAAAGAATGAATTTACAAGTCTCTAATCAGGGATGAGTAGCAATAATGAAGGAGGACTGGCGTTAAGGCTTTTACCCTCTATCCACCACAATAATGTCAAAATGGCTTGGCTGAGTTTTGTCTTAAAAGGAAATCTTTTGGGTTATTTTAAGAGAAACAAACCAAGCAAATATGATATGATGAGAAGGTAATGATGGAAGAACACTGTTTAGGATAACATATGCACAGAGTCAGGCCATTAGGCTCACCAGTCCATGTCAGAATTTATATTCTACTCAACCTTCCTCTCACCTTTCCTCAATGAAGTCCATCATTGTAACCATCTATTCCCTTGTCCCTTATATCTCTGTCTAGGTTCCCTTTGAAAGTATGCAAGCCATTTGCTTAAATTGTTCCCTGTGGTCGTGAGCTCTAAATTCTTATCAATGTTTGGGTAAAACTGTTGCTTCTGAATTTTCCCATTGGATTTCTTGTTGAATATTTGTACTGATAACTTCTAGTTACGTCCGTCCGCACAAATGAACACACACTTTCTACATATCAAAACTTCTAATAGATTTGAGGAGCTCAGTGGAGGTCACCCTTCAGTCTTTTTGAAGGATGCATTATGAATCTAACTGATATTACTACTGGATTACTACTGAAGTTAGATCCCCGAATCAAATCTAGATCATTTCCTTTAGTTTAGTAGAAGTGATGGTTGTTCAACAAAACAGTCACACAAGTTTGCAGATATTCTTTAACAAGTTTACTTAGAAAAACCAAGCAACCTAAATATAAAACAGCTCAAGGAATCTTAAAACACACAGCAAAACAAATCTATTCCCTAACATCATCACTTTACAATGAACCAAATTCAGAAAAGTTATCTCCTACATCAAATTAACTGATTCTTTCCAGTTCTTTCCTGTGAACTATTAAGTCTTCCCTGAACATATTTCAAATTGAGAGCTTAGAATTTCTCTGCTTCTAATAGTGCAGATTTCTAACCAAGCATTCCTGGTTTGGATGTTTTGCAAACAAAAAAACTTATCAACTGGGGTAACTGCTTTCCCTGAACCATCCTGTACTCCTTTCTAGGAGAGAAACTATATGTGCTTCTAACCCCAGTCAGGCTTCTCCAAACTAGCCTACGTTTTTCAATATTTGAATTTCTCAAGCTAAAATTAATCCTCGATTATCCATTAACATACTAATAGCCTTAAACGCTTACATTCATTGTAAAAACAATTTCCATTAACACTCCAGGGGGTCTCTGCTCTGACATAAGTCACTGCGGAGGAGGGGCTGTCAGAAGAGTTTCTTCCCCCGCACCCTGTCCATAAAACCCTTCACAAAAGTAACTATTCCCATATTGTCACTACCTTAAAATCCAAACTCTAATTTATATTATGTACGTAAAAACATATCTAATCATAAAACAGTCAGAAAATTAAAGATGACATTCCTTTCCACAGCGGTTAGGAGGTACAATTCTATGGTACCAGCCACTGAAACTAGGAATATTACAAAAGTGGGAAGGGACCAGATGGCTATGTATATAAAAAGCACTGGTTGACTTGGAGAGCCACCCAATCTGCTTTGGTACTGTAAATTGTGCAACTCATTAGTTATAAACTAAAAATTTGCAAATTGACAAAGACGCAACCAGTTGGATGATAATATTCAAGTCTTCCCTTTGGATACCAATATTCAGGGTTTTTGTAGCCTTGATGACATTGGTAATAACGAGCATTGCTATTGCTGTTCTGAGCAATAGCAACAATGTAGAATATCTAGTCTTCATTCATGGTATTTCCTGCCTTTACAGTCACCTGACCTCCATTACATCGCCACGCAGAGGCCAGAGTTTTTCCTTTTTTTTGGGGGGGGGGGTGGCGCAAGAAAAACATCAAGAGAATGAAACGTCAATGCCCTTGCAACTGCTGTTGTATGCTAGGCTTCTGTCGGTTCACTTTCTAAAAAGGACTCTAGCTTCTATAGCTGTGTGCAGCCCTACGATTCTATGCAACATGAGCAACTATAAACAGTCATCTGAAATCCGGATAAAACAAAGAACTGTGGACAGAGATCTGAAACAAAAACAGAAACTGGTGAAACTCAGCAGGTCCGGCAGGACCTGTTGGGAAGAAAGTAGAGGTAATGTTTTGAGTCTGGTGACGGAGTCTCTGGACTCGAAATGTTAACTCTGCTGTCTCCTCACAGATGCTGCCAGACATTGAATTTCACCAGCAATTTCTGCTTTTGTTTGTATCTGAAATTTGGAGCCCGACACGAATACTCAAAATTTACATTTTAACTTGTGTCCCTTTCAATTCAGCTCATGCCCATTAAGTAAGTTACTGAAATCACTAATATCTGTGGTCTTATCTCCAATCTACACAAACTCTGAACCCCACTAATAAGATGAAAATAACTTTTTGACAATAAAGTGGCTGGACTGCAAACCTTATTAATGTTAAATATTTAACTTACTTTGTGATTTAATGCTAAGTTTTTCACAAGAGAGCCTTTGGTTCAAAATAGTTATATCGTTTGGTTGCTATCTTTACATATGCCTTAATAATTAATTCACAATTATTTGTAGCGGGAATGTGCTTCAAATTAGACATAAAATACTGTTATGTAGTTCTCATATTTCTTTGGATTGCCTGTTGGTTTCTCCTATGTTAGCTCAATATCAGTGAAAGAATATCTACAATTATAGCCATCTCCAACAACAGAGAATCTACTCATCGCTCCCATTGGCATTCAATGGCATTACTATTGCTGAACCCCCACTATCAACATCCTAGGGTTCATCACTAACCAGAAACTAAACCATAGACCATCCAGTAAATATTGTGGCTACAACAGCAGGTCAAAGGCTGAGAGTTTCAATGAGTAATTCACATTCACACTCTCCGAAGCCTGAGGGCCATGTAAGCCAGGTGTGTGATGGAATACTTTTCATTGCCTGCACGCATACAGTTCCAACACAAGAAGCCCAACACTGTTCAGGACAGAACAGGCCACTTCAATCCTTCCACCATTGCACTGCAGCTGCACCAGGTTCCATCTACAAGATGCACTGCAACTATTCACCAAGTTTCCCTTGACAGCACCTTCCACATTCTCAAATTCTAACACTTACAAGGACAAAGGAAGCAGATGCCTGGGAAGACTTCGATCAGTAAGTTTCCTTGCAAGTCTCTCACTATCCTGACTTAGACCTACAATGCTTTTCTTTCATTTCTGCTGGGTTAAGTCCTGGAATTCACTTCCACCAGCACTGAGTGCATCTACCTGACACAGGCCATAGCAGTCCAAGAAAGCAGCTCATGACCATGGGTAATAAATGCTACCCTAACTGTTCACAACCCACCACCGCATATTTTTGAGAAATGTATACTTTAAAAAAAAATCCAAAACTATATCTGAACAGAATGAGTGACAAATAAAACTTGTACTTAAAATAGCTAGTTCACAGATTCATGCTAACAGTAAAAAAGTCACCCAATTGTAAATCCCACATAACTCTTTCATAAATATTCAAAAGACAGGAAAGCACCAATGTTTCCAGGGGTACTAAATCTGTGTGACAAATTTACTCAACAACAATTCCAATTCCCTACTACTTAAAAATCTGATCAAAACCACATTCTCAAGGGTAAGCAACAATGTTGAGTTTCAATATACGTATAAGAAATGAGTTTTTCAAGTAAAATGAGACCAAATAGTATAATCTGTAATGTCATATACAGTAACTGAAATCCGAGTTGGCTAATAGCTTTAATCAAGTAAAATTCAAATTTCTGCTTAATATAGAAAAGACCAAGTGAAACTTGGAGAAAAATCCTAAATATAATTTTTGTAAGGGTTAGCAATTTCTTCAGGCAATAAACTTCATCTTGTACTGCTCTACAGAGTATGTACATAATTCATAAAATGCTCAAGTTGGTAAAAACTGAATGATTCAAAGGATCCAACTGCATCCTCTTACTGGATTTTAGCACCTGTTTGCGTTTTTCAGCTATTCAAACAGCAGGAGGCAATAGCAAGTTCTAACCAGTTGTATGAAACGCAGTTAAGAAACAGTGGCTCTACCAAATACTAACATATTGATTGTTAAAAAAAATCTCAAAACAGCAAATGCTGAAACATTCATAGACAAATACATTCAGAAAATTTTGGTCTTCACACAATTAGAAAAGTACATACAGGCAGATCCCAGGTTGCGGACAGGTTCAGTTCCTGAGTTTAATTTGTACACAAGTTGGAACACAATGCAGGACAATAATAAAGCAGTCATGCATATCAAAATTTCTTGTACTCATGTTGGATATTTTAAATTATACCCTTGTATGGGATTGCATTCATAAATACAAACATTTGTAAGTTGGACATTCATAAATCAGCATCTCTCTGGAATAGATTATTGATTAGACTTGTTTGTCAATTATACATTTGACCAAAAGAAACATAATTCAATTTAATACATTTAGATACTGAATCAAACACTTCAATGAAATTGAAAAGGCAAAAGGTTAAAAATATTTTAAAGTAAAAACATACAGACAAATCCACATCTGTCATTACTTCAGTACTCCCCTAAAACTGTAGGGGCCCAAACATACAAGGTTTGGCCCGAAACGTACGCCTTCCTGCTCCTCTGATGCTGCTTGGCCTGCTGTGTTCATCCAGCTCTACACCTTGTTATCTCAGGCACCCAAACATACAAATAGATGGTGAAAACAGATACAAGTACTCGTTTTGTACCAAGGTGGACTGTTTGCCCTGGGTAGATCTCCCTTTGGTTCTGAAAGGGCATGACCCTTCCTTCTCTTACCATTTTGCCATTCATATTCCTACAGCAAACTTCTGGATTCCCTTTTATGTTACTAATGAGTCGGTGGGGGCAAAGGGGGAACGGGTCAGGATATAGAGGACAGTGAGTAGAGGGGCTGAATGAGGGGAAGAGGCAGTGTGCAGAGGAGCTGAGAGAGTGGAGGAAAGGCCCAAGTCTCCACATGGGCTGAATGTGGAATCGGACTCGGAATCGGACTCGGGGGGGGGGGCCCGGCCAAGGGAGTGCAGAATACAGAAGGGCTGAATGGCCTTCTTCCTGTCACCAGGGTTGGCCAAGTTGACACTGAGCTTGCGCAGTGCACTCTCCCGCCGCTCATTCGGTGACTGGGAAACCAGTTTTAAATTAACTCCTGGAAACACGGACGGTTTTGACTCGAGGCCGCAGCAGGGCCGACGGGGTGGGATGACGGGAAAGGCCCGGAATCCTTTATGTAAAAAAACCCCAGAAAAAGCCTGGTCCGGTAGGCCCTGCTCACCTTGTCTGTTCTCGTGCAACTGTTTCTCGAATTCGTCAAAGTCTGACATTTGTGTCTGTATGAATCTTTACGATCTTTTCTCAAAAGGAAAGTGGGTGAAACTTATTTTTTAAAAAAAACGAAGGTGGTTTATCAATTGTGCGCCCGCGCCGTCCCTCGATCACCGTTAGAAACGGTGCCGCAGCTCTGCCCCCGCCGACTCGGGCTCAGAATCCGCACAATGGCCGCTTCACCCGAGGCTTCCGGATGGCGCTCTCCTCCTCCCCTCCCCCAACTCCGGGACCGGCCTCCGACTGACAGCTCAATTCACCAATCGTTGCCGAGAGTACCCCCCGATGGACGAATCGTTGCGGCGGGTTGGGGCAGGACCACGGAGGCCACGTTGAGTCGCGGAGGGATGGTGCGCGCAGAGCGACAAACGTCGTGTAGGCAGTCAACGCATTTCGCTGCCTCTCCTCCTCAACGTGACACAATGACAGTAACAGACACATTCAAAATAAACATTCCCCAACTTTCACCCAGTAAGGTGTAAAGTGTTTTCAGTTACGTTTACATTTTTGTTTCCATTTCTTCGTTTGCCAGCCAATACCTACGGGCTCAGAGATGACATGTTTATCCTATTCTGGTTGAGTGAGTTCTGAGATGGCTGATGAGTCCAATGGACAATCTCAAGATTCTGCCACATGAAGGGCAAATTGGACTTGAAGGACAGGCACCTACAAAAGAGGTTGTGCTCCCATTGAAGTCCTTCAATCTGCCTTCTAAAATAAATTTTCCCCTTTGGTCATGCCATGAGTTGCTGCAGAGGCTCCCTCTCTTTATAGATGCTTGGAGACCTCCCTAAAGTGTTTCTGTCTGTTCCTCGCAGTCTCCTGTTGTGACTGAGTTCTGAGTAGAAAGCAACCAGATCCATTGTCACAAATTATAATTTTTATTCTCCTATCGGACCAGTTTTGAAGAAGAGCAACATGAGACACTTTAAAAATACAAAATGAAGATAAATAGGGAGCTTACTGTTATATTGCTAATTATCCTGATATTTTGTGTTTCTGTCTTTTTTAAGTTGTCTATTTTTATACTTTTCTGAATATGGTATAAACAAAAATAAACGATGGAGTCATTTTGTACCACTTCACAAAGTCAAGAGCCAGTTCTCATGTATTGAGGGAAATTAAACAGTACAGTCCATCTAAATCTGGGTAAGAACAGTCAGTTTTTGTTACTGTGGGCAAGAAGGAAAATTGCTGAAAAAACAGTTTGCTTAAACTTTTCATCTTGTAAATCAGGACAAAAATAATGCCAAATTTCAAATAACTGTACAATTATACAAGAGAAAAGATGCTAAATAATTGGCAAGTTGACTTTGATTGCTTGAGGCATTGCCCTGTAGAAAGCAATGAAGAGCTACATGGGCTCCCCAAAATTACATAAAATTTGAAGATATTCCTTTTTTTGTAATGTATGGGTTCCTGCATGTGATTGCATGTCATTTATCATAGCACAAATCAGCAATTTTACAAACTCAACTGATTATTTTAAGCTATGCCAATACAGACGTTAGCACTATTATTTAACAAGTGCTCTACAGTCATAGAGCCATAGAGCTGTACAGCATGCAAACAGACCGTTCAGTCCAACTCATGCATGCCAACCAGATAACCTAAGTTAATCTGGTCCCATTTGCCAGCATTTGGCCCATATCCCTCTACACCCATCCTTTTCATATACCCATCCAATTGCCTTTTAAATGTTGTAATAGTACCAGCCTCTTCCACCTCCTCTGGCAGCTCATTCCATCCATGCACCAGTCTCTGTGTGAAAAAGTTGCAACTTAGGTCCCTGTTAAATTTTTTCCCTCTCGTGCCCTCTAGTTTTGGACACCTCCACCCTGGGGGAAAGACCTTGACTATTTTCCCTATCCATGCCCCTCATGATTTTATGAACCTCCATAAGGTCATCCTCAGCCTCCGACACTCCAGGGAAAATAGTCCCAGCCTATTCAGGCTCTGTCTATATCTCCAATCCTGGCAAGATCCTTATAAATCTTTTCTGAACCCCTTCAAGTTTTACAACATCCTTCCTGTAGTAGGGAGACCAAAACTGAATGCAGTATTCCAAAAGTGGCCTAACCAATGTCCTGTATAACCTCAACATAACCTCCCAATTCCTATACTCAATGAACTGACCAATAAAGGCAAGTGTTCCAAATACCGCCTTCACTATTCTATCTACGTGTGACTCCACCTTCAAGGAACTATGAACCTTCCACTCCAAGGTCTCTTTATTTAGCAACATTCTCCAGGACCTTACCATTAAGTCCTGCCCTGATTTGCCTTTACAAAATGCAGCACTTCACATTCATCTATATTAAACTCACTCTGCCACTCCTTGGCCCAATGGCCCTTCTGACGGAGGGCCCATTGTATTCTGAGGTAACCTTCTTCACTGTCCACTATACCTGCTATTTTGGTGTCATCTGCAAACTTACTAACCATACCTCCTCTGTTCACATCCAAATCATTTATCTAAATGCAAAAAGCAGTCGACCCAGCGCTGATCCTTGTGGCACACTGCTGGTCACATGACTCCAATCTGAAAAGCAACCCTCCAGCACCACTACCCTCTGTGTTCTAGCTTCAAGCCAGTTCTATATTCAAATGGCTAGTTCTCCCTGTATTCCATGTGATCTAACCTTGCTAACCAGTCTGCCATGAGGGACCTTATCGAATGCCTTATTGAAGCCCATGTCATGTCCACTGCTCTGCCCTCATCAATCCTGACCCGAAACATTAACTCTCGATTTCTCATCACAGATGCTGCCAGACCTGCTGAGCTTTTCCAGGGTTTGGAGGCCAGGTCATTGAGTACATATAAGACTGAGATAGATAGGTTCTTGATTATCAAGGGTTATGGGGAGAAAGCAGGAGAATTGGATTGAGGAACTTATCAGCCATGATTGAATGGTGGAGCAGACTCAATGAGCTGAATGGCCTAATTTCTGCTCCTACGTCTTATGGTCTTACTTCTGTTTTAGTTTCTGATTTACAGCATCTGCAGTTCTTGCAGTTTTTAGGGAAAATTTGAACCTCGGGCTTTGCAGGAAGGCACGGGCCTTTGATGGAAAATGTATTTATCAGCACTTCAAACATTGCAAATATTATTGTATGGATGAGATAAACATTTTCTTGCAAATATTGTAACTTTTAAGAGTTTTCATGAAACCTTATTTGCTGTGGTAAATATTCAGATATTCAGCTCACCTCCACCCTCAGAATTTCCTGATGGCTGTTTCAGATTCTCTGCTGTGCATGGACTGTCAACCCTATGATTTGGCACAAGGTCTTCAGACAGAAGTCCTGCTTTGCTGTATATTTGCTGTTTATACTCTTTGGAGGGGTTTTCTTCTTCCGTTCACAAAACCTCAGCATTGTTCTACCCTGTTGTAAAATAAACAAAAGTTGCATATAGGCTGTGGTACATGGTAGAGCAAATAGGACACATCAGGAACTTTCTGATTGACAAGCAAGTGGACAATAAAAAAATCCTTGCAGGACAACTGCAGAAAGTTGTTTCAAACACTAAAAGAATGTAAAGTTTGTTGTTTCTGACACTCCAGGGCTACAGAATCATAGGGAGATGATTGTGTTGTGGTAATGTCACTGGACTAGTAATCAAGTCCACGGGCCATTCTAGGGCCACCTATTCAAATCCTACCATAGCAGATGGTGAAACTGGAATTTAACAGAAAAGAAAATAAAGAATAAAAATCTGGCCTAATAGTAATCATGTAACTGCTGTCAATTGTCATAAAAAAAGCTCCCATCTGGTTCATTCAGGGAAGGAAATGTGCCAAGAGGTAGCCTACATATGAGTCTCGATCCATAGCAATATGATTGACTCTTAGGGCTGAGCAATAAATGCTGGCTTAGTCAATGGCAACCCCATCACAAGAACAATAACACAGGAAAAAAATGACTCAGCTTCTAACTCAGGTACTTCAATGAGAGACTAAATATTATAGACAACTGGGTTCTTTTTCAGTGGCAAGATTTGGTAGGGATGACCTCTATATTAACATTCTCATGCACAGTGACAGGATTAGTGACTGGGTCTCAGCTATTTATAATCCATATTAATGGCTTAGATAAAGAGACTGAGCGTAATATATCCAAATTTCCTGAAGATTCAAAGCTAGGTGGGGAAATAGAGTGGAAAATGCTCCAGCGAAGCTGAGTGCAAGCTGGAAGAACAGCATCTCATTTTCTGCTTGTGAACTCTGCAGCCCCCTGGACTTGATATTGAGTTCGACAATTTTAGGGCTTGAGGCACCTTCTCCCATGTCCTTACCTCGATCCCTACAACACCAGCCTTTGACATCACATGCGCTGCTATCATACACAACCCATTGTCAGCTACTAATAGCCTGTATTAGCAGCTATTTATTTCCCCAGACTGACACTCCCCAGTCCTTTGTCTGTCCAACTGTTTTTCTCTTTCTTTGTGTTCTATCTCCACCTATCACTTACTTTTCAACCCTCACCCCCACTCCGTCTTCTGCATAAATATCAATTTTTTCCTAGCTACCATTGGTTCTGAAGAAGCTTCACTGGACCTGAAATGTTAACTATACTCTCTCTCCACAGATGCTGCCTGACCTGCTGAGTTTTTCCAGTAATTTCTGTGTTTGTTTTAATGTACAATGTGATATGCACATCACCTGCCCTTTTAAATTCCATCTTTGTTGTGACCAGCTGAAGCATAGACAAGAAAAGGAATCAGTTCACCCTTCCTAACTCAACCGTAACAACAGGATTAGCCACTTTGATAGGACAGATGAAAAACAGAGCAATTTCTGAAAGATGAGAGAGTAGCAAATATTGGGTTTGAAAGAGTCTTGGACATGCTTGTTTACAAATCTCAGAAATGTAATATACTGGCGCAGCAAGCCATGAGGTAGGCAAATGATATGTTAGCCTTTATTGCAAAGATATTGGAATATTGTTGTAAGGAAGATTTACTCCAATTAAATAGGGTTTTGCTGAAATTACACTTTGAGAACAGCGTACCATAGTAATCTTTTAATTTGTGGGAGGATATTTGCTTTACATGGAGAAACAGAAGTTCACTATGTTTATTCTTGGGTCAAGACTGCTGCTCTATCATGAAAGATTTGAAACAATTGCTGGCAAAGCTCAGCACGTCTGGCAACATCTGTGGAGAGAAATCAGAGTTAACGTTTCAGGCCGAATGACTCTTCCTCAGAACTGATGGTAACTAGGAAAATCTCAGTTTATATGCAGAGGGTAGGGCGGAGGGTAGGGTTAAGGAGTAAACAATACGTGCGGAATAGAGCCCAAAGAAAGAGAAGAGCAGTTAAACAAGCAAAGAAGAATGTAAGAACATAAGAACTAGGAGCAGGAGTAGACCGTCTGGCCCCTCGAGCCTGCCCCGCCATTTAATAAGATCATGGCTGATCTTTTTGAGATTCAGCTCCACTTACCCGCCCACTCACCATGACCCTTAATTCCTTTACTGTTCAAAAATTTATCTAGCCTTGCCTTAAAAGCATTCAGTGAGGTAGCTTCAACTGCTTCACTGGGCAGGGAATTCCACAGATTCACAACCCTTTGGGTGAAGAAGTTCCTCCTGACCTCAGTCCTACATCTGCTTCCCTTTAATTTGAGGTGATGCCCTCTAGTCCTAGTTTCACCTGCTAGCTGAAACAACTTCCCTGCCTCCACTTTATCTATTCCCTTCATAATCTTATATGTTTCTATAAGATCTCCCCTCATTCTTCTGAATTCCAATGAGTATAATCCCAGTCTACTCAGTCTCTCCTCATAACCCAACCCTCTCAACTCTGGAATCAACTGAGGGAATCTCCTCTGCACCTCCTCCAGTGCTAGCATATCTCTTCTCAAGTAAGGAGACCAAAACTGCACACAGTCCTCCAGCTGTGGCCTTAGCAGGACCCTATACAGCTGCAGCGTAGCCTCTCTGTTTTTAAACTCCATCCCTCTAGCAATGGCAGACAAAATTCCATTTGCCTTTTTAATCACCTGCTGCACCTGCTATCCCACCTTCAGTGATTCATGCACAAAAACACCCAAGTCCCTTTGCATAGCAGCGTGCTGCAATTTTTTACCATTTAAAACAGTCCATTTTGCTGTTAATCCTACCAAAATGGATGACCTCACACTTATCAACATTGTACTCCATCTGCCAGACCTTTACCCACTCACTTAGACTATCTATATCCCTCTGCAGACTTTCAGTGTCTTCTGCACACTTTGCTCTACCACTCACCTTAGTGTCATCTGCAAATTTTGACACACCACACTTAGTCCCCAACTCCAAATCATCAATGTAAATTGTAAACAATTGAGGCCCCAACACTGATCCCTGAGGCACACCACTAGCCACTGACCGCCAACCAGAAAAACACCCATTTACCCCTACTCTTTGCTTTTTATTGGTCAACCAATCCTCTATCCATGCCAATACACTACCTGTAATACCATGCAACTTTATCTTATGTAGCAGCCTTTGGTGTGGCACCTTGTCAAATGCCTTCTGGAAATCCAGACACATCACATCCACAGATTCCCCATTGTCCACCATGCAAGTAATGTCCTCAAAGAATTCCACCAAATTAGTTAAACATGACCTACCCTTCATGAACCCATGCTGGGTGTTCCCAATGGGACAATTTATATCCAGATGTCTTGCTATTTCTTCCTTAACGATAGATTGAAGCATTTTCTCCCCTACCGAAGTTAAGCTAACTGGCCTATAGTTACCTGCTTTTTGTCTACTTCCTTTTTTAAACAGTGGCGTCACGTTGGCTGTTTTCCAATCTGTGGGAACCACCCCAGAGCCCAGTGAATTTTGGTAAATAATTACTAGTGCATTTGCTATTTCCCCCATCACCTCTTTTAGTACCCTGGGATGCATTTCATCAGGGCCAGGAGACTTGTCTACCTTTAGCCCCATTAGCTTGCCCAGCACTGCCTCCTTAGTGATAATGATAGTTTCTAGGTCCTCACCCGCTACAACCTTCTTGCCATTTGTTTTCGGCATGTTATTTGTGTCTTCCACTATGAAGACCGACACAAAATAACTGTTTAATGTCTCGGCTATTTCCTCATTCCCAGTTATTAAATTGGCCTTCTCATCCTCCAAAGGACCAATGTTTACCATCACCACTCTTTTACAATTTACATGTTTATAGAAACTTTTGCTGCCTGTTTTTATATTCTGAGCTAGTTTACTCTCATAATCTATCTTACTTTTCTTTATAACTTTTTCTGTGGCTTTCTGTTGGCCTTTAAAGATTTCCCAGTCTATTAGTTTCCCACTATCCTTTGCTTTTTTGTATGTGTTTTTTTTCAAACTGATACTTTCCTTTATTTCCTTGGATATCCATGGCTGGCTCTCTCTTTTCCTACAGTTCTTCCTTATCACTGGAATATACTTCTGCTGAGCACTGTGAAAAATTGTTTTGAAAGTCCTCCACTGTTCCTCAATTGACCCACCATAAAGTTTTTGCTCCCATTCTACCTTAGCTAACTCTTTCCTCATTCCTTCATAGTCTCCTTTGTTTAAGTACAGGACATAGGTACTGGATTTAACCTTCTCACGCTCCATCTGTATTTTAAATTCGACCATACTGTGATCGCTCCTTCCGAGAGGATCCCTAACTGTGAGATCATTAATTATTCCTGTCTCATTACACAGGACTAGATCTAGGATAGCTTGCTCCCTTGTAGGTTCCATTAGATATTTTTCAAGGAAATTATCGCGGATGCATTCTATGAATCCCTCCTCAAGGCTGCCATGACCGACCTGGTTTGACCAAACGATATGTAGATTAAAATCCCCCATGATAATTGCTGTACCATTTTTACATGCATTAGCTATTTCTATGTTTATTGCCTGCCCCACCACGATGTCATTATTTGGTGGCCTATAGACCACACCTGTCAGTGACTTCGTCTCCCTGCTAATCCTAATTTCCACCCAAATGGATTCAACATTTTGTTCAGTAGAACCTATACCATCTCTCACTACCGCCCTGATATCATCCTTAAAAATCAGAGCAACACCACCTCCCTTACCATCCTGTCTGTCCTTCCGAACAGTCTGATACCCCTGGATATTTAACTCCCAGTCATGACCATCCTGTAACCACGTCTCTGTAATAGCCACTAAATTATACCCATTTGCCATGATTTGCACCGTCAACTCATCCACCTTGTTTCGAATGCTCCGAGCATTCAGATGAAGTGCCCTTATACCAGTTTTTGCACCTTCTTTTTGGGTCCTATTACCTCCATTACTAACAGCTCTTGAGTTCTCCTTCCCTTTAACTTTTTTCCTAATTTTCAATGGAGTTGAAGCTTCCTCGTCACCTGCTAACCTGCTGCTTTGCCTTACATTAATTGTTATTCTCCCTCTACGCTCACTTCTCCCTTCCCCCCCTACTTACTAGTTTAAAGTCCTATTAACCACCCTATTTACTCTTTTTGCCAGAACACTGGACCCGGCCCTGTTCAGGTGGAGTCCATCCCAGCGGTCTAGATCCCTCCTGTCCCAGAACTGATGCCAGTGCCCCATGAAAAGGAAACCCTCTTTCCCGCACCACTCTCTTAGCCATGTGTTTACTTCCCTGATCCTCACCTCCCTATGCCAATTTGCACGTGGCTCGGGAGGCAATCCAGAGATTATGACCCTTGAAGAGCTGTTTTTTAAATTTGTTCCTATCTTTTCATAATCCTGAAACAGGTCTTTTTTCCTAGTCCTGCCTATGTTGTTGGTACCTATGTGGACCACAACAACTGGATCCTCTCCCTCCCTCTCTAGTATCCTCTCAAGCTGGTCAGATATGTCTCGGACCCTGGCACCGGGCAGGCAACACACCATGCGGGATTCTCTATCCTGCTCGCAAAGGATACTGTCTATCCCACTGATAATGGAATCCCCTACAACTACAATCTGTCTTTTTGCTCCCCCCTCTTGAATGGCCTCCTGGACCATGGTGCCATGGTCAGTTGACTCATCCTTCCTGCAGCCCTGTTCCTCATCCACGAAGTGGATAACGATCTGGCTGGGAGGGTGAATATCTGTTAATGGGATCTGTTAGTGGCCAACAATGGGTGGTGTGTAATATAGGCTATGTGATGACAAGGCCTGGAGTGGGGGGGTTGGGTAATGACATGGGAGAGATCAAACCCTAAAGTTATTGAACTCAATATTGAGTCCAGAAGGCTGCAGGGTCCCCAAGTGGAAAATGAGATGCTGCTCTTCCAGCTTGTGCTGAGGTTCGCTGGAGCATTACAGCAAGCCTGACACCGAGATGTTGGCCAGGGTACCGGGTGGTGTGTTAAAATGGAGGCAACTGGAAATTCAGGGTCTCTTTTACAAACAGAATGCAACTGTTCTGCAAAACAGTCACCCAGCCTATGCTTTGTTTCTCCAATGTAGAGGAGATCGCATTGTGAGCAGCAAATGCAGTCAACCTGAAGTCCCGGTAAAGCGCTGCTCCACCTGGAAGGTATGTTTGGGCCCTTGGGTACTGAGGTGGGAAGAAGTAAATGGGCAGGTGTTACACCTTCAGTGCTTGCAAGGGAAGGTGCTGTGGGACTGTGGGGAGTTGTTGGGTGTGAAGGAAGAGTGGACTGGAGGGAATGATCCATGCAGAAGACAGATAAGGAAGGGGAGGGGAATACGTGCCTGGTGGTAGTGTCTCGCTGGAGGTGAAGGAAATGGCGGCTAATGATCCTCTCGATGTTGATGGGTCAGACCCAGATGAGGGTTCTGTCAACAATGGTGCTGGGAAATCCTTGGTTGAGGAAGAAGGTGGACATTTTGGAGGCTCCCTTGTTGAAGTTGGCATCATTGGAACAAATGCAATGATTACAGAGGAACTGGGAAAATGGAATAGATTTTTTACGGGAAGCAGAGTATGAGGTTGTATAGCCTAGGTAGCTGTGGGAGTCAGTAAGTTCATAGTGGATATTAGTGGCCAGTCCAACCTCAGAAATATAAACAGAGATGTCAAGGAAGTGAAGGGAGGATTCAGAGACAGACCAGGAGAAGGTGAGAGCAGGGTGGAAATTGGAAGCGAAATCGGTAAATTTTTTCAATTCCAGCTGAGAGAGAGAGGCAGCACTGATGATATCATTGATATATTGGAGAAAGTGTTGTGGGTGGGGGCCTGAATAGGACTGGAACAAGGAATGTTCCATGTACCCCACAAAGAGGCAGGCATAACTGGGGCCCATGCATGTACCCATGGCCACCCCTCTGACCTGAAAAAAATGGGAGAAGTTAAAAGAAAAGTTGTTCAGGATGAGACAAGCTTGACCAGGTGGATGAGACTGGTGGTGGATGGGGACAGTTCAGGACTTTGTTCCAGGAAGAAGCAGAGGGGCCTGAGATCATCCTGGTAGAGGATGGACATGCAAAAGGATGAATGTCCATGGTGTAGAGGAGGCAGCTGGAGCCCGCAAACTAGAAATTCTGAAACTGTGTAAAGCATCGAGGAATCAAGGATATAAGTGGGAAGGGACAAGACCAGGAGAGAAAAGACTGAGTCAAGGTAGGAAGAGATAAGTTTTGTGGGACAGGAGCAAGCAGAAACAATGGGTCTGCCCGGGAAGTCCCATTTGTGAATTTTGGGAAGGAGTTTGAGGCGAGCTGTGCGGGGTCAGGAGACTGTCAGTTTGGAAGCAGTGGGTGGGGGAGGGGGGGAGATCACCAGATGAACTGAGGCTGGTGACCATGGTTGACACGATGACCTGATATTTCATCGTGGTCCGGGGTGATAGGAGGAGGTATCTAAGAGCTGGCGCTCAGTCACTGCAATGTAGAGCTCAGTCTGCCAGACACAACAGCACCACCCTTATCAGCAGGCTTAATTATAGAGTCAGGGTTGGGTCTGAGAGCATGGAGTGCACTCAGTTCCCAGGAGGATAGGTTGGAATGGGTAAGGGTCAGGGGGCAGAGAATTGAGGTGACCAGTGGCACGCCAAGTATTCTGAATGAACAGATCAAGTGCAGGTAAAAGGCCAGAGGGAGGGGTCAAGGTGGAGGGAAAGTGTTGGAGCTAGGCAAAGGGGTCTGTGGGACGGGGAAGAAGACTCTTGTCCAAAGAAATAAGCACGGAGGCGAAGGTGACGGAAGAAGAATTCGACGTCATGTCATGCCTGAAATTCGTTATGGTGGGGGCACAGAGGGATAGAACTGTTCTGAGGAAGGGTCACCAGACCTGAAATGTTAACTCTGCTTTTTCCTTCACAGATGCTGCTAGACCGGCTGGGCTTTTCCAGCAACTTTGTTTTTGTTCCTGATATACAGCATCCACTGTTCTTTCAGTTTTTATTGGATAAAACTGAGACCTTTGCTGTGTACAGAATGTTCAGCATCGGAAAGCGGAAGGTCAGGAGTGATAGTGCATACACCACAGGAGGTAGGGTTGGGGAAGGGATGGAATCAGAGGGCAGGATGTTTCCTGAGGGCCATGGGAATCTCTAAGTTGTTGCATCTTGCATGCCTTGATGCCTGAAAGGAAAAGAAATGGTTTCTTCTTAGCTCTATTCTTTGAAGTTTTGAAGAATCACGTAATGTTTAAAATTCTTATAAGACTTGACAGAATGAATGGTGAGAGGTTTGTTTTCTTAGGCTGGGGTGAGAGCTGCAAAAAAAAAAAATAGGTTGAGTGAGTGAGTCAAAAAAGGCAGATGGAGCTTATGTGGGAAAGCATGAAATTGTCCACTTTGGCAGGAAGAATAAAAAAATTACAATTTGAATGGAAAGAGGAATGGAGGGAGGTTAAGGAATTCTGAAATTAAGAGGATCTTGGCATGTTGGTACAATAATCATGATAGGTTAGTAAGCAGATACAACAAGTGATTAGGAAGCCAAATGGAATGTTGGCATTTATTTCAAGGGAATTTAATCTGAATCAGGAAGTTATAATTTAATTATGCATGGTCATAGTGAGACCGCATCTGAAGTTTTGGTCTCTTCATTTCAAATTGAGATTCTACAGCATTCTCAATATTCATTTGAGAATGATATAATTGTGTTAGAAGCAGTTCAGAAAAAGTTTACTCGACTTATTCCAGAGATGAGAGGGTTACCCTATGAGGAAAGGTTGGACAAGTTGGCCTGTATTTGTTGGAGTTTCAAAGAATGAGCAGTGATCCTCTTTCACCATATAATTTCCTGAAGGGACTTGATAAAGGTGGTTACCAGGACAGTATTTCCTCTTGTATGGGAGACTAGAGCAAGGGAACATGGTTTAAAATAAGAAGTCTCCATTTTTAAGATGGAAACAAGGCGAATGTTTTATTTTGCAAAGGGTTGTTTGGTTTCTAGAGGCAGCATTTTTCTTTAACATACAATGGAGTCAAGGACTCATTTTGGTAATACAAAAAGTACAGGACTTATACAATTAATGTAGGGTCCTGGGTAATATTGTAGAATAGAGAGACCGAGGAGTTCAGGTACATAGTTCCTTGAAGTTTATGTCACAGGTAGACAGGGTGGTTACGAAGGCATTTAGCACGCTTGTCTTCATTGCTCAGACCTTTCAGTAAAGGAGTTGGGATGTCATTTGAGGTTGTACAGAATGTTGGTGGGGCCTCTTCTAGAATACTGTGTGCAGTTCTGTTATAGAACATAGAACAGTACAGCACAGCACAGGCCCTTCAGCCCTACAATGTTGTGCCGACCTATTATCCTACTAAGATCAAACTACACTGTATACCCGACATTTTACTATCCTCCATCTGTCTCTCCAAGAGTCGCTTAAAAGTATCTAATGTATCTGACTCCACTACCACTGCTGGCAGTGCATTCCAAGTGCCCACCACTCTCTGTGTGAAGAACCTACCTCTGACATCTCCCCTATACCTTCCTCCAATCTCCTTAAAATTATGCCCCCCTCGTAATAGTCATTTCTGCCCTGGGAAAAAGTCTCTGACTCTATCTATGCCTCTCATCATCTTGTAAACCTCTTTCAAGTCACCTCTCATCCTTCTTCGCTCCAAAGAAAAAAAGCCCTAGCTCCCCCAACCTTTCCTCATAAGTCCTGCCCTCCAGTCCAGGCAGCATCCTGGTAAATCTCCTCTGCACCCTCTCTAAAGCTTCCACATCTTTCTTATAATGAGGTGATCAGAACGGAACACAATATTCCAAGTGTGGTCAAACCAGAGTTTTATAGAGCTGCAGTATAACCTCAAGGCTCTTAAACTCAATTCCCCTGCCAATGAAAGCCAACACACCATACGTCTTCTTTACAATCCTATCAACTTGGGTAGCAACTCTGAGGGATCTATGGACGTAGACCCCAAGATCCCTCTGTTCCTCCACACTGCCAAGAATCCTGCCATTAACCCTGTATTCTGCACTCAAATTCAACCTTCCTAAATGAATCAATAAATTAGAACAGGAAGGATATTATTAACTGGAGAGGGTTCATAAAAGATTTACCAGGATGTGGCTGGGAATAGAGGGTTTGAGATATAAAAGCAGACTGGAAAGACTGGGACTTTTATCACTGGAGCTTAGGAGGTTGAGGATTGACCTTATAGAGGTTTTTAAAATCATGAGGGGCATAGATAAGGTGAATGACCAGGATCTTTTCCCTCGGGTGAGAGAGTCCAAAACTAGGGGTTTTAATAGTTCAAAATTATTTTTAAGGCGAAAGGAGAGCGATTTAAAAAGGACATCAGGGGCATCTTTTTTACACAATGTGTGGAATGAGCTGCCAGAGAAAGTGGTGGGAAGTATTTGGAATTCCCTAACCCAAAGAGACAACAAGAAAATAAAGTGATACAAGAATCAGGTCATTCCAGGCATTTAATTGATGCTCTAACTTTGAGACTGTTTGAGGGGGTGCCACCTTGAGCAGTAAATAGCTGTTGGGTCAAAGCACATATGCAGCTGACAGACTGTACAAAGGCTTACAGTCTTATAAGTTACATGGAGCTGTTTCTGGCTTGTATATTATTAGAATGACATTAGATGGGTCACATGACACTCAGTGAGGGAGCAACCAAGGCTGGTATTTGGGAGAGGGTTCAACTCAGCTCTGGTGAAATGACTGGCTCAGCTTTCAGCTATTAAAACACTTTCTGAGAACTCCTCTAGTGCACAGCTCACCAAGAGATGAGAAGTGTGAAGCTTTAAATGTCGACAGTCAATGGTTTCTAACTGAGCCATTTGGAAATATCAGCTTATTCTGGAACAATATTCAAGGCCCTATTATCATCTTTTTATAGTGATCAGCTTTAACTGTAAGTGATATTTTAAATTCAAGCTGGATTTAAACCATGACTGTATGTTAGTACAGTAAGTCTTTGTCAATGATCTGATCAGACAGAAATTAGTTTCAATTTAAAGAAACAGACAGTTAAACTCTATTTTACTGCTTTCTTTAAAAAAAAACCCTTTGTCTATAGGTTGGGGAAAAGTTGTCAACTTTTTTATAGAGATCAGGAGGATTAATTACTTGAAATTTATGTTTCAACCTTATATTGCAACGGATATGTTTTTATCAGAGAAGCAGAATAGAAGGGGGGAATTGTATTTAACAAACTTGTAAATCCATGGCCAAAGAACACATTTATATTGCACATATCACATGAGATAAGTAAGATAAAGATAAATAAACTTACATTTATATAGCTCTTTTCTCAACCTCAGGATGTTCAAAAGCATTTTTCAGTCAATTAAATACTTTTGAAGTGTTGCACTGTAGGGAAAAGAGGCAGAGTTCTGAAGAAGGGTTACTGTACTTGGAATGTTAACTCTGCTTTCTCTCCAGACCTGCTGAGTTTCTCCAGCAATTTCTGGTGTTATTTCAGAATAACACTGAATATTAAGCATCCACAGTTCTTTGTTTTATTTTGATATGTTCTACTGGATGGATATACTGTCATTTGGACCTTAAACAAAGATCTGAATCTGTTAAAATTTCTGATCCTGTACAATTTTTCAAGGAAAGCAAAGAGGTGTTACAGTGTCCTGTGCAATATTCCACCTCCAACCAACATAAATGAAATAGGTTAAATAGTCATTTTGCTTGTGATTCCTGATGTATGTGAAATGACTGGTTTAATATGTGCCTACATGCAACAATTGTTGCTAAGTAACTTTTGGCATTTAGATGGTATTGAATGATGTGCTATTTAAAGACATATCCTTATTCCTTTTTAATTGAGAACAGTTCATCATACAAAACAAACTCCTAAATAATGGGATAGAGCATAACTCTACTATCTGTGCATCTATTTAGTTCTCACTTAACTTTCAGTGAAGCAATATTGTTTTAAGAGAAGTGCAGTACTGGTACCACAGGTATAATCCTTTCGAACAAGCTTTTACGGTTGTACGTCTAATGCAAAATGCTTGTGTTAAAATTTCTCTTGTTGATGCAAACAGATTAATTTTTACATTTATTAATGCTGGTTTTGTAATGATATCCTGCCTATCTGAGGCTAATTTATTGGATATCACATTCCTCCTGAGATGGATCTAAGAACCTTATGGAATTGTTAACAATTTTACTTTGAGGAGCAAAATGCAAGGTACTATATGAATTTGGTTCTGCTGGTAGCATTCCTGGGCTGAATGTCTGCCCCTGTATGGGAAAGAATACAAAGGAACATAGAAACATAGGATATAGGAGCAAATTATCACAGATGCTGGAGTCTGTACTGAAAACAAAAAGTGCTGGACTTCACAGCGGATCAGGCAGCATGGACACATGGGAAATAGGAGCATGAATAGGCCATTCAGCCATTTGAGCCTACTGCACCATTCAATATGGTCATGGCTGATCAGCCAATCAGTACCTGTTCTCACATTTTTCCCGTATTCTTTGAGCCCAACAGCCCTAAGAGCTATATCTGTATCCTTGAAAACATTCAGTGTTTTCCCCTCAATTGCTTTCTGTGGCAGAGAATTCCACAGGTTCACCACTGTCTGGGTGAAGCAATTTCTGCTCACCTTAATCCTAAATAGTTTAGCCTTATTCTTACACCATGACCTCTGGTTCTGGACTCCACAGTCATCAGGAACACCCTTCCTGCGTCTATCCTGTCTAGTCCTGTTGGAATTTTATAGGTTTCTATGAAATCCCCCCACATTATTCTCAAATCTAGCGTGTATAGCCCTAACCGATCCAGACTGTCTTACACATGTCAGTCCTGCCATCTCAGGTGTCAGTCTGATAAACCTCCTTCCATTGCCAGAATATCCTTCCTCAGATGAGGAGACCAAAGCTGCACACAGTACTTCAGGTGTAGTCTCACCAATACCCTGTACAATTGCAGCAAGACATCCCTGCTCCTGTAGGACCATAAGAAATAAGAGTAGGAATAGGCTGTTTGGTCCCTTGAGTATACTTGCCATTCAATAGGATCTTGACTGATCCAATGACACTTCTCATGTCCATTTTCCTGCCCTTTCTCCATAGCCCTGATTCCCTTACTGATCAAGAATCTATCTGTCTCAGCCTTAAATATATGCAAGGACTCAGCCCCCACAGCTCTCTGTGGCAAGGGTTCCAAAGACTCTCAACCCTCTGGGAGAAGGAATTCCTCCTCATCTTCATACCAGGGTTCATCCTATTGAACGTTCTCTGAACTACCTTCAACAAAATAATGTATTTTCTTACATAAGGGTATCAAAACTGCTCACAGTACTTCAGATATGGTTTCACCAACACCTTGAACAGTTACTGTTAAAGTTTTTCTACTCACATACTTCGAACCCCTTGAAATAAGCGCCAACATTCCATTTACCCACCCTGATTACCTGCTGACCCTGTGTGTTAGCTTTCTGTGTTTTCTGCACAAGTACGCCCCCCAAATCCCATATTGTTACATCTTTCTGCAGTTCTTCTCCATTTAAATGATACTTCGTTGTTTTGTCCTCCCTTCCTAAATGAACAACTTCACATTTTCCCACACTACTCCATTTGCCAACATTTTACCCACATACTTAACCTGTCAGGATCTCTCTGTAGAGACAGTAAGAACTGCTGATGCTGGAGTCAGAGATAACACAGTGTGGAACTGGATGAACACAGCAGGCCAGGCAGCATCAGAGGACCAAGAAAGTTGACATTTCGGGTCGGGACCCTTTTTCAGAAATTTCTGAAATGTCAACTTTCCTGCTCCTCTAATGCTGCCTGGCCTGCTGTGTTCCTCCAGCTCCACACTGTGTTATCCTGACTCCAGCATTGGCAGCTCTTACTATCTCTGAGTGAGTCATAACCCCACTGCGAAGCCCCATTTCTGAAGAAGGGTCCCAACCCGAAACGTCAACTTTCCTGCTCCTCCCGTGCTGCCTGGCCTGCTGTGTTCCTCCAGCTCCACACTGTGTTATCAGTATCTCTCTGTAAACTGTTTGTATCTGTCTTGAAACTTGCCTTTCCACCTATTTTTGTGTCATCTGCAAATTTGGTTACAGTACATTTGCTTCCTTCCTCCAAGTCATTGATACATATTGTAAACAGATCGATCCCTGTACTGGTCTCTGTCGAACTCCACTGGGTACAGATTGCCAACCTGAAAAAGAACCTTTTATCCCCACTGGCTGTTTCCTGCCCATTAGGCAATTCTCTAAGCCAGTATACTACCTCCAACACTGTGGGCTTGTACGTTATGACTTAACCTGTTTGTTGAATGCTGATGGGGAGAGATGTCAAAGAACAGTCTCCAGTTCTGTGTTCAGCAGTACAAGCAAACTTTATTCAGAGCTCTTTTAGCACACATGTGGGAGAGGGCAGAAACCACTCTGAATTTCATGTGCAGTCCAGTTGCCCTCTTAGTAATGTCTCAGATCGGAGGTCAGTGACACCCTACCTTTCCCAATAAAGTACAGGATATTTATAAATACCATGTTACAATTGGTACATATAACATTGACATGAGTGTTTACCACAAACCCTCTGACCTAGACATCCAATCCTTTGAATATGCAATCAGTGACGGACAACTTAATCATCAATCTTAGGTTCGCCACAATCTCCTGATGTTGACCAGATATCATTGTCATCAGGCCTTGGGATCTTACAACGCATCCCACTAATTTACATTCTAGTGTTAACAGTTATACTTTCTCATACATTTGCCAGACTTGCTTATCTCTAAGGACTGTTCAAATTCTGTTATTCATTGTATCCATTGCTATCCTTCTCAAATTCTGTTACTCATCTTATATTTCCTACAATCCTAATCAAAAGAGATACAAAAAGATGCTAATTCCTACTAATTGCTTTAAGATTCATAATATCAGTTCTAATATAGGGTTAGTCATAAATAAAATTATATGGTTACACCTAATGTTAGAATTCTTTAGCTAATGAGTTGTGAGCAGCTTCTGTCCCACCTGATCTTGGAAGGTCTGGTGAACACTAGCCCTCTATTTTGTAGCTGCAATTATAACTCCTTCTATTCACATACTGCCTGTAAGTGTGCTTTAAACAGGAGATTGCTCCGAAGACGAAATTTACTTCCCTGCTCTAAATATTTCTACACTATTTTACTTAATAAGACAACATCTATTCGACTTCCATTGATAAGACTGAAACTCAAATCACTTTCCCAGATCAAGAATCCCCGTCTGAATTCCTAAGGTTTTGCACAATGCCTCTGTCCTTTCCCCCTTGATCCTTTGATGTAAAAATAATCATTTAGGTTGGGAAACTGCCATTGTTTATTTTCTTGAATTCAAGCTGGTACGCTTTAGAGGTCGTCTGCTTACCCATTTGTCATTCAGTCCATCTTGCCAACAGGATAAGGGTTCCTCTCCACTATCTATATCCTTTTGTTTTAAAGAAATTCAACCAAATCTCTTAACATTAAGTGCAGATTGCATTTCTTAATTTCTCAGTACTCAATTACTTAAATAGTCTACATTATTTTGGGATCAGACTTTTAATTCTTGCTAAACAACAAACTTTGGAATCCCTGTTCCCAAACAGCTCTCATCAGACTGCCTCTTACAGATATTTGCTGTTGTCAGTTTGTACAGAATTTCCTGCATTTTAGTTAGTAAGATTCTTTGCTCCACCTGTTACCTTGTGTTTATCTTATTCTCAAAGCTACCACTGTCCTAACTTATATCTCACTTTTAATTCTGAACTCAGCAAGCTAATTCAGTTACTACAGCTAAAAATCTTTTTTCTGTAATAATTATGCCAACTAAAAATCCACAGACAATCATCTTGTGCCACCTCTAGCCATGGTCTGCCCCAACAAATACTTGTAGGAAGTCTAAATACAACACGTCTATTGGTTCCTTCTACCCATTCTCGCTGAGGCTTCCTTGAAAATCGCTAATAAATTAGTCAGATACAGTTTCCCCTTCTAAATGCAGGGAGACTAGAATTGAACGCAGTATTCCAAAAGTGGCCTAACCAATGTCCTGTAGAGCCATAACATGATCTTGCAACTCCTATATTCAATGCACTGACCAATAAAGGCAAGGATCATGAAGCCATGCTGACTCTGCTTGATTAGATTATGATTTTCCAAATGTTCTGCTGTTACCTTTTAATAATTGATACCATGACTTTTCCAACAATGGAGGTTAAGCTAATTGGCCCACAGTTACCTGCTTTTTGCCTCCCTTCCTTTCTGAATAGGTGTGTCACATTGGCAGGTTTCCAGTCCTTTGGGTATTTAGCTAGAATCCAACGATTTGTGCAAAATTACAACCAATGCTTTTAACTACCATACAACTCACTACCTTTATAGCTACCTCTTTTAGGATCTTAAGATCCAAACCATCAGGGCCAGGGGACCTATCTGCCTTTAGCCCCACCAGTTTTGATGTGTCCAGTACTACTTCTTTAGTGATGGTGGCGGTACTTAATTTCTCTTCTGTAATCTTCAATATTAATGAATGTGTAATATCTTCCACCCTAAAGACTAATGCAATATATCTGTTTAAATCCTCTGCCATTTCCTTGTTTCCCATAACTATCTCACCAGATTCATTTTCTAATGGACCGATGTTCACTTTGAGCTCTCCCTTCCTTTTTATATATTTAAGGAAGCTCTTATTGTCAATTTTTATGTTCTGCACAGGTTTGCCCTCGTATTTTACATCTTCTCTATTTTTTTAACCCTCCTTTTCTGGATTCTGAATTTATCACACCATCACAAATCACACTAAAGTATCTCTGCATCATCCTCAAGGTTCACCATCCCACCCAGCTTTGTGTGGACTTGGAGATATTACATTTAGTTCCCTCACCTAAATCATTAATATAGTTTGTGAACAGCTAGGGTCCAAGCACTGATCCCTGGATACCCACAAGTCACTGGCTGCCACTTGGAAAATGACCTGTTTATTCCCACTCTTAATTCCTGATTTTTTTTATCCACATCAGTACACTACCCCCAACCTCATGTACTTTAAATTTATGTGCAACTATCTTATGTGGGACCTTATCAAAAACCTTCTAAAGTAAACCACATAAACTGGATCCCTCTTATCGACTTTACTTGTTACATCCTCAAAAAATTCCAGTAGATTTCTCAAGCACGATTCCCTTTTCATAAAGCCGTGCTGACTCTGTCAATCTTGTCACTATTTTCCAAGAACTGTGCAATTAAATCTTTTATAATGGACTCTAGGATTTTCCCAATTACTGATATAAGGCTATAATTCTCTGTTTTCCCTCTACCTTCTTTTTTCGAATATTCGTGTTACATTAGCAAAAATGGATATGCCTATAGAGCAGGTGTGCTTGTTTTCTGAAAGAAAATTAAACGAAATGCGCAGAGGAAAGGAAACAAAATGGGGCCAAGAGTTTACGGTCTGAAATTGTTGAACTCAGTGTTGAGTTCAGAACACTACAAAATGCCTAGGTGAAAGATAAAGTTCCATTCTTGAATGTTATATTAAGCCTCACTGGAGAAGTGCAGCAGGCCAAGGTCAGAGGTGTCAGTGTGAGAACAAGTTGAGAACTAAAATGAGAGGCCCCGGAAGCTTGGGATCAAGTCAGTAGACAGAATAGAGATGTTTCCTTTTTGTTTCCTTTGCTTGTTTCATTTATTGCTTTCAGTCAGCAGTGCACCTGCTGTAGGCACAAACTTTTGTTTCTTTATTTTTCTTGCCTCATTTCCATTCTTTTGGCCCCAGAGGACCAACTTGTCTGTCATTCAATCTATCTTTGTCTTCTACCCTGTCACAAATCTTGTTTTTGTCCCTGCCTTGCCTACTGCTTGTTCAAAATCTATTACATCTCGAAATTTTCCCAGTTGTGATGGAAGTACACAGCCTGAAACATCAACTGTGTTTTCCTCTCGCCATTGTTACTGCCTGACCCACTGAGGGTTTTCTACCATTTGCTGCTTTTATTTCATTATAAAGCAAATTTTGAAACTCTGCCATATAAGAACACATTAGTGCACATGGGAAAAGGCTTGGCTGAAGGAGTATATTTTAAGAAACATCTTAAACAAGAAAGTAGAAATATGGAAACATTTCGAGACAGAATTTCAGAGCTTAGAGCTCACGTGACAGATGGCATGGTGAAGCTTAACCCATTATAAGTCTTCAGCAGAAGAGGCATGTATTTGAGTAACAAGAAGTAGTTTTTTGCATAATACCAATATAACAGGTCACACTAGATAAAGACGAGTTAACTACCTTAGTTAGAGACATTGCCAGATCCTAAGATATATTACGCTGAACATGGCTGTAGATTGTAATGCTAATTAACTCAGAACCAAATAGTTTTTCTGAGAAAATTATATTCAGTGAACCGAGCTTTTCCAAAGCTTCTGAGTTAATCCTTTCCTTAACCACCTCCTACAACATATATGGTACTGGGTGATGTATACAGGAAACAACTAGTGTGCTAACAGTCTGTGCACTGAGCACTGGAGAAGCACCAGTAGTGGTGTCTTCCAAATCCCTAGAAAAGTGGTCCAACACCAGCGTCCTTTCTCAATCCCAAATACCAAGCATCAAGGCATTGATCACATTAAAACATCTCTGTTGAGTGAGGCATATCATTTGAATGCTTGACACCAGAATCCTTAATCTGTTCTTCTTGAAACTCAGTCATGGCAGGAGTACTCCTGATAGGTCAGCAAAAGCAAATTAGGGATGGGCTCAAAGCATCCCTGAAGGGGCCAAACATTCCTGCTTGTTCATAGGAGTCCTTGACCCGTGTCTAATCAAAATGGGGAAGGTTCTTTTGGGAAGACATCAAAAGACTTTGGAGGGAACATGTAAAGACATGCCAAAGGTATCGGAGATTGCCTACAAACTTCCAAATGACCTGACCTGCCTACCTGACTCTTCAATATCACCTGCCCCACGTGACAGAATCTACAGATTGTATGTTAGACTTGTCAGCCATCTCAGAATCCACCAGACTGGAGTGGGAATGTACCATCCTTGATCGTTAGGGACTGTTGAAGAAAAAGAGATATGTACATGGCTCATAAAACTAAGACCACCTAATTTCACCTCTGTAGTACTAACCTTGCCACAAACCATCTGCGGATACAACTGTCTAATAATTTCATGGCTGGCTTCCTCTTTTCCATCCTTGACAGCATCCAAAAATGTACCGAGTCCAATCATCCCTGTGTTCCTTTCCCACCTTGGCTGCCATTTCAGTGTTTTGACTTCAAATTTCTCATTCTCATATTCTAATCCCTCTGTGGTCTTTGCCCAATCTGTCTCAGTAATATAACCAGACCACCAACCTTTCAAGAACTTACATTCCTTTAACATTAACATCTTGACCATCTGCTATCTCCTTTACCCTGGTATTGCTGGTTGTACATTCAGCTGACTGTGCTCTGGAAATCCATTCATAAACCTCTCGACTTCTCCACATCTCTTCCCTTCACATAACTGACAAAGACTTGTGGTCACCTGTTTCTTTCTTTGGTTCAATGCCAAGTTTTATCTGATTTTTGCTATATTAATGCAATAGGGCTGAAGCCCCAAACCATAACTGAGTGTCTGAACACAAACTCAGGTGCTTCTTAACAAAGTTTACTGAGCTAGAGTCCCGTGTTTAAAATCAAACTCTTTTCAGCTATGTGTCCTTTTCTTGAAACAGGGCCACTCGTTTTTTCTTTGTGCTTATGTTTAGTTGAGTGAAGTGCGGCATGAAGTGATAGTCTTATGAATTGGGTAATTCTGTTGTTTAATTATGAAAGTATAAAGTCTCCTGTTAAGAACCAATATATTGTGCGATATCCCTCAGATTTCAGCCTGTTATTATGAGATATTAGTCTTATAGCTCTGTTTGAGGGAGGTGGCTATGTGAAAATGGGTTGTCGTGTTCCTGACTGAAAATGGGCAATAAAGGCTGACTTTGCCAACAGCTCCCGGATCCTGTGAACAAAAAGGAACTGATCATAATTCATTGTAGCTCGGATTATTACTTTTTAATAATACAATGCTTTCATAGTTTTGATGACTGTGTTTTGATTACTGTGTTTATATCATACTGAATGGTTTGTTTTTCATATCAATTATGATTTTGCTTGTGTCTCTGGTTTCACTAATAGCAGAAAGATGGGTGCTCTGGCTTTTTTAATTCTCCCATTATTGCTGGCTGGGATTGCTGGCATTGCTTACATTTACAAAAGAATAATGCAACTGATGTCCAAATCAGCTGTGCGGAACAAAGTGATCGTGATAACTGATGCTATATCTGGACTTGGGAAAGGTGAGCAATCAATTGTTCTTTGTTTCTTTTGTGACCAGTATGTGCTTTTACTTTAACTGTTTTATTCTAAGTCTGACATATATACTGACATGCAGTTGTAAAGCAGCTTTAGTACAGTGAAATATCCCAATAGGTACTTCACAGATGTATCACAGACAAAGATTTGACATTCAGCCACATGAGGTGATATTAGGACAAGTGGCATAAAGCTTGTTTAAAGAGATTGGTTTCAAAATTGGTCTTGGTAAGCAGGGAGTGGTGGCCAGATTGAAGAGTGAAAAGGTTCAAAGAGGGAGTGCCTAGATAACTGAGGGCAAGGCTGCCAAAAATAGAACTACTAAAATCAGGGAGGAACAACAGCCCAATTCAGGAAGAGCACAACTTGTAAGTTGTAGGGTTGGGGAAGAAAGTAGAGAGGATTAAAGCCAAGGAAGGATAGAGTATGATATTAACACAGCCCGAGGCTTTTCACCCGTGGATTCTCTTCAATGTATCCTGGTTTTGCACTTTGCCTTCTGGTTGCCTCTATTGAAAACGCTGACCTTTGCCAGTGTGCCTTGGAAATTCACACAATTGATCACTCTTCGGAACTTTAGGCAGGGCAAGTTAACTGGCATCACTGTGGATAGTTTAATCTAATTTTGTCACCATCCAAGATCCATATGAGTAATTTTTAAAGTAGAGGGGGTCTTGTGGCACAGTAGTAGTGTCTGCACTTCTAAGATGGATGCTCTGTGTGCAAGTCCTCTTCCAGATCTGATGGCCTCTGAGATATGACAATAACTTGACCAACCAGATCGATTATCAACTTGTAAGTTGGTCTGTTAGGGCTAGGGCAGGTGGTAAGAATGGAAAAATCTCACTCCCACTAGTGGGAGGAGGGGGCATTGGTTAGTGAGGTGGATAGGGAGTGGCCACAAAGCCCTGTCATGGCGTTGTGACATTATTGCTACCATTTCTGTAGGCAGCGGTGGCCATCTTTCCTTTGGCAGCAAACAGTCCATTCTTAAATAGTGGATTAGCAGCACCATTTTCAAATCTAAAGGAAAGGTTCCAAATAAACACTTTCATAATGACCAGATAATCTAAGTTTCTCTTCTTTTGTGATGTTGATTGAAAGGTAAATATCAGCCAGAACACCATGGATAGTTCCCCAGCTCCTCATTGAAGTAATTTAATCATGAGAGAGTAGACAAAGCCATGGTTTTTAATATCTTATCCAAAGTGATAACACTCCTGTAGTAATGTGCTCCAATAATAGCCTCGCTTTGCATGCTCAAGAGTGGGACTTGAACCTATAACCTTCTGAATCAGGGCTACCCAGTGAGTCACAGGTAACATTTGCTAAAATCAAGCTCTTGTCCTTTAGGAAAATAAGTAGTCTGCACCATGCTGAGTACCTCCCACTGAACTTCTGTTGTTTTACTTTTTTTGTGCCTTTTACAGAGCACAGTGTCGAACTCATCTCACTGAATTCCTTTGGGCCTGGCTAAATCTAGAATAGTCAATACTTCTTGTTTCCCTCTTTCAAGCTCCACCATACTATGGTAGCTGTTAGCTAAATATTAATAATTGTTAGATGGCTCATTGCTGGTTATTAACTCTAGCAGGGCGTACCCACCTGTTGATTTTGGGACATATTGTTGCTGAAAACTGTTTTTGACATGGTCAAGAAATCTGCCACTTTTCTGATGTGTTAGTTTATGTATCTTAATTCATAATCAAAGTAAAAATTTACCACTTAAGCCACTTGGTCTTTTGCTACGTGCTTGTCTAATCTCCATATTTATGCTAACTATACTTGGCAGCTGCTGCTTGGGCCTCTAGACACAACTCCTTCGTAAATTGTCTCATTTCTTAATCCCACCATAAAATCTCCACTATCTGTTTACTTCTTGTTATACCCTTATATTATTGAAGTGATTTCAACATTAAACAATTAACACTTCCTCCCTTTACCATTTTCCAGATTTGTCCTATAGACATTATAATCTGGTATATATAACTAACACAGACCATAAGATGTGGAAACAGAGTAAGCCATTCAGCCCATAGAGTCTGCTCTACCATTCAATGAGATCATGGTTGATCTGATAAGCCTCAACTCCACTTTGCTGCATTTTCCTCATAACCCTCGAATCTCTTACTGATTAAAAATCTGTCAATCTCAGCCTCGAGTATTCTTAATGGCTCAACCTCAACAACCCTGTATGAGGGTTGGAAGAATTCCACAGATATACTAACCTTTAAGAGAAGGAAATTCCTCCTCATTGCTATCTTAAATGGATAATTCCTTATTATGAGAGTATGCCCTCTGGTTCTAGAGTCTCCCACAAAGTGAAACAACCTCTCTGCATCTAGCCTGTCACGTCCTCAAAGAGATTTGTACATTTCAAATAAGGTCATCTCTCATTCTTCTAAACTTTGATGAGTGTAGGCTCAATCTACGCAACGTCTCCTCATAAGAAAATACCTCCATACCTGGGATCAATCTAGTGAACTTCTGATGAAGGGTCTAGGCCCGAAACGTCAAGTTTTCCTGCTCCTATGATGCTGCTTGGCCTGCTGTGTTCATCCAGCCCCACGCCTTGCTATCTCAATCTAGTGAACCTTCACTAGACTGCCTCCAATGCCAGTATGTCTTTCCTTAGATAACAGGACCAGAACGGTTCACAGTATTCTAGTTGTGATCTGACTGGTATAAAACAAAGAATTGTGGATGTTCCAATCCTACTTGGGTCTCTCGCTACAACCGTTTATCAGGTACATCGATGATATCATCAGCACTGCTATTCTTGTCTAGAATTGGAAACAGTTATCAATTTCTTTTCCAATTTCTACATGCTCTCACCTTCAGGGAGTCCACCTCTGACTCCTCCCTTCCCTTTCTTGACAGTTCTGTTTCCATTTCTGGGGATAGGCTAGCCACGATATCCATTACAAAACCGCTGACTCCCACAGTTTTCTGGACTATAGATCCTCACATTCTGCTTCCTGTAAAGACACCACTCCACTCTCCCAGTTTCTCCGTCTCTGTCCCATCTGTTCTGAAAATGCCACCTTCCAATGGGGGACCTCAGAAATGTTCACCTTCTTCCTCAACTAAAGATTTCCTGCCAATGTGGTTGACAGGGCTGTCAGCTGGGTCTGGCTCATTTCCCAGACTTCTGCTCTCACTTCTTTTCTTCCCTCCCACAACTCCCAATAGGGTCCCCACGGTCCTCATTTTCCACACTCCCAACCTCTACTTTTAAAGGATCGTAAGCTGCCGTTCACCACCTCCAATGGGACACCACCACCAGATACATATTCCCCTCACTTAACAACATTCTGCAGGGACCGTTCCCTCCAGGACACCCTGGTCGACTCCTCCTGCACTTTTAACACCTTCCCACATCCCCACTGCACCTGTCCGTGAAATCGCAGAAAGTGCAATACTTGCTTGTTTTACTATCTAAGACATTAGACATACTTTCCAGGTTAAGCAGCCATCTACCCGCGCTTCACTCAATCTAGTCTAATGTATTTGCTGCTCACAATGTGGTGCTTCCAGTTGCTTGTCACTGCAACATATTGCCACCCATTGTTAGCAACTGCTACTGTAGTTTGTGTAGAGCAGCTGTATTCAAATGTGGAGTCCTGACCCAAACCCCATTTTGAACAGGGTATTCATAATGGAAAGTGTGCAATATTCCATCAAAAGCTTTTCCTGGTCCAGGTAGATGTTCACTTAGCTGTCCTGTATATAGACAATCATGTCCTAAGTAGTCTGAAGCTGTCAGAAAGTTCCTGCTGGATGCAACACTGCACTGATCAATGTAGATCACCAACTCCAGATTAGATTTGCCCGATTGGCACTGACCTTGGACAGAATTATATAGGCAACATTCAGTAGTGGGATGAGCCACCATTTTCTGATTTCCTCTCCCTTGCCTCATGGATGTGGACATGCTGCTGACCCAAAGCATGTAGTTGAAAACTTTCATGAGGACTGGCTCAATTTAGTCTCTCAACAATTGAATACAAAAGAGGCCAGTAAGCTGTTCCTTCCAGGCGCTATGGTTTTATCATAAACTCATCCAGATTTAGCAGTCTGTCTAGACTCTTTGTCCTGTTCTGCTCATTGGATGCCTCGACAGTTGGAGGATTGCATATCTCCTTTTATGGTAGTCATGTTCATTGTTCTTTCTGCAGGCCACTCCTTAGTCCATATTGCCTGTGTATAACTGAGACTGCATTCTGGTACAGATCACACACACACACACACACACACACACACACACACACACACACACACACGTGGGAGCACTTGGTCTGTTTACAGAGATGAACTTCCTGGTTCCAGTTCATGCAGAGCACGGCATGTGGCCAGACTCGCCACAGGAACAACAAATTCTGGATTACGTGGCATAGATTGAGTAGCCCCTGCTTCCCTCAGTAGCACTACCATGCCACACCTTCCACTTGAATTTACACTCACAATTCACTCAATTTGTTTTTTTTACCCTAAGAAGATTCAGCAATTTTCTGGTGGTGGATACTGAGAAAAAATTTGTAAAAGATGAAAATGTTCAAGCTACAACATCTCCTTCACTCGCACAAATACAATATTTATCAAACCTTAAGAGAAAAGTATTTTATCCATCTCAATTTACCCTTCAGATTGTCATGTCTCTACAATTTCATCTCCTTGCAGTTTCCTCCAGAACTTAAGCCCATTATCTGGGCAGCCAGTTCTGCACAAGATTGAAGCAAGACAATTAAACTGTTCTCAATTCTGAGGAAGGGTCACCGGACCTGAAACATTAATTCTGACTTTTTCTTCACAGATGCTGCCAGACCTGCTGAGCTTTTCCAACAACTTTTGTTTTTGTTCTTGATTTACAGCATCTGCAGTTCTTTGGGTTTTCGATTAAGCTGTCTACCTCTTTGGACAGATGTAAAAGATCCTAGGGCAATATGTGATATTAAGAATGAATTAAGTGGTCAATAGATCATTTGCCATTCACTGGGATCGTGGGTGCTGTGTCTGCCTATAAAACAGTAGAGCAACAAAACCAGTTGAATCTTCAGTCCATTGAAGTTAATCGTGTTAAAATAGTAGTCTTCAAACTTTTTAAGCATAACATCACTTTTTGAATTTAAGTGTAACCCAGAAGCCTGACAAAAATGTGTAATAAACAATTAATTTTAGTACTGTATAAATCTAAAACCGTGTATATATAATTATTTGTTTTGTTCTCTACTGAACAAATCTCAGTGTGATACATGTAACTGCACATTATCTGTCACTGATTTGAAGTCTTGGCTGTAGTTTGAGATTACTAGTCATATGCAGTCCATCAAATTGGCTGAGACAGGTGCACTACTTGGACTTGATTATCTTCATTTGAGAAATACCATCTCACAGAGCTATTGTATTAAATGGTGATGTCGGTGGAGTATTGCAGTGATGACTATTCCTGATAATAATTACTAACATAATCATTAAGTATAGACTTCTAGAAATACCTTGTAAGTACACTGCAGATGCTGCCATGGACTCAATTGGCCGAATAGTCTCCTTCTGTGCTGCATTGTCTTCATTTCTCATGTTACAGTAATGAATATGGGGAGTTCACACTAATCAAGTATCATGTAATGCTGAGATTTCCTTCTCCTAACATATTTTTTAAACGGGGGGTTGATACGGTGTGGAGCTGGAGGAACACAACAGGTCAGGCAATATCAGAGGTGCAGGAAAGTCGATGTTTTGTGTCGGGACCCTTCATCAGGACATCTTTTAAACTGTTTTGTTTCCATCCCAACTATGAAAATCACCATTTCCCTAGCATTACCTCATTTATTTAGCTTTGTACCTTATCAGTAATGGCACTTTAACAAGAATCACTCCCAACTTTGTTCTTGACCATGACCTTGGATATTTCACTTACTAATGCATGAGCAGTCTTGTCCTGAGAGGACAGCTGGGAGATTTCCGGACAAAGGGAGTTTGTAACTGAATTTTGATTTAACTGAATTTTGATCTAATACCATGTGAATGTCCATTCACATCACTGTCTCAGTCAAGGCATTTGATATAGGATGCAATTTACAGCTGGATAGAGGGATCTACAGTCAATCAGTGAATTTTTTCATTAAACTCAGTTGGACAATTCTTTTAATTCAAGCTGTGTCACTACATACAACCAACTTCCAATTGGTATCGACAACTGACCATCTCAAAAATACAATTTGGAAGTTAAAATTTCACATATTGATCTCGAAACAATTAAATTTTCTTTTATATTTGGAGAAGAATGTAACAAGTTCTGTAAGAAAGTGTGAACTTCCCCACTAGATTGGTCTTTTTGTACTCGACCCACATAATGCTCAATGACTAAGCAGTAAGGTTTGACCAAACCAGAGTAGGTGTATATTGAAATGACTTCAATGCCACAAGCCTCCAGTTTTGCTCTGCTTGCCACATGTGTGACTTGGGTTCAGAGGGGAAACAAGCAAGCTGTTGAATACAACCACAGTAAAGTGTTCTGTACTTCTGCCATGTCGAAGGATGGTAATGATTGGAGAAGTATGCATTTTTAACTTGATTGAAATTTGATATCCTATTAGAGACGCTGCAGGATTCCTAGTTCTTGTTTAGTCCAGTTTAGTTCCAGGTCAATGGTAACATCCAGAATGTTGGTAGCGAGGAATTCAGGGATGTTAATGCCACTGAAGGGTTGAGAGAAATAATTAGATTTTGTCTTGTTGGAGATGGCCTATGCCTGACATTTGTGTAATATGAATGTTACTTGCCACTTATCAGCCCAGATATATCCAGGTTTTGTACATATGGACATAGACTGATTCAGAATGAGAAGTTGGGAATAACACTGAGCATTCTGCAATTATAGTAAACACCCTACTTCTGACCTTATGATGAAGGGAAGCTCATTAATGAAAGAACTGAGGATGGCTGGGTCTAGGACACAGACCTGAGGAACTGCTAAAGCAAAGCCCTGGGAGTGAGATGATTGACCCAAAATCACAGCCATCTTTCTTTGTGCTAGCTATGACTGTGAGCAGTGGAGAGTTTTCCATCCAATTCTTATTGACTCCAGTTTGGTTCAGGCATCTGGATGCCACATTTGGTCAAATGTGCTTCAATGTCAAGAGCAGTAACTTTCACCTTTGCTGCTGAGTTCAGTTATTCTTTCCATGCTTGGACCAAGGATATTATGAGGTCAGAATCTGCATGGCCTTAGAGGAACCTGACCTGAACATGACTGCGCAGGTTATTGTTGTGTGAGTGCCACTTTATAGCATTAGCAACTACCTCTTGCAGCTGATAATCAAGAGAAGGCAGTATTTAGTTAGATTGGATGTGTGGACATACCTGGACAATTTCCCATGGTTCAGGGTAGGTACCAGTGTTGTAGCTTTGCTGGAACAGCTTGGCTTAGTGTCATGGCTAGTTCTGAAGCTCAAGTCTTCAGTACTATTGATGCAATTTTGTCAGGATCCATAGCCTCTACAGTGTTCAGTGCTTTCAGGAATTTATTTCATTCTTTTGTGTGTGAAATGAATAGTTCATGCAGAATTCAATTCAGTCAAGCAAAATTCAAACACAGGCCTAGAAGTAAAAGTGTGTAGAACACTTGGCCATCTTGTCCTCTGGTGACTTTTGCAAACAAACAAGGCAGCTTCTTTTTAAATGTACCGTGTCATGCTCTAAAGGTTCACATTAAATGACCATAGTCATTGTTAGAGAGATTATTACAGCAGTTGACGAGCTTTAATTCTGGAATTGGGGTCAGTTAGATGATTGGAATGTAGTACAGAATAAAGCCAACAACATAGGTTCAATTCCTGCATCAGCTGTGACGGTTCCTCCTCACCTTACCCCATGCTTGTGGAGTGGTTATCCTTAAACTGTACATAATTGATAGTCTCTCTTGACTGGAGATGCCTTTGTTGACTATGGTTCCTTACATTTTAGAAATTGAATAATCTGGCAATGCGTTGACTCAAAAAAGAATTGCTTTAGTTCAATATATAGATAAATTAGTGGTCCACTTAGTGCAAGTTTATTTTCATACCTGCACAATATTCAAAAGAAATGAGAAACTGCCCTTGGAAATGAATCACCAAAGCCACTGACAGTTGGTATCAGTCTGCTACACAGCCTTTCATCGGCATAAATGGTTTAAAACTATATATAGAGGTGATCAAAATGCCTTCATGGTAGTCACAAACCCTATATTTAGGCATGAAGTTCTCTCTTTCTGTTCTTGGCAATCAACCTGTGACATTCTGTGAATGAAGGATACTGAACTCCCAGTTAAACAGCAAAGTAAATTTTCCTGCAAACTCTGTTGTATAAATGCACCTTTCTTCATTTTCAAGAGGTGGTGGTGGTTTGGATTTATGGGATTAAAACAAAGGGTAATAATATCTAAATAATTTTTTTGCAGCAAAATCTCTTTACCACATGATGGTTGTGAGGTTTCAGTGCACACTCCTAGGGATATTGATTGAAGCAGAGACTGCGTCAATATTTCATAATAGATTAGATGAATGAGGAAAGGGGAATAATGGAGTAGAATACATCCCTGCCCTTTTTCAAAAAGTGCTGAGAGATTTTTAATGTGTTTTGTGTGGAGAATGCACCTTTCACAATGCAGTGCTCTCTCTGCACTGTACTGAAGCATCATCCTAGATTGTGCACTCAAGTATGCTTGTAGATCTTTACACAAATCTGCTTTTGTATTATAAAAAGGATAGAGGCAATGGAGAAGGTGAAAAAAGATCCACTTCAATGGTAAGAGACTTGAGAGGGTATATTTATCAAGAAAGGCTGAACTGGTCTCCAGTGAAAGGAAGGATGAGGAGTGACCAATAAAGATCTTTATGATTCTGAGAGGGGTTTGTCAAGTAGATCATAGGAATCATAGAATCCCCACAGTGTGGAAACAGGCCATTCAACATAACAAGTCCACATGTAATGAAGGTGTTTCAAATATGAGAACAGACCAAAAATAGGTGTCAGTTCAAGTCCCACTTGCTCTAGAGGTGTGTAAGTAACATCTCTGAGCAGGTTGATTAGAAAACAAAAACTGGGCTCTAAGTTTTCATTTTTTTTTCATGCGACTGGTGCATCGCTAGCAAGATCAGCATTTATTGTCCAATACAAATTGCCCTTGAAGGGAGTGGTATGCTAGAGTTAAGAGTCAACAACATTGCTTGAGTCAGAAGTCATTTGTAGGTCAGCCCAGATAAGGATAATAGATTTTCTTCCCTCAAGGATATTAATGAACCAGAATGGTTTACGCAAACAGTTGCATGATCGCAATTATCAACACCAGCTTTTATGTTACAGATTTATTAATTATTTGTGATGTAGAGCACAAATGCATTTAAGGGAAAGCTAGATTGGCATGAGAGGAAAATGAATTGACAGATATGTTGTTAGGTGGAGATTTGTAAGCAGACTTGTATAAAGAATATATCCTCGTATAGACCAGTTGGACTGCATAATCCGTTTCTACGCTGTAAATCTGGGCTAGATGTTCCTGGCTCTCTCAATACAGGCTGGTGAGTTGGTGGACATTTAAAATGCTGTTGGTAAGTATCGTAAGTTTAGCCTGATGTCTTCCCGCTGTCACAGGATATTCCGCGAAGTGGGAAATGCAAGGGATGAGTAACCAATGATTCGGTTCATGGCCATGTTATAATAATGCTGGAATGTAGTGAATCTTGATGCGGCTACTTATCATGTGATGAGACAAATAGATAAACTGTTTCCCAGTGGGCTCCTGGAGGGGTGGTAAGGGGATGGGGCAATGGCAGGAAGAGGAGGAGAAGGGCCTTCTTTTTTGGGAATTCCATTGCCCACAGAGGATGGTCCCCTGCCAGAGGCAATGTTGCCTCTGTGGCTGGAGGGTTCACCCCAGCCTGGCACATGGAGGTGTTCTTTTTTTATTTATTCATTCCTGGGAAAGTGAGTATTAGTGGGTCAGCCTGCATTTATTGCCCACCCAACTCACCCTTGAAAAAGGGTTATTGATATGCTGAGGTCCATTGATGGAAAGGTGGAAAAGAAAGTGGGTACACCAACAGTGCTGTGAGGAAGGGAGTTCTGTTCCTTGTAGTCTCGCCAGCAACCACTTCTGTAGGTGCCATTTCCCATGCTGCCAAGATGCCAGGTCTCTAATTGGGCTGAAAGCTCTGTGAGATAGGTTACTGTTTTCAGTGGGATAATGGTCCCAGTGGTGGTCTGTTAAGCAGTTGCCCCTGGTAATATCCTCCCCACAATAGAGCTACATGGTCCCACCATCTCCTGCATGAGTTTGAGACTTGTTTTTGGTCTCTGCTGCAAGACTACGGTGATTTTTGAAAAACCTAACCCACTTTGTCAGTTTCTGGGGTGGGACTTATTCCTGACTCAAAGGTTATAAAGTGTTACAAACAGATCCATGTCGACACCAGTTCTGCTGATCACAAAGACAGGAAACAACAACATGCAAAAATTAGTCAATTTCCATGTCTCATTGCGGATATGATTCAAAAATTCGGTGGTCACCATGTATGCATTTTCTATAAGGCTGTTTTTCATTTGTCAATGGTCTATTCCATCATACAGGGGGCAATGTATGCCCCGAAAAGGATATAGATCAGTGACATGACTCAAAGTCCTAACTCATTGCAACAAATATAAATGGATGCTTATATTGGACTAAAACTAAATATAGAAGTTTACTTGAAATAAACACAAATTCATGTTTATTTTTTAACAGAATGTTCCAGGGTATTTCACAATGGAGGAGGTCGAGTAGTTTTGTGTGGCAATGACTGGGAAAAATTAGAAGCCCTGCAACAGGCTCTAATTGATGTTGCAGACCCCAGTTGTGTGAGTATTGTTCTTAAAAATATATTTCTTTCTGATAGATTTATTTATGGAGATGGGAATGAAAGTAATACAACTTGCTCTTGTCCCTTTTCACCGTACATCATCAAGACTTTTAAGCATGGTGAACCTGTGCATTCAATATTACGATTGTATGACTGGCTATTTCATTGATCGAAGTAAACAGGAGTGATAGCATTAAAATACAAAACTCTACAAGACTGAAAGAAAATATGATTTCATTTACCTAATTATGCAACCTCAATCATATTCAAATGCCAGGTTCTTCTGTTTTGGGCTATTCCATAAAGGAGTGATTTTTGTTAGCTTTGGTTTGAATATCTATGACAGTGTCAAAGAAAACATAACAGATGATCTGAAGAATATGATTTACACAACAGGAGAGATCTAAAAATTGAAAAGTCTTATCCTCCTGACTTCAAATTAATTACTGTGCTTTGAATGAGGTTGCTAAATCAACATGAGTGTTAGTACTCTAAAAGAGAAAGAAAATTCTCAGGCTATTGGTGTCATGAACATTTATCACTCATTTCTTTAGCCCTTTTACAAGGTGGAGGAGAGCAATCCTTTAGTACTGCTGGGAATCTGTGTGGTGAAGGAACTCCCACCATGCTTGTTGAGTAAGGAGTTCTCACATTGTGATGCTGTGATTAAGCAGGAATGGTGATAGATGTCCAGGTCAGAAATGGCTCCTATACAGCAGTTGTCCTTGTCCTTTAGGTGGTGGGTTTGTGAGGTTTCCACACTGCATTTCTGACTTTGTGGGAATAAGACCTGTAATTCTACGATCGAAGGAGAAGAAACAAAAAATTAAAAAAGGGAATAAAATATAAATTTAATCAGATATAACTAGATTTACCAGACAGCGCTGGCTGTAGTAGTTCATCCATTCTGACAAAACTCTAAAATGGAACACAAATCTCCTCGTATGTTTTGTATTTTACAATATTTTTACATTGAATTCCTTTTAATTGAAGAAAATAAAAAACAGTGCCACTTTTTTGGATCCATATTTATGAAGCTTACTGTGGATTTTTTTTGTAGACATTCAGTCCAAAGCTTGTGCTTCTGGACCTCAGTGAAACTGAGAATGTTCCTGAAGTAGCGAAGGAAATTCTTGAATCCTACGGTTGTGTGGATGTGTTAATTAACAACAGCAGTCTGAAAGTTAAAGGAGGTGCTCTCAATGTCACTTTAGAAATGGACAAGAAGATAATGGATGCAAACTACTTTGGACCAATTTCTCTGACTAAAGGTAACAAATAGTCTAACTGTCAGAGGGATAAGCAAGGCCTTTAAGACATAACAAAATAAATACTTAGAAGTTGTGGACTTGAGAGCACAGTTAACTTTGCTAAGAAACTGCCACTATTTTTGGGACAGAAAAGTCATATATTTGAAACGCATTGCAGCAAATAAAGGGCGGGTGCCATGAGAAATGAATGGATGGTTGACATAACTTTGAGAATTGTTTAAACTTGATGTGATGGTGGATGACAGTGAGAATACCAAGCAATTCTGATCACAATGTATGATAAACTACAGCTGAACATGGCCATGGTAGTTCAGAGATAAATGCTGGAAATAGTTCCTGGTAACATATAGGGACTCAGGGCTAGAAAAGGAGACTGATAATAAGCGTAGATACATGATTGTGATTAGGAATGAGGCACCCATACCATAGGTTTTTGAAGCAGAAATAAATTATGACATAGTAGGGATATCACAAACGGGTCAACCTGGGATTAGTTTGGAATGATATCATGGTGGGCCAAAGGGCCTATTTCTGAGCTGTACTCTTCTATGTTCTATGGTTATCTATGTAACCCTTGAAGATGGCAATCAGTACAACAATCAAGGTTACTTAAGAACATAAGAAATATGACCATGGTCTAGCAAGCTGCTCAGCTCTTCAAAACGGTCATGGCTGAATCTTTGCTTAAATTCCACGAAGTTACTCTATCTGTAAATTCTCTGATTCCCTTAGTGACCAAAAATCCCTCAATTTTAGTCTTGAATATATAGGGGCATTTGATAAATTACCACACAAGACGTTACAGTTAGGTTAGGTTACAGTTTGTAGGTACAGTTAGGACTCATGGAATTGGTTAATGTATGAGCATGCATTGAGGATTGATTAACAGACTGAAACAGAGACTGGGAATAAACAGACTCTTTTCAGGTTGGCTGCATGCAACTAGTGGGTTGCATAAATATGGATCCAAAGTTCAGTACCTGGGTCTCAGTTACTTACAGTGTAAATCAATGGCTTAAGTGAGGAGTTTGTTTTCTGACCATATAAAGCAAGGTGGAAAGTAAGCTATGAGGAGAATGCAAAAAGGCTGTTAAAAAAGTTTAATGATTGACAAGATTGTGGCAGATGGAATACAATGTGAGGAATTGAGTTGTTATACACTTTGGTATTGATATGAGGTGAAATTTCTTCACCCAGAGAGCGGCGAGCCTGTGGAATTCCCTTCCATAGAAACTGATTGAAGGCAAAACATACAGTTTTCAAGAAGTTTTCAAGATATCGCTCGTAAGGCTAAAGGGACCAAAGGGTTTGGGGGGAAAATGAGAACAGGGTATGGAGCTGGATGACCAGCCATAGTTATATTGAAGAACAGAGCAGGTTTGAAGGGCCGAGTAACCTACTCCTGCTTCTATTTTCTGAGGTACAAAATGCAAAAACGCAAAATATTTTTGAACAGTAAAACACTGTGAAATGTTGATATTCAGAGGGATGAGGATGTCTTTATACAGCAGGCAATGGAGTGTTAGTATTGTCACTGAACTAGAAAGCTAGACACCCAGATTCTTGGGTTCAAATCCCACCAGAGTATAAGGTAGAACTCATTCCAATAAATAAATCTGGATTTAAAAGACTAATGATCAATAAAACATTGTGGGGTGGTTCAGTGGTGAGCACTGCTGCGTCACAGTGCCAGGGACCCAGGTTCAATTCCAGCCACGGCTGACTGTCTATGTGGAATTTGCACATCCTATCTGTGTCTGTGTGGGTTTCCTCTGGGTGCTCTGGTTTCCTTCAACAATCCAGGCATGTGCAGGTTAGGTAATTAGCCATGGTAAATTCAGGGATAAAGGGATTGAGAAGGAGGTGAGTTGGGGTGGGTCTGGGTGGGATGCTCTTCGGAGGGTTGCTGTGGACTTGATGGGCTGAATGGCTGCTTCCATACTGTAGGGATTCTAAATTACAAAAAGTTAACATGCAGGTATAGCAAATATTTCGGAAGGCACATGATATATTAACATTTCTTATGAAGTAGTTGAAAATGAGAATAAATAGCTCTTGCCATAATTATGTAATGCCTTGGTGTGACCATGCCTGGAGTACAGATTTTTAGATGTTGGGAGTGAAAGGTTATAGGAATCTGACAGCAATTAGAATTTATGTGGAAATTAGACAAGGTGTTATTAAATAATATAGCAAGATCAAAGGAAATTTTGGTTTCCTCTAGTCCCTATTTCATATGCTCCTCTGTTAAAAATTGCATATGCTGAAAATTTGAATTTCATGCTATAGTAGTTGATCCCATGGATATAGAAAATAAGAGAATGACTTACTCAAGTTGACATTTAAGGGTGAAAATGGCAAAATTAACAATGGTATAATTGAGACTACTGGGTTAGAACAAGATGGTAGTTTGCACTATGAAAAGTTAAGCAGTAATTAAACATCCTGCAATCCTGAAGAGAAGCTGAATCTTCAGGAAATCAACTCAAAGTTAAATAATTCAATGTTTAAATTTTTCAGTGTTCAATATCATATTGAGTTTGTAATCATTTCAGTACAGATTTTTAAATATGGTTAAAAAGAATTATGGAGTCAAAGCTTTTCATCCTGCAAATCCTGCAATCATCAGACAGGTACAGCAAGGTACAGCAATTTTACAACATAAGTGTGCTGATTGGTTGGACTCTGAATTGGATGGAGGTGCCTAGTTTGAATTTCATCAGTTAACAAAGATTGATAGTTCACAGTTCCTGTTGCATCTCCAGGCAAACCATTGTCCAGCCAATCAGCACCCTCTCCAAATGTTGTTGAAATTTTTCTTTTCATTCATTCATTCACAGGATGAGGGTGAAGCTGGCTAGGCAGCATTTATTGCCAAACCCTAATTGCCCAGATGGCAGTTAAGAGTTAACCACATTGCTATGGGTCTGGAGTCATATGTACGCCAGACCAGGTAAGGAAGGCAGTTTCCTTCCCTAAAGGACATTAGTAAACCAGATGGACTTTTCCTGACAATCGACAATGGATTCACGGTCATCGTTAGACTCTTAATTGCAGATTTTTATCAAACTCAATTTACACCATCTGCCATGGTGATTCAAACCCAGGTCCCCAGATTGTTATCTGGGTCTTTGGATTAACAGTCCAGTGACAGTACCACTAGGCCATTCCCTCCCTTTCTGAATTTGGTATTCTTACATTTCAATCCTGACGTGTGCAAGACAAAAAGCTTGATGTCTTTTTTTTTAAACAGCATTTAAGTTCTGTACCAAAAATAAATAGATTTTTAGTTACGTAAACAAAATCTTCTTTACCTTCGTAGAGCTTCTTCCCTCGATGATCTCTAGACATAGTGGCCAGATTGTGTTAGTCAACAGCATCCAGGGAAAATTAGGACTTCCATTTCGTGCAGCCTGTAAGTTTTACACAAATTGTGATTGACATGACTATAAATATATTAAAGAGGATATGTCAGTGCACGCAGATGTCACCCTTTGGACATGGCATTTCATTACATGTGTGAATCAGTAACCAAATGTGGGTCCTTCTGGCTTGCTTCTAATGTCCAACTTGCAAAATATTTTAATTTGCAAAGTTGCTGATTAAATAGCCATTTATATAAGCTGTGCTTACTTCACAATAAATATAATAGTCTTGAACAGTAGTATATTATATTATATTTGAACATTACATGATATCACACCTGTATAAAGCAGAGTTTAATCCAATTGACTACGACAATCATCATGAATGTGTATCTGTTATTTTTCTATGAAATTGGTAAAAGGAATTGATTGTTATAGTTTAGAAATTTAGAATTCATAGTTTTCAAGTCTCCAATTCCATTAGTTCAATAAATGTCATAAACCTCTGATTTTGTTCCTGGCCATTGAAATTTCATCACAATTTCCCATGTCAAAATGTTTGGCATAATTCTAATATTAATTATTAATGTTTATATCAATAAAGGATGTTGTTCCTATGATTCCCTAACTGGTGGTCCCCATGTATGACATTTTAATCAGCTTTTAAATATTGTCATGTGCATTGAACAAATAACTATGAGGATTAACAAAAGCAGGATGATTCCATTAACGTAATTTCAAAGATATGCACCCCATAATTTCTTTACTAATTGCATATTGTGAATTCTTATACCACACGCCATGACCTTGTAATATTACCATAGCATGATAAGCCAAAAGGCAAAGGTTTTGTGTTTGTGGGAGTGGGGAGTGCTGTCATTGAGGAGAGTAACAAGAATAGAGTCTGTGTAAAGACGTGTGAGGAAAGATTATGAAAAATCAAGCTCTCCAGTCTAGAGGGAAGGTTGGAAAACTTATACAGGTTTTAGTAATCTAAAGCCAAATCCTAGTACACATTAGCTAATTGCCTTAGCACAAAGTAGCACATTTATTTTGGGGTTAACCTTCACATTTGAGGCAGGACAGTGGGAGCTCTATTTTAATTGTTCAAAGTATAGGTTACCCATGAATGCCTGAGAGGGTAATGTTCCACTCTAAATAGGGTGATGTTCATTTCCAATTATGATGTGATAGAATCATGCAAATGAGCATAAGGATCTTCAACCTATGGTGGCTTAGAAAAAGCAATTATTAGTCACACTTCGTTCCATCTTTTCCCGTAAATCCTGAAAATTTTCCTTTGTCGAGCATGTGCTAAATCCCACTGCTTTTTCAGCCAGTGCACTCCAGATCATCATTACTCACTAGGGGAAATAAACTTTTGCTCAATAAGCGTAAAACAACTCATGGAAAACAGTTCCTGTTTATGGCAGGATGTTTTGCTTACAAATACTCTGTTAGAATATACAACAAACTTAGAACTTATATTTTTCTGTGTAGATGCAGCATCTAAACATGCAATGCAAGCCTTTTTTGATTGCCTGAGGGCTGAAGTTGCAGAATTCGGGATCACTGTGAGCACTGTGAGCCCAACATTCATTCGCTCCTATCACCAAATGCCAGAGGCTGGGAATTGGGAGGCATCCATTTGGAAGTGTAAGTTTCAGTGTCTTCCTTCAACAACTTTAAAACAGACCCTCAAGCTTTTGAAAAAGAATTAAAAAATCTGTCTGCTTGAGCATTTCTTTGATATGTATGTTGCAATTCCAGGTGTGTTTAAGTCTTTGGGTGGTTGAAACCAGTTTACAGTTGGTAGGAGTTGTTGCCTTTGCGAATGATTGAGATAAGCTCAGTTTAAAATGTGTTCTTGGAATTTCACTGAAGCTGAGGTCATCTCCTGGGGCTTATTTAATACAATCTGATGTTTGTGAGAAAAATCTAAAAGCACTTCAATTATAATGAACCATTTTGAAATGTAATAACATATGTATGAAAATACAATGGACAGTAATGTATAATTTATATTACAAAGAAAGGTAATTATTTTCTTTGAGCTAGCAGTTGATGACCTAGAGGAAAATTGGCCAGGACACTGAATTGAATCATGCCATGTGACTTAAAAACTAAACTGACAGGTCAGACAAGTGAAATCTTGGTTGAAAGATAATCATTTTATAATTATTAGGGAAGAGACAATGGGTAAATCTTGGGAAATAAGCTTGGGAGAAATGTTAATTATGTCCCATGTTTAATTGTTTTATTATATTTAGTTTTTTTCAGGAAATGGGCATATGGTGTGCATCCAGTGGAAGTAGCAGAAGAAGTGTTGTACACGGTGAACAGAGGCAGCAAGGAGGTGATGATTGGAAATCCAGTACCCAAAGCATTTGTTTATTTGAGAACATTCTGCCCAGAGATCTTTTTTGCAATTGTTGCTGCTGGGATCTCAAGCCAACCCATAGCAGCAGAAGAAGAACAATAATTTATTTGCATTCACTTTACTGTTTCTACATTTTTACTGCTCCATCTGTCTTTTCCAAGTCTGATGCTTAATGTTTCTTTCTGATCAATGCATCTCTTCCAATTTGCCAGCTTTTAGAATAGCTTCTTGCATAAACATTACTCAACTTTCATATTTTCTCTTTTGTCTCCGTTTCACTTTTAGAGCCTTAGGTGTTCTAAATTAAGACAGCGGGTTTCATAAACTTGATTTATGTTCTCTTGGTTATAGGAGATAGAAGTGTTTAAGATGTGAAAGGAATTTGACAGTGTAGATACATATAAACTATTTCCTCAGGTGAGGGAATCAAGAGCAAAGGGACAATCTTAAAAACAGAACTTGGCCATTCAGGAGAGAAACCAGGAAACACTTTTCAAACATAAAGGATAATCTGGAGCTCTTTCCCCCTAAAAATGCTAAGGATGTCAAGACATTTGGTGCTTATTTGGAATTTGACAGGCTTGGCTTGTTTTTACTGGAGTTTAGAAGAGTGAGAAATGATTTGATTGAAGTTCATAGTTTGACTGAAGATCTTGAACGGTCTTGACAAGGTGGAAGTGGAAAAGATATTTTGTCTTATGGGTTGAGTCCAGAATGAGGGGATAATATTTTAAAATTAAGGATTGCTGTTTTAGGATGGAGATAATGGTTTTTTTTCTCTTTCAGTGTGACTTCCAAAATCACAGAATTGTAACAGTGTGGAAGGACCAGGGGTAGATGGGACTATGGATTCGGAACACAAACAGATCAGCCATGATATTAATGAATGATGGAGACGAAGGGCCGCACGGTCTACTTCTAATTTGTATGCTCATACAAGATGGAGCTAGATAGATTTACGTTAGGTAAAAATGTCAGAGTATTTGGTGAAAAGTCAGGTAAATGGAGTTGAGGTGCAGAATAGGTTCAAGGTCCTGACTAACCTAAACCTGCTTTCAGTTGATTTTATCTCATTTTGCTCTTTAACATCAATTAGAGACAAACTGCATCCAATCAGTTCTACTGGATAGGACCCTTGTGGTGCAGCGGTAGTTTCTCTACCTTTTATCTGAAAGGCCCAGGTTTTCAGTCCTACCTGCTCCCGTGGTGTCATAACACATCTGAACAGATTGTTTAAAAGTATCTGCACATCAAAACAATTAGTCAGCTTTATACTAAAGCACCTCAAAGCACTTGATAAAGCTGTACTAATGATGTTCCTTTGGGGATAGGCCATACTATTTGCCCTCCAATTCAGGAAAGGACATCAGAATTACTAGGTAAAGAAAGTCAGCCGAGGAAAGTAACACATTTAATGGGACAAAAGAATTGAGGCAAAATTTATATTGCTCAGTTTTCTAATAGATGTGTTGCTTATGAACTCTAGGAGTTTTGTAAGCTTTCTCATGTTCAGATGGAGAGAAACTATTTCCTCTAGGGGAGGATGGAACAGGGGACATGATGTTCAAATTAGAACTATGGTATTTAGTGGTAATGTTAAGAATGACTTCTTTACACAGAGGATCGTGAAAATCTGGAACACTGTCAGCCACTGGAGAGTTTCTGAGCCTAGGAAAATATTTCAAAACTGAGTTTAATGAATTTTATCAGGCAAGGGTATTAAGGAATGTGGAACCAAGATGGATAAATGGAGTTGAGATACAGATCAACTATGATCTAACAAAATTGAGTTTAATGATTTCTTTCTGTTCCCAGGTTCTTTCAAATCGCAATTGAAATAATTTGTTTGTGACAACATTAGTTTGTTAACATATTCTTGTTGTTGATTTCGTTTTCAATGACAAAAATAATGCAACTTTAAGTAGATTAAATTGTCACAGGAAATGTACTGCTTTGACCACATAAAATATGTGCCCTAATTTTGTGATAAAGATTGTGCTGTTTCAATTCATTTTTATGAGTAACGTTAGCTTTGAATGAAAGACAGGAGAATGGAACTGGAGTACAACTAAACGTATTTTCGATCTAATACTTGTCTGAGATCTCTGGAGGCATAAGAATTGCCAATGGCAATAATATTTCACTCATTGAAAAGAAAATTAATCAATGTAGCTCATGAGTTTAGATATCCACAGCATCCTCAATCTATTTCAAGAGGTATCTGTTCATATTGTTTATACTCAACATCTTAATTTTTTATCTTCACATTTGTAAATGCACAAAAACATGAAACAATCATTGCTGTTGCATCTGACCCAAATCATGGTTTAGTATGTACACAAGTATAAATAATTATTTTTATACTCTCCACATTTTCTCTCATCTTCTCTTGACTAATAATGGTTCTGCATGATACCAACAGTCATACAGTGATAGAGTTATACAACATGGCAACAGACCCTTCGGTCCAACTTGTCTGCACCGATCAGATATCCTAAACTGATCTAGATGAAAGAGCCCTGATTCGTTGGCAAGTTGGCAAGACTCTGATTGGAACAACCTGATTGATAATTAACTGCCCAGGCTTTTTTCAAGCAATATTCAACTTTCATCAACTAGTTCAGCCAAATATGATTTCAAATCCACAATAAAGACTGAACACATAATCAATATTAATTATGTAAGAAAATGATGCAATTTGTTTGAAAATTCTTCAATGTTACAGCTTTAATTTGCAACCTATTGCTTGGTGTAGGCTATCACTAATAAAGCCATATATTTAATTCTCTCTGTCTTTACTTCTCAATAACCTTCTCTATTAATTATGTTGCAGAGAACACCTTATATATTCTTATATAGGATACAATTCTTGAAATAACCACTGAATTTATTGCATTGCAAATACTGGCTTGATGCTAAAGCTAGAAGATGAAAGTAGTCTCAGTAATGGTGACCACAGAATTATCACTGATGTTTATAAAGACCTATCTCATTTACTAATGTCCTTCAGGGAAAGAACGTCTGCCATCCATACTTGTCTGGCCCATAATGTCATCTAGACACAAGGCAATGTGGTTGACTCTTAACTGCTCTTGGAAATGACCACAGTAAGCCACTCAGTTCAAATGCAATTATAAATGGGCAACAAATGCTGGTCTTGTCCATATCCCATCCCATTAAAGAATAAATTAAAAAGAAATCTGTCTTAGAGTGATGACCATTAGTGACAGTTAGTTACACTACAAGCGTAGTATAGTTCTTTGGTGAAGTAGAGGCCTAATCTGAAGCTCTGCATTGGTATGCATTTGTACTGAGCTCTGCTTACTGACGTACAAATGCCAATTTACTCTGTAATGCCTAGTGATATACTGGTAGATGTTAAAGACCCACTTCCCTTGCTTATCTTGAAAGCTTTCCTGGTGAATTATGAAAACAATAAATCATGCTGGCTTGTCCAGATAAGTGGAGTACTAATACATCAGTCCTTTTGTCAGCCTTGTATTGAAACTGACTAATAAACTCTTTAAGCAGTTAAGCAATAAAAGCTTTTGAAAACTAAGAATTTGATTGCATATATATATACAGCATGGAAACAGACCCTTTGGTCCAACTCGTCCATGCCAACCAAATATCCTATATAAATCAAGTCCAGCATTTGGCCCATATTCTTCTAAAACCTTTCTATTCATATGCTCATCCAGATTCCTTTTAAATTTTGTAATCATACTAGCCTCCACCACTTCCTCTGGCAGCTCATTCCATATATGCACATCCTCTGCATGAAAATGTTGCCCCTTAGGTCCCTTTTATATCTTTCCCCTCTCACCTTAAACCTATGCCCTCTAGTTTTGGACTTCCCCACCCAGGTGAAAGGACCTTGCCTATTTACCCTATCCGTGCCCGACATTTTATAAACCTCCATAAAGTCACCCCTCAGCCTTCAATGCTCCAGGGAAAATAGTCCCAGTCTACTCAGCCTCTCCCTATAGCTCAAACCCTCCTATCCTGGCAACATTCTCCACAACATCCTTCCTATAGGAGGGAGACCAGAGTTGCACACAATACTCCAAAAGTGGTCGAATCATGAGCTGATTTGAATGTGGCTTTCAGATCTGATGTATTTTCAAATCAACCTGGTCAGAGATGTTATTACACAGCTCTGGAGCAGGTGGGACTTTGACTAGGATCTCTTGGCTCAGAGGTAGGAACACTACCACTATGGCACAAGAATACCAGTTTTCAGATCAGATATATTTCCCTCAACAGCTTGTTCAGAGATGTTATTACAAATCACCAGGCTCAGAGAGAAAGAATCCCTCATCTCCACCTTAAATGCATCCCTTATTTTTAAACAATCCCCTAGATCTAGTCTGTCTGACAAGTGGAACCATACTTTCAGTATCCACCATGGCAAGTCCCCTCATTATTATTATATATATTTCAATGTGATGACTTCTCATTCTACAAAATTACCACAGGTACAGGACCAACATGTCCAATCATTGCGAATAGGATCAGCCCTTTATCCAAGAAATCAATTGAGTGGACCTTCTCAACTGTTTCTAATGCAATTTTAAGAGGAGATGAAAGTTTAAACAGTACTCTAGGTATGGTCTTGTCAGTGCCCTATACAACTGTAGCAATGAAAAATAAAAGTAATTAACCTGTTTGGACATGTTAGGACACACCTCCAGTATAAGTGGAATTGCAGCCTGGAGCTTCTGGCCAAGCAGTCACTATCACTGCACCACAAGATCTTACAATGAATGACAACACTTCATTTGCCTTCCTGATCATTTGCAATGGTTGCCTACTAACTTATAGTGATAATTTACCACAACACCCAGGTCGTCTTGTACCTCAAGAGTTCTGCAAACATTCTCCATGGAGAGGAGCAGGCTATCACAGGAAATCAGCATCACTGACAGTAATGGTGAGGTGAGGACCATGAGACAGGTAATCAGCATCACTGAGGGGAAGCAGGCAAGCTGAGGAACTTGTGACAAGCAGCTGGCATCACTGAAAGGGACAAATGAAGTGAGGACCCTTGAAGAGAAGCAGATAGGCCTGTTTGGGACCCAGGACAAAAACAAGAATAAGATTTTTCTAGTCTATATTCAAGGCTCCATATTCTATTTAGTTAAGGCATGCTTATTGAGTTCAGTGCTGCGCTGTGTGGAAAATCCTAGACATTTCTGGCAGTCTGGATAACCGTTTATTCAGGAGATTCCTCTGGCTGCTGCTCTAGGTTTTGAAGTTTGAGTGCCACCTAGGGGAATCACAGTGCGTTTATGGGGCTGACAGGATTGTGGCGAGCACACTTCAGGATGTGGGCACCCCACAGCTTAAAGGAATGCATGCAGAGAGGGAATCCAGCGAGTGCAGCTTGCGTGCAAACCATTTTTTGGCCTTTGGAAAACAGTGGGAGTGACAGTTCCTTCTATGAAGGTCAGTCAGACCTAAAGCCACGACACTGTGGGTGCTTCAGCTGCTACTGCTTTTGGGGCAGATTTAAACTATATTGGCAGGGGGATGGGATCCTGAAAGGAGTTCAGAGTGAAGAGAATTAGAAGTTAAAACATGAATAAGTGAATCTTGAAGGCAGAAGAATTATAGGCCAGACATAAAAGATGTGAGTTTAGCAAGGCTACATGCAAAGGATGATCTTACAGATAAGTGTCTGGGTTTAAGATATCTTAGTTATGACTGAGACTGGGCTGAAAAATGAGGAAGATTGGCAGCTCAATATTCCTGGTTATAGGATATTCAGATTAGATCAAGAAGGATGTAGAATCCAGCAGGAGGTGCCATTTTGGGGACGTTTTCTCAATATTGATCAAGGAGTCAAGCACGGCAGTGAAGAGTGATGATATCTTGGAATATCTTGGATCATCAAATGAGGTCATATGGTAGAAGTAAAATACACAAAAACTGCAAACATGCTGTTGGGTGTGTATCATAGGGTCCCAAACAGTCAGGGAGAGATACAAGATCAAATATCACAGAATCACTATGGTGTGGAAACAGGCCATTCGGCCCAACAAGTCCATATCGGCCCTCCGAAGAGCATCCCACCACGACCCATTCCCCTACCCCTGTACTTCCCATGTCTGGCCCACCTAACCTAAACATCCCTGGGTACTATGGGCAATTTAGCATGGCCAATCCACCTACCCTGCACATCTTTGGACTGTGGGACGAAACCCACGCAGACAAGGGGAAAATGTGCAAACTCCACAAAGTCAGTCGCCCGAGGCTGGAATTGAACTTGGTCCCTGGTGCTGTGAGGCAGCAGTGCTAACCACTGAGTCATGACCAAATTTCAGAGAAGTGTAAGAATAATAAGGCAGAAATAGTAGAGAATTAAAACTACCCAAATATTAACTGGGATAGTTTTAGTATGCACAGTAGAAGGGAAAAAAATTCTTAAATTGTATCCAAGAGACATTTTTTTAAGCCAGTACATAGAAAGTCCAATGAGGCAGGGAGGAGTTCTGGACCTAATATTTAGCAATGAGCCCGATCAGGTGGAAGGTGTATCTGTAGGGGAGCATTATGGAGATAGTGACCGTAACTCAGTTAGATTTAGGATAGTTATGTAAAAGGATAATGATGGGCTGGGAATAAAAGTTGCAAACTGGTGAGAGGCTAATTTTACTTAGACAAGATACAATTTGGCCTAGGTGCACTTAGAGCTAGCTATCTGCAGTTAAAATTGAGTCTGCGGGAGGCATTTAAGCAGGGGAAACATGTTCCAATAAAGGGTGGGATCAAGACTGGAGAACCCTGGACATCAAGGGACATAAAAGTTAGGATTAAAAAAAGAGAAGTGCTTATGGCAGATACTGAGGGGGCTCAATATGACTGAGTCCCTCAAGGCATATAAAAAGTGGAGTCAGAAAACTCAAAAAGGGAATTTAGAAAGCAAAGAGAGCTCATGAGAAAGCACTGGTGGGTGGAACAAAGGAAAAACCCAAAAGTGTTCTGTTGAAAAATATATGAACAGCAAAAGAATAACTAGGGCCCATTAGCGATGGTAGCGACAATCTGTTTGTGGGCCCAGAGAAGTGAGCATTGTCCTCAATAATATTTTGCGTCAGTCTTTACTAAATGTAAAAGGATGACACAGGTACGAGCATCAAGTTGGAGGATTGTAAACTATGAAAAGAAAATAACGTAAAGAGAAAGAAGGTACTGGGGTGCTTAGTGGCCTTAAAAGTAGATAAATCAGAAAGCCCAGATGGAATGTACCACAGGCTATTGAGGAAGGCAAGGAAGAAGATGCCCTACAGTAATTTTCAAACATACATGGGTTTTATCAAGCCTTTTGATAAAGCTCCTCATGGTAGACTGGACAAGAAAGTAAGAGCGCATTGGATTCAAGGCAAAGGGGCATGTTGGATCCAATACCAGCTGAGATCCAGGAAGCAGAGATGTTTCTATGACTAGAACTCTGCTTCCAGTGGAGTTCCATAGGACTTTGTGTGGGGCTTTTGCTGCTGTGGTGTATGTTAATATCTTGAACTTAGATCTAGCTGCTAGGATCAAGAAGTTTGCAGATCACATGAAAATTGGTAGGGTGGTAAATAACTAAAAGCATAGCTATAAATTGCAGGAAGTTATCAACAGACTGCTCATGTGATCAGAGCAATGGCAAATTGAATTCAATTCAGAAAAGTGAGAGGGTAAAGCACTTCAGGAGGGATAATAAGGCAATGGATTATATTATGAATGGCAGGACCCTGGATGGTAGTGAAGATCAGAGGGACCTGCATATCCACAGATTCCTGAACGAAGCAGGGCAGGTGGATGAGGTGATAAGATCCTTTATTAGCTAAGGAACAGAATATAAAGACGAGGACATTATGCTGTAACTGGATAAAATGCTGGTTAGGCCACAAATGGAGTGCTGTTTGCTTGTCACTACATTACAGAAAGAATTTGATTGCACTAGAAAGGATTTACCAAGATGTTAAATGGGATGGAGGGTCCACGCAAATAGGAAAGATTTGAGAGGTTAGGGTTGTATTCCTGGGAACAGTGAAGGTTGAGATGGGGCCTATAGAAGTGTATTCTGAGGGGCATAGGAAGGATGGATAGGAAGGCACTTTTCTATTCATAGAGGTACCAACAACCAGGAACATAAGTTTACGGTAAGAGGAAGACGGCCAAGTGGAGAGTTGTGGAGTTCTTTTTCTACTTAATGTTGAGAGTCTGGAATTCACTGCCTAAAACGGAGTTTGAATCAGAAACTCTGGTAACATTTAAGTACTATTCAGATTTTCATTTGCATCATAATAGCCTCCAGGGCAATGGGCCAAAAACTGAAAAATGAAATTAGCGCAGTCAGATTTTTATTGATTAGCATGGACACAATGGGCCAGAAAACCTCCTTCTTTACTGTAAGCACACGTGAATATAAGTTAAATAATATGTTGCTTTCCCTTCGTGTCAAAGCAGGCAAGTATGGATTTTCCCACATTATATTCTTCCTGCTAATTTTATGTCTACTCACTTAAACAACCAAAATATGTATTTGCAGACTCAAATACTCTTCTTAACTTAATTTCCTACCTATCTGTGCATTGTTTAGTAATATGCCCGTAAATAATTGTGCCTCAGCAATGATCTCTGTACCACTCCATTCATTACATCTAGCTTGATAATGACTCAATCTTCAACGCATACTAATATGATAACCCTTCATTAGAAGCTGTTACGCTGCATAGAAAATTTGATGTGATAGCTTGTGAAATGCCTTTTAGAAATCTAAATACATCACATCGACAGGTTCCCTTTTGTTCATGGACAATTTCCCTTTTCGAGATGCCCTATTATTACAGGTCAGGACTAGGATCTTACAGGACTAGGATCATAACCCTAGATCACCTACTGACAGATTGAACTTTTAATTCTAATTTTTTTTTAAAAAAGAGATAAAGCCAAAAGATGACTGTGAATGCAAATTCATTGGCTGTCTAGAGAAGAACCTTGGAATGTAATACCTGAAGGTGTCAAGACAGCTTCAATAGGAGAAATGCACTATAAACTGAAATCTCCAGTATCTCAGACTGTGAACATGATAGGAGATAAACAGCAGCCTGGGTGAGACACATGTTTGCATTTCTTCTTCCAATAATGTAAAGATTCAGGGGTTAAAAGTAGCTTTTAAAACTGGTTTGTATGAGCCAGTGGACTGAGATATTCATGTGTACGAGCCTAGAACTGAGTGCTTGTGTGCTGTGAATCTTGTGAAAGTTGAAGAACCATCCATTCGTCACACCTACACTGTAAGTAGTCTTTCACTTTGAGTGCTGAAAGTCAATCAGCCAGCCAGTTAAAATGAAAACAGGGCAAAAGAAGCGTTCTCTTGATCTGAGTGCTCAAGGCTAGTTAGCAAGCAATTGAAAATGGGACAGGATAAAAGACTTCTGGCTATTCTGCAAATCCAAGAATCTTAAAATTAACAGCTTGGTTATTATTGTTCCACATTCTAGTCATCACTATTGACACATAGATGGGTCCTATGTCATTTAACTTATTATTTTGCACTCACTTCTCATTTCCAATGTGTGTAGCACTGTTATTTCTTCTTGTATTTAGTAATTAATAAACTCAATCTTTCATTAACTCAAGGAAGCATGATTAAGTTGGTTCCTTTAAAACAGACATTTATTTGGTCTGGGAGGTCATTTTTTCCCTCAATTATTCATTTTGTGGGATATAGGCATTGCTGGCTGGCCAGCATTTATTCCCATTCCCAGTTGCCCTTGAGGAGGTGGTGGTGAGCTGCCTTCTTAAACAGCTGCAGTCCACCTGCTGTAGGTTGACCAACGATGCCATCAGGGATGGAATTCCAAGGTTTTGACCCAGTGAAAGTGAAGGAACTGTGATATATTTCCAAGTCAGGATGGTGAGTGGCTTGGAGGGGAACTTGAAAGTGATGGTGTTCCCATAAATCTGCTAGATGGAAGCAGTCATGGGTTTGGCAGGTGCTGTCTGATGATCTTTGGTGAATTTCAACAGTGCATCTTGTAGACAGTACATACTGACACTACTGATTGTTGGTGGTGGAGGGAATGGGTGCTTGTGGATGCAATGCCAATCAAGCGACTGCTTCATGCTGGATGGTGTCAAGCTTCTTGAATGTTGTTGGGGCTGCACTCATCCAGGCAAGTGGGGAGTATTCCATCACACTCCTGACTTGTACCTTGTAGATGGTGGACAGGCTCTGGGGAGTCAGGTGAGTTACTTGCTGCAGTATTCCTAGCCTCTGACCTGCTATTGAAGCCACTGCATTTATGTGGTGAGTCCAGTGAGTTTCTGATCAATGATAACTCCCAGAATGTTTATTGGGGGGGGGGGGGGCGGGGGGTGATGGGAATCAGTGGTTAGATTGTCTTTGTTGGTGATGGTCATAGCCTGGCATTTGTGTGATGTGCATGTTACCTTCTGATCTCACGATAGAGGAAAGGTCATTGATGAAGCAGTCGAAGATGGCTGGGCCTAGAACACTACCCTGAGGAACTCCTGCAGAGATATCCTGGAGCTGAAATGACAGACCTCCAACAATCACGACCATCTTTCTCTGTGTCAGGTATGGATCTAACCATTGGAGAGTTTTCCCCCTGATACCCATTGATTCCAGTTTTGCTACAGCTCTGTGATGCCATACTCAGTTGAATGCAGCCTTGATGTCAAGGGCTGTCACTCTCACCTCACCTCTGGAATGTTGTCAGGGTCCGTAGCCTTTGCTGTATCCAGTATTTCCAACCATTTCTTGACATCACGTGGAGTGAATCAAATTGGCTGAAGGCTGTTATCTTCAATGCTGGGGACCACTGGAGGAGGCCAAGATGGATCATCCACTTGGCACTCCTGGCTGGAGATTGCTGCAAAAGCATCAGCCTTATCTTTTGCACTGATATACTGGGCTCTTCCATCATTGAGGACAGGGACCTTTGTGGACCCACTTCCTCTATTGTTTAATCAACTACCATGATTGCTGACATGTGACAGGACTGCAGAGCTTAGATCTGATCTGTTGGTTGTGGGGTTGCTCAGCTCTGTCTATCATTTGCTGCTTATGTCGTCTGGCATGCAAATAGTCCTGTTTGTTGGCTTCACCAAAGGGTGAAGGTTGACACCTCATCTTCAGGTATGCCTAGTGCTGCTCCTGGCATGACCTCCTGCACTCTTCATTGAACCAGGGCTCACTCCCTGGCTTGATGGTAATGGGTGAGTTGGGATATGCTGGGCCATTCTGCCATTGTTCATGGCCCACACGACCTCATGGATGTTCAGTCTTGAATTGCTAGATCTGTTTGAAGTCTGTCCCATTTACCATGGTGATAGTGCCACACAACATGATGAAGGTTATTCTCTATATGAAGGCGAAAATTCATTTCCATACGGACTGTGGAGTGGTCGCTCATACTGTCATGGACAGATGTATCTGCAGCTGGCAGATTTGTAAGGATGAGGTCAAGTATGTTTTCCCTCATGTTGGTTCCCTCACCACCTGCCACAGACCCAGTCTAGCAACTATGTCTTTTAGGACATGACCAGCTTGATCGGTAGTACTGCTGTTGAGCCACTCTTGGTTGTGGACATTAAAAAAGTACATTTTGTGCTCTTGCCATCCTCAGTGCTTCCTCTAAGTGTTGTCCAATGTGGAAGAGTACTGATTTATCAGCTGAGGGAGAACAGTACATAATAATCAGCAGGAGGTTTCCTTGACCATGTTTAACCTGAAGCCATAAGACTTCATGGGGTCTGGAGTCAATGCTGGTGACTCCTAGAGCAACTCCCTCCCAACTGTATACCACTGTTCCAGCACCTCTGCTGGGTCTGTCCTGCTGGTGAGACATAACCAGAGATGGCAATGGTGGTGTCTGGGTCATTGTCTATAAGGTATGATTCCCTGAGTATGACTATGTCAGACTGTTGCTTGATTAGTCAATGAGACAGTTCTCCGAATTTTGACACTAGCTCCCAGATTTTAGTGAGGAAGACTTTGCAGGGTCAACAGGGCTGTTTCTGCTGTTGTCTTTTCCGTTGCCTGGTAATCTGTCCGGTTTTATTTCTTTGAGAGTTTGTAGTGATTGGTATAACTGAATGGCTTGCCAGGCCATTTCAGACAGCAATTGAGAGTCAACCACTGTGGGTCTGGAGTCACACATAGGCTAGACCAGGTGAGGATGACAGATTCACATCAGTAAGCAAGATGGGTTTTTCCAAAAATGGTTTCATGATCATCAGTAGATTCTTAACTCCAGATTTTTTTTATTGAATTCAAATTCCACCATTTGCCATGGCAGGATTCGAACCTGGGTCCCCAGAACATTATCTGGGTCTCTGGATTAACAGTCTAGCAACAGTATCACTAGGCCATCGCCTTCCCCATCTAAATGCAATTGCCTGTGACTTAACTCATATCAAGTTCCATTCCCCTATTAACCCTGTGCTTGCTGACCTATGCTAGTTCCCAGTCAAGCAAGGTAATGATTAAATATATTTGTGCTCCTGTAATTCTGACCTCTTAAATGTTCCCAATCGCAATTATTCCACCATTTGTGGCTGTGCCTGGAATAGTTTAGATCCCAAGCTCTGGAATACCTTCCTTTCACCTCCCTACCTGAGTTTCTTCCTTTAAGACAGTTCTTAAAGTCTATCCCTTTGGTCAACTGACCTAACACCTTCTTATGTAGATCTATATCATACTTTGTTTGATAATGGTCCTGTGACGCATTATGTTGAAAGTTAATATATAAATGTAGGCTGTTTTTGCTGTGATCTCAGTGAAACATATAAAATTCTTACACACCTTGGCAGCATAGATGCTAAGAGAATAGTTCCCTTGGCTGAGAAATCTAGCATTAGAGGAGACAATCTTAGAATAAGTGGATGGGGTATTTAGGGCCAAACTGAGGAATGATTTCTTCAGAAGACTGTGAACCTTTAGAATTCTCTACATCAGAGATCTATGGATATTCAATCACTGTGTATGTAAAAGTCAGAGATGAACAGATTTTTGGTTACTAAGAGAATCAAGGATTTGGAGGAGAGTGTGGGAACATTTTTGTATGGAGAAAATCAGCCAGAAGCCTATGAATTGCAAAGTAGGCACAAGGGGATGAAGGATTTTCTCTCTCTTCTATTTCTCATGTTCTTATTTTGTGTTTGACATTCAAGATGAAATTGGCACCTTACTCTTTTGTTTATTCTGCCTTCAAACATTGGCGCTTTTCTTAAAGGTGTCATTCATTTAATAACCAGAAATAATTTTCTACAATGCCTACGACCCAGAAAAAATACATTTTTCCACTTGTATCATCAATTTGTAGCTGTTTTACTTGTTTGTCATGCAGAAGATTTTATAAAGCTAGAATAAAATTTGGCTGACTCAAGTTTTATTAACAGAAACCAAAATAAATTCTTAAAGACACACAAATGAGTATGCTGGTAAACTGGAAATACTAAAATCTTCATGCTGAATAATATATTATGCTTAATAGTGGCAGTAGCACAGCTTCCCCAGTGAGTGGTACCAGATCACAGCTAAATAAGATATACTTTTGCTCTCCAGTGGCAGAGAAGTAATACTGCAGTTACTTGTCCACTTATTGACCTGTAGGATTTAACAAGATTTTTTTTCTCTTTCTGTCAGTACAGTGGTATTTTCATGTTGCTGTCGGCTGTGAAAATACCACTGCTGCTGTCAGCTGCAATGTGTTGATCAGCAGTTAGCATACTTGGCGAGTACAGAATTGATCTGTTCTGCAGGAGATACAAATAGGAGTAACTTTCTTGCACCTTTGAGACCAAATCTCCAGAATGATTCAAATTGCTATTTTGGACGGAGAGAGATGCTGATTTTTTCTAGTCATTTCTGAATGGATCCATTCGCCTTTTGCGGCATGCAAACCAGCATTAAATACACATAGGATACTGGGGTCTGTTTTGCTTCAGTAGTATTTAGGCACAGAAGAAGGATTAAGAATGTTTATAGATTCATACAAAGGCTATGGCATAGAAAGAGACCATTCAGACCATCCGGTCTCTGCTGGTTTTTCACTACCCCACCTTTTCTTTGTAGCCCTGCAAAAAATCTTTAGTTAATTATTTACAGTAAAACCATTTTGAATATCAGGAAGAACTGAAGAATAACTAAAGGAAAAATGAAAGCAATCTGGGAAGGAGGCAAAAGGTCTGAAATGAATAAGTGAGACACAAAGTCAAAAAAATCAAACAGAAGAATAAAGAACATTTAGAATAGGACAAAGATGTATCATATTTAAATGTCTAGCCATTTTTTTTACATTACAGACTACTCAAAGATGTAATTTGTGTACCAAACAACAATACATGGCATATTCTGGAAAAGGGTACAAACTGTATGTGAAAAGAAGCAATATCAATTTTACTATTGTCCTTTTTTTGAAATTCTTTCATAAGACATGGGTGTCATTGATAAGACCAGCATTTGTCGTCCACCCCTAATTACCATTGAACGAATAGCTTGCTAGGCCATTTCAGAGGGCAGTTAAGTGTCAACCATGTTGACGTGTGTCTGGGAAAGGATGGGCAGATTTCCTACCTAAAAGACAATGGTGATCCAGAGGGTTTTTTTGTTTTGACAATAATCAGTTATAGCCGTCATAGTCACCATAACTGAGACTAAATTTCACCAGCTGCCATGGTGGGATCTGAACCCAAATCCCTAGATTACTAGTCTAGTGATATTACAAATGTACCCCCATGTAGATACACCCTATGTTACTACCTGTATTGTTCTTACCTCAGGCTGAACTCCCTGCACTCCCTCAGATTACTAAGACTGTCCCCAAGTGCCACCATGAAACCACCTGCGTTATTCAGGTATAGATCAGGCCTCTGATCATTAAGTACCCACTGGGCCTCTTGTAAAACTTCAGAAACAAACTTGCTGAATCTGCAGTTATAAGAAATACTTCAGAAGAAAAGTCAAAAGACTCATTTGGAAATGTGCAGAAGATTGTACCTGAACTTAAGCTTTCTGAAGAATTCCTAAAATACCTTATTCTCAAACTGACATTTGTAAAAGGGTTTGTTACAGTATGACAGAAATCTTAATAGTGCCTGCCACCTTGAAATACTACTTCGACAAGCTTGCAGTCTAGCTCTGCTGTGTCAGCTCATTGCCTGTAGCTTGAAGCTATGAAATTAGTCATAGATCTAATGATAGATATTTCCCTTTTTGCAGATGAAGATCAGCCCATGCAAAAGCCTCTCCAAAATAACTCCTATCAACTGACCTGTTAGAAACTTTCTTCCATATAAGAATTCTGTAACAACAGCCAAAATAGGAAAGAAATGGCTAAAATATACAAAGAAAACTAATGCATGCTGAAGGACCAGATACTCAAGGCACTCTGGCCTGGGGTTTCCTGTGTTCTTGCAACCACAGACATGATTAATGGAATGCAAAACAAATGCATTGCCTGTAAGGTCATGGAGAAACAGCAAACACTTCAGCTACATAATTATTATATACCTGCATTTCCACAATCTTTTTAGACTTTAAAAGAAATTAATAGGAATGGACATCGCTGACTAGGCCAGCATTTATTACACATTCCAACTTGCCACCTATCAATTCCTGTGTTTGAAAAGTCTCACCCCACCCAAGCTACAATATAGGCAAAGAAACTTCAAACATTGTATGTTCACAGTTATTGTTGAGGGTCTTTTCAAATCAGGTCCACATCTTCAAGTGCACTGAAACCTGCACTCAGATGAAACATCACTTGCTTCAGGAAGGAGTGATCACAACTCCCTGACCTTTACTATAATCATGGAGAGGGATAGGAGCAGACGATATGGGAAAGTATTTAATTGTGGGAGGGGAATTACAATGCTATTAGGCAAGAACTGTGGAGCATAAATTGGGAACAGATGTTCTTAGGGAAATGCACGACAAACATGGAGGTTGTTTAAGGAGCAGTTGCTACGAGTACTGGATAGGTTTTTCCCAACTGAGACAAGGAAGGGATGGTAAGGTGAAGGAACTTTGGATGACAAGACATGTAGAACATCTAGTCAAGAAGGGAGAAGGAAGCTTACTTAAGGTTGAGGAAGCAAGGATCGGACAGGGCTCTAAAGGGCTACAAGGCAGCCAGAAAGGAACTGAAGAATGGACTGAGGAGAGCTAGAAGGGGGTATGAAAAAGCCTTGGTGGGTAGGATCAAGGAAAACCCCAAGGTGTTCTATGCTTATGTGACGAACAAGAGGATGGCTAGAGTGAGGGGAGGGCCAATCAGGGATAGTGGAGGGAACTTGTGTGCGGAGTCAGAGGAGGTAGGGGAGGTCCTTAATGAATACTTTGCTTCAGTATTCACCAGTGAGAGGGACCTTGATGTTTGTGAGGATAGCATGAAAACAGGCAGATATGCTTGAACACGTTGATGTTAGGAAGGAGGATGTGCTAGAAATTTTGAAAAATATAGGGATAGATAAGTCCCCTGGGCCAGACAGGATACACCCAAAGTTTCTACGGGAAGCAAGGAAAGAGATTGTTGCCCCTTTGGCAATGATCGTTGCATCCTCACTGTCCACTGGAGTAGTACCAGATGATTGGAGGGTGGCAAATGTCATTTCCTTGTTCAGGAAAGGGAATAGGGATAATCCTAGGAATTTCAGACCAGTCAGTCTTACTTCTGCGGTGGGCAAATTATTGGAGAGGATTCTGAGAGATATGATTATTTGGAAAAGCACAGTTTGATTAGAAATAGCCAGCATAGCTTTGTGACGGACAGGTCATGCCTCACAAGCCTCATTGAATTCTTTGAGGATGTGACAAAACATATTTATGAAGGCAAAGCAGTGGATGTGGTGTATATGGATTTTAGCAAGGCATTTGATAAGGTTCCCCATGGTAGGCTCATTCAGAAAGTAAGGAGGCATGGGATTTAGGGAAATTTGGCTGTCTGGATACAAAACTGGCTGTCCAATAGAAGACAGAGGGCGGTAGTAAATGGAAAGTATTCAGCTTGGAGCTCAGTGAGCAGTGGTGTTCCGCAGGAATCTGTTCTGGGACCTCTGCTCTTTGTGAGGAAGTAGAAGGATGGGTTAGTAAGTTTGCCGATGACACGAAGGTTGGAGGAGTTGTGGATAGCGTGGAGGGCTACTGTATATTGCAATGGGCCACTGATAGGATGCAGAGCCGGGCAAAGAAGTGGGAGATAGAATTCAACCCAGGAAAGTGTGAAATGATTCATTTTGGAAGGATTCTTGGCAGTGTGGAGGAACAGAGGGATCGTGGGGTCTATGTCCATAGATCCCTCAAAGTTGCTAACCAAGTTGATAGGGTTGTAAAGAAGGTGTACAATGTTATGGCTTTCATTGGCAGAGAAATTGAGTTTAAGAGCCGCGAGGTTATGCTGCAGGTCTATAAAACCCAGGTTAGACCACACTTGGAATATTGTATTCAGTTCTGGTCGCCTCATTACAGGAAGGCCGTGGAAGCTTTAGAGAGGGTGCAGAGGAGATTTATCAGGATGCTGCCTGAACTGGAGAGCAGGTCTTATGAGGAAAGTTTGAGGGAGCTAGGGCTTTTCTCACTGGAGTGAAGAAGGATGAGAGGTAACTTGATGGAGGTGTACAAGATGATGAGAGGCATAGATACAGTGGATAGCCAGCGACTTTCTCCTAGGGGAGAAATTACTTATACGAGGGGGCATAACTTTAAGGTGATTGGAGAAAGGTATAGAGGAGATGTCAGAGGTAGGTTCTTTACACAGAGAATGGTGGGCGTGTGGAATGCACTGCCGGCAATGGTAGTGGAGTCAGATACTTTAGAGACTTTTAAGCAACTCTTGGATAGGCAGATGGACGATAGTATAATGTAGGGTATGCAGGGTAGTTTGATCTTAGCAGCATAATAGGTCGGCACAACATCGTGGGCTGAAGGGCCGGTACTGTTCTGTATTGTTCTATGTTCTAAGCACTGAAGGCATCTCATTCTATTACTGCACACTCTCATTTTCCGGTTTTTGTGGAGAAATAATATACGATTCTTGTGCTGCTGTAACCAGTTTGCTGGCTCAATGGAGGATGAGGAAGAAGAGAACCAGAGATATGAGGCCTAGACTCTGAAGAACCGCCAGCATGGACCATGCCCCATATACATGGTTCAAGAATAGGAAAACAACTGCAAGGATGGATTTACTGATGAGACTTTCCTCTTACTGCTTCTAACGTCCCATTGACTGAAGCAGAGAATAGATACAATCAAGTACAGGAAACTACTGGGTGCTAATGGTCTTCTTCAGATGTTTATTGTCTTCTAATGCTTGGGTATAGAGTGTAGTCTTGAAACCTTGACCAGCTCTTGGCATAAAGGATAATCAGGTGGGTGGGGATGCAGAGGAAGGACAGACAGTGAGGGTTGACAATCCTGAACTGTGGGAACTGGTGCCAAGTAATGTTGGTAAATCTACGGGAGGCATTTCCTCCAAAGCATGTTATCAGAGGCACCTGTCTCATAGTTTTTATGAAACGAGATCCCCCAACCAGCAATTTCAATTGTAGTTTTTTATGACTTTACAAATCATCATTTGAAAAATTGAAAAATTATTAACTAAAAGCTTTAACGAACATAAATCAATGTAAGATAATGTTGGAAACGTAAGCTAAACCAATGTAGCCTTTAGCGCATGGTACAACTTCAACAAACTTGGAGAAATATTCAATGCCCACTCCTGACAAAAAGGAAATGCCCCTACTTTCTTTCAGGTTTTGTTTTGAATCCTTCAAGGTCACCCTGAAAACGAGTTCTCCTCACTTTTCTAGTCCCCGACCTTCAAATTGGGGTTGGGAAACACAAAGTCGAGTGAGAGGGGGAACTGAAGGAAATCAGTATTCAAAGGGAGATGGTGTTGGGGAAATTGATGGGATTAAAGGCTGATAAATCCTCACGGCCCAATAATCTAAGGAAGTAGACACAAATGTACTGGATACTTTGGTGGTTGTCTTTCAACATTTTGTAGACTCTGGAACAGTTCCTATGGCTTGGGGGTAGCTAATGTAACCTTATTATTTAAAAAAAGTGGAGAGAAAACAGGAGATTTTAGACCAGTTAGCCTGATATCAGTAGTGGGGCAAGATTTAACAGCAGAGCACTTGGAAAATGGTGACAGGATAAGCAGAGTCAGCATGAATTGACAAAAGGGAAATCACGCTCACCAAATCTACTGGAATTTTGAGGGTGTAACTAGGAAGGATGAACCACTGAATGTGATTTACTTGGAACTTTCAGAAGGCTTTTGATAAGGTCCCAGATAAGAGATTAGTACGTAAAATTAAAGTGCACGTGACTGGGGATAGTGTACTGACATGCATAAAGAACTGGTAAGCAGGCAGAAAACAAAGAGTATGAATTGATGCAGAGATAATGGGAACTGCAGATGCTGGAGAATCTGAGATAACAAGGTGTAGAGCTGGATGAACACAGCAGGCCAAGCAGCATCAGAGGAGCAGGAAAGCT
>JAHRHZ010000078.1:7114468-7166118 GCA_024137785.1 Ginglymostoma cirratum
AGCTTTCCTGCTCCTCTGATGCTGCTTGGCCTGCTGTGTTCATCCAGCTCTACACCTTGTTATCTCAGTATGAACTGATGTTTCTTCTTCCTGAGTGACAGTCAGTGATCGGCAGAGTTCTGCAGGAATCAGTGCTTGGACCTTAGCTCTTCACAATATATAATAATGACTGAAGAGAGAGAACTAAAAGTAATATCTTCAAGTTTGTAGATGAAACAAAGCTGGTTGGGAGGATGTAATGTGAAAAGGATGCAGAGTTGCTTCAGTGTGATTTGAAAAAATTCAGTGTGTAGACAAATACATGGCAGATGAAGCATAGTGTAGATAAATATGAGGTTATCCACTCTGGTAGCAAAAACAGGAAGACAGATTATTAACTGAATGGCAATAATTTGGGAAAGAGGGCGGTGTGTCAAAGTTTATGGATGACACTAAGATGAGTGGTAGACCACGGTGTGCAGAGGACTCAAAGTTTGCAGAGGGATACAGATAGTTTACGTAAGTGGGTGAAGGTCTGGTAGATGGAATTCAATGTTGATAAACGTGAAGTCATCCATTTTGGTAGGAATAACAGTAAAGGGGACTAATACTTGAACAGTAAAAAATTGCAGCATGCTGCTGTGCAGAGGGTCCTGGGTGTCCTTGTGCATGAATCGCAGAAGGTTGGTTTGCAGGTGCAGCAGGTAATTAAGAAGGCAAATGGAATTTTGTCCTCATTGCTAGAGGGATTGAGTTTAAAAGCAGAAAGATTATGTTACAGTTGTATAGGGTGCTGGTGAGTACTGCATACAGTTTTGGTCTCCTTATTTGAGAGAGGATGTACTGGCACTGGAGGGGGTGTAGAGGAGGTTTACTAGGTAAATTCCAGAATTAAGAGGGTTGGCTTATGAGTAGAGGCTGAATAGACTGGGATTATATTCATTGGAATTTAGAAGACTGAGGGGGTATCTTATAGAAATATGTAAAATTGTGACGGGAATAGATAAGATAGAAAGCAGGGAGGTTGTTTCCATTGGCGGTGAAACTAGCACAAGAGGGCATAGCCTCAAAATTAGGGGGACCGGATTTAGGACTGAACTGAGGAGGAAATTCTTCACCCAAAGGGTTGTGAATCTGTGGAATTTCCTGCTCAGTGAAGTAGTTGAAGCTTCAATTCCTTTACTATTCAAAAAATTAAGGGTAATGATGAGAGGGTGGTAAGTGGAACTGAAGCCATGAAAAGATCAGCCATGATCTTATTGAATGGCGGAGGAGGCTTGAAGGGCCAGATGGCCTACTCTTGCCCCTGGTTCTTATGTATCAAGATTTGGGTGTCCTAGTGCAACAGTCAATGAAAGTAAGCACATATGTACAGCTGGCGGTGGAGAAAGTAAATGGTATGTTGGCCTTCAATAATATGAGGATTTGAGTACAGGAGCAGGGATATCTCGCTGCAATTCTGCAGGGCCTTGGTGGAGTCCCATCTGGAGTATTGTAGGGACGGCACAGTAGCATGGGGGCAGCATGGTGGCACAGTGGTTAGCATGGCTATATCATAATGCAAGGGACCCGGGTTCAATTCCAGCCTTGGGTAACAGTAGTTACGACAGGGAACAGTCAAACACCTCTGATAATTAAACTAAAACACAAGCCCTGATCTGTTATGACAGGAATAGGGGTTCCCCTCTAATAATTAGCCCTGAAACACCCAGAGAAGCGTGTCTTTCCCCTCATAATCTATTAAAAGAGTGGTTAAAAGAAAATCCCTGATTTCCACTTAACAAGAAACAATTTATTTATTTAACCCAACAATGAACAAATTACAAACAAACCAACAATTCCCCCTTAGACTACTAACTACTCCCAACTGGTCTAAATTCTACTGGAATACTATTTAAATAAAGACAGGTCCCACTAATATAAACCCAATTAATAAGAAGCAATAGTTATAACTTAATCTCTCCAAGTTTGCACAGATTGTCTTCTGGAATATTCTGTTGTCTCCGGTCTCTTCACAATGCCTTTCTTCTGCTAATTCTGCTGTAATTTCTCCTGTAACAACTTTGAGCTAAAATACCGTGTTACCTTGATTAATTAGAGGGCTTTCCCTGACAGCCGAATGGTACTAACGCCGGCAGGTGCGGATGGCTCTCTCTTTCAGATGACCATTGGCTCTTTTTTATCCCCCAAATGCCCTTGTCTTATATAGCCTTAATGACATAATCAACTTCTTATTATATGATTGGTTTTTGGTTGCCAACAGCATCAGATTTAAATTCAATTGGCTTTGAATTGCTGAGTTTGGCTGAGTTTTAAACTATTGGCTGAATTCAAACTCATTGTTACAGCATCAAAACAAGACTGCTATTTTGCCTGCCACCTATAAGGCATTTTTGATACACTTATTTCACTTTTTGAGGCTCTCTGTACTGGCAACTTCAGCTGCTGCTCAGACACATTTTAAAAAAAAATTCTAAGCACTGAAAAAGCACAAATCTCTTAAAGGAACCACACGTTTTAGCTTCCTGCCTTCTACCTCACAATTACTCTACCTAACTTTGCAACAAGAGTCTGCATGTTCTCCCTGTGCCTGAGTAGGTTTCCTGTGGGTGCTCCAGTTTCCTCCCATAGTCCACAGGGATGTGCAGGCTAGGTGGGTTAGCTGTTGTAAAAACCTTGGGGGGGGGGGGGGGCAGAGGTAGTTCTGTGCAGGACACTCTTTGGAGGGTCAGTGCAGATTCAATGGGCTAAATGGCCTTTTTCTACACTGTAGGGATTCTATGATTCTCCTTATCTGAGGAAAGTTGTTCTGGCTACCACACTGATTTCAAGGATAGCAGGACTGATGTATGAAGAGAGACTGAGGAGGTTAAGATTAAATTCATCGGAGTTTAGAAGAATGAGGGATCTTTCATATAAATCTATGAAACTTTGATAGAACTAGACAGGGTAAACACAGGAAGAATCTTCCTGATGATCCAGCAGTCCAGAAACAGAGGTCACAGTTTAAGAAAGTGGGCAGCTACTTAGGACTTAGATGAGGTGAGAAATTTCTTCCCCCAGAGAATAGTGAGGGTGTTTAATTCTCTCCCACAGAAAACAACTGACAGAGAGCCAAGCATTGATTGTTTTCAAGGAGTTAGGTATTGTTCTTTGTGCTAAAGGGAGCAAATATAGGGAGAAAGTGGGAACAAGGTACTGAACTGGATGATCAGCCATGGTCATGCTGAATGGCAGAGTAGGCTCCAAGGTCTGAATGGCCTACACCTGCTCCTATTTTCTATGTTTTCAAATCTGAAATCCCATCAGTTTTGTTCCATTTGTGTGTAAACCACACTGTTCATTATAGACTGATTTACACCATTTTACATTTCAGTGAGACTTAATATTGGCAGAATGGGCAGAGGAAATGGGTGTAATTGGGTTGCGGTTTTACAGAATATGTCAGGTCTCCGTAGAGTAATAGTATTATTAATGATGGCAGAAAATTGAGAGGTATAAATAAACGGATAAACCAAAATGAAATGAATATGGAAGAATGAGAAATATGCAATACATGAATCAATAAAAATAGAGCAAAGACTTACTTCGGAGACGAGAGAAACATAGATTAATTATAGAGTCACAGAGTTGTACAGCATGGAAACAGAACCTTCGGTCCAACTTGTCTGCGCTGACCAGATATCCGTCTAGTCCCATTTGCCAGTATTTTGCCCACATCCCTCTAAACCCTTCCTGTCCTTGTACCCATTCAGATGCCTTTTAAATGTTGCAATTGTACTCACCTCCACCACTTCCTCTGGCAGTTCGTTCCATACTTGTGACTGAAAAAGTTACCCCTTGGGTCCCTTTTAAACCTTTCCCCTCTTACCTTAACTCTATGCCCTCTAGCTTTGGACTCCCCTACCCTGGGAAAACAACCTTGGCTGTTCATCTCCCCATGATTTTATAAACCTCTATAAGGTCACCCTTTAGTCTCTGATGCCCCAGCCTATTCAGCCTCTCCCTATAGCTCAAATTCTCCAATTCCGGCAACATCATTGTAAATCTTTTCTGAACCCTTTGAAGTTTAACACCATCCTTCCTATAGAAGGGAGACCAGAATTGAATACAGTACCCTAAAAGTGGCCTAATCAATGTCCAGTACACCCACAAAATGACGCTCAAACGCCTATACTCAATACACTGACCAATGAAGGCAAGTGTGCCAAATGCCTTCTTCACAATTCTGTCTACTTGCGAATCCACTTTCAAGGAACTGCATCTGCACCCTTAGGTCTCTTTGTTCAACAACACTCCCTAGAACCCTCCCATTAACTGTATAGGTCCTGCCTTGGTGTGCCTTACCAAAATGGAACACCTCACACTTATCTAAATTAAACCCTATATGCCATTCCTCAGCCCTTTGGCCCATCTGATCAAGATCCCATTGTATTTTTGGATAATATTCTTCACTGTCCACGACACCACCAATTTTAGTGTCATCTGCAAACAGATTAACCATACCTCCTATATTCATATCTGAATCACTTATATGAATTATGAAAAATAGTGGACCTAGCAGCGATCCTTGCAGAACATAGTTGGTCACAGGCTTCCACTCCGAAAAACAACCCTCTACCACTAGCCTGCCTCCTACCTTCAAGCTAATTTTGTATCCAATTGGCTAGCTCCCTCTGGATTCCAAGTGATCTAACCTTACTGACGAGTCGACCATGTCGAACCTTGTCAAACGCCTTGCTGAAGTCCATATAGACAATGTCTAACGCTCTACCTTCATCAATCTTCTTTGTCACCTCTTCAAAACATTCAATCATGTTAATGAGGCACAATTTTATATGACAGCATTCGATATTTGTTATATATACTAACCGAGCTTCTTGTTGGCTTGACTGGGTGGATGCAGACAGGCTGTGTCCCCTTGTGGGAGAGTCGAGCATCAGTGGGCATAATCTCAGAGTAAGGAGTTGCTAATTTATGACAAAGATGAGAATTTTTTTCTCTGTCAGAGGGAGTCAATGTGTGGAATTCTTTATCACAAAGGGCAGTTGAGACTGTGTCATTAAATATATTCAACGCAAAGACAGATAAAAATTTAAGTTAAGTACAGGAACCAAGGGTTGTGGAGAAAAGGCAGGAAAGTGGAATTGAGGATCATCAGTTCAGCCATGCTCTCATTGAATGATGGAACAGAGTCAAGGGGACAAATGAACTACTTCTATCACTACATCTTGTGTCATGTACATACAAGAGTATTAGAGCTGCACTCAGGTGGTAACACACTTGCTTCAGATTGAGAACGTGTTAGGTTCATTGAAATGACTCAAGCACAAAAGATAAGTTGTATTATGATGACAAGTTGGAAACTCAAAATACTACGAACTTTATCCCTTAATTCCAAAATGTGTTGTTTTAAAAGAGGAACGCTACAGAAACAATAACTCCAGGTGTAAAAAAAACTGCTGTATGGGAATGAAGGCATATAACACCCACAGGCATCAAAGAAACCTCAAACAGACTGGATTGTTAGATATAATCTTCAAAGATAATGAGGGACTGACAACCCATCTTCAAGGCACGCCACCCTTGTGGTTTATATTTCAAACTGAAGACATAGTTTGTGTTTTTACCTTTGAGGAATATAGGACAACAGGGGTTAAAAATGTTTCAAGTCTATTGGAGTGGACTAGTGGAATTAAATGGTCTCGTGTGTACTAGCCTGCATTTGAATGTTAGAATACTGTGAAGGTCACAATCGAAGAACTATCGCTAGTTACTCCTGGTAGGAGTCTGCAATAGAGAGTCTGCAGGTAAAGACTCTCTAACTCTGAGCACTGCAAACCAGTTAAAAAGTAAACAGTACAATAAAATTTTCTGATCCCAGATGCAGGAACTTCAATCAGATTACAAAGATCAGAATATGACTGTTCAAATATCAACTGGTCAGAATGCTGTTTCTCAACTGCAAACTTCTCCGCATCCTTGCATAGGTATGCAAGGGGGGCACCAGGTGGCTGGTTCATTTAGGAAAGGTCTTTGGCTTATCAATTAAAAGTCACAGCTTACAGTAACTGCTGAAGGAAAGATAAACTGGTTTTCTTAAGGCTTGCAGTGGATTGTACTAAAAGGTGGGGTTGGGGGGGAAGAGAGAGATAGAGGGAGAGAGAGAGTGAGAGCAAGCTCCGAAGCTGTCAGAGATTTGATATCTTCTCCTTATCTTGTTCACAACTCCATCTGTTCAGCTGAGAGCATAATTATTGGCAAGCAAAAGGCTTTTGTCACCGATAACTGGTCACTAGTCCACAGGTCCAAAAACAAAGTTGCTGGAAAAGCTCAGCAGGTCTGGCAGCATCTGTGAAGGAAGAAACACAGCTAACATTTTGGATCCAGTGACCCTTCCTCAGAACTGATGGTGGCTGGGAAAACGTCAGTTCATATGCAGAAAACAGGTAGAGGGATGGGGTAGGGAGTAAATGATAGGATGGAGCCTAAAGAGAGAAGAGCAGTTGGATAGACAAAGCATTGATAACGATCAGGCTGGGAGGGTGAATAGTTGTTAATGGGGACTATTAGTGACTAACAACAGGTGGTGTGTAATGGCAGGCTGTGTAATAACAAGGCTGGGAGGGTGGGGTAGGGGGCTGGGACATGGGAGAGTTTAGGCCCTAAAATTATTGAACTCGATATTGAGTCCGGAGGGCTACAGGGTCCCCAAGTGGAAAATGACGTGTTGTTCTTCCAGCTTGCGTTGAGGTTCGATGGAACACTGCAGCAAGCAGAGACAGAGTGTTGGCCAGGGAACAGGGTGGTGTGTTAAAGTGGCAGGCAACAGGTAGTTCAGGGTCTTTTTTGTGAGCAGAACATTGATGTTCTGCAAAGCGGTCACGCAGTCTATGCTTTGTTTCCCCAATGTAGATGAGACCACATTGTGAGCAGTGAATGCAGTAGGCTAGACTGTGCGAAGTGCAGGTGAAGTGTTGCTTCACCTGGAAGGTATGTTTGGGCCCTTCGATACTGGTGAGGGAGGAGGTAAATGGCCAGGTGTTGCACCTTCACCGGTTACAGGGGAAGGTGCTGTAGGGCTGGGGGGGGAGCACTGGGGGTAAAGGAAGTGTGGACCAGGGTGTCCCAGAGGGAATGGTCCCTGCGGAAGGTGGACAAGGGAGGGGAGAGGAATAAGTGTCTGGTGGTGGCATCTTACTGGAGGTGGTGGAAATGGCATCTGATAGTCTTGTGGATGTGGATGCTGGTGGGATGGTAGGTAAGGACAAGGGGAACCCTATCGCTGTTGCAGGAGGGAAGAGAAGGGGTAAGGGTGGAAGTGCAGGAGATGGGTTGAACCTAGTTGAAGGCCCTGTCAACAACAGAGCTGGGGAATCCTTTGGTTGAGGAAGAAGGTGGACATTTCAGAGGCTCCCTTGTCGAAGTTGGCCTCCCCTGAACATATACAATGGAGATGGAGCAACTGAGAGAATGGGATGGAGTCTTTACAGGAAGTGGGGTGTGAGGATGTACAGTCCAGGTAGCTGTGGGAGTCAGTGGGTTTGTAGTGGATATTAGTGGCCAATCTATCACCAGAAATGGAAACAGAGATGTCGAGGAAGGGAAGGGAGGAGTCAGGGATAGACCAGGTGAAAGTGAGGGCAGGGTGGAAATTGGAGGTGAAATTGATGAAGTTTTCCAATTCCGGATGAGAGAGGGAAGCAGCACTGATGATATCATCTATGAATTGGAGAAAGTGCTGTGGGTGGGCGCCAGAATAGGACTGGAACAAGGAATGTTCCATGTACCCCATGAAGAGACAGGCATAACTAGGGCCCATGCAGGTACCCATGGTCACCACTCTTACCTGAACAAAATGAGAGGAGTTAAACTGAAATTGTTGAGGGTGAGGGCGAGCTCGGCTAAGCAGAGTCCATAGGTCAATCAGCTACTCAGACCAACTACACCTCATTCTGATCACAACCCCCAGCTCCAGTTCATTTACTGTCACATTTAATCACTGCTTGGACAAGCACCTCTGTAAAAACGATGCTTACAATGAGGGTCAGGTGACTTGCTTCCAAACATGTAGTAATCCTCCAGCCATTTAAAACATATCTTTTCCCATTTCAATCCACAATTAATAATACAGAAAACTAAAAAGACTCATTACTTAGACAGCTCATACTATGGCATATTACTGAAGGACTGCTGAACTGTCAAAGATATGATGTACAGTCATTGGCTCATTGCTATTTGAGGGTGAAAATCTTATATTGTTGAATGTTATGCAAATCTATTTTTACATTATAAAAATATACATGTCAATTTTTGTTGATAACACTTTTGTTAATTGCCTTGAGACATCTGAAAATGTTAGAGGCTATGCAATACAACCTTGTGTGTTAAATGGCTGTATAAACTGTTTATTGTTGTGAGGGTTTTGTGATTTCCAGAAGCTACATACGAACAAACAAAAGAAACCTAAATGTAATATTATAGTAGTGCAATCCAAATGTAAATCCTTAAATATAATGACTAACAAAATCAATCACATATTTAAAATATTCCCCTTTTGCAGCATTACATTATACGATACGATAAAGCAGACAATACATACATTACAGACTTATACTAACAAGGTACGCCAATTTGGTATTGACTAAAAAATTCAATATGAACATATAGTTAGTAGCAATTTGTGAGAACTATATTACCTCAGGCAATTTTCTTAATGTATGCTTAATAGTCTGTTACCAACCAAATGGATCACACTAATTAATATTGTAAATGGCACTTAAATATTATGTGGGCATTTTGGAATAATTTTAGTTGTACTTACTCACCAACAAACGCAGAATTTAGTAGAACCCATTGTTCAAATTTTATGCGTGTTAATTTGTCTTAGAACTTAATTAATTTGTGGATGAACCATAACCAATGCCAGTTTTATGGCTGTGAGAATGCACGTTACACCACAGTGAGTTCTTAATTATTCTTATACTTTTTGCTGGTATTTTTGGGAGCATATTATACAGTTGTACTGATCCCTGGTTATCATGGTCACCAGATTAAAAATTGCCAACTGTTGGTCAGTGCTGAGATCAACTGTACATACACACTGAGATAACAAGGTGTAGAGCTGGATGAACACAGCAGGTCAAGCAGCATCAGAGGAGCAGGAAAGCTGACGTTTCGGGCCTAGACCCTTCTCCAGAAAATTCTGAACACCTGCAGTACCTGCTATCTCTGTACATACACACTGCCTGCGGTATTACTTTCTCAATATTGAATGGCAAGTGGCACCCTCCATTTTCTTAGGGTCAGCTTCGGCATTCTCTTTCATTAGCCAATTCCACATAGAGTCATACCCCAACAAAAATCCAAATCTTTGCATTAGGATTTTAAATGTACATCCCCTTGTCCTACCATTGTTCTGCATCTCAAAATACCAACAACTGAATCAAACTACGTCATCTGTTTGAACAGTTCAATCATGTAACTTATAATTTTGTTTTCTTAAATAGGCATAATTTCAAGCTTTTACTGACGACGAAGAACCCTAAGTGAGTAGGCTGAATGATCGGGGACTTTAGGTTGAGTATTTGGTTTGGGGGTTTGGGCAGCAATGGAGTGGTTGGTGTGGATGGATTTGAGGAATTGGCTGGGTTTTACTTGGGGTTGGTTGATTTTAGTTGAAGCAAGATTTTGGTCATTTGTTTTGGGTTGAGGCGTTGGCATGAGTTGAGGGGATTTGAAGAGTTTGCATTGAAGGGATTTTGTTCGTGGACTTGACTTTGGCTGCGTTGTGTTCAGGGAATTTGAATTAAGGGGTAGAGTTGAGGGTGTTCGGGTCGAGAGGTAGGGTTCAGTTGGGATATTTTATTAATGGTTTTAATACAGGGGTTTGGGTTGATGGGTTGAATTGGGGTGGTGTCTTGATGGGCACGTTGAATTGGAGGAAGAGTGGTTTAAGGAGTAGTGCCAAGTTGGGAGGGGTTGTGGTTGAGGAGTGGAATTGAATTGTGGAGATTTTCTTGGAGTTCACTTGCGGGGGGGGGGGGATTTGGGTTGTGGAGTGGAGTTGAGTAGGTTTGGGCTAAGGGGTAGGGTTGAAATGGGTGGATTGGGTTGAGTTTTGCAGAAAGGGATTTAACGGTGGGGGGGGGAAGCTTGGGTTGAGTTGGGAAAGGTTGGGTACAGCACTGGTATTGTGTTTGTGTTTGGATTTGGATTTGGATTTGGTTGAGAGGAAGGGTTGAGTTGGGAGATTTGGATTGAGTTGGAGTGGGTTTGTAGAGTTTTGGATTAACTTGTGGGGACTTGGCTTGCAGGGCAGGGTTGAGTTGGGGATTTTGGTTTCAGTTAGGAGTGGTTTGCATTGAGTTGGGGGTTTGGGTAAAGGTGTGGAGTTGATTTAGGGTGTTGGAATGATTTGGGGATATGTTAAGGGGTGGGGTGAAATAGTATGGAGTTGCATTGAGTTATTTAGGTTGAGTGGTGGGATTGATTTTGGGGGGGTTGAGGATAAACTGGGATCATTGGATTTGGAGTGAAGGATAGGGATGTATTGTGGTGATTTGAGCTGTGCTGAGTCAGAAGGGTTTGGATTGGAATGGAGGGTCTGATTTAAGGGGAGGTGATTGGGCTGAGCTGATGACACCGGGAGAAGTTGGGGGTTCTGGACGGTTGGCACCCTCCTGCCACAATTACCGCGCGCTCTCACAATGGGCACCACGCGCCGGCTCAGCAACCGCCTTGCGCGGTGGAAGGTTCTAGGCGATGGCTATGTCCAGGTGGTCGTTGTTGAAATACTGGACGGTGATGTCCACGAGTACTACCCAACCAAGGACAAGCGCGTCGAGCTCCGCTCGCCAAACTATCAGACACGACCGGCAAAATAATCGGTTCTCAATTAAATCAAACGGTAAGTAACAATGGACAGAAAGGACCTCCATACACGACAGTGCGACGAACAAATTTTTCCGACTGTACTCCTATCCTTGACCTAGGCTGGAGCCCTAGAGACCATACCCCAGACACTGCATAAGTCATAAAGTCTCCACTGCGCAAACTCAGCCGGCCGGCGCCGGCGAGTGTGGCGACACTGCGCATGCGCTTGCCTTCACTGCTCAACTTGATGTTATGGTGTCAATCTTTTCGGGGTTGTCATTCATTGGGAAGCATTCCTAGATATTTGTGGGTTTCTAAGTAACACACTTTTGTTGTACATATACTTTCTTCACGCTGTAGGCCTAATCAACACCATTTGCAAGCAAATATGAAAGGAACCAATCCTGGCAGATGAGTGACTATCACACCTTCTGTATCACTTAACCTACTAATATGTTTATGGATTTATTGTATACTCTAGAAGCCATGGTTGAAAGTGCATTATGTGTTTAAGGGCCACTGGTTGTGAATAATTATTTCCTCAATGCCTTTTTGTACAAATACAAGTGCAAGAAAGCAAATTTGGAGAGGGGTCTCAAGTGAAACAATGCAGCAAATTCAAGACAAGCCTCCATAACAAGGAATCTGTTACGTGTACGAGACTGCTGAACATAAACTGCAGCTATCGAAATACTGGCATAGAAGAAGCTATTGGGGAGCAACAATTATGAGTTGTCTTAAGAGTGAGTATTTTTCCTATTATACTAAGTTTCCCCATGTGTTGAATTGTATAAATTCAAGGTTAAATTGAAGATTTCAAAACCTTGGCTGGCATTCCCTTCAACATAAAAATGGAGCAATAATCTGATCAAAATGTTTAAAAATGTGAAGGCTGCAAAAGAAACTAGCCCTGCTGATGGGGGAAGGGAATCAAGATTGAGGTATCACGATCTTAAAGATAGAGCTGACCTGTGGAGGAACTAAATTAGGAAATGCTCTTTTCATGTAAAAGAATAATGGAAATCTGGAATTCTTTTCTTCCCACTTCCTCACCCACCAAAAGGCTGTGGATTCAGGTTCATTTGGAACTTTAAGTGCTGAAAGTAATAGTTTTCTCTTTGTTATGTACAGGATATGGATGGGGTTGAACAGCCATGAAAGGCTATATGGCCTATTTGGGCCTAAGTTCCAAAGTATTATTGGATGAGTTGGAATCTCAATTCTCCACAGAAATTTCTCCTATTCTGTGTATGATACTGTGGATTCTAACATATTTGCCTCTTAAGTTGCTCAATCTATATTCTTGTTTTTGTTTTCTACAGACAATCCGGAACTGTCCAACACCATTGCATCAGAAGGTACTCACAAGCTGCTTCTACTATATCAGGTACTTGTACAAAGACCAAGACATCTACGTAAGGGATGTTTCCAGTATACTGCAATTACCAGTACAACACATCAACTTTGGGCTAATATTTCACCCTTTTGCCACTATAGTGTGCCATTTGATGAGACCTAGATGTAATGCAGAACAATGCCACAAAGCTGATCCAGAGGAAGGAAATATAAAGAGAGGAAATACTGAAATAAAAAACAGAAAATGCTGGAAAATCTGGAAGCATCTTGAAAAGGGAAACAGTTTAACTTTCCAGGTTCATGACCTTTCATTACAACTGGTTGGACTTGAGAGAACTGAGTGCAGTAAGTTCATAGGATGGCAGGATGGAGTGAATGAAGGAAGCAGTGAAATCGAGGTGGCCACAGAACTGAGAACTTCAAGTGCAGGAAAGAGGCCAGTGGACTGTGTCCAGCTGGTGTGAGACTACTAGAAATGAGTGAATGTGCCTATGAGGCAGTAGGAGAAAAACCGCTAGGCAAACTGGCATATGAAAGTGACTGAAGAAGAACTCCCTGTCACGTTGAGCTCTATTCATTGAATTGGGGGAGGAAAGGGATAAAGTGGAGTCTTTTACTAAGGATAGATCATTAAGGGTCAGGAAGGGGAAGAGTGTTGGAGGCTGTTGTTAATACGTGGCAAGAAGTAACAATAGAAGATGTGATCGTGTCAATATGAAGTGAGGGGAATGACAGCTCTGAAGGGATCTTGGTAGCCATGAATTGTTGGAGCTTGCAACAGAGGAAGATAAATAACTTTTTAAAGCATTAATGTTATGATCTTGGTTGAAAGTGGTAACTGTTTATTAAAAGAAGAAATGCAAAAATGTGAAATGCTTTTACTGAAGAAGTGAAATCACAAAATTCCATGGTTTAAAACAAAAGGATTTTTATCTTGCCAAAGTCAAACACTAAATACTGTTTTGTGGAACCACCTATACTGGAACCCAGAATTAACATATCTTGAGCATGAATTAAGATGAAAATTATGATTGGTTATAAGCTATAAATTATGTAGTAGATGGCAGATATAACTAAGAGCTTAAGAATTGGCTTGGCAATCCATTTAGCATATATTCCATCAATCTCAGTCAGAGTCCCTTAAAATTCTGTGTTCCTTCTGGAGGAATTTCATTACCTCTTTCAGGATGCAGTATACTCCTCTGCCAACATCAGTGCATAACTTGCCTGAGGTTTGCGGGCACAGTCTGCAGCAAAAACAGCACATGTCTGCAGCACCTCCTCGATTCCACTTTACTGTAATTATCCGGATGATGTAGATCTCCTAATATTATATTCAGGTATGAGGAAAAACAAACTACAGCAACAGTATATTTGCCAATTCTCAGCTCCTGAATCTAGCCTCCTCCTGTGCAGACATCAAGATTGTCATCTCAGCTCCACTGGCTCATGCTCTTTTAATATAGTTTAAACCAGTTTCAATCTTTGCAGAAGTTTTGGTCTTCAATCTCGGTCTTAGCCTTCCATTCCTTTAGAAAATAGGAGGAGTCAGTTTATTTTCTTGGTTTCCATTTTTTCAATTGGTTTTGAAACCACGAGTTCCATTACATCGGATGAAATGTAACTGAGAAACAGGAAGGTTTTGAGATAGTTGATACTGCTGAAAACAGTCATTGATAGAGCATGCATGTGGCACTGAATATGGATCTTGGGACACTGGAAGAACAGTGGTTTGAGGAATGTGCATGTCTACCCTATAATCATGGGTGGACCCAAAACGTGAGGGTGAAATTTTAGTTGAAATCCATACAGAATAAGTCTGAGCTGAAGAAGATGTAGCTCTAAAGCGATGTTTGGTAGATATCAAATCAATTAAAAGAAGGGAAATGTAAAGTAGTGAAACAGTGAACAAGGTAAGAGATCCCATTGAAGAAATGAATGGAACTTCTTTTAATGTGGGCATTCCTGGAAGAAATGTTGTGCTGAATTAAGCAATAACAGAAAAGCAAAATGCTGGGGGTGAAATTTGAAATTAAATCATGAAGTGCCATTCTGGCGGCATCTGTGGACAGAGAAACACAATTAATTTTTTTGAAAGCAAGTGAATGAATGTGGTCGTTTTTAAGGATATATAAAATACTAAATGGAGTACTGTAGATTAATCGTAGGGCACTGTTTCAAGTTAAATCATCAGTCGGATTTAATGCGCCCCTGCCCTGTGAGTTTGAAGGTGATCTGCTCTCATTTCACAGGGAATGATAGAGGGGAAGGTAGCCTGCTTGCTGTTGAGTCTGTTGGGGTCCTTAAATGAATGCTTCGTTATGCCCATACTGCTGATTTGTTTGTTTCAATGGATGCGGCTTTTACCTGTGGCCAGGGAGGCCCAGGCCAAGTGGGTAACCCATCATCTTCTGATGGATATGCTGGTGTTCAGCAAGAAGGGGACATCCCTCTAATTGGCCCCTCAAACCTGGACCCCATTGCCCTTCGGCCTCTCGCTAGGACCTGCGAATCAAATCTTGCCAGTAACCTCTTGTTCAGGAACTGATGTACTCCCAATAATGGCAGCCATTCGAACCTGGCACCTCCGGGACTACAGGGCTGCCAGCCAATTAGATTTCTTTCAGCAGCTGTCTAAGATGGGACTTCCATCAAGATGGATGCAGAAGTCTAAAACTTGTCCAGTGATTGTCTCCCTGATTGTAAAATAGCTGCAGGCCCATTGGCTTTTCTATTGATAGGTTCTTGGCCAAGTTTTTAAGATGAGTTTGGTGGAGGGGGATACTGGATGCTCTATAAAGTTCAGTGCAATGTTTCTGTGGCAAGAGGACAGATGTACAACCTGGTAAATTACAGGTGTTCAGAACTGAGGTAAAGAAGTACTGCATCACCAGGATGATTATCCTTTCAACGTTGTGATGTTATGACCATATATAATTCTTCAAAGGTGGCTGGATTTTGAGTGGATAGCGTCAGTTGCCATGGAAGAATTGTTGGACTAATCTTTGTGATTTTATTTTTGTGTGTGAAACACTGGTTTAAAATAATTACTGACTGCAGAAAAGAAAAAATATCTTCATTGGGTGATATCTTTTAGGAGGCTAATGAAGAGTTGAAAACAAATAAAGGAAGTGATGTGTTGCATTGAAATCAGTGGGACTGTTTTCAAACTGAGAGTCATGAAGAACCCTTATCCAGGATGTAACAGACCTGATATATCTGTAGCATTGACAAAAAACAGGATACCTTTATCTTTGATGCCCCATAATGTGTTAGAGCATTGTTGTCTGCTAAACACTACTTGAGGCTGTGCAACAGCTTGGAAGCTGCACTGCAACATAGTTGCTTTGATATACTGCATATTCTTGGCTGCGTGGTGACTACACAATACTTGAAGGAACTGTGAATTTAGAGAAACAATAGAGTTTTAACAGGAACGTCGATAGTTTCAGCCAAGTGACTGTTGTGGAAATTTTCATAATTCAGGTACTAACAAGGATGCTGCATAATACTGTGAGTTGGAGCAGGATTTGACATTTAAGACCACCTGTCTTGGAGATAGGTATAGCCAATCATAGCAATTTCTCACCAGCTTATTGGTGCATTCTCAAATTGTGACTGTAATAATAGATTCCTATAGGCATCTGTTAAAATTTCAGTTGGGTTCCTTTAGACAATTCTGCCCTGCAGAAAACAGGCAGAAGGTTAGTGTGCTGGTACAACAAATAATCAGGAAAGTAAATAGAATGTTATGTTTTATTGCAAGGGGAATTAAATGCAAGAGTAGGGAGATCATACTTCGGTCATACAGCGTGTTGGTGAGACCACATCAGGAGTACTGTACAGGCACTTCTGCTATAACGTGTGTTTTGTTAATGTGTTTGATGAATAGTGGATGCTGTTTGGAAAACGTGACCTTCCTACTGTATAGTATAGTGATTTTTCTACAACGATTTCCCCTATAACGCAATTTTTGTTCACGATTTTCTATAGCGCCAGGTCACACAACTATCGTGTTATAGGAGAAATACCTGTATACAGCACTGCTCCTCATACATATGGAAGGATGGTAATGCATTGGAAACAAGCCCTCCTCCTGGACACCACCCCAAGGCCTCCTACCCTCCCTCGACCTCTTCATCTCCAACTGCCGTCGAGACATCAATCGTCTCAACCTCTCCACCCCTCTTAAACACTCCAACCTCTCCCCCGCAGAACGTGCAGCCCTCCACTCCCTCCGCTCCAATCCCAACCTCACCATAAAACCCGCGGACAAGGGAGGGGCAGTCGTAGTATGGCGCACTGACCTCTACATTGCTGAGGCCAGGCGCCAACTCTCTGACGCCTCCTCCTACCGCCCCCTGGATCATGACCCCACCCCCGAGCACCAAACCATCATCTCCCAAACCATCCACAACCTCATCACCTCAGGCGACCTCCCACCCACCGCCTCCAACCTCATCGTTCCCCAACCCCGCACCGCCCGCTTCTATCTCCTCCCCAAAATCCACAAACCTGAATGCCCTGGTCGACCCATTGTCTCCGCCTGCTCCTGCCCCACCGAACTCATCTCCACCTACCTAGACTCCATTTTCACCCCCTTGGTCCAGGAACTCCCTACCTACGTCCGTGACACCACCCATGCCCTCCACCTCCTCCAGAACTTCCAATTCCCAGGTCCCCAACACCTCATTTTTACTATGGACGTCCAGTCCCTATATACCTGTATTCCCCATGCTGATGGCCTAAAGGCCCTCCGCTTCTTCCTGTCCCGCAGAACGGACCAATCCCCCTCCACCGACACCCTCATCCGCCTAGCCGAACTCGTCCTCACCCTCAACAACTTTTCTTTCAATTCCTCCCACTTCCTACAAACAAAGGGTGTGGCCATGGGTACCCGCATGGGTCCAAGCTATGCCTGCCTCTTCGTAGGTTATGTGGAACAATCCCTCTTCCGTACCTACACTGGCCCTAAACCCCACCTCTTCCTCCGTTACATTGATGACTGCATCGGCGCCGCCTCGTGCTCCCACGAGGAGCTCGAACAGTTCATCCAATTCACCAACACTTTCCACCCCAACCTGAAGTTCACCTGGACCATCTCTAACACTTCTCTCTCCTTCCTGGACCTCTCTGTCTCCATCTCGGGCAACCACCTAGAAACAGATGTCCATTTCAAGCCCACTGACTCCCACAGCTACCTGGAATACACCTCCTCCCACCCACCCTCCTGCAAAAATGCCATCCCCTATTCCCAATTCCTTCGCCTCCGCCGCATCTGTTCCCAGGATGAGACTTTCCAATCCCGCACATCTCAAATGTCCTCATTCTTCAAGGACCGCAACTTCCCCCCTACAGTGGTCGAGAACGCCCTCGACCGTGTCTCCCGCATTTCCCGGAACACATCCCTCACGCCCCGTCCCCGCAACAATAATCAAAAAAGAATCCCCCTCGTCCTCACATACCACCCCACCAACCTCCGGATCCAACGCATCATCCTCCGACACTTCCGCCATCTACAGTCAGACCCCACCACCAAAGACATCTTTCCCTCCCCACCCTTATCTGCCTTCCGGAGGGACCACTCCCTCCGCGACTCCCTTGTCCGCGCCACACTCCCCTCCAGCCCCACCACACCCGGCACTTTTCCTTGTAACCGCAGGAAGTGCTACACCTGCCCCCACACCTCCTCCCTCACCCCAATCCCAGGCCCCAAGAAGACATTCCACATCAGGCAGAGGTTCACCTGCACATCTGCCAATGTGGTATACTGCATCCGCTGCACCCGTTGTGGCTTCCTCTACATCGGGGAAACCAAGCGGAGGCTTGGGGACCGCTTTGCAGAACACCTGCGCTCAGTTCGCAACAAACAACTGCACCTCCCAGTCGCGAACCATTTCAACTCCCCCTCCCATTCCTCAGATGACATGTCCATCCTTGGCCTCCTACAATGCCACAGTGATGCCACCCGAAGGCTGCAGGAACAGCAAATCATATTCAGCCTGGGAACCCTGCAGCCCAATGGCATCAATGTGGATTTCACAAGTTTCAAAATCTCCCCTCCCCCAACCGCATCCCAAAACCAGCCCAGCTCATCTCCACCTCCCTAACCTGTTTTTCCTCTCACCTCAAGCCACACCCCCATCTCCTATCTACTAACACAATAAAGCCACCTTGACCTGTCCGTCCTCCCTGGACTGACCTATCTCCTCCCTACCCCCCTACCTACACTCACCTTTACTGGCTCCATCCCCGCCTCTTCGACTTGTCTGCCTCCTCTCCACCTATCCTCTCCTCTATCCATCCTCTATCCGCCTCCCCCTCTCTCCCTATTTATTTCAGAACCCTCTTCCCCTCCCCCATTTCTGATGAAGGGTTTAGGCCCGAAACGTCAAGTTTTCCTGCTCCTATGATGCTGCTTGACCTGCTGTGTTCATCCAGCCCCATGCTTGTTTACTAGATTGATACCTGGAATAAGTGGATTGTTTTATGAGAAGGCAAAACAGGGTTAGGCCTGTGTCCTTTGGAATTTAGAAGCATATGGGACCCTGAGGGGACTAGACTCAGTGGATACCAAAAGAATGTTTCCGGTTGTGGGAGAATCTACAGTTAGGGGTCATAGCTTAAAACAAGGGGTTGCCGATAAGACAGATGAGGAAACCACTTTCTCTTTCCAAAGGTTGTGCGTCTTCTCTGCCTCAAAAGGCAGTGGATGCAGAAACTTTGAATATTTTTAAGGCAGAGGTAGATTCTTGATTAGCAAAAGGATGAATGATTATCAGAAATATATAGGAATGTAAAGTTGAGATTAAATTCAAATCAGCCATGATCCTATTGAATGGCAGAGCAGGCTTAAAGAGCCAACTGGCCTACTCTTGTTCCTTGTTCATAAAACCGATTTATACAGGTTGAAGTATAGAGCTTTATGTTCAATACTGTGCATTCCAAGATAAGAACGTGAAAAGTAAAGTAAACATTAAATATGAACAAAAATTGCGTAAATTCAAATTAGATAAAACTGGAGTTTCTCATTTTAGGCACTCCTGTAGATTCCTGCTTCTAGTCTAATTTGATGGGTTTTTGATATGGCTGATAAGTCCAATGCACAATTTGCAATATGCACGTTGAGCATTTGTTGCTTGAACATTCAGCTAGATGAATTATTTTGAAGTTTTTTCACGTCTTTGTTGCTTTGGCTTTGCCTCTGCATTTTACTGATTAAGTCTGTTTGATGCCATTCTGAATGAACATCCTTCTATTTTGGTCAGTCATCATGTGTTGACGGAAATAATTGATCCAGAAAGAGACATTTCAAGTACATGTCCAAATCATTTTAGTGGAGTGGCTTTGACTGATTAGTGTTTCAAGACTGTACTCTCTCACTGGTTTTAAAATGACCTGTTTTTCTTTGCTACAGGTGAGATATACTGGGCAAAAACTGGGGCTCTAATTAATCAGAATGTTGCAGAATCAACTCGTGAAGAGTAAGCACTCCGTTTAGTATTTAAAATAAACAAGTCCTGAGACATGGAAAGCAAATTTACCTGACTACTGTACACTAGCAAATGCTGTGTCTCTTCAAGTCTTTTAAAATGTCCACTCTGCCTAATCTTCTGCACCAGATATACCTCTGGCTCCAAAGTAAAAATTAGCTTGTATGGCCAAGAAATGGGTCTTCATAGAATGGAGCACTCCAGATTTCAACTTGTCATAAAGAAAATCATCTTTCGTAAGCATATACATTTTTAGCATATTTTCCTTGGAAAGGTTTATTTGAGTTTTTGAAAACTCAATCATAAACATTTCAAGTGCTTCTCCCAGCACCTTATTCAGAATGGCACCAATTGAGTCACAGGGACTGATGTAAATACCATATGAAACAGTGCTGTGAAACAGCATGAACCGACAAGGTGCAATGATGTGATGAGGAAGCCAAACATCAGCAAATTGGAATCGGAAGCATAACTTATTTAATCTAGTCCTAAATACCGCATGCTTTTAAAATGAATTTTTCCACATTGTTGGGTAGATGTCAATATTGTAGCTGTATTGGAACAGCTTGGCTAAGGGTGTGGCAAGTTCTGGAGAATAAGACTTCAGTACTGTTGCCAGAATATTGTCAGGGCTCACTGCCTTTGCAATATCCAGTGTCTCCAACTGTTTCTTGGTATCATGTGGAATGAATCAGATTGGCTAAAGACTGGCAGCTGTGATGCTGGAGACGACTGGAGGAGGCTGAGATCAATCATCCACTTGGCTGTTCTGGCTGAAGGTTGTAGTGAATGCTTCAGCCATATCTTTTTCGTTGATGTGTTGGGCTCTTCCATTATTGAGGACGAGGATATTTGAGGAGCCTCTTTCTCCTTTGGGCTACTTAAATGTCTATCAACATTCACAACAGGATGTGGCAGGACTGCAGAGTTTAGGTCTGGTCTGTTGGTTGTGGGATCACCTTAGCTCTGTCTATCACTTGCTGCTTATGCTATTTGGCATGCAAGTAGTCCTTTTTCTTTTTGGTAGCTTCACTAGGTTGATACCTTATGTAGGAATGTCTGGTACTGCTCCTGGGATGCCCTGCTGAACTTTCCATTGAGAGGTTGATTCTCCAGGCTTGATGGTAATGGGTGAGTAGGGGTATGTTGGGCCATTAGGTTGCAGATTGATTTGGAGTACGATTCTTCAGTTGTTGATGTCCCACAGCACCTGATGGAATGCCTAGTCTTGAGTTGCTAGATCTGTTCAAAGTGCCAGTTCTAGGAAGTGCCAGCTAAAACTGAGAATTAATTACATTTAGTTTCATGTCTTTCATAAGCATATTTATTTAACAAAAGTGACTAAAATTAATAATACGATGAAATCAAAATACTGTAGATGCAGAAAATGATGGGTAAGTGCAGCACGTGGGCAACATCTATTAAGAGAGGGACAGAAATAATGACTAAAATTTTATGTTTAGAAAGGCTGCCCACCAGGACAAAAGCAGGGGCTGTTCATAATGAGATGGTCATGTTAGGTGTATAAGGCTATTTTTGGTGCAGTGTCACACTGAAGATCACAATGATAAACCCACCAGTGATGGCCATTGCCACCTACAGACCCCTCCAGGGACCATGAAGCGGGCAGAAAGTAAGGCAACTACCATCCATTTTGGAATCCACTAGGAGACTGTCTCATGACTTGGTAGTGTCTCTTTGTGACGGGGACTTGTCTCAACACTGATTAAACTGTCAGTGAGGAAGGGGAGGGGGTTAAAGTCCCCATCAATTGGCAACTTTTAAATATATTGGCTCGGTACCTCCTGTGGGCACCCACTTCTGGGAATGTTCCTGAATGCAGGAAGATGTTGGGTTTCCCTCTGAAGCCTTTCAATACCATTACAAACCCTTCTTCTCCCAGCCTGTCTCTGGGTGATCTGGTAAAATTCAGCCCAATCCTTTTATTTCAACAGCCTCTCATCAGCGAGGTTGCACATTTACAGGAAGATATATTGCTTAACTCTTAAGAATCACAACAGTCACGAGGAGATGGTGGTGTATTTGTAATGTTACCGGACTAGTAATCCATTCACTCGGTAATGCTTTCGGGTCATCGACAACAACCTATGGAATTAAAATTCAGTTACTGTATCTGGAATTTAAAGTTAGTAATGGTGACTATAAAATCATTGATTTTTGTAAAACTCCATGTGGTTCACCAAGTTTGGGAAAGGAAATCTGTCCTCCTTACCCAGTCTATTCAAGAGCATTTAGGGGTGTGCAACAAATACTGACCAATGCCAGTAATGCTTACATTCCATGAAAAGCATAAAAAGTTTCTTTCTCTTTGAAATCCTTTTTCTGTCAGAATCTATTCTCATCCAAACCTCTTAGAAAAATCTGAGAGAAATTTCTGTGTTTCAAATGGACACATTCCAGCTTCCAACAACCTCATAGTTGAATCTATGATTTAGAGAAAAGATTATCTTAGACTTTGAATGTTGAATATCTGACTATATAACTTTAAAGGAAAAGCTATTAGTGACATTCAGACTGAAGCAATCACAGTATTATTTTGGTTTGAGTGGTTCCACAATCCAGCCTTGGGATAAGAATCTGAACTGCTGTTGATTTTAAGCTGCTTTATGTACTTTGTTGAGACTGCAAGATACAATTACCACACCCAAACTTGACAAAAGATTCTTCTCTGAGGTTTTGGAGTAAATTTGTAGCTCCGGTTGTGGATGTTGAGGTTGGTTGGCTTGCCGAGCTGGTTCGTTGTTCTGCAGACGTTTCATTACCCATCGGTGCAGCCTCTGATGAAGTGCTGTTTTCCCGCCTGGTTTTTAAACTCTGGAGTCCGTTGAGCTGGATTACCTCACTTCCAGTTTTCCTTCACAACGTAGTGTATATGGGGTCAAGTTCTGTGTTTGTTGATGGCTTTCTTCATGGAGTACCAAGCTTCTAGGAACTTCCGTGCCTGTCTCTGCTTTGCTTGCCCCAGGATCTTGGTGTTGGAACCTCAAAAGATACTTCATAATTGTCAATTGTTTTGAATATTGTACTTCTCATATCAAATCAATATCTAGTGATTTAAATACTTTTGCTGATCATCATCTCACTATTTCAATCAGCTATTAACCAATCTGAAAAAACTGACTTTTCCAATGCATATCAAGACCCTGATATATACGTTTGAAGCCCTCCCAAGTTGTCAGCATGGTTGCTGAGGTTAGTTGGCTCGCTGAGCTGGTTCATTGTTGTTCCACAGATGTTTCATTACCCTGCTGAGTAACATCAGTGCAGTCTCTGATGAAGCTCACTCATCTCTATCCACATGGACAAGGAGAACCACCAATTCAATTGGGACATGCAAAGCAGAGACAGGCATGGGAGTTCCTAGAAGCCTGGTACTCCACAAAGAAAGCCATCAACAAACACATAGAACCTGACCCCATACACAAAGGAAAACCGGAAGTGAGGTAATCCAGCTCAACAGACCCCAGAGTTTAAAAACCAGGCCGGAAAACACAACGGCGCTTCATCGGAAGCTGCACTAATGATGTTGCCCAGCAGGGTAATGAAACGTCTGCGGAACGACAACAAACCAACTCGGCAAGGCAACCAACCTCAACATCCACAATCCGAGCTACAAATCTACTCCAAAACGTTAGATTGTCAGCATGGTTGCTGATGCATCCTTCTGAGAGGTGGTCTCCCAATTATTTTGCTGTCGTAGACAAATTAATGCCGTTTTTTTTTTTGCTGCATACCGTTCATGCATACTAATGCAACTGTGTCCAATGAATTGGCAGTTCTTGAGATATTATATTTATGAATTTCCGGATTTGTTGACTTACTTTTGCCATCTCTCTCCATGAACGGGGAGAAGGTATGATGTAAATAATAAGGCTTGAAAATTGCTATTGCCCCAGCCCATGCAATATGACAATGAAGTTGTATTAGCAAGGACCAGAAAAGATCATTACGTTTTCTGATAAATTGTCAAGTTTAACAGGGTGGCCTGGGGCATTATCTAAGATAAGCAACATGCTGAAATCGATAGAACGCAGCAGGGCAAGCAGCATCAGAGGAGCAGGAAAGCTGACGTTTCGAGACTAGATCCTTTTTCAGAAATGGGGGAGGGGAAGGGGGTTCTGAAATAAATAGGGAGAGAAGGGGAGGCGGATAGAAGATGGATAAAGGAGAAAATAGGTGGAGAGGAGACAGACAGGTCAAAGAGGTGGGGATGGAGCCAGTAAAGGTGAGTGTAGGTGTGGAGTTAGGAAGGGGATAGGTCGGTCCAGGGAGGACGGATAGGTCAAGGGGGTGGGATGAAGTTAGTAGGTAGGAGATGGGGGTGGGGCTTGAGGTGGAAGGAGGGGATAGGTGGGAGGAACGACAGGTTAGGGAGGCGGGGACAAGCTGGGCTGGTTTTGGATGCTGTCTGTCTCCTTTTCCACCTATCTTCTCCTTTATCCATCTTCCATCCGCCTCTCCCTATTTATTTCAGAACCCCCTACCCCTCCCCCATTTCTGAAGAAGGGTCTAGGCCCAAAGCGTCAGCTTTCCTGCTCCTCTGATGCTGCTGTGTTCATCCAGCTCTACACCTTGTTATCTCAGATTCTCCAGCATCTGCAGTTCCTACTATCTGCTGAAATTGATATTTTCTTCGGCATAATATTCCTTCCAAGTAGGTATGGCATTTAGGGAAAAGCCTTCTTGAAAAATTGTCCCATTCATTCAGGTTTTTTTAATTTCATAGTCAAATTACATGCACATTTTCTTTTGGAATAACCTTTCAAAACCTCCTGAGTGGTACACCACAAAGGACTTTAAACTTGAAATATCTTGCAGTGTTCCCACCTTTTAGTTATGTTATGTTCCTTTGGGTGTAATATCTGGTGGAAATATGTTGTTTGTGACTTACACTTGGCATCTGAGAAGCATAGATAAGTTACGTTTACCCTTATTGGAGTGATCAGTAATCACAGGGCATAGATTTAAGATACAGAGCAGGAGGTTTAGAAGGAATTTAAAGAAGAATTATTTTCACCCAGAAGTAAATCACAACATTTAAGAAATATAGAGACGATTACTGGAAGTGTCATAGCATACAAGACTACAAGCTGTGTTGGAAAATGGAACTAGAGTAGGTGGGTACTTGATAACTCGCATGGACATGATGGGCAAAAGGGCTTCTTTCCACGCTGTGAAATTATGACTTCCAATAAATTTCTGTTCCCCGTCAACGGCAAATGTTTGCTTCAGTGAGTAGCCACTTTTTTCAATCGTTTTTCAGGAAACGAATTTTTCAGTTACTACACAATGAAACTAGCCACATCACTGATCACCTTTTAATGATATGCAAATAACAATGCCTCTTAAATTGTTCACAACAACCATGATGAGCAGTAGAACTTTCCAAATGTGAATTGTCTTCCTGATCATTGTTTCAGTGGAAAGCCAAGCTTTTAGCTTTCATTTTGCACACCCATCACATTAAGAGATATATATTGTACTGAGTTTGGTCTTTCAGCGAAACAGTTTTTTTCACATGGTGCTACTGTTCATTTGACTTGTCTTTACATGCACGATTGCATGTAAAGTGTGCCACGCTTGGTGGACTTCCTTTTATTTTGTCAACTTTACTATGGATTGTTCTTGCTGTAGTAGGAGGCAGCCCAAGGGGTCTCCTGATATTATCTGCTCCAGCATCAAAACACCTTTTAATCTTTAATTTAATGTCCGAAGTATTTCTTGCTTTTTTTTTAGAAACCACCAGACTCACTACGATCAATTATTGGGCATATTTAACTTGCATTGACAAGGGACTGAATTATTAAATCAAAATATATTGTTATTGAAGTTAAAATGGTGCCTCTATATCCATATGTCAAAAGCAGGTCATTTATCCAAAAGTAGTTTGCTATGACCCACTGGCAAACAATGTGATAGCAAATGTCATGAAATTAAAAGGATCTATTTTTTCTTACTGTGTTAGTGACATTATTACAAAATAACTTTGATCAAATTGAGGTTAAGTGAGGAATTACAGCACTTTCAGCCTTTCTAGCTCCTCTACCTTACTTATTTTATTCACCGGGCTGACAAACTTTTCATTTATCTTGACTTTGACGAAGTCCCCTTTCTTGATAAATTCTCATTTAATAATTCAACCATGCCTTATAATTCCACGAGTAGATCTCTGCCTTGGTCCCTAACTGTCTCCAATAGAATGTAGAACAGTACAGCATTGGGACAGGCCCTTCACCTCCCCATGTCTGCACTGTCTATGATGCCATTCTAAACTAATCTCATCTACCTGTGCATGATCCGTATCCCTCAATTCCTTGCCTGTTCACTTGTCTGTCTAATTGTCTCTTAAATGTTGCTATTGTATCTGCTTTACCACCTCCCCAGGCAGCACATTCCAGAAACCTACTACCTTCTGTGTTTCTAAAAAAACTTGCCTCACACATCTCCTTTAAACTTTCCCCGTCTCACCTTAAACCTATGTCCCTTGGTATCTGACATTTCCACTCTGGGAAAAAGACTCCAATTATTCACCCTATCCGTGCCTCTCAGAATTTTATATATTTCTATCAGTTCGTCTCTCAGCCTCCAGTGCTCTAATGAAAACGACCCAAGTCTGTCCAACCTCTATAGTTAATATGCTCTGATCCGGGCAACATCCTGGGAAAGCTCTTTTTCACCCTTTCAAAGCCTCAATGTTCTTCCTATAGTGTGGTGACCAGACATGCACACGATTCTCCAAGTGTGGCCTAATTAAAGAGCTGCAACATGACTCATCAACTTTTATACTCAAATGCCTTTACTGAAAAAGACAAGCATATCGTATGCCTCTTTACCATCTTATCCACTTGAGTTGCCCCTTTCAAGATCCAAGATCCACTGTATATCCAATACTCAAGGTTTCCACCATTTATTTTATCCTTCCCTTTTGTATTTGACCTCTTAAAATGCATCACCTCTTAAATATTGATATCATATCTGCTTTACCAGATTGTCTGAATTAAACTCAACCTGCTTTTTCTCCGCTCAGCTTTCCAATTGATCTATATCCTGCTTTATGTTTTGACAACCTTACTCACTATCTACAACTTCACCAATTTTGGTGTCATCTGCAAACTTACTAATTAGCCCACCCACATTTTCATCCATATCATTTATTTATGTGACAAACAACAGAGGTCCCTGTACTGATCCTTGTGGAACACCGCTGGTTGCAGACCTCCAGTTAGAAAAACTTCTGTGATCAAGCCAATTTTTGTATACAACTTACTGACTCACTGTGGATCCCATGTGACTTAATCTTCTGGACCAGCCTACATGAGGGACCTTGTCAGATGCTTTAGTAAGGTCCACATAGACCACATCCACTGCCCTACCATCAATCATCTTTGTCAATTCCTCAAAAAACTCAATCAAAATTGTGAGACAAGACCTCCTCCACATTAAGCCATCCTATCCTAATATGTCCACTCTTTTCAAAATGCGAGTGAAATGTTCTGACATTTTACTGTCATTATAACTGTAGAAGACTTTTGGTATCTGTTCTACGTTTGCCTTTATTCTGTTCATGTATTGTCTCTTTGCCTCTGTTTTTGTATTCAACTAGATTCTTCTTTGTATTATCAAGCTGACATTTGTCATATGCCCCTTTTTGTACTTTAAATTAGTTTTTCAGTCCTTTGACATCCAGGGAACTCAGGCTTTGTTTGCCCTGTTTGTTCCTGATTGGAATATGTTGAGACTATACTGAACCATCTATTTTTATAGACCTCCTGTTTGTCCGTTGCATTTTAGCCTGCCAGTCTTTGACTGTAACTTACCTGAGCTAGATCCCTCTTCAGTTTGCTGAAATTAGCCTTTTCCTGGTTAAGTATTTTCCTCCTATGGGGAAGGAGTGGGAGAATAGTACTAACTAGTAGCCCAAAGAGTTGACACAGGCACAATAGTTGAACGTATTCTATGGTCAGTAATTGTATAATCAAGAAATTCACCGCAAATTGGTTAAGAAAGATTGCTTGTAGAATTACGTTCCACAGTTTTATAACAACTGTCCATGATAGGACTGCTGAATGCTTCTGAGGGTCTACTACCGAGAAAAGACATCTAAAATTAGTGGAAGGAATTTTGGTTCCCTGTTGCCATCAATGGATGCGGATACAGATCTCAAGGAGTAAGTTAACTCCCTTGGATTTAATTTGCCTCACACAATGGTGACTGGTAAAAAATGAACTGTAAAAGTGTGTAATGGATCCAAAGACTCCTCTTTGCACAGAGTCTGTGTTTCTTTACTGCTGCAAAATGACACAGATCTGGCTGTGTGACTTAGATCAGCTACCCCCCCCCCCCCATTATTTTAAGCATGTATCAATTAAGTTTATGTTGTAATAACATTTGAGACAATTACACATGCAGATCGTGGATAATATTTTACATATAGTTGTCATAGTCCAGAAAGATCTTATTATTAAATGATACCAGTTGTGTATTCACAGATTCTATGGATGAAGCTGTTTTGCGGTACAAGTACATCGGACCGAAAGTGGTTGATCTGTACTCCACAACAGTGCCTGTTAAGTTCAGGGGACAAGGAATTGGCATGCAACTGGCACAGGTATTGAATATCCCCCTGATGTGTTTTGATTTTTAAAGAAAATATACAATAATTTACATTTTTGGTGTGATCATGTACGAGGAGCCAACATCTTGGATCAGCTGTGGCCTAGTGGTAGCACTTTCAGCTCTGAATCAGAAGAGTTCAAGTCCCATCCAGAGACTTAAGCAGCCGTGTTCCTCCAGGAGTGTTGCACTGTTGGAGGTGCAATCTTTAAAATGAATGTAGGACCAGGAATAAACCGTGTAGCCCCTTGAATGTATGGTGTTTTTCAGTTGGATTTGAGACCATCACTGATTTGAGACCAAATTCCATAAACCCACCTTAGTCCCATATCTCCTCATACCTGTGAATAACAAAAATCTATGAATCATGGTTTAAAATTTGCTATTTATCTAGCATCAGTTGCTATTTGTGGAAAAATATCCGCAATTCCCCCATCCTTTAAAAGAGAAGGTTTTTTTCCTAATTTCTGATTGAAAGATTTGGCTTTTGGCTTTTAGACTATGCTTCCTAGTCCTAGACTTCCCTTTGTTGTCTCTAGGACTCCCTTTCTAACAGCATTTGTGGACGTACATACATCTTAAGGACAGCAGCTCCCTACCACTTTATCAAGGGCAATTAGTAAATGGCAATAAACTCTGGCTTAGCCAACAACACCAACATCCCATGAACGAAAAAACCTCCCTTTAAATAAAAGTTGATTCCCTTTGGAAAATAGAACAGTACAGCACAGTACAGGCTCTTCGGCCCACATGTTGTGCTGAACTTTTACCCTAATCCTAAGGTCTATCTAACCCCCACCCCTACCTTACTCTATCATCCATATGCCTATCTAATAGCCACTTAAATGCCCCTAATGAGGCCGACCCCCACTACCCTTCCGGCAATGCATTCCACGCCCCTACCACTCTCTGTGTAAAGAAATTACTCCTGACATCTCCCCTACATCTACCTCCACTCATTTTAAACCCTATGCCCCCTCATAATAGCTAACTTTACCCTAGGAAAAAGTCTCTGGCAGCCCACTCTATCTATACCTCTGATCATTTTGTACACCTCTATCAAGTCACCTCTCATCCTACGTCACTCTAAAGAGAAAAGCCCTAGCTCTCAACCTTTCCTTGTAAGACCTACCTTCCATTCCAGGCAACATCCTCTGCACCTTTTCCAACACTTCCACGTCTTTCCTGTAATGAGGCGACCAGAACTGGACACAATACTCCAAGTGTGGCCGAACCAGGGTTTGTATAACTGGAGCATAACTTCACGACTCTTGAACTCAATCCCTCTATTAATGAAAACTAACACCCCATACGCCTTCTTAACAACTTTATCCACCTGGGTGGAACTTTCAGGGAACCGTGGACGTGAACCCCAAGGTTCCTCAGCTCCTCCACACTGCCAAGAATCTTTCCGTTAACCCTGTGTTCTGCTTTCAAGTTTGTCCTTCCAAAATGAATCACCCCTCACTTTTCAGGGTTAAACTCTATCTGCCACTTCTCAGCCCAGCTCTGCATCCTATCAATGTAGCTTTGTAACCTAGAACAGTCCTCCACACTATCCACAACTCGACCCACCTTCATATCACCCGCGAACTTACTAATCCACCTTTCCACTCCTACATCCAAATCATTTACAAAAATCACAAATAGAAGAGGACCCAGAACAGATCCTTGTGGTACACCACTTGTAACTGAGCACCAAGTTGAATATTTTCCGTCCACTACCACCCTTTGTCTTCTAAGGGTCAGCCAATTTGTTCCGCTAAATATCTTGTAATCTTTGATAAATTCCCCTTAACTTTCTAAATTCCAAAGAAAATCAATCTTGATTGTTTAAATTCCTGTTGTAATTTCACAATTAGTGTCCAGGTTTAAATTTGGTAAATTTACTTTGCATGTCTTTCATCTTTATACAGCCGTAGCATGAGTTTTAGCCCAATGTTATCTATTCCTCCAGATTCGAAAGCCAATGATTCTGCATTCTATTAATGTTTTGAATTATTTTCTGTACCTGTTTATGACATTGTAATGGTTAATATACCTGAACCCCACAAGTTTCTTTGGATCTCCACTCTTTGTAGCTTTACAGCATTTAAAAAGTGTCCTGTTCTAATTTTAGGTCCAAAAGGATGATGTCACCTTTGCCCACATTAAAATTCAATTGTTACAGTTTTGCTCATTTACTTAATTGAACAATATCTCTTTGTAATTTAGTGCTTTCAACTATGTTGCTTACATTCCCACCTATCTTTGTTTCATCTGCAAATTTTGATATGTGACTTTCTATCCCATCTTCTGCCTTGTTAATAAAGTGATTAGTTGAGGTTTCAACAAAGATTATTGAGTCATCACTGCCATTTAGAGTGCCTGCTCATTATTCCTGTGCTTTGCCTCTTTCTTTATGCTCAGCAAGTTCTTTAACCATGCCAATAATTTCCCTTTTCTATGGGCTTTAAGTTTATTTAACAATTTCTTGTGAAATACTTTATGAAATGTCATTTAAAGTCCATATAAATAACATCTATAGATGTTCTCTTGTACACTATTTAAATTGCCTTTTGAAAAAATTGAATCCAGTTTGTCTTTCCATTTACAAATCTATGTGTGCTCTCTCTGATCAGTTAAAAACTTTTAACGGTGCTCAGTTGCTCTATCCTTTATTGTAGACTCTATCTATACAAACAATTGATGTTGGGGTAATTGGTCTATAATGAATTGCGTGGTGGTACAGAATTTGAACGTGGCCAAAAAGAGACAAAAGCTGAAGCTTTCTATCTTGCACTCAATACAACAAGGACATAAGAAACAAACTTGATAAAGGGGACACAATTTTATACTGCAACAGATGAGGGTGCTGATTAGATGGGCTATCAATGGCATGGAGATGCACTAAGAACAATTAACTGTCAATCTTAATTCTCAGACCAGGCAGTTAGATTCTGATTGGTCAGGTTGCTGCTCCGCAGATGGAGCAGAGATTGGCTGTCTCCAGGACCCCTTTTTATGTAAAACGTGCAGTGTTTGTGCAGATACATTTTGCGTACATAAAACCTGGGTGTTGTGTGTGTGATGATCTTGAATTGATTTTCACTGTGAATCTGACCACAGTCGGGGTGATGTAATAAATGGTTTCCAATAGCAGAATGATATCTAATGGTGGATAATTTTTGAGCCTTGCAACCATAGGCTATTGGAACACAGTCAGAATGTTGATCACTTTGAATGGTCAAATGAGATGTGTTGTTTGATATGGTCCAGCAGTCATTGCGACGTACAGCCTGAACACCTTGCATCACACTGGCCCTGAAACTAATATATTCCTCAATTGTGTGGTAAAGTATCTTTTTGGCTTAATGGCAACATTCTTTTAGTTGAGAAAACCATGCATCGGTTTATTGCATAGTAGCAGTATGAGACAGCTAGCTTCACATGTTGTTCAAATTTTTGAAACCTTTCAGCATAGTCTGAAGGAGACCGGGTATCACTCAGGGCCAAAAATAGTGGAGATATGCTCTTTCATGAGTTCTTGCGATATACGAGTGATAACTTGCTCAGCATGTTTGTTATCATGCATGATAGTTTTGAAATACCCTATCTTAGCATTAAACTTACATGATAAACAGGTGGCTAGGGCCCTATTCATGAGGTTGCCAATAAGATTGACTTTTTAGCACATTGGACTGTAGGAATTCTGAAACTGATGAGTGAACATAGGCTTTCAGTAGGTGGTAGTTAAGAACCCATTGGCTGACTTCTTATTGGCAGTCTTGTGAATAGGACCCTAGTTTTGATGAGTGCAAGATGAAAAGTTTCAATTTCTCCTCTTAGCAATGATCTATAATCCTCGGTTTCTCTATTGCCTTTCCTGCAGAGTGGATGGTGTGCACTGAAGGAATGGTTTCCGAGCATGAGAATTTTGGAAGATTATCATTATGGAATCTGTAATGTTGATACCAATATCCTTTTAAAAACCCGAGATGGAAATGATCTGTCTGGGATTGTCCCTCTTTGTGCCATTATTTCTTTATTACTGCTAGGTTTCTTACATTTAAAAACTGAATTTGTATGGGTGGAAATTAGAAATAGTAAGGGTCAGAAAATGCTGATAGGTGTGGTTTCTTGTTCCCTAATAGCAGTTATACTGTTATACTGACAAACTATCAGGTAATAAATAATAGGAACCTACAATAAAGGCAGTGTAATAATCTTTGAGTCTAAATCTTCTTACACTTTGGATACAGAAGCAGGCTGAGTAGGATGATAAAATGGGAAAGAGGGCCGCATGGATACATTATGAGGAAGATAGGGTGGGTAAGGTGGCATAAGGTAGCTAGGGTAACAGGGTGGTTGGTGGTGAGGTCAAGTCAGATTGGGACGGTTAGTTGGAGAATGCTGCAGTTTCAGAGGTGGGGCATGGTTTTAGTCAGAGGGCCAGAGGGTGTTGGAAGGCAGGGGTTGGAGGTCTGGGAGTTTTGGATTTTTGGGGGTGGATGAAAGGGTTGTGATGGAGGGAGTTGGAGTGTCAAACGATTTGAGGATTCAGAGAATTGGGGATTGGGGTCTTGAAGGTCTGAGTAAGTGGGGTTGGGGGTTTGGTTGTGGGTTAGTTTATTTGGAAGTTAGAACCGGTTTTTATGCCTCCTAGCATTTCCTGAAAAACGAAGTAACTCAGAATTTGAGATTTTTTTTGAACCGTTCCAGATTGCCAATTGGAAGTTTAAACTTCATTGAATTGGGACCTTTGAGGGGTCCCACCATGTAGCTTTGGTGAGGCGGGGGTCTACCTGGTCTCTGACTGTCTGAAAGATCTGGGCCAATATTGCAGAAGGTATTCCTGGTGACCCAAGAAATTTATTAGCTTTCCTATATGTGTTTGTTTGCTTATCTCAATCAAAATGAAAATTATAATCCCCTGTTAAAGCTACTCTGCATTTGTTAAAAAATCATCTAATCTATACTTATTTGCAATCTATCACTTCATAGATACCAACCATAACCTGTAGCCAACATTACAGTTTTAAATGCCTGTTACCATAATATTTCCCGTATCTGCTTACTACCCCCTATGAAGTCTGTAACATTGATGTGATTTCATCCTTCATCGTGAATGTTACTTCTCTCCTCTTGCCCTATCTTTTCTGTAGACCTTAACTGGTATATTTAGAGATGTTAAACTAAGGTCCTTTTGAGCCCTATCAAGTGCATAAGTTATCCTGCTGCTCCATTTTGAAGAAGAGAATGTTCTCTGTTCTGTGAAGTCCTGACCAATATTTATCTTTAAAATCAATATCACTAAAATATTATTCAAACAATTTTATTTGTGGCACTTGCTATTTACAAATTAGGATACTCCATTTCCTATGTTTTGATAGGAATTACATTAAAAGTTGATTGGCCGTAAAACATTTTGGGACATCTTGATTCTGTATATGGTGCATAGAAATTTAGATATTTCTTAACTCCTCCCATCTTTTAATTTTTTTTTTGTTAAACTGGACTTGTTCACAGGCTGCCATGAATTTTGTAGTAGAGGAGGATCTCAAGGTACGCGTCAGTTGCTGGTTTGTAAAGAAATACCTGGATGATAATCCACTTCCTAAATACATGAAACGGATAGTGAAGTGACAGGGCAGATCGTTGGTCCTCTTAACTTTGGTTTTGAACAAAGATCTCCAACCTCGCATTGTATGAAAAGAAAAGCACAAAAGAAACAACCGTTTAATCGTTTATTAGTTATTTTGTTCCCACATTAACTGAATTATCACTTACAGACAGGAATATACATGTATTTATGGACTAATGTAGCTTATGTTTAGTGTTGCTGTGATACTTTGAGGAGCTTCCTATAAATTGTAAAGATCAATAGAGTTTTTTGAGTTGAGTGCATTATTTCTGTTTTGTTTATTTAATTCAAAGTAATATCAACAGAGAAGTTAAAATCTTAAGGTTACTAAACATAGGACATCCAAATAATAAAGCCCTGGGTGCAATACAATTAGGACCTGGAAATAATTAAATCCCTTAGTATAATTTAAGTAGTTGAAAGGTTCCAAAATGTTTGCTGTCTTCGTTACTTGTTTCCTCTGGTTGAAATTTATATCAGATTGTAACTAATTCAAAGACTTACTGTATTTTAAACAAATTGCCCTTCTTTATACCTTGTATGTTATGTGCTTCCTTGTATTAGTTATTTTAAATGCCTTAATTTAGAAATGATTTTTACACAGTGTACTTTAATGAAAGGACATGGACCTGAAATGTTCGCTGCTTCTCTCTTCACAGTAGCATTTGTATATGCTGAGTGTTTCTAGTATTCTTGTTTTTATTTCAGATTTCCAACATCCTCATTATTTTGCTTGAAATATTGTTTGTTCACATTTTGACTTGTGTGCTAGGTATTTACGTTAATGCACCAAAATGCTTCAAAATATTTAGCGGTTTGAATGGGAGTTAGGCCTGAACAGAACTAGGAGGATAGTGACTGATGGCACTCTGAATCAGACAGGCTTTAAAAAGGCTTCTAAACATGTGGAGAGATGTAACTAGGCAAGTGATTTAGGAAGGAAGCTACAGAGTGAGGACATGTTGAACTAAAACTCTGCCATTAATGATTGAAGAGAAAGAGGGGGAGGAACAAATAATAGACCAGATTGATTGAATTGCTCATAATTTCCTACTCTGTGTTTCTAGATTTAATGCCACAATATCTGCTTTGATTTTGGTGGGTTTTCAGACTTCAGGCTGGGTCCAATTGGAATTGGAGGAAACAGCCGTTAACCAATGCTAAACAATACCACTGACACAGAGATCCATCCATGGAGATGTGGAGTTATCATGTTTCCAGTCTATGAAGTATTCTGAGATTAGTATATTTCACCAGCAAATGGAAAGTTGGCCACATCCAGATTATGGTTTGGATTGCTGAAAAGAATTTCAAATTTAAGAAAAAAAATTAAATACCCTCTTCCCATCTTGTAAAAGGATTGCAAAGAACAGCATCTTTAATTTGATAAGCCTTGCTCAGTTGTGGAAAACTATTTGATTTTCATGTCCATCTCAGCAATACTGCCAGTTCCACAGGTCTTTTGGGTTCAACAGGTAGAAGGAAACACTTGAAGACTCTGGTTCATCTCTACACCAATGTTATGTATACCGAGCAAGTTCGCGTGTTTTGTTGTTGGATCTTTTTTGGTATTTTTTTGCTTTCCTGTGGAGGTATAGATATGCTTTGTAAATTAAATTTTGCTGTTTTGATTTTGTGCTACTACTTAACCTTTTATGATTTTAATAAACCAGATTGAGAGTTTGTATTCTTAAGCCACGCAGTTTGAAATGGCAATAATTCTGATATCCTACAAGACAATGTGAGCGGGTTTATGTCAGTTCAATGAGCTAATTTTCTTCCTGATCTCATGAGCAATCCTACATTACCAGAAATTGAGGGAATTAAATGAAACTGGTTTGTAGGGAGGAAACACACTGCTACAAAAGTGTGAGATAAAACGTTGTGGAGCTGGATGAACACAGCAGGCCAAGCAGCATCAGAGGAGCAGGAAAGTTGACGTTTCGGGTCGAGACCCTTCTTCGGAAAATGTCATCCAGCTCCACAATGTTTTATCTCAGATTCTCCGGCATCGGCAGTTCCTACTATCTCTGCTACAAAAGTGTGTTCTTTAGTGTTGAGCATAAGAAAAATGTTGAATAAAAGACCTAAAATCATAAAACTTTTCTCCTTTATAGAAAGTACTAGCCTACTTGCTATGAACAGTGTTGGGTCAGCTGTGAGGACCTACTGTAAGATATGTTGTGACTTTATTATCTGTTTAGATTAGAACTGTTCCTCCTTGCTCTTCTTTTTCTACTCTTGCTATTCATCAGTAACATTGCATAAAATCTTACCTCCAAATGCCACATTGATTTTCTGCTGTTTATAATGTTTTAAACCAAGAAGAAAGAGCAGGAGTAGGCCATTCAGTCCATTGAGACTGCTCTGCCACTGAATTTGATCATGGCTGAAATCTACTTCAACATGGTTTTTTTTTCCCCACATCACTTTTGCTGCCTATGAATGCCTACCCTCCCAGTCATTGCCCACATCCATCTTCCACCTCCATTTCAATGCTTACTTCTGAGACACGTGTCAAGAAGTTTGTTGCTGTACAATTACCAGCTGCTTGTGAGGATATAAGAGATGCTGATAGCTGTCCAGATGGGCCTGAGGCCTAACTTTACACTGCCAGCTTTGCACTTGGAACTGGGTGTCAAATTTCCACCCCAAGAATTTCTGCAAAAGTGAATAAAAGAAATTTTCGATTTTACCTTCCAGTGTTGCAGTGAGCGATCAAATGGCAATGGCTGAAAATAGAACAAAATTATAGAATATCAGTGTACAAAGGAAGACAATTCAGCCCATTATGCCTATTGAAGCCTTGAAAGACTTAAATAATATGTAGTTTCCTTTTTTTTTTTCTTAATTTCACAGAACAATGAAATCAGACAACATAGAAAGAAGATGTTTTGCAGTAAAACCTATTTTTTTTTTTTAGCTTTAATCCTCTTTCCTCGCAGCTCTGCAGTTCTTTCCTCTTCAGGTATTCATCTGATTCCATCGTTAAAGCAAGTATTAAATCTGCTTCCATCACCTGTTCAGGCTGTGCATTGCAGATCATGACCGTTCGTTTTGCACAAATAAATGTCTTTGCTTCCCCGAATTCCCCCAACACCATTCCCAACCTCACCTTTTGTTCTTTGCCTATTACCTTAAATATATTTCCACTGGTTCCCAAACCGAGTGCAGTTTCTGCCTGTATTCTCTTTTAAAACTTTTCCTTTATCTTCTGATTTTTTTTTTGACACGTCTCTCCCTACCCTGATGTGTTTTTTAAAGAAGTGCAAATATTATCTTGCCATACTGACTGCACCTCCCAAATCCAAGCTTTCAGGTAGATATGACTGCTGATATTTGAATTGTGCACTCAATTGAATAAAGTATTATTGCAAGAGGGTAACCACAGGCAAATATAGAACAAATATTGATTTCAGTTTCCTGGTTGCAAGTACTAAAATCCTGTGTGAGTTGGTTGCAATGTGGCACTGGTTTCTACTGGGGCCATTCTAACATGCCTAGTTGTAACCCAAAAGATAATTTTGAAAATTAGAGCTCACTGATTCATATCTACATACCCCATTGTGGTCTAGAATAAAATATTATTGACGTGTGTGTGTCTGCGTTTTTTAGGATGATGTTAAAAGTAATTGCATATTATTGTGCCATCCTGATCACAGTTGTGTGGTTTTTTTTTTACTGCTATTACTTGTACGAATTTCTTTTGCTGTCATTTCAGTTAAGCTTGTGTATAGTAATACCATTTACACATTCCGAAAGGATAATGCCAGTAAGGATTACCTTTTGCTGTTTACCCTGCTGCTTATTCAGCAAATAGCCATCAATTATTGTGACTGTTGTCACTCACGTTTAGAATCTTGCATTTTTCTTTGTGTTTTGGGCAAGCAACAACTTGTTTCAGTTAAAATTCATATCTATTGATTTATCATGTGAATCGATGTAGCTATGGTGCACTTGTAGGCCTAGTAGTCGTGGCCGAGTGGTTAAGGCGGCGGATACCCCAACGGATTTCTCCACGCAGGTTCAAATTACTACGTAATGGGCAGCACGGTGGCTCAGTGGTTAGCACTACTGCCTCACAGAACCAGGTACCCGGGTTTGATTCCAGCCTCGGGTGACTGTCTGTGTGGAGTTTGCACATTCTCCCCGTGTCTGCGTGGGTTTACTCCGGGTGCTCAGGTTTCCTCCCACAGTCCAAAGATGTGCAGGCTAGGTCGATTGACCATGCTAAATTGCCTGTAGTGTTCAGGGATGTGTAGATTAGGGGGATGGGTCTGGGTGGGATGCTCTGAGGGTCGGCGTGGACTTGTTGGGTTGAATGGCCTGTTTCCACACTGTAGGGATTCTATGATTCTGTGAACTTTAGTAAAAGTTCCTAATACCTTCTGCTTAAAGCCTGTCTGAGAGTCGGTGGGTTATTCGTAGCTGTTTCATTAGTTTTCAAGCGTAAAGTGACTTTGTTTTTTAAACTGAACTAAAATCAATTACATTTTGATAACTATTACTCAATTTTTAAAAATTATTCCTGAACTCCTATCAATGAACAATGATTGACATTAAAGAAAAATGCCAAACAATATCAGTTCAGTCAACCTGTACATGACTGCACTACTTGGTGTATCACAAAACCTATATTTCCCACCCAGCCTAAAAACCAAGAAATCTGACAAGCCAAATAAAAAAATTCCAGAAATGCTGTATCAAGGGGAGAATGAAAACCTGAATATTATTTGATTTGCTTGGATGGCTTTAAAAGGTAACCCAGGAGACTACTGTAACTTTTTTTAATCTTACAGGTTACCTATCTTTACAACAACAACCACTGTCCCAGCCAGGAATAGATTCAGCTCTATTTTAAAGAAATTCGGTGAATAATATCTGTTGTGTGCAGTGATACCAACTACTACCTGTTTAAGGTTGGGGTAGTTTGCTGCCACCATCCTCTCCTTTGACTGGGTCTCAGCACTTACTTGGTTTAAAGTGAGTCTTAACAAGAAGAGGCTCTTGTCTGAAACAATGTAATTTATTGCATGATAGCAATCAGGTACAAGTTACTTTGAGATAACAAGCATGGGGCTGGATGAACACAGCAGGTCAAGCAGCATCATAGGAGCAGGAAAACTTGACGTTTCGGGCCTAAACCCTTCTTCAGAAATGGGGGAGGGGAAGAGGGTTCTGAAATAAATAGGGAGAGAGGGGGAGGTGGATAGAGGATGGATAGAGGAGAGGATAGGTGGAGAGGAGGCACAGGTTAGGGAGGTGGAGATGAGCTGGGCTGGTTTTGGGATGCGGTGGGGGGAGGGGAGATTTTGAAGCTTGTGAAATCCACATTGATGCCATTGGGCTGCAGGGTTCCCAGGCTGGATATGATTTGCTGTTCCTGCAGCCTTCGGATGGCATCACTGTGGCATTGCAGGAGGCCAAGGATGGACATTTCCTCTCACCTCAAGCCACACCCCCATCTCCTATCTACTAACATCATCCCGCCCCCTTGACCTGTCCGTCCTCCCTGGACTGACCTATCTCCTCCCTACCCCCCTACCTACACTCACCTTTACTGGCTCCATCCCCGCCTCTTCGACTTGTCTGCCTCCTCTCCACCTATCCTCTCCTCTATCCATCCTCTATCCGCCTCCCCCTCTCTCCCTATTTATTTCAGAACCCTCTTCCCCTCCCCCATTTCTGATGAAGGGTTTAGGCCCGAAACGTGAAGTTTTCCTGCTCCTATGATGCTGCTTGGCCTGCTGTGTTCATCCAGCCCCATGCTTGTTATCTCGGATTCTCCAGCATCTGCAGTACCTTTTATCTCTGATACAAGTTACTTTGATGTGTGTTAACATAATTGACTTGTTGCTAAGACCATGGGAACATCTCATTTGTGTTGTCAATCTACAAGATCTTAAGCTGTTTTGTTTTTCCCATATAAGATAACAAGGTGTGGAGCTGGATGAACACAGCAGGCCAAGCAGCATCTTAGGAGCAGGAAAGCTTGATGTTTCGGGCCTAGACCCTTCATCAGAAATGGGGGAGGGGAAGAGGGTTCTGAAATAAATAGGGAGAGGGGGGGAGGCGGATAGAAGATGGATAGAGGAGAGGATAGGTGGAGAGGAGGCAGACAAGTCAAAGAGGCGGGGATGGAGCCAGTAAAGGTCAGTGTAGGTAGGGAGGAGATAGGTCAGTCCAGGGAGGATGGACAGGTCAAGGGGGCGGGATGAGGTTAGGAGATGGGGGTGCGGCTTGAGGTGGGAGGAGGGGATAGGTGAGAGGAAGAACAAGTTAGGGAGGCGGGGACGAGCTGCGCTGGTTTTGGGATGCGGTTGGGGGAGGGGAGATTTTGAAGCTTGTGAAATCCACATTGATACCATTGGGCTGCAGGGTTCCCAGGCTGAATATGATTTGCTGTTCCTGCAGCCTTCAGGTGGCATCATTGTGGCATTGCAGGAGGCCCAGGATGGACATGTCGTCTAAGGAATGGGAGGGGGAGTTGGTTGTTGTGAACTGAGCGCAGGTGTTCTGCAAAGCGGTCCCCAAGCCTCCGCTTGGTTTCCCCGATGTAGAGGAAGCCACAACGGGTACAGTGGATGTAGTATACCACATTGTCAGATGTGCAGGTGAACATCTTGATGTGGAAAGTCTTCTTGGGGACTGGGATGGTGGTGAGGGGGGAAGTGTAGGGGCAGGTGTAGCACTTCCTGCAGTTGCAGGGAAAAGTGCCGGGTGTGGTGGGGCTGGAGAGGAGTGTGGAGTGGACAAGGGAGTCACAGAGAGAGTGGTCCCTCCGGAAAGCAGACAAGGGTGGGGAGGGAAAAATGTCTTTGGTGGTGGGGTCGGATTGCAGATGGCGGAAGTGTCGGAGGATGATGCGTTGGATCCGGAGGTTGGTGGGGTGCTACGTGAGGATGAGGGGGATTCTTTTTTGGTTATTATTGCGGGGACGGGGTGTGAGGGATGAAAGGCGGGAGACACGGTCGAGGGCGTTCTTGACCACTGCGGGGGGGAGGTTGCGGTCCTTGAAGAATGAGGACATCTGAGATGTACGGGAGTGGAATGCCTCATCCTGGGAATAGATGTGGCGGAGGCGAAGGAATTGGGAATAGGGGATGGCATTTTTGCAGGAAGGTGGGTGGGAGGAGGTGTATTCTAGGTAGCTGTGGGAGTCGGTGGGCTTGAAATGGACATCGGTTTCTAGGTGCTTACCCGAGATGGAGACAGAGAGGTCCAGGAAGGAGAGAGAGGTGTTCGAGATGGTCCAGGTGAACTTCAGGTTGGGGTGGAAGGTGTCGGTGAAGTGGATGAACTGTTTGAGCTCCTCGTGGGAGCACGAAGCGGCGCCGATACAGTCATCAATGTAACAGAGGAAGAGGTGGGGTTTAGGGCCAGTGTAGGTACAGAAGAGGGATTGTTCCACGTAACCTATCTCTCTTGTTTTTCCCATACATGTCCATATGATGTAACAAAGCAGACCACTTGATTGACACATCCACAAACATTCACTTCCTCCACTGCTGACACCAGTAGCAGCAGTATATAGTGTGGACAAGATGCACTGCAGGTATACACCGAGGCTTCTAAGATGACAACTTCCAAACTCACCTAGAAGGATAAGGACACTAGATACACAGGAGCACCCCTACCTGCAGGTTTCCCTTCAAGCCCCTTACCATCCTGACTTGAAAATATATCGCCATTCCTTTAGTGTCACTGGGCCCGAATCCTGGAACCCTCCGCCAAATGACATTGTGGTTGCACCTATGCACGACACCAAATGGTTTGCAGTGGTTAAAGAAGACAGCTCACCACCACCCTTCCTAAAACAATAGGCATGTGCAATAAATCCTGGACCAGGTAGCAACGGTCACATCCTTTGACAATTTAAAAAGTCAAGAAATTGGTTGAGCTTAATTTAGTATTCAACATTAAGCCTTTCACAGCAATTTTGCTTATCCAACAGTGGCTATTGCATGAGCTGGCAGCTTCTTCGATAGATATACTATCCTCTGGGAAAAAGACCATCTCTTGATACCTTACCTAGTCATGGTCTTATATAATTCCAGATGGTGACCACTGGCCTAATCTAAAATGTTGAAAAAAGCTGTGTATACAAATACAATGTATTTCCTTCATCACCTTATGCGCTTTGATTACATTCAGGTCAAGCTGTTCCTGTGCTAAAATGTCCACTTCTGGGGCTTCTGTACAGACCCATGATATATTTGTGGAGGGATTATAGCATCTCCTCTACAAACTAAGTGGCAGGTTAAACGCCTTAAATGTAGCAAATGGGAGGTTATCACTGGTGCTTTGGAACTTGTCTTTGCTAAATAAATACAACCACATAAATGAATGACAACTAGAGCAGGTTAGGGACAACCTATGGCAAGTGGTTCATCTCCTGATCTCCCAATGAGTTTGCAGTACTAGGGGGAGGACACAGTGCAGCTGCTACAGCATACGTAACAAAACATTCCATTCAGTTGACATCAAATTCATCAGCCATTTCCTCCACTATTGATGTGAGGGATTTACTTTATTTTATTCAGGAAGGTGTCTGCTTTATTTTTTATGTTTGAAATCTGGAAGTGTTCTTACATAAAAGTGAACAGCATTCCAACCTTCGAAACACCATTTTTTTTTAACTGTTAACAGCCACCAGTAAATCATCAGTGTAGCCAATTAGAAATGTTACATACAAAGCCTATTACAGGTAGGAGGGGGTCTGCTTTAGTTTTTGACCTTTGTTCAATCCCCTAGAGCAGGTGGGACTTGAACCTAGGCCTCCTGGTTCAGACATAGAGACACTGCAATGGCACCACAAGAGCTGCTCGCGGTCTTTTTTATGTATATTGTCTAGTCAACTTGTTAAGACATGTTACGTCACACTTCTGGAGCAGGTAGAACTTGAACCTCAGATAACAAGTTGTGGAGCTGGATGAACACAGCAGGTCAAGCAGCATCATAGGAGCAGGAAAACTTGACGTTTCGGGCCTAAACCCTTCATCAGAAACCCTTTTATCTCAGAACTTGAACCTCAGTTTCCTGGCTCAGAGGTAGCAACTGAAACACTAGGCTACAAAAGTCCTTGGTGTTTGCTTATTTTGTTTTAACCAACCTGTTGGGGGATGTTCTTACTCACCTCTGGAAAAGGTGAGACATGAACCTGCATCTCTTCGCTCAGAGGTAGGAACACAACCACTGGACTACAAGAGCAGAATTAAAACTTTGCAGGGTTGGACAGAAGGAGCAGCATTTGCCAGGGGTCTACTTTTATTTTCTCATTTATACATGTGGAAATGCTCTTACCAAAAACCAAATCGCCTTTCCACCACTAAATCACTAAATTATCTCTGAAAGTTGCCACCCAGGTTGATGGGGTTGTTAAGAAGGCGTACGGTGTGTTAGGTTTTATTGGTAGAGGGATTGAGTTTCGGAGCCGTGAGGTCATGTTGCAGCTGTACAAAACTCTGGTGCGGCCACACTTGGAGTATTGCGTACAGTTCTGGTCGCCGCATTATAGGAAGGATGTGGAAGCATTGGAAAGGGTGCAGAGGAGATTTACCAGGATGTTGCCTGGTATGGAGGGTAGGTCTTATGAAGAAAGGCTGAGGGACCTGAGGCTGTTTTCGTTAGAGAGAAGAAGGTTAAGAGGTGACTTAATAGAGACATACAAGACGATCAGAGGATTGGATAGGGTGGACAGTGAGAACCTTTTTCCTCGGATGGTGATGGCTAGCACGAGGGGACATAGCTTTAAATTGAGGGGTGATAGATATAGGACAGATGTCAGAGGTAGATTCTTTACTCAGAGTAGTAAGGGCGTGGAATACCCTGCCTGCAACAGTAGTAGACTCGTCAACTTTAAGGACATTTAAATGGTTGGAGGATAAACATATTTCTGATAATGGAATAGCGTAGGTTAGATGGGCTTCAGATTGGTTTCACAGGTCGGCACAACATTGAGGGCCGAAGGGCCTGTACTGCGCTGTAATGTTCTATGTTCTATGTGTACGACCTAAGAATGCACTGCAGCAAATCACCAAATGATCTTTGACAAGTGGAGTTAAGTGTGAGATCATTCGCGATTGCATTGAATGGAGGAGTAGACGCAAATGGGCTATACATTCCAAATCAAACCTTCAACCATCTAGAAGATTGTGGCCAGCGAATGCATGGAAATACCACCACCTTCAAGATTCCTATATCATACACTAACCTGCCATTTCTTCGTCATCATTGGGCCAAAAAAAAAATTTGAATTACCTACCTGACAGGATTGTGGACTACTTTCACCATGTATTCAGAGGGTGATGGGGCAGGGTTTTGATGGATGAAACTTTTTGTCCCTGGAGGTGAACAGGTTATAATGGTTTGAACATATAATTATGAGTAGAGAGAGAAAATGCTTTCCTGTCACGGGAAATCCAGAACGTAAAGTACGTAATCTTAAAATAGGAGCTAAGCCAGTTAAATTCAGATCCTGGAGAAATTTCTCCACATTGAGGATTTTCAGAAGAGTGGAATACACTTACGCAGAAGGCTGTTGATTAAATGTCAACTGTAATGTTTAAAAAGCAGATTGTTGTTTATTTGCGAAAAGCTTGACAGTAGTGAATGAATTTGTATATGATGATGAAGCTGCCATGACCAATAGAAATGGTAATTTTTCTAATTCACTTTTTCCTTGAATTTTGTGCTTCATTCCTATTTTAACTCCCCTCGGAAATGCGTCCAAATTACTGACTATCAGTGGGCAGCAAGCAATGAATCTGCCCTTTTTGGGAAAAAAAAGATAGTTTCAGACTTGAGGTTGGTGCAGTTTGATTTATCGTTCAGTAGAGAGTTATTCGGACTTCTCATCTGACGTCAGCACAGTTTTAAAACTCTGGGAAACAATAAGGTGCAGCCACTCTGCTGAGCTGTCATTCCTTAACTTATGGGCACTAAAGCTGACACAGCTAAGGGATTGAAGTTCATCTTCTTAGCTCAGTTTACACATCTTGCAAATCACTTACCAACAAAGCCACTTGAGTGAACCCTTTAAACATTAGAGTTCTGTGTTTGTATCGGACTAATGTTTTACAATGCTCTACAGTAACCCGTTTGCTCCCTAGCTACGGAATTACAAATTGAAGCATTGCATTTATGTAGAAATCCTAATCCCTGATATGATGGCAGCAGCGGAATAGGCAGCGTTCAGGCTCCTAAGCCTAAGGCTATTCCACTCTGACTTGTGTTTTTTTCTTTCCTTTTTACTCATCTTCTTGTGAAGAGCTCAATAGTGACCAGTGCGAGACCTGAGGGTATCGGCTGCATTGGTGAGGTCAGTCTAGCATGAATGCATGGTGGTGGCCGCAGGTTTGAGCCCAGTGCCAGACCCAGCAGCGTTGGCAGTGGCTGCATCAGCAAGGTCGGCCCAGCACAGCAGTGGTGTTGGAGGCGCGATGGCGCCGGTGAGCGGCAACCCTTTGTTCTAGTAGCGGGTGATGCGGCAAAGGGACTGGAGGCTGGCTAACTGCTTGTGACAGTCTCAGCATCAGGTGTAGGAGTCTGGATCCAGGCCTATGGCTGAGCTAGGATGAGAGAGCCATTCCAAAGACTATTTAATAGTAAGGAAATGTAAAGTTGAACTTTGTTGCTTTATTTTCTGCATTTTTGTTCTGTGTTTTGGTTTATTTGCTGTGTTTTAAGATGGCACCAGAGAGTGGTGACACTATACAACACTTTTTACTGTATTTGTAACAAAATACACGTGACAATAAATCAATAAATGTACTCTAAATTCACTCTCAATTTTCCATTGTTTTAGGCTAAACATTATCAACAATTTATTGCCACACTTCATGTGAGCACTGTATTCCATTTTAGAAATCAGACTTTTTGACATTAAATGTAAGTGTTGTCTGTTGCTATGAATTGCCAAATTGAAAGATTACATGTTTTCAGAAAAAGTTAATAATAATGAAAGGGCGAAATATCTTGCAAGCCCAAATAAAGAACTTGCACTGATAATGTGCCTTTCAAATATTCATTATGCTTTAGAGTACATTCCAGCCAATGTTGCAGTTGTAGTCTCCAATTGGAAAAGCAGCAAAGTCTTACATCCTGTATTGTGATGATGACCAGCTGTTTTCGTGATATTGGTTGAAGCATGAATATTGACAAAGATATTAGAGAATTTCCCTTGCTCTTCTTTGGAGTGTTGTGGGATCTTTTATGTCTACCTGATAGGCAGTTTCATCAACAGTACAACATTCCTTCAGTAGTGCACTACAGTAGTGTTGAAGGCTGTGCGGCAATAACCCACAATGTTCTGGCACATAGTCAAAAAGGCCATTGATTGAACCACAGCTAACACTATTAATGTGAAATCAGCTGCATATATAATTAGGTTTTAGTTGATGTTCAGCAATATTAATCTTTGTTTACCTGGTCTATTTACTCACAACAAGACAATGCTCCTCATATGTATACAATTTAAAAGTATTTCATTTGGTTCTGATTGATACTAATACAGTTTCATTTTATTTCTGACACTAACTAACATTTTATTCTGATTTTTGTCTTTAATATAAATTGGCCTGATACTTACCAGGTACATGATCCACCAGGAAGCACAATGAGAATTTTTTTCTGAGATTTTATCACCCCTTTTATTTTATATATAGCTTGTAAAATGCACCTGGCAATGAAAACAAAATAATAAAGATCATTTAAATTAATGTCGACTGCTTACAGTTGGAGAATAGGTTTAAAGGGATAATCAAAACCACAATTTGCCAAAGGAACGATTAGATTATTCAGTGTTTAAAAAAACCCAACCTTAATGAATTGTTATGTACATAGTGTCAGCATCGAGTACCTTGAGGTTAATTATCACAGTGAATGTTTAATACAAAACTCTGTTTGTAGTCCCAATAGCACTGGATCATTACTGTTAATGCTGAGTCATTTTCTCATGTTTGAGTTAATATAGTGCCTATGCATCACAGAATATGACTCCCACATGGTACTGTTATGCACATTACTGTAAAAATGTATATTTGTATTTCTGTAGTGTCTTCCACATCCATTGGACATTCTGATGCACTTCGCAGCTAATGATGTACATCAGAAGAGTAGTCATCAAAAGGAAACATACAGCAGCCAGTTTGTGTGGAGCAAGATTCCACAAATGGGAAATAGATAAATGACCCAATTATGTGAAAACCGAGAGAACTGAGGATGCTGTAAATCAGGAACAAAAACAAAGTTGCTGGAAAAGCTCAGCAGGTCTGGCAGCATCTGTGAAGGGAAAAAAAAGAGTTAACGTTTCGGGTCCAGTGACCCTTCCTCAGAACTCTGTTTTTTCCTTCCTTCACAGATGCTGCCAGACCAGCTGAGCTTTTCCAGCAAATTTGTTTTTGACCCAATTACGTAATGCTTCCCAAAAATTTTTCCATCTGTGGCCTTGTTTTGAAAGTGGAAAATTAGCATGAGCCCAAAGTGAGCGATTGGTTGGCAAGGGTTGGCGGGCCATTGTTGGATGTAGAAAATTTGGGGAAGGGCAGGGTGTGCCAGCAGAAGGCGGAATTGCACAGCTGTGAGACTAGGTTTGGTGTTGCTTTGAGGACTTGAGGTTGTAGGAGGTGGAGAGCTTTGGGAAGAGGTAGCTCTGTGATAGCCATGTGGGTCAGGACTGGCTGTGGATGTAGAGTTGTGGGGTTAATGGAACTATGGGAGGAGAGTTGGAGTTGTGATTGGACAGTAGATGGTGATGATTTTTCTATGCCACCAGGCTTCAGGGATCATTAGTTCATGCCCACTGAACCTCATAAGAAGGAAAACATGCACGTGCATCTCATCCCGCCTCGGGCCTGATGCCAGGGCTCAGTGACCAGAATCCTCAGGTCCATTGCTGCCTCCAGGAAGGGAGCTCGAGACTCAATTGCCCTTTCTATGACCCCATTGAGAGTCAGGAGTCATAGTTTAGGAACAACAGGAATCTTGGACAAAGCTGTCGGGTTTCTGGAAGTCAGAGACTGCACCTGATACTCAGAAATCCCAACACAGTGAGTGAATTACCTGTGATGTTTGACTTCTGATGGGAAGTTACCTTCTGAGATAGAGTTGGAGACTTCACTAGGTTCTGACTCAGTCACACAGCACAGAAATACTCCTTCAGTCCAACTAATCCATGCTGACCATAATCCCAAACTAAAATAGTCCTACCTGCCTGCGCTTGGCCCATATCCCTCCAAACATTTCTTATTCACATACTTATCCAAATGTCTTTTGAACGATGTAACTGTACACATATGCATCACCTCCTCTGGAAGTTCATTCCACACACAAACCACTCTTTAAAAAAAAAGCTCTCATGTCTTTTTTTAAATCTTTCTCTTCCCACCTTAAAAATATGTCTCCCTGTCTTGAAATCCCCCACCCTTGGGAAAAGACACCTGCTATTCACTTTATCTATACCCCTCATGATTTTATAAACCTCCTATGTTCAATTAGAAAAAGTCCCAGCCTACCCAGCCTCTTCTTACAACTCAAACCCTTCAGTCCTGGCAATATCCTGGTAAATTCCTTCTGAACCCGCTCCAGCTTAATAATATCCTTCCTATAATAGGGCAGCCAGAACTGGGCACAGTACTTTGGAAGAAGCCTCACCAACATCCTATACGCAAAAGGACTGAACAATGAAGGCAAGCGTGCTAAACACTTTGTTAACTACCCTGCCTATATGTGATATTACCTTCAAAGAATTATGGATCTGAACTTCTCCATGAAGGACAAGTAGTACAGAACAGTCCAACAGTGTTCCGTGGTGTTGAGGCCAGACCCATCCTTCGGGGAGGCAATGGCCTAGTGGTATTACCGCAGGACTGTTAATCCAGAGACCCAGATAATGTTCTGGGTCCTGAGTTTGAATCCCACCATGGCAGTTGGTTGAATTTGAATTCAATAAATATCTGGAATTAAAAATCCAGTGATGACCATGAATCCATTGCCAATTGTCTGGAAAAACTCATCTGGTTCACTAATATTCTCCATTTGCGTTAAACATTTTAAAGAACTATATTAACTTCCTCTTTATCCTTCTTACTTCCAGAGGGTAAGATCCTAGAATAGAATATCTCTGATCATAACTTTTGTTTCTCTATTAAACGCAAACATTTTTTAATGCAAAGGCTACACTCCTGCATTTCTCTACACAGCCATGTGTCATCAAACTACATTTCAAATTGATCTGTTAGTTTTGAACAAAGTGGACACATTTGTCTATGTTATATACCATTTTGACATGTTTAAGCTAACCTATTTTGAGCACATTTATTCCATGTAATAAATAATTTGTAGTTTAGTCTGAAATATATGGTATGTGTGTTTTTTTGCGATCTGAGAGACAGGAGTATGTGATGACCAATCCATGATACATTTGCCAGCAGTCTAACTTTTCCATCAAAGATTAACCTGAATAATACAGCTCACAGTTGTTACATAAATTAGGCTAATTTTGGTTCACAGAGCTATTTCAGGAGGTTTACACTTGTATTTAACGAAGTGATAGTGACAAAGGTGGTCAGATTCCAATAGTGTCCCAAGTGACCTGTCACAGAATTAAAATTTTGTATATCAATGCATGTTTCTGGGCAGTATGCATGACATGTACCCACTCCTTAATTCATATGCGCCAGAGCTAAGAAGTTGTTTGACAGATAGATCCCTTGAGACTGGGATTGTGGTTCTTAAACACTCCTTCAACGTCCCAACGTCCCTTATTGAAATGGGTTTTCTGGCTAAAGCACTAAGCAGAAATTTGACCTGCTAAGCCAATGATTCCTCTGTTTAGATCACTCAAGTGTGCCTGTGTCTAGTAGCATCTCCAAATTCAGTATGGAATGTTATGGAACAGAGCAATGGATAGAGGTTTATTGAAGAGCTGTTTGACATTGATAAACAAGCACATTAATTTGTTTAAATTAAAGGAACTGGATCTTGAGTTTATATCAGAGTACTGCTCAGTGATTTCACCCCACTATCACTTCATTTAATCAGTCATGTGTGCTAAAAGAGATCCAGATGGTAGTGGGTGGGGAGAGACAATTAAACCTTTTCCCCATAGTATCTTCCAGCTGCTACTTATGTAAATGCTCAGCTCATTGTTGTCCTAAGTCAAATAGACCAGAAGGTCATAAGCACCTTGGGATGTTTTATTACGTTCAAGGGGCTATATGAATGCGAGTAGTTGTTGGCTCAACCTGTGATCCATATTGAGTGAATGGATCTCAGCTGGCTGTTTGTTGGCTTTCCACAAATGTTCCCTGTAAATTTGCTTGATGCACATTCAGTTAGCATATAACACCACCTTTCATCCTAAATCCATCAGCCTATCTTATTAAACTACTTTTTTCAGTCAGAACTACACACTTAACCTTAATGCGTAGATTAAAATATGATCAAGTTGTCTAAAAGAATGTTTGCAGTCATTCAAGCCTGGGTTATTACAGCTTCACTTACGTGACGTTGTTTGCAATGTCATGTAAACGCTTGTTTTTGTTGAACCTTGTAGAAGTGATGCTGGTGGATTAGGAATAGCTCTAAGGAAATTCCAAGCCTTAGACTCTCAAAAGGATACCAGAAAATTGAGTTGATTTCATGGTTAGCTCCCCACTTCTATTTACAGAACTCCCTATTTATATTCCCATGACCCCTTACAGTCAGAAAGGCAATTGATGGGATGGCAATGGGAACCCAGAACAGTATTACAGCATAAAGGAGACAGGTTCTGAGGGGCTAATGTAAGATGAATGGCAGGAAGTATTTCTTTACACAGAGTGACTCGGTGACTGGAGTCATTCAACAAGTAGATGTTGTGATGAGAAGACATGCAGGAAGGAGAAGCCCAATTGGGTAAAAGGCTTTCTTCGTTCAATCACTTCTTCAATTCAATCAAAACACATTGATGTTTTCTGGGGAACAGACTAACATAGCCTCACAGGCATCTGATTCACATGTAAGCCTGGATAATTCAAGTTAATAGATAGTTGACTGTGGAGGGAATCTCAGCAATTCTCATTTCTGTTCTCACTCCACGTCACTTAGGGTGTATTAACGATCAGGAGCTGAAATCATAGAATCATAGAATTCCTACTGTGCGGAAGGAGGCCATTCAGCCCATCAGTTCCTCACCAACTCTCCGAAGCGCATCCCTATCAGTCCCAGCACCCCTACTGAATCCTGGAACCCCATATCTATCCCAGCTAATCCATCTAGCCTACACATCTCTGAACACTACGAACAATTTCAGCATGGCCAATCCACCTAACCTGCACATCTTTGGTCTCTGGGAGGAAACCGGAGCACCCAGAGGAAACCCATGCAGACACGGGGAGAACATGCTGCCTGATTTTCCATTTCATTATCCCAAGGCCAATATAAACATTTTTTGGCAAACACCTGTCAACGTGCCCAAGATCAGCAGCCTTTGTGAACCAATCAAATGCCGGGCAAGGCATATCTGGTTTGGAAACATACGGGTTATTCCTCTGCTAAAGTGGTCAGATCAATGTAAGAACAATGTCAAACCTTATCTGAGATAACAAGGTGTAGAGCTGGATGAACACAGCAAGCCAAGCAGCATCAGAGGAGCAGGAAAGCTGACCTTTCGGGTCCCGTTTCAGGTTGGGACCCAAAACATCAGCTTT
>JAHRHZ010000078.1:7166518-7177765 GCA_024137785.1 Ginglymostoma cirratum
AAAGCTGATGTTTTGGGTCCCAACCTGAAACGGGACCCGAAAGGTCAGCTTTCCTGCTCCTCTGATGCTGCTTGGCTTGCTGTGTTCATCCAGCTCCATACCTTGCTATCTCAGATTCTCCAGCATCGGCAGTTCCTACTATCTCTGAATCAAACTTAATCTATTGATTTTAATATAATAAAACATGCTGAGACGCATGAGGTCAAACAAATAGGTTTTAAAGAGAGATTTTAATGAATGGAGAGAGATGCAGATTCACTGAGGTTTTCAGAAGGAAATTCCAAAGATTATTTACTAGGTAGCCTAGCTAGCAATGTTGGAAAAAAGGAAATCAGACCTGTGCAAGAGGCCAGAATTGGCAGTATATGGAGTATTTGGCAGCTGAGAGATTACAAATGTCTGGAGAGGCAATATCATGGTGTGATTTGAACAGAAGGATGCTACTAACGTTGGATTTTGTGGAGAACTAAAGGTTTGTAATCACTACCACACGACATGAAGCAACAGACTTTAAGAAATAAGAATATGATGGGAAGCCTTAGTAAGGAACTGGGGACACAAAGTCTATGAGTAATTAAAATATAATTTTGAAGTTTGTGCAATAAATATGGGAAGAGGTTCAGCTGGCAAGATATTGAAGGAGGCTTAGGCAGGTAAACTTTTAGTAAAACACATTCTTAAAGGATGTGAGCAACAGTATGTCACAAAGTCTTTTTGGAGCAAGTACCTTTGAAGTAAATAATATAATTATTTACGTACAGTCACTGATTTCAAAGGATTCAAGAATCCTTTAAATCATCATATATTAATGGTGACATGTGTTGTTTTATTACATGGATCTCAGAAAGGCACTATGTCTTTAAGACAGCTAGATGACATAATGACATATGAAGCTGTAATGTAAAAGGCCTCCATCTTTTTCCACGCACAGACAAGCAGTCAGTCTAACACCCAGCTAATCAGTCAGTTAGTCAACCACTTACTGTATATAAACAAAAAAGCAAGCATCTAACCCCCAGACTGTATATACAAGTCTGAGAAGTCATATTAGTGTCTGTAGTTAATTGTTAACAGACTTCCACATATCTGTCTCAACATGTGCCCTCAGTCTCTACGGTATATGTAATGTGAGCTGATATGTAAGACCTCATCACATCAACACATACCCTCTGATGTAGGCAAACCAAAGGAGCTTGATTTTCTTTGAAGGATTCAGAAACTAGAGAAACGAGAAAGCTACTATGTAAATTCACTCTGATAACCTACACTGTTTAGGAGTGGAGTGTGTTCTGAACACTCCACAATTGGGAGTCTTGGGCTTATTTGTACCAATGTTATCAATCCTGACTGGAAAAAGGTTGATTGACAGTTCATCTTGAGCTTAAACAACTGTCAGGAAGGAAATATAACAAATATCGTCTGCCATAGTGTCTGAAACTCTTTTATTAATGCTATTTAATTCATGAACATTTGGGCCAGATTTTCACCTGTCTGTTTGAAATTGAGGACATTGGCACTTAAGTCACACCATAGAGCAGGAGCAGACAAATGCTCAGTGGGACAAACCTCCACTGGTTGGGAGATGTATGTAGTCCAAAGGAGGATGGTTGTGGTTATCAGTGGTCAATCATCTCAGCTCCAGCATTTCACTGATGTTCCTCAGGGTACATCCTAGTCTCAAACATCTTCAGCTGCCTCGTCATTGACGTTCCTTCCAATATATGGTCAGAAATAATGTTATGAAACCATCAGCAAAGTTCCTTAAGTTCTATTTGCAATTTGTTAGATAATGAATGACAACATCCATGCTCAGGCTGATAAATGAAGAGTTACATTCATATCACATTGCCCTTTCAATCAAGGCCACATTTGACTGAGTGTGGAGCCCAGCAAAATTAGAGTCAATGGGAATCAAGAGGGAAAGTCCATCCTGGTTGGAGTTATACTTGGCACAAAGGAAGATAGTTCATCTCAGCACGAGCTCCTCAGGGTAGTGTCCTTGGCCCAACCATCTTCAGCTGCTTTATCACTGACCTTGCATCCGTTACCAGGTCACAAGTGGGGATGTTCACTGATGACTGCACAACACACTATTCATGACTCTTCAAATACTGAAACAGACAGTGCCTAAATGCAGCAAGACCTGGACAATATCCAGGCTTGGGCTGATAGGTGGCAAGTGACATTTGCACCACTCAATTGTCAGCCGATGACCATCTGCAATAAGAAAGAATCCATTGCCCTTGGATGTGCAGTGGTGTCACAATCACTGAATCCCCCACTATCAACATCCTAGGGGTTACTATTGATCAGAAACTGAACTGGGCTGGCCATATAACTACTGTATCTACAAGAGCAGGTCAGAGGCTAGGAATCCTGCAGTGACTAATTCAGCTCCTGACTTCCCAAAGCCTTTCCACCACCTATAAGGCACAAGTCAGGAGTGTGATGGAATATCCCCCACTTGCCCGGACGAGCGCAACTCCAACAGCATTCAGGAAGCTTGAGATTAGCACCACATCAACAAATATTCACTTCACCACCACTCACTAGCAGCAGCGTGTACCATCTACAATATGCACTGTAGCAATTCACCAAGATCCTCAGACAGCACCTTCTAAACTCACAACGACTTCCATCTAGAAGGCCAAGGGAAGCAGAAACATGGGAGCACCCCCTTGTACAAGCTCCCCTCCAAGCCACTCACCATCCTGACCTGAAAATATGTAGCCATTCACTCAAGTGTTGCTGGATCAAAGTTTTGAAACTCCCTCCCGAATGGCATTGAGAGTGTATCTATACCAAACTGACCACAGTGGTTCAAGCAGACAGCATGCACCACCTTCTGAAAGGCAACAAAAGTCGGGCAGTGAATCTGGCCCAGGCAGTGACACACATTCCTGTGAGTGAAACACAGTACTATACTGTATGAGACAAACTAAAACAAATTTAGTCTTATTTAAAACTCACATGTTAAGTAAACAACTCATACACGACAAATTAAGTTAACTTTTCCCCAAACTAGGCTGATTGCCTGAAAAACACATACTACCGGCTCTGGTGAACTTGATTCGGCTGCAGGTTTCAAATCACTGAACTCTGTCGACGGGTGCACTCAGGGTCTTTTTAGTACAAAGGTGAGTCTTACACAGAGTCTTCACCGGTCAAGTCTTCACTGAGGGAGAAGTGAAGTGAAAAAGGTTCACGGAGAGAACCTTTTTATTCTTCTCTCTTTCTGAGCCCTTCTGGAATGTTCTCTGACTTCAGCTAATAGGATCGCAGGAAAGGGGTCACAGTGCCCAATGAAGTTAGGCCAAGGTTATCCGAGTTGTACTCATTCCCTTTCCAAGATATGATGACTCCATGGTGCCATAGGGTCTGACCGAAATTGGACAATACACAAACACAATGTCTCTCCGTATGTTCTGGCTGAGTACCTCTTAATTATTTTTGGGCACTCATGTTCAATAATGGTTTGGGCTGGTCCTTGTTGGCTGTTGACCTATGGTAACCTCGATCTTTTTGCATTCCTCAGGCCTTGCTTGCAGAAAATGTTTAGTCAATTTATGTTGGTCCTAACTGTTTGGCATATTGGCCACTTGGCCACTTGGCCACATTGGGCTTTCAACTAAAAATGAGTTATGCCATGATCTCTCAAAGATTTTGCCCATCTATAAGAAACAAGTCAGAAACCTGATGGAATACCCCACATTGGTAATTATGAGTGCTGTACCAACAACATTCAAGCAGCTCAATGTCAGGATAAAACAGTCCGCCTGTTGGGGGTACCCCATCCACCATCTTAAACATTCACTCCCTCCATTACCAATGCACACTGCTACCACTGTGCAGCGTCTACAAGTTGTATTGCAATCAAATTTAGAATAAGTCCTGATGATCATGCTCAAAGAGTCAAGTGTTCAAAAGTGATCACAGCTAGGAAAGTTCGTAGAAGCCATCAGGAGCTTTTGGAAGTAACCAAACCTTGTTACATTTGAGCATAAGGGTGAGTGGTCATCAAATGCAGCTTCTTACAGGTTATGACATGAACAGAAATAAACAAATCTGACCGTGTCTTTTCAAAAGGTTTTACCAACTGCTTTTCTCAGCCTTCTATTTCATACTATTTTTGATTTTTGTAACTATTTGTGATTTTTGTAAATGATTTGGATGAAGGAGTGGAAGGGTGGATTGGTAAGTTCGCGGATGATACGAAGGTGGGTCGAGTTGCGGATAGTGCAGAGGGCTGTTCTAGGTTACAAAGGGACATTGATAGGATGCAGAGCTGGGCTGAGAAGTGGCAGATAGAGTTTAACCCCGAAAAGTGTGAGGTGATTCATTTTGGAAGGACAAACTTGAAAGCAGAATACAGGGTTAACGGAAAGATTCTTGGCAGTGTGGAGGAGCAGAGGGATCTTGGGGTTCATGTCACAGTTCCCTGAAAGCTGCCACCCAGGTGGATAGAGTTAAGAAGGCATATGGTGTGTTAGTTTTCATTAATAGAGGGATTGAGTTCAAGAGCCATGAAGTTATGCTCCAGCTATACAAAACCCTGGTTCGGCCACACTTGGAGTATTGTGTCCAGTTCTGGTCGCCTCATTACAGGAAAGATGTGGAAGTGTTGGAAAAGGTGAACAGGAGATTTACCAGGATGTGGCCTGGAATGGCGGGCAGGTCTTATGAGGAAAAGTTGAGAGAGCCAGGGCTTTTCTCTTTAGAACAATGAAGGATGAGAGGTGACTTGATAGAGGTGTGCAAAATGATCAGAGGTATAGATACAGTGGACAGCCAGAGACTTTTTCCTAGGGTGGAGTTAGCTATTATGAGGGGGCATAGTTTTAAAGTGAGTGGACGTAGATATAGGGGAGATTTCAGAGGAAGGTTCTCTACTCAGAGAGTGGTAGGGGCGTGGAATGCATTGCCGGAGAGGGTAGTGGAGGTGGCCTCATTAGGGGAATTTAAGCGACTATTAGATAGGCATATGGATGATAGTATAAGGTAGGGGTGGAGGTTAGATAGTCCTTAGGTTTTCGGCACAACATTGTGGGCCGAAGGGCCTGCACTGTGCTGTACTGTTCTATGTTCTATGTTCTATACTAACCTTCCTTGTTCTCATTCTCTGGCGACTCAGTGACCACTCTGACAGGATAACGTCAGCTGTCTTGGTCAGAGTGACCTCTGTGCCTATTCCACTGGGGTGAACTTTGAGTCCATCCCACAGGATTGACCTCTGTGCAGTCTTTGCGGAAAAAACCAAGGGACAGTCTGCCAGAGGAGTGAGGATGGGGGAGGTGAAAAATAAATCATCAACAATGTAAGTGTGTTAATGTTGGTAAGATAGGAGAGCAGTGGAATTAAAAGGTATATAACGAAAAGGTGAAAACAAGCAACTCACCAACTCACCAAGACTCATTTGACAACAATTTTCAAACCCATACCACTATCATCTAGAAGGACATGGACACCAGATGCATGGGAACACCTGAACTTTGCCCTCCAAGTCACACACCATCCTGACCGCATCACTGTTGCTGTGTCAAAAAGCTGAACTCCCTTCCAAAAAGCCCCAGGCTGTTTGACTGCAGTCCTGGAGTACCTGACTGCTGAGATCCTGGAGTTGGGAAGCAACCAATGCAGGAAGACAAAGAAGACCTGCATCAACACTGCCATCTACAGCTTGCCATTCGCAATGACAAGAGTCTGAACAGACTGGCAGTCGTTACATGGTCCAGAAAATGGTCCTCTCCAACATCCATGTTGTACTATGGCTCAAGGAAACTAGACATAGCACATGGAGCAGAGCGGAAGGAGTGAGAATGTGGGGGAAAGTAGATGGAGAGTGGTTGGAGGGGGGAGGACTGCTACAATGTGCAATATAATAAAAACACTATCCGATGTTAGTTATTATAATAATTAAAACAAAAGCATTACTAGTAACATTATAAGGAGCACTGTGATTTATTTGTATTTAACAATTCCACACTTGCAGCTGGGACTTAGACTGAGACTTTTCTGAGTTCTTGCAAAGTTTAATTCAAAGTTAATGTCTCGTCAGAATTAGATTAGATTTGGGATCCATGCTGTAAATGACTTATAAAACTAGTCCTTCAACAACAAGGTCATTGACTGAGTGACATTTTTATGGTGAGTTTGTGCTGTATCTCATACCAACACATTAACATGTTCGAATGACAGCTTGCTGATGGGTATTTTAAATGGGTTAGTCTTGCTATTAAGATAGCAATGAAAAAAAAGTGTTTGCTTGTTTTCGCAAGGCCTTATTTCTGTGTCAATATAATTTTTATGATACTTTTTTGTCTCTCCAGCTTTAGCTCCATAATGAGTGGCACTTGTACAAGCTCCAGCTTGCACAGGTTTGCACATCTCCCTTGTGTTAGCTGTTGCAGCACATTTTGAACCTATTTTTAGAACTAGAATCCAGTTTTGCCTCTGTTGCATCTGTGCCAATATTACAGGAAAAATGCCAGACAATTTGAATGCGTAAGAACAGGAGTAGGACATTTAGTTCCTTTACTATGTTTTGGCATTCATCAATATCATGGCTAATCTGTGACTTACCTCTTTATATCCATCTATGCCTCATATCCTTTGAAAATTTGAGGATTGAACAAAGAGCTGAAATTCTTAAGATTTAAAATTAACAATCGATCTGGCAAAAGAATTACAGTTTGCCAACAGAGATCCTGAAATGACTCCACAGAAGCTGGTCGCCCATCACCAAACCACCCTTTATTTACATGTGGCACATCCTTGAGGCTGATCCAGCTCACTCAGAACCAGCTCTCAGACTGAACAGGATGTCTGACACTCCTGTTCTTATCCATCAGCCAGGGTTCCCTGATTGGACCAGATTAACATCCCCAGTTAGGGAATTCATATACTGTGAGCAAAAACAAAGTTGCTGGAAAAGCTCTGCAGGTTTGGCAGCATCTGCGGAGGAGAAAACAGAGTTAACGTTCGGGTCCTTTGACCCTTCCTCAGAACCTCATATACTGTGAGGTTCACCTGGCTGACCTCGTCACAATCACTACATCCGATCCCCTTTGAGTCCGAGGACATCAGCTGGTTCATTGTTTTGTAGCTCTACCTGGGGCGTTTGAGCACCATATCCTTCAACTCTGCCTGTGATATGGGCGGCTTGTAATGTACAAGCTCGCCTCTTGTGCCTGCAGCATCTTGGAAGACATTGATTCTGTTCTTCAGGCGGCAAAGGCATTGAGGTGGTGACATTTGTAGTGTCCATCTCAGATGGAGACGGAGCAGTTTTTCTATCATCATTCCTGTGTTTGACGAATGAACTTGATGCATGCCCAGCCACTTAGAGTGGGCATCCACAATGTCCACAATGCCTAGGAACATTGAGCCCATGAAAGGATTTGCCTAGTCGATGTGTCACCGATTCCAGGGTTTACCCAGCCGTTCCCATGAATGTAGGGGAACTGCTGGCAGTGATTTTTGTTCTTGTTGGCACTCTGGGCACTGTCCCACCAAAGCGCTATGTCTGCATTGAATCTTGGCCACCAGACATAATTTCTCGCCAACATCTTCATTTTGGAAACCTCTGGACGACCCTGGTGGAGTTCAACCAGCATATAGCAGCGACCTTTGCTTGGGACAATCACACTTGCTCCCCATAATAATATGCTGTCCTCTATGGTGATCTAATCTCTCCGGGTCCAAAAATGTTTCAATTCTGGTTGTGACGGCCTTTTGGTTTCCTCCATCACCACCATCTGTTTTAGTTTTGCCTGGATCGGATCCTGCTGCGTCCGAAGCCTGACATTTTCAGCTGTGACTGGAAGTGTGTCGAGAAAATTTAAAACCATCACGGATTCTACCACCGTTGGTATATCTGCCAGCAGGAGGTAGCTCTATGCACCGCCATTTGCTACTTGGCCTCCTGGATGGTGTTCCATCTTGTAATTATACACCATTAATATTTGAGCCCGCCGCTGAATTCAGCCTGAAGCCTTGTCCTCTTTAAGTAGATCTAGCAGGGGGTTGTGGTCCATTATTGCTTTCAAATTATGTCCGTAAAGGTATTGGTGGAACTCCCTGACTGAAAGTAACCACCAAATCTTCCTTCTCTATCTGGGCATATTTATGTGCATCAATAGCCAAAGTCCTGGATGCATATATTTTTTGGGTATTCGTCTCCAATGGGCCACCCATGAGCTAATACTGCCACGTACCAAATGGTCTTTCAGCATTTCATTAAAGGTTAAACCAAAGTCATGTGCCTCTGCCAATCAGCTTTATCTCATCAAAAATCCCATTATGATTCCCTTGGTTCTCGAATTGCCAAGTAAAACTGACAGTGTCTCAGAAATAAAGGAGGCTTGGGGTCTTAATATTCCTAAACTAAATCTGCCAACTCTTGAAAGGTTTTAATATCCAGTGCCTCAGGGAAAGTTAGGCTCCTAATAACTGGAAAAGCTGCGGGTCCACAAACTGTCAGGAGAATTACTTGTTGCTTTTCATTTGCCCCAATGTCATTTGCCTGAAAATATAATACATTATTTCCACATTCTGCGCCCAGTCTTTGACAGCAGGATCGAGTGGGTGAAGCTTCCCAAATAACGGCATGATGCCAGAAATGCTCACCCAAACTCAAAGACAACTGTTGCAAGTGAATTTCTTCAGGAGTTTCTTGTGTGCTACGTTGCAGTTTCACCAATCAGATTTCACTGTCTTCCACTTTAGAGTATTTGCTGAAAAGAAAGCTTTGACTTTTCTGTTTGCTTTTCTGTTGTTGCCACTGAAATGATTCCAAAGAGGCCTGTATCCTGTCACCAAACCACTCTTTATTTACACGTGGAGAGTCCTTGACATTGATCCAGCTCCCTCAGAGCCAGCTCTCAGGGTGAACGGGATTTCTGACACTCTTGTTCTTATCTGTCAGCCAGGGATCCTTCATTGGACCAGATTAACAGCCCCAGTCAGGGAACTCACATTCTATGAGGTCCACCTGACTGACCTTGTTACCATCACTACATCCCTCCCCCTCTGAGTTCAAGACCCTGATGCTGAACCAGCTCCCTCAGAGCCAGTTCTCAGGGTGAACAGGATGTCTGACATCCCTTTCCCATCTGTCAGTCAAAGCTCCCTGATTGGACCAGATTAATAGCTCCAGTAAGAGAACACATTTTTTAATGAGGTCCCCCGGCTGACCTTGTTACAATTACTACAGTTCCAACCTTTATGTGAAGAGTCTCAATGATAAATCTTGAAATGTCTGGTTCTAATTTTTTGACTATGAGCTCTGTAGTTAAAGACTCCTGAACTCATTGAAATAGTCTCTCTCAAATCTCCCATATTTGCTCCCTCTAATACGTGAAAACTTTGAACAAGTTTTCCTTCTAAATTAAAATAAAGTACAATCTTCCTTTGTTTAATCTCTTTTCATGGTTGAACCCTTGGTGTCCAGCTGTCATCAGCTCCAGGGTGCTCTCACTGCTTCTTACTTGCAATTTTTTCCTAATGTGGTTATGATGGATTTTCATATCCCTCTCCAAGTTAGTTTACATCTTACCTTACTGTAGCATGTATTCTGTGGTTTGTCACCCTTTCCTGTTCTTTTGCACTGCTGTATAGCTTTTTTGGTGCATTTAGTTGAGTCTCCTAACTCTTCAGTTGCCCACTTTTGTCTATTTTTGTAAACAGAACTCTTGCCATTTAAGGATATAAACAGGTTTTCTATCACAATGCTATTTTTAATAAAACAAAATATTTTTGGAGTATCTTCTACAGGTTGACTATCCTCTTTTTAATCCTGCTGGATTCTTGTGTTCCTTAATGAAGAATTAACACTCTCATAATGGGCTGTTATAGATTTGCTTTGCTTGAAAATCTCAAATAGGATTACATAACAAACAAACTGATAGCATTCAGTTACAGGGCAATTTACGTTTATGTCTCTAGTCTGGCATGTAACTGTTCATTGGCTCACTGCTATTCCAACCCATTGGAAACTACCAAATTACAATTAGTTTGGAACACCTTGAATGGTTTCCATGAAAGGTGCTATACAAATACAATATATTGTTGTTGAGTATAGGGAGTTCTCCTCAGTTCAGACTGCATAGCCAGGACTGATGCACCATTGTGCTACCATTTGTGAAAAAATAGAGTTACAACAAGATAATCTATATAAGCAGGTTTCCTTTGTAAATGTGAACATATTTTATGTAATCTGCATTCAAAGATATGTAAGGTTGTTAATGGAAATGACATTTCAGACAATCAGGTGTGTGACATACACTTTGCATACGTGACACCTTAAGTCATGAACGCACAAATTACAAGATTTAAAATATGCACAGATAATCATGTTTCTTGTCAGGTGGCTGGCTACATATTGAGAAGCCAATGGTTAAAGCGACATTGATGTCTGGTAAATTGCCTTGAAGGACAGTTCGCTGAATGAGGAGGAATACTTACCTGTCTGTGATTTGTGTAGGAAAATCAATGATTTGTATTTTGTAAATAAGTTTGAAATTTTGTAACCGACGCAGAGGATATTTTCCCCCAGAATATTAAGAACAACAGAGGACCATGTCATTTGATATAAGTAACCTATTGTGTCAATTCTGGTCATGATTGTCATTTACTGGAGGTGTCATCTAGAAAGCATGAATTCGAATCCCACGGCAAGGGTGAGAATTTGATTTCAGTTCCTAAACCTACACACACATATCAGCATAATTGTGGGAAAATGTGAAGTTGTTCATTTTGAATAGAAGAGAATAGAATAGAAACTTTATTGTCATGTGTACTTTTACATGAAAAATACAGTGAAAAGTTGGAAGGAAGAACAAAAGAATAGTGTATTATTGAAATGGAGATAAACTGCGGAAAGCTACAACACAAAGGGACTTGGGGAACTTGTGCACTAAACACAGAGAGCTACCACACACATGCAGCAAGTAATCAGGAAGGCTAATGGAATGTTTGCCCTTATTTCAAGAGGGTTGGAGTATAAAAGTAGGGAATTCTTACTGCAAATTTGTAAGGTACTGGCGAGACCACATTTGGAGTGCTATGAGAGATAATAGGTACTACAGATGCTGGAGAATCCGAGATAACAAGGTGTGGAGCTGGATGAACACAGCAGGCCGAGCAGCATCAGAGGAGCAGGAAAGCTTGACATTTCGGGCCTAGACCCTTCTTCAGAAAATGGTGAAGGGTCTAGGCCCGAAACGTCAAGCTTTCCTGCTCCTCTGATGC
>JAHRHZ010000078.1:7178165-7192795 GCA_024137785.1 Ginglymostoma cirratum
ATTTCTGAAGAAGGGTCCAGACCTGAAATGTCAGCTTTCCTGCTCCTTTGATGCTGCTTGGCCTGCTGTGTTCATCCAGCTCTACACCTTGTATTCTGGGAAAGAAATGGATGAGTTCTGGCTGAAGCATCCTACTCTGTCACCACCTTGAATTAGAGATGGGCAAAGGCTAAACAGGTTGGGACTCTACTCACTGATGTTTAGAAGAATGAAAGGTGATGTCATGGAACCATGTAGGATTCTTAAGGGTCTACACTGAGAGGATGTTTGCTTTCATGGGAGAGTCTAGGACCATAGGCATATTCTCAGAATAATGGGACACCAAGTTAATACTGAGATGAGAAGAAATTTCTTCAAAGATGTCTTGACTAAGGGACAATGAAGGTACAATGATATACTTCCAATTCAGGATAGTGTGCGACTTGCTGACCTTGTCCTTCTAGATGATGGGGGCCGCTGGTTTGGAAGGTGCTGTCAAAGGAGCCTTGGTCAGTTGTTGCATTGTTTGTTGTAGATAGTGCACACTGCCCATACTATGTGTGGGTAGAGGAGAGAGTGAATGTTGAAGGTGGTGGATGTGGGAATCTGTGAAGCCAGTTGTTTGTGTTGGATAATTCAAGATTCTTGAGTGTTGTTGGAGCTGCGCTCAGCCAGGTAGTTGGAGAGTACTCCATCAATCTCCTGACTTATGCCTTGTAGATGGTAGACAGGATTTGGGGACTCAGGAGGTGAGGTCATTGCTGTAGGATTCCTAGCCTTTGGTCTGTTCTGTAGCCACAGTAGTTATCTGGCTGGTCAGGTTCAGTTAATAGTCAATGGAAACTCCCAGAATGTTGATAGTGGGGGATTCGGCAGTATTAATTCCATTGAATGTCAAGGGGTGATGATAAGATTTTCTTTTGTTGAAATGGTGATTGCCTGGTACTTTATTGTGTAAATGATAGTTGTCACGGCAAGCTGGAATGCTGTTCAGGTCTTGTTTCATTTGGACATGCATTGGTGCAGTGTCTGGGGAGACCTGAATGGTACTAAATATTGTGTAATCATCATAGAACATTCCCATTTCTGACTTTAGGATGGAGGCAAGGTCATTGGTGAAAAGCTGAAGATGGTTGGGCCTAGAATAACACCTCCTGCAGCTGTGTCCTGGGACTGAGGTGATTGACAACAATCACAACCATCTTCTTTTGTTTTAGGAACAACTCCAGCCAGAGGAAAATTTTCACCTGACTTCCATTGACTCTAGTTTTGCTACAACTCTTAGATGCCACACTTGGTCAAATGTTCTTTTCAAGTCAAAGGCAGACACTCTCACCTCAGTTCTGAAATTCAACTGTTTTGTCCATGTTTGGATCAATGCTTTAACTGGGAAGAGCTGGGTGGCTCTAGCAGAATCCAAACTGGGCGCCATTAAATAGGTTTTTGTTAAACAAGTATTGCTTGATAGCAGTGCTGTTGACTGCTTCCATCACTTTGCTCTGATTGAAGGAAGTTTTAAGGCATGGTAATTGCTCGGTTTAGAATTTTGTGGACAGGACATGCCTGGGCAAGTTTCCATATTTCCAGACAGATGCTAGTATTGTAGCTGTACTAGGACAGTTTGGCTAGTGATGTGGCTGATTTTGGAGCACATATCTCGAGTACCATTGCCAGAACATTAACAAGTCTCATAGCCTTTGTAGTACTCATTAGTTTCAATCCTTTGTTGATATCATGTGGAATATTTTGAATTGGCTGAAGACTGGCATTATTGATGTCAGGGTCCTCAGGTGGAGGCTGAGGTGGATCATCCAGACAGCAGTTCTGACCAAGGATGGATACAAATGCTTCAGGCTTTTCTTTATACAGATGTGCCAGGCTCCCATTTCTCAGGATGGGGATATTTGTGAAGCCTCCTTCTCCTAATAGTTGTTTAATTGCCCATCATCATTAACTATTGGGTATAGTAGGGCTGTGGAGATAAGGTATGACCCATTGGTTATGGATTTGCTTAGATCTCTGCATCACATACTGCTTTGGTTGGCTCGCCAAGCTGGTTTGTTGTTCCGCAGACGTTTTGTTACCGTGCTGGGTAACATCATCAACGCAGCCTCCAACGAAGGGTGGGTGTGTTTTCCTGCCTGGTTTTTAAACTCTGGGGTCCGTTGAGCTGGATTGCCTCACTTCCGGTTTTCCTTCAGAGTGGAGTGTATATGGGGTCGAGCTCTATGTGTTTGTTGATGGCTTTCTTTGTGGAGTTCCAGGCTTCTAGGAACTCCCGTGCCTGTCTCTGCTTAGCTTGTCCCAGGATTTTGGTGTTGTCCCAGTCGGAGGCTGCACAGATGATGTTACCCAGCAGGGTAATGAAACGTCTGCGGAACAACGAACCAACTCAGTGAGCCAACCAACCACAACATCCACAACCTGAGCTACAAAACTACTCCAAAACTGCTTATGCTGTTGGCACACTGTAGTGTTGCATTGTGGCTTTAACAGATTGACTCCTCATGCTTAGGTATTCCTTGTGCTGCTCCTGGCATGTCCTTCCCCACCCTTCATTAGATTAGAAGAATGTATGGTTTTTTCAGAGTGTTCACAGAAATAATGAGAGATTAGATGCTTGCCAATAGAGTCAACATAGAAATGTAGAGCCTGCTCTGTCATTCAGTATGATCATGGTTGATCATCTAACTAAGTACTTTGTTCCCACTTTCTCCCAATACACTTGGATCCCTTGAGCTCTTAGAGCTATCTGTAACTCCTTGAAAACATTCAATGTTTTGGCCCCAACTGCTTTCTGTGGCAGAGAATTCCACAGGCTTACCATATGCTGGATACAGATTTTCCTCATTATCTCAGTTCTAAGGGGCCTACCCCATTTTCTGAGACTATGACCTGGACTGTTTTAGACTCCCTGGTCATTGGGAACATCCCTTCTTAATTTACCCTATCTAGTCCTATTAGAGTATTTAAGGTTTCTGTGAGAGTCCCCCCAGCACCTCCCCCAACCCCTCAATTCTTCAAAACTTCAGTGAATATCGTGCTAACAGATCCAGTCTGTGTTCATACATCAGTCCTGCCACATCAGGAAACAGCCTCGGAAATATTTGTTGCACTCCGTGCACAGCCAGGATATCCTTCCTCAGATAAAGGAGACCAAAACTGCACACAATATTCCAGGTGTGGTCTCACCAAGGCGCAGTATAATTGCAGCAAGGCATCCCTGCTCCTGTACATGAATTCTGTTGCGATGAAGGCCAACACACCATTTACCTTCTTCACTGCCTATTGTACCTGCAGCCTCACTGGTCTTGTTGTACCTCACCCTTTCCCAATCAATTGCCATTCAGATAATAATCTGCCTTTGTGTTTTTGCCTACTAAAGTGGGTAACCTCACATTTATCCAGTTTATACTTTATCTGCCATGCATTTACCCACTCACTCATCCTCCCCAAATTACACTGAAGCATCTCTAGATTGTTCTCAAAGTTCATCCTCCCACCCAACTTCATGTTACCTGCAAACTTGAAGATATTACATTTAGTCTCCTCATCTAAATCATTAATATATTATAGCTGTGCCCAGCATGAGTATCTTAGTGGTCACAGGTTGCCACTCAGAAAATGACCCGTTTATTGCTACTCTTTGTTTCCTGTTTACCAACCAGTTCTCTTATCCATGTCAGCACACTGTTCCTAATCCATGCACTTTAATTTTAATATCTTACGTGGGATCTTATCGAATGCCTTCTGCAAGTCCAAGTAAACTGCATTCCCTCTTAACAACTCTACCAGTTATATCCTTGAAAAATTCCATGATTTGTCAAGCATGAATCTCCTTTTGTCAATCCATGCTTACTCGGCCCAATCCAGTGTTGTCTTTCTGACATTATCAGACCATTAGAGCAATACTTCTGATCTTAAAGTGACACTTTTCTGATTGTCCTGTACAGAGGCTACCACTGTTTCTGTGTGTATAAAATCAACTAGTAGAAGTTGCTGAACGTAATACAATGCTGACTGAAGTGGGTGCTCCTTGCACTGAAAGGGTCCGTTGGCAGGAAATTTTCTGAGGAAGGGTCACTCGACCCAAAATGTTAACTCTGACTTCTCTACTTGCAAGACCTGCCGAGCTTTTCCAGCTATTTCTGTTTTTGTGGCAGGAAATGTTTATTTTGTTGCCCAAAGCATTCAGATTGATACAAATAAGAAGAATTTCTTTCCATCTCTGCAGGTTTTGTGAACTTGATCCTTACGCTGTGTTTCACCAAGCTGCCGAGAACTGCAGAGAATCGCAGTGATGGGCTTGAGATGGAGGTAGGAGGTGGGGAGGTCAAGGAAGAAATTGATGATGTCTCACTCGGATATGATCTGTGTAAATCATTTCCATCAGCAGCAATTGCAGTTTACGATCTTTTATAGAGAGCTCATAAATCCTGTTAAGTAATGAATTTCTCGAACACTTAAATGATAAGCAATGATATTCAATAACTTTGCAACATTGAGTCCCCCCACCAACCTCCTGGGAGGAGGAGAGAAGGACAATGAGCTCAGACTAACTAGAAATAATCCCAGGGTTAATATTTACAGGCCAGTGCTTTTTTCTCAAGTAAAGATAAAAGCTGAGGAGAAAGGTCTTTTAAATTATGAAGCAATACAATCATACAGAAATGGAGAGGATCTTTTTGGTTGGAGGATTAAAATCATTATCAAAGTCAGGAACACAGGAACACCACCGCCTGCAAGTTTTTCTCCTGGCCACGCAACATCCTGACTTGGAAATACATCACCGTTCCTTTACTGTCACTAGGTCAAAATCCTGGAACTCCCTTTCTGACAACAGTGTGTGTGTGCCCAAATGTCTCAAGGACTGCATCAACTCAAGAAGGCACTTTTCTGAGTCATTTAGGGATGGGTAATAAATGCTAGCCTAGCCAGAAATGTTGACATCCCATGAATGAATAACAATATTATAAGTCATAAATATAAGATAGTCACTAACAAACCCAATAGGAATTTCTTTACCCAATAAATGGTTACAATATAAAAGCTGCTAATACTAGGAATGTTTGAGATGATGGACAGAGATGCATTTCAGGGAAGGTTGGCTAAAAATGTGAGGAGGAAATAAATTGAAATATAACCTGAAACTGTGAGATAAATGATCTTAGGAGGAGGCTTGTGCGGACCAGAATCACGGGCATATACCTCTTTAAAAAATTAAAAACAGCCTAGAAAGGTAATAAGAAAGGAAGTAGTAGAATGAGAGAAAGCTAGCCAGAAGTATAATACCAGTAAGAATTTCTATAAATATTTAAAAAGAGTTAACAATGTAAGCGATGATGAGTCTGGAGAGTTAGTAATGATAAATAAGTTTACGACAGATGAATTTAGTAGGTATTGTGTTTCAGTCTTTAGTACAGAGGTTACAGTAACAACACAGAAGCAGTGATAAATCAAGAAATGGAAGGGAGCAAGTAACGCAGCAAATTACACTATTGGGGAACTGGTGCTGAGTAAATTGTTGGAGCTGTAGGATGAGAACCATTGGGTACTGATGGTTTTCATCCTAAACTCTTTAAAGAAATGGCTAGTTAGATAGTTAATGCATTAATTTTACTTTTCCAAAACTCCCCTGTTCGGGGAAGGTCCCATTTGATCGGATGATAATGAATGTAAATCGTTTATGCAAAATGGGCGGGAGACAGAATGCAAGAATAAGCCAGTTAGTTGAACATCCGTCAGTAGGAAAATATTAGAAGCTATTATTAAAGAAGTTACAGTGCGGCACATAAGTCCAAGGGAATCATGCAGAGTCACATGGTTTTATGAAAGGGTCGTCACATTTAACCAACCTGTTGGAGTTCTTTGAGGAAGTGATATGTGCTGTGGATAAAGGAGAACTGGTGCTGTACTGTGTTTAGATTTCCAGAAGGCATTTAATAAAATGTCACATCAAAATAATTGCATAAGGTAAAAATTCACAGTGTAGGGGATGGTATATTGGCACAAATAGAAGACTAGCTGGTTAACAGGAAGCAGAGTAGGGTTAATGCATCTTTTTCAGGTTGGTAAGATATAATAAGCAGTTTACCACAAAAATGAATGCTGTAACCTCAACTGTTTACAATTTTTATAAAACAGTTGTGTAAAAGGATGGAAGGTATGGGTTGTCAAATTTGCTGATATTACCAATTTGGCTGGATAGTAAACTATGAATAGGAATACAGAGGCAATAGAAAGATATAAATAGGTGAAGTAAATAGGTAAAATCTGGCAAATGGAGTATAATGTGGGAAAATGTGGCAATATCCTTTTTGGAAGGAATAAGAAAATGGAAACAGATAATCTAAGTTAGTGAGAAATTGAAGAGTTCTGAGATGCAGAGGGATCTGGATGTCCTGGTGTATGGCAATAGGTTATGTTAGTATGTGGGAAAACAAGTAATTAGGAATTAATGGAATATTATTGTTTATTGCAAGGGGATTTGAATACAAAATATTTGTTATGCTTGAGTTATACAGGGCACTGGTAAGAGCACATCTGGAGTACTGAGTACAGTATGTAGGTACCTTATTTAAGGAAGGGTGTAAATGCATTGGAAGCAGCTTACTAAATGTTTACTAGACGGCTAAGATCCCTGTTGATATTATTATTGGAGAAGTTACAGCCCAGACTGACATCTGGCTTGATAGATCATATTTTCTTTTTGGTTTTAACGAGATAGTCTTACCAAAACACAAGCACGCAATGCTGCCGATTTTGGTTTAACAACGAAAAAGAAGTTTATTATGCAAACAAAATGAATAAAAATGTAGAATAAGTCAAATTATTTACATATAATATGCTTTGAAAATTTGAAACGTGTAGTAAAGATATAATCCCAATAATATCCCATATAGTACTCAAACACCAGAGAAAATGCCTTTCCTATCCGATATAGGGTTTGATTCAGTTGTGAAAATCTCATAGCCTCTTGCTTAATTAGTCAAACAACTCAGCCATGACTTTTTCAGCTTCACATAGCCATGCTGGAGGCCTAGTCTTCTGGTTTGCCAGTCTGGAACTTTTAAGCTAACCTCATTCCACTTAGTAACCGAATTTTAACACGTTAAAACTATCTACTCCCTTTCTCAGGGGCAACTGCTTCACAGATCCAACTACAGCCATGACTTCTGCAGAATTGCCCAAACTATAATTGAAAAAAATCTTTTTTTTCCTCCAAGATGTAGGTGTTTCCCCTAAACCCAAAAACTCCAGAATCTTCTACCTGAAAGCTTAGTGCACGACTTTGCTAATATGTTCACTTGTAAATTCTTCCAGTGTAAACAAATTATTAGGCTCAAAAACTATCTTTCCCACTCTTTTTAAAAAGAAATCATCATGGCTATAGAAATATTTAAAGGTTAACCATTAAAGCACTTCAGACACACAGAAAACTCAAAAGCCATTTGTTCAAATTCAAAAATCCAAACTCAAAAATAAGTGATGTTAAAATATATATAAGCCACAAACTGTACACCATAAGACTGAAAACTGAAATGTGTGGGTTGCCTAATGAGGATAGTTTGGACAAGTTAAGCTTGTATTTGCTGGAATTTAGAAGAGTTTAAAATAAAGATAAAGTTGAAATGCCTTTTCTCAGAGGGTGGTGAGTCTTTGGAAGTCTCTTCCTGAAAGACCAGTGGGAGCAGAGTACTCAAATATTTTAAAGACAGAGATGGATAGATTTTTGTTAAACAAGGCAGTGGAAGTTATCAGAACTCAGTGGAATGCAGATTTGAAGTTACAATCAGATCAGTCATGATCTTTTTGAATAGTAGATTAGACATGATGGGTTGAATGGCATACTCCTGCTCCTTGTTCCTTGTCACACTTGTGCCAAGTGGCCTGTGTAACTATGTAATAAGTGACATATATTGGGTAGGTGGTGGCACGGTGGTACCGTCAATGGCCTAGTAATCCAGAACTCCAGTCTAATGCTCTGGGCACATGGGTTCAAATCTGACCACATGGTGAAACATGAAGTCAATAAAAACAAAAATCTGGAATTAAAATATTGCTAGCCTAATGGTGACTGTGTAACCACTGCCCAACATCTGGTTCACTCATGTCCTTTAGGGAAGGAAATCTGCCTTCTTTACTAAATCTAGCCTACACATGAATCCAGACCCACAATAATGTGGTTGACCCTGAACTACCCTCTGGGCAATTAAAGATTGGCAATGAATGCCTAGCCAGTGACACCCACATCTCATGAACAAGGAAAAACAAGATAAGTGCCAGAACTGCTACACATGATGGAAATATTCTGCGTACAAAATATTTTTCCACTTCTGTGCCTGATGTCTCCAAACAAGATGCCTGTCTACTTCAGACCTGAGGTTGTCGGACAACCTTAACAAACTGTTCCTCATGTTCACGAGCCAAGATGGTGGGTGTTCACCACAGATGGTATCATGGGCCATCATCCACAAACAGGCACTTCCTGGCAAGTGGAGGTTTTTGGGTAGTTGGGGGTGGGGGAATGGAAGGGTGAGCCAATATTTCTTGTTTTTCTGCTTGATAGTCTGGGACACTGAGATGAAGAATTCCCTGCCATCAGCCCAGCTGAGACCAGCTAAATTAGCCCAGCCTGGGGATCACATTGGGACCTGCCTAGTCATCTGCCTCCTGAGCTCTAACTGCTAATGTGGCTTTGAGAATTAATACTCCTCTCCTGGACAGAACTCTGACATTTTCAAGTGTTGATGTGTGGTGTTGATATTCAGTGCTGAATTATTACCTTGCATATGCATATGAGTTTATAATGTACTTTATTTTAATACATGAATGTACAAAGTTCCTGCTGCAGTTTACACTCAGACTGTCACAGTGATTCTTACATTGCTCTTCTCTTCTGGTCTAGATGAAATTTACAATCACACCACTGGATGGCAATCTATCCTATAAATTGGCAAATCAAATTGCAAAGTGGATAATCCTTCATTTCTATCTAATGTACTGTTTGCCTGAGTCTTTTCCTCTGACTCTATTCGTCTAATTCCTCAGAAGTCAACTCTGCAGCTTCATCCAAATGACTTCCTTCTTTTGTAGTGGTACCTCTCTCTTTCATTTTTAACGAAAATAAGATGTTACAGCAACGAGTTACTCTGTAGCAGTATAGTTCACAGTTTTTAAAGATAGACCAGTGCTTGTGTAGAACTCCTGAATGTCACGATCTTCATTGATGTTTTTCACTTTTCTTTACAGATAAACTTCCTATAGTAAACTGAAAGAATCACATTTTCCACTGAGCACTGACAAAATCAAATTGTGAGAAGTTGATAAAGACTCACGCTGGTCATAGTGTTAAAGAGTTATCATATTCCACATATTCAAATATTATATTCCACATAATATTTCCACCATTGTATGGAAATAGTCAAAAGATCTTATGACAGGAGACATGACGAGAGACGATTCTGTGTGCAACTTTATGTTGAACTTAATCGTGTAAATAGTTAACAGGCTGTTAGTCATGTTGCAATTTGTAAGACTTTGGTTAGGTCATATTCACAATACTGTACAGAGTTCTGGTCACCATTCTAATAGAAGGATGTGGAGGCTTTGGTGAAGGTGCAGAAGATGTTTACTAGGATGTTGCCTGGATTAGAGTGTATTAGCTATAAGGAGAAGTTGGATAAACTTCGTTTCTTTTCATGAGACCGTCAGAGGGTGAGGGGTGACCTGATAAAATTATGAGAGACATGGACAGGGTGGATAGTCAGAGTCAAAAACTAGGGGGCATAGGTTTAAAGTGAGAGGGGGAAAGTTTAAAGGAGATGTGCAAGGGCAGGTTTTTTACACAGAGGGTGCTGGGAGGCAGGCGAAGCAAAAGCAATAGCAATGTTTAAGAGGCACATGGACAGAGGGATATGGATCATGTGTGGGCCGATGGGATTAGTTTAGAATAGCATTGTAGTCGGCACGGACATGATGTTCCGAAAGGCTTGTTCCTGTGTTGTACTTTTCTATGTTCAATGTTCCAACTATAATCTTATCAACAGCTTCAACTTCAGCCACCTTCCTGGATCCTTCCCGGGGCACAACCTCTTCTGAGAACCTACCGCCATGAAAACATGTCATGTCTTAGGAGGATGCCATGATTGTGGGGGTCATCTTTGTGAAATAAATCAAAATCTGTTCAGAATAGACAAAATGGTCCAAAACAGATTTGTACCTTGTGCAGAAGTTTATTCAGCTATCAGAGATCATCAGTTCTGGATTTATAAATAAGCCACTTCTCATGTAATGACCAGATCCGAGCAAGGCTCCCCGGTCCGTTACAGTTGTACATAGACAACTCTGAACTTGGTGCGGAGGGATCCACTGATTCCATCTCTTTATTTACTTACTTCTTCAGTTGATTGTAACAAAGTTAATTTATAAAAGATCCCTTCTTTTGTGGCTAACTTTCTCCTCTACCCAAATGAACTTATGTTTTAAAAGAAGTCAATTTAACCACGCTTTCTTGAATTAATAAAGAGTGAGTTTATTAATTAATAAATGAAAGATGAGACAGTAATGCAAAATACATATGCGCGGATTAGAAATAAGAGTCTACAGCGTAAAATTTCAGTCTCTTAATTGTTTGTGAAGATCGAATAGTTGAATGTTGTGGTTGATAGTGTGGAGGTTACTGGCAGCGTTTAAACTGGTAGGTGAATAATCAGCTTCATGATTCTTAGTTTGGCAGATTGGTTGGGATTCTGTTGTTATTATTCAGCATTTAGAACGAGAAAGAGTCACATTGTTACCCTGTTTCCTTTCTACATTTTTAGCAGCGCTGAGAGTTAGAGAGTGTCTTTACGTGCTTTGCGGAGGTAACTAGAGATAACCTCCTCTACTGTGACCTTCACAGTACACTAACACTCAAACCCAGGATGGTACAGACCAGAGTGTTCAGTCCCACTAGTCCTTTCCAGTAGCATTGAAACAGCCTTTCTACTCCTGTCCTTGTGAAACAGACATGTCTGCAGGGGGTGGTTTTCTGCTGAAAGGGGAGAGGTAGTCAGCCCCCTCATTGTCCCTTCTTGTTAAATGTCTTCTCTTGCTTGAAGTTTTAAACAATTTACATGGGCGACATTAATGACTTCATTCAAGCCTTCACCAGTTAACAAATTTAAATCTGCTGTTTCTCTTTAGCAGCCTTTCTTTAAAAAATGCACTTGGAATTAAAATTAAAATCTGTCTATAAAAACTGTGGGGTTTGATCCCATTGCCATAACACGGTTATGGTTATGAGGAAACAAAACATTTTGCATCGTTTTTTGAGAAGTGTGTCAGAACATCCAAGATTTTGGGTGAACATTGATTTGAGAGTCAGATCACTAATCCTGTACTCACAGTGGGGGCCAAGCTTAGAAGACATATGGATTGGGCAATTAGCCCCACCAGAATTGTGACTCCGTATAGAGTTGCATTCTTTCCCTGCACAACTCCTTACTGGTGTGTTTGAGATCATGGTTCATGAAAACTGAAGTTAGTGCTTTTCAAAGTTGTACTTCTGCAGACCACTCAGTTAAAACAAAATGCCCCTGTGGACCATCTGCAGGTCCTCCCATAATTCCTTCCTCTTTTGCCATGTCAAAAATACTCATCCAAATTATCACACAGAATTATGCTCGCTTTCGATGAGGTACTGCTGAGCTGTTGTCTGGACAGTTTCAGACTCATGTCGGACTCTACATTCATCCTCATTTACATTTTCAACGCCACAAGTTGAATGTTGTTACAGTAACATAGACCTTGCCTTGAAAATTATATTGTTGCTTGGGCTTATGACAACTCACGATGTAACATTATGCGAGTGGGGATTTGATTTTGATTTTATTGTCATGTGTACTCAAGTACAGAAGTACACGAGTACCACGAAACGTGTATGATTTTGTCACATGGACGCTGTCTTAGGTACAAGTATCTAGGTACAGAATCTTCAAAGCAAGGTAGAAAGAAAGAACAAAGTTAAAGGTTAAACATTGCAGTATAGTGTAAAACGAATGAAATAAGGTTAAAGGTTACACATTGCAGACCTTCCTAGGTTTAAGTAGAAAATAAAGAAATAGAGCTGGAAGTTTAAACATTACAATTTTTCTTAGGTGCTTAGCCACAGTGGGACTGCACTGTGACGAATCACTTTGAGATCGGACGTCCTGCTGAAGCCACGCTGGGCTGGGGGATTGTCACGCTGCGCCACGGAGAGATTGCCACACCAGACCGAAAGATCACCATGCTAGGCCACTGAGAGACCACCATGCCAGGGCAAGAGACCACCACGTACCGCTGAAAGACCATCATGTTGGCTTGAGAGACGACCACACCTGACCACTGAGAGATCACCACGCCAGACCGAAAGATCACCAGGCCGGGCCATGAGATCGCCACACTGGGCCATGAGATCGCCACACTGGGCAATGAGATCACCGCACTGGGCCATGAGATCGCCACGCTGGGCCATGAGATCGTCACACTGGGCCATTAGATCACCACGGTGGGCCATGAGATCACCACACTGGGCCATGAGATCATCACGCCGGGCCATGAGATCACCATGCCGGGCCATGAGATCGTCACGCCGGGCCATGAGATCACCAGCTGGGCCATGAGATCACCACACTGGGCCATGAGATCGCCACGCCAGGCCAAGAGATTGCCACGCCAGCCTGGCAGGCCACCAAGCCAGGCTGTGAGTTTGCCACACTGGGTCTGCACTGAGTCTGAGGCCGGGAGTCTGGGCTGGGAGTCCGTGGCCGGGAGAAGAAAGAAGAGCGAAGAAGGGAAATAAGAAACACAAAAGAGAAGACAAAGGAAAGAAAAAAGAAAAGGAAATGGACGGAGCGGACAAGCTCCGTCTGAAGCGTCCTCCTCTGCTTCCATCTTGGATGAATCTTGGTCGGTGAAACGTCTGGACAGAGCCTGGTATCCCGTCACCACGTCACCCTTTGTTTACATGGGGAGAGTCCTTGACACTGATCCAGCTTCCACAGAGCCAGCTCTCAGAGTGAGCAGAATGTCTGACGCTCCTGTTCTTATCCAGATTAATAGACCCAATCAGGGAACTCATATTCTATGAGGCCCACCCCCGGCTGACCTGGTTACAATTATTACGGTGGAGATGCGGGTTCTGAGGTGTTCTCTTGTATGGTCTCTCCCATTATGTAGTGCCTGGATGACATGAATTCTGGATTGCCCTGAGACCCACCCAAAGGACCACGTAGACAACTGCACTTTAAGAACTACTGCACCGAATCAATCAAAGTGTAATTTACAGACTGTGGCTTAACACATTATCTGCAGACACTTTACACACTATAAATTACATGCTGGACTGAAATTCCCAGTATTTCCGTGTTAATCCCTCCAAAACATCTGTGACCTTTGCCTAACATGCAAAAAAACCCAAACATTGCAATGATTCTTTTCACCCCTTTCACACCAACTAGTCAGCACGTTCATTTATCCCTATTGTTTCTTATTCCAGAGCCAGTGTGGTCTAGACATCTGGTTACTTTGCTGCTGTTGTGCACTATTTAAATATCATTTCTCTCTCAGGATTTCAGTTTGGCTCTAACTGTCAATTTGAAATTTCTTTTCCTTGTCTCTATTCTGTCGGACTTTGCTTCAAGTCATCGGGAAAAGTTAGTCTGATCCTGGGAGTGGTTGATGATAGTTACTGTTTAATATCACAGCCCTAGGGAGCAATGGAGTGTTACAGAAAGCAGCACCTAATGGATGTGCATCGGGTGGATTGGCCATGCTAAATTGCCCATAGTGTCCAGGGATGTGCAGGCCATGTGGATTAGCCAAAGGAAATACAGGGGTCGGTAGGAAGGTGGGTCTGGGTGGGATGCCCTTCAGATGGCTGGTGTGGATGGTTGGATAGGCCGAATGGCCTGCTTTCACACTGTAGGAGTTCTGTACTGGGCAATATCTACCTGGGACATCCACAATGTCAGGCATTTGCCATGACTGTGACTAGCCAAAATAGAGTGCAAGAGATCAGATTTGGGGGACCCCATGCAAGCTTTTCATGCCTGGCAGTGTGGACTCGCACAGTGTGTGTTTGAAGCATCTTAAGGTTATGCTGTAATCAGAAGGTTGTGTGTTCATAGCTTTGCTCTAGGGAATTCAAGCATATAATTCAGTCATACACTTTAGTGCAAGATGGAAGGAATACTGTTCTCTTAGAGACACCATATTTAAATTGAAATATTAAACTGAGGCACTGATTAGGTGACTGCAAAAGATCCCATGGCACTAGTCAAGGAGGATTCAGGGAGTTCACTCACGTATTGGTTGGTATTTATTTACCCACCAATATTTAGTAGTAACATTGTACCTGGCCGTTGTCTCATTGCAGTCTGTGGGGTTTTGCTGTATGTGCTTTGGCATTAGGGAAGTACTGTGGCACCGGACCACTGAATATCCCAGATAGTTGAATCAGAGGATCAAATGGATCACAGCATGTAAAACGGTAACAACTAGCACAGGAATCATTAAGCTTGTCTTAGTAGGAACTGCAGATGCTGGAGAATCTGAGATAACAAGGTGTAGAGCTGGATGAACACAGCAGGCCAAGCAGCTTCAGAGGAGCAGGAAAGCTGACATTT
>JAHRHZ010000078.1:7193195-7218675 GCA_024137785.1 Ginglymostoma cirratum
AAATGTCAGCTTTCCTGCTCCTCTGAAGCTGCTTGGCCTGCTGTGTTCATCCAGCTCTACACCTTGTTATCTTCGTCATTAAGCATGTGAACTGGTTTAATAACTATGCCATGCAGAAGAGGACAATAACACAGGAAGGGCAGTCAGAAACATTACGTCATTTGAATAATGTGTATTGCAATGAAGTTTGTGGTTAAATCCTTTTGGACACAACCTTTGGCTTTCAGAAACCTAGCACTTTGAATTTCATACCATGTGTGTTAGCATCAGCACAACTTAGTTCTTGACTAGTTTCTGCAGGGAGATCTTGATGGAAAACAATGTAGAATCATTAATAACCCTTTGTATGGGAACAGCCTATAGAAACTAGATAGAAACACATAGAAAACAACTGCAATATCTTCTTTTTCCCTGCTGCCTTTGATAAACGTACTGTTGTCGCTTGCAATTATTTTTCTGAGATTCCAGCGTTTGCCACCTTTATTTTATTGGTATAAAAAGTTCATTGGTTGTCACAATCAAGTGCTGTGGTGATCCATTTGGCAGTATGGCAATGCAGCTGTACACAATGAAATTTCAAAGTAAGTCTTCCCTGGGAAAGGTCAGAATCAGCCCCACTCTGCACCTCTTGACTCTGTATTATAATGTAAAAAATTACTTACATAAAAGTATCTTTTGGCTGTAATATGATTTATACACCGGATTGTGTTATGCGAATAGTGAAATATTTTAAGCTTCTCTCCCTGCCAATTCCACTCTAGTCCTTTCACATCTTGTGCAGTTAGTTTACGAATTTCTTTGTGACTAAGACTGAGCTGGTCAGTTCAGCTGCCTTTACCACATTCCTCCCTTCCTCTGGCCCACTAGACTAAACCTCCACTACATTTCAGCACGAACAGGGAATTCACTTCTTGGCTCCTTTGACAGCAATTGTAAATGGTTGTCTCTCTTCAGGCACTTCAAATTTATCATTATCACATCTAACCTCCAAACAGCACAATTGATACCTCCACCCTTTTAAGGTTTCACTCATCTCCAACCTACCTTTTGTCTCTAAAGCCTGTGTCTGCAATGTGGTTGGCTCTGGACTGCCTTCTGGACAATTAGGGATGGGCAATAAAATCTGCTTAGCCAGCAACGCCCACATCCTGTTGCTGAATAATAAAAAATCCTGTCTATTTCTCATCTACATGGTCTCCCTTGGTCACATCACCAGAAGTGGAAGCAGATACTATGGTGACTTTTAAAGGGCGTCTTGACAAATACACGACTAGGATGGGAATAGAGGGATACGGTCCCTGGAAGGGTAGGGGGTTTTAATTGTGACTGGCAGCATGTCGGTGCTGGCTTGGACGGCCAAAGGGCCTGTTCGTATACTGTATCCTTTTCTTTTTTCTCTTTGTAAGACACATCAGGTTCTATGTGGAAATGACCACACCCATCTCTCACTACCCATCCTGACCTCTCCATTGCTTCTGATCTGTCATCTTGCCTGTCGGACTTTGATCACTGGCTGAGTAGAAACTTCTTCCAACTAAATGTTGGGAACAATGAAGATGTTTGCCTTGAGTGTACACCACAAACTCTATTCCCTAATCACCAAGTCTATTCCTCTTCTTGGCTGCTGTCTGAGTCTGAACCAAATTGTTACCAGCCCCAGGTGTCATTTTAGACCCTGGATGAACGTCTGACCATAAGTCTGCTCCATTGCCTGACACCACCTCTTTCTATTTCTACTGCAACCAGTCACATCCACATTACTTTTAATTCATTTGTGGGATGTGGGCGTTGCTGGCTGCCAGCATTTCTTGCCCATCCCTAGTTGCCCTTGAGAAGTTGGTGGTGAGCTGCCTTCTTGAACTGCTGCAGTCCACCTGCTGTTTGATTCGTTGCTGAACCCCTTATTAATGCCTTGTTAGCCGTAACCTTGACAATTCCAGTACGCTTCTCGTCTGCCTTTCACGTTGCCACCTTCATAAATTGAAGCTTCTCCAAAACTCTACTTCCCATGTACTAATTCGTGGCATGTTCCATTCACCCATTCACTCCCTGCCTGAGCTCACTGACCTATGTTGCTTCTGGGACGTCAATTTAAAAATTCTAATTCTTGTTTCCCTCTAGCTCTCCAACCGTCCGCAATATCTGTACCCCTCCAATTCTCCCATCTTGCGTGTTGCCATGCCTTCAACTACTGAGCCCCTACATTCTGAAATTCTCTCTCAAAAACTCACAACCTTTTTGACTCTCTCCTCCTTTAGGATGCTGCTTAAAACCTACCACTCTGAGCAAACTTTCCAATTTCGGTCCTAATATCCCCAGGTAGCTTGGTGTCATACTTTATTTGACAAAACTTTTGTGAGGCACCTTGGGCAGTTTTGTTATGTGAAGACACTAGATGAATGGAAGGGTCAATAAACGTGGAGATGGACAAACACAGCAGATCAGACAGCACCAGAGGAGCAGGAAACTCAACGTTTTGGGACAAAACTGGGGAGGGGGAGGGTAGACCAGAGATAAATAGGGGGCGTGGGCTGAGGAAGGGTAGGTGGGATGGTGATAGGTGGATGCAGGTAGGGGGTTATAGTGATTGGTCAGTGGGAAGGGTGGAGCGGATAGGTGAGTAGGAAGACGGACAGGTTGGGTCAGGTCAGGGAGGTGAGGGGGAGGGGGAGGGCAAGACATGGTTTAAGGTTGGGTTGGAGGGATTTTGAAGCTGGTGAAGTCAATATTCAGGCCCTTGGGCTGTAAGATTCCAAGGCAAAATATCAGGTGCTGTTCCTCCAGTTTACGTATGGCCTCAGTCTGACCGAGGAGGCCAAGGATGGACATGTCACCAGGGGAGTGGGAGGAGGAATTAAAATGGATGGCTACCAGAAGGTGGGGTTGGTTGGTGTGTGCAGAGCACAGATGCTGTGCATATTGGTCCCCGAGTCTGCGTTTGGTCTCCCCCATATAGAGGAGACCATATTGGGAGCAACAGATGCAATAAATCAGGTTGGATGAGGTACAGGTGAATCTTTGCCGGATCTGCAAGGATTGTTTGGGGCACCAATCGCTTGGATCTCTCCACCCCTCTCACTTACTCCAACCTCTCCCCATCAGAATGCGCAGCTCTCTGCTCCCTTTTCTCCAACCCCAGCCTCACCATTAATCCAGCCTATAACATGTTGTGGGGAGGGGGGAGCGCACAGTGGTAGTAGTCTGCATTGCTGAGGCCAGATGCCAACTCTCCTACCGTCCCTTTGATCATGGCCCCACTTCTGATCATCAAGCCATCATCTCCCCGACTATCAACAACCTCATCACCTTGGGAGATCTCCCGTCAACAGTCTCCAACCTGATAGTTCCCCAACCCCGCATCGCCTGTTTCTATCTCCTTCCCAAAATCGATAAACCCGACTGCCCCGGTTGAGCCATTATCTCTGCCTGCTCCTGTCCCACCGAGCTCATCTCCTCATATGTCGACTCTGTTCTTTCCCCTTTGGTCCAGGAATTCCCCACCTACATTTGTGACACAACCCATGCCCTCCAACTTTTCCAAAACTTTCAATTCCCCGGCCCCTCCCAACATCTCATCTTCACCGTGGACGTACAGTCCATGTACAACTATATCCCCCATAAGGATGGCATAGAAGTCCTCTGCTTCTTCCTCTCCCACAGGCCCAACCAGTCCTCCTCCACTGACACTATCATTCGCTTGGCAGTACTGGTTCTCACCCTCAACAATTTTTCCTTTGGTACCTCCTACTTCCTACAAACCAAAGGGGTGGCCATGGGCACCCACATAGGCCTCTTTGTAGGATTTGTGGAATAGTCCCTTTTCCACAACTACGCCAGGACCATCCCTCACATCTTTCTCCGCTTTATTGATGACTGTATTGGCCTTGCCTTGTGCTCCCACAAGGAGCTCGAGCAGTTCATCAACTTCGCCAACACCTTCCACCATACCCTCATATTCACCTGGATTATTTCTGACACGTCCCTCCCCTTCCTGGATCTCTCCATCTCCATCTCCATCTCCATCTCTGGAAACCGACTGACCACTGACATCCATTTCAAACCCACTGACTCCCACAACTACCTCGACTCCATCCCCTCTCACACACCATCCTGCAAAAATGCTATCCCATACTCTCAATTCCTCTGCCTATGCTGCATCTGCTCCCAGGGATGAGGCGTTCCACTCCAGGACATCCCAGATATGCTCCCACATTAGGGACTGTAGTTTCCCCACCTCCGTAATTAAGGATGCCCTCAACTACACCTTCCCCAATTCCCACATTCTGCCCTCAAACCACGCCCTCCCAACAACAATAAGGATGGAGTCCCCCTAGTCCTCACATACCACCCCACCAACCACCGAATCCAACACATCATCCTCCAACATTTCCACCATTTACAATCAGACGACACACCCAAAAAAGATATTTCCCTCCCCACCCCATCCGTTTTTCACAGGGAGCGCTCATTCTGTGACTCCCTTGTAAGCTCTACACTCCCCACCAACTTCTCCATCACACCCGGTACCTTTCCCTGCAACCGCAGGACGGGCAATACCTGCCCCTACACCTCCTTCTCACTTCCATCCAAGGCCCCAAACAATCCTTTCAGATCCGGCAGAAATTCACCTGCACTTCATCCAACCTGACCTATTGTATCCGTTGCTCCCAATGTGGAGAGCAAACGCGGACTCGGGGATCGGTTCGCAGAACATCTGCACTCTGCACACACCAACCAGCCCGCCCTTCCAGCTACCATTCATTTTAATTCCCCCCTCCCGCTCCCCTGGTGACATGTCTATCCTGGGGATCCTTCACTGTCACAGTGAGTCCAAACATAAACTGGAGGAACAACACTTGCTATTTCGCCTCGGAAGCTTACAGCCCAACGGCCTCAATATTGACTTCACCAACTTCAAAGTCCCTCCAACCCCAGCCTTATCTCATGTTCAGCCCCCCGACCTGATATAACCTAACCTGTCCATCTTCATACTCACCTATCTGCCCCACCCTTTCCCCTGACCAATCACTATAATCCCTTTCCTGCATCCACCTATCACCATCCTACCTACCTTTCTCTAGCCTCACCCCTTTCCCTTTATTTATTTCTGGGCTCTCCTGCCCTCCTCTTCCCAGTCCTGATGAAGGGTTTTGGTCCAAAACATTGACTTTCCTGTTTGTCTGATGCTGACTGAGCTGCTGTGTTTGTCCAGCTCCACGTTTATTGCGTCTGGCTTCCAGCATCTGCCGTCCTTACTGTCTCCTTGTCTTACAAGTGGACAGGTTGTTGCTATATACATCTAAATGTAGATTGGTGACAGTGAAATAGATGCATTCTGTTCGGTTGGTGATGAATTTTAATCAATATTTTGGTATGAAGGCAGTGAGTTAAATGCAGGATTCTAAAGGTCTGTCAGTGAGTTTCATAAAAGTGTAACTAATGGTTGGCATTGAATTGCAGAAAGACTAATAGGCACCTGGCAGTGAGTTTCAAAGCTGTAACTAAATCAAAATGTTCTGATGATATGCCAAATAGGTCCCAATCCAAGAATAACATTCCTTTGGCAAACTAATTGTGTTTAGAAGGTTTAGCAATATTTGGTTCCTTCCCTTAGGTCTATGATACAGATCCTTTATGTAAAAACCTGCTTTCCGTGCAGATCTAGAGTTTCATCCATTGCTTAGCAAACTGCTGTTCAGTTACTCGGCCATGAAGAACTTTGACTACTTTGCACACTCTTAATTTGCACCATTTTGGTCTTGCACCATTCTATAAACATTTCATAAATCATATTTGCGATAGCAGCATTTCCTGGAAAGTGGAATCCAGTAAAAACAACAGTAATACTTTGAAGTGAATGTACTGTTCATCCACTTTGACAAAGACAAGACAAATAGACCAGTATGTCTCAATTGCCAGTTTTACTTGCTTTTCCTTTGGGGGTGGCTTTTACTGATGGCAATTTTGAATTTTGCCATAATCACATCTCTCCTTCAAAAAACACCATTGATACTGCTGTCCTTGCCGGTTGCCACCCCACATTCCTTCTCTGAAACCTCTCCTTATTGTAATTGTTACTGTTTCATTTGAAGTATCGAAGTAATCAGCACAGAAAGAGCCCATCTCTCATTACGCAAGTGTTAGCCCCACTTCCCCGGTTTCTCTCCTACGTCACCCTGTGGTTCAAATCTTAATGGATTTTAGTCTTAAACAGTGAAATGGTCTGTGCCTAAACTACTATCTAAAGCAACACATTCTGTGCTCCAACAAGTGTCTGCATTAAGATTCATGTTTGAGTAAAAGTCTCATAGTAACAATAATTCAATCAAGAGACATGAAATCTCAATTTCCAGTGTAGAATTGCAAATTGTTCTCAGTGATGTAGGATGTTCATTGGTTCTCTAGAGCACCATAATATGGCTTTGCTAGTTCCTGCTCTTCAACGGCAGAGCTAAATTAGGAGCAACATTATGGCTGATGAATGCTTTAATTCCTGACAACTGGTCTTTAATATAAATTTTAAAAAAAGTCAATGTGTAAATGTATTAATTATTTATGCACATTTAAGTTCAATTTATGGCACAAACACAGAGCTGGCTGGCAGTAGAACTAAAATATTAATGTGCCTCTCAAATTGGAAGAGTCAAAATAATCTCAACAGTTTCTGATGATATTATTGTATTACATTGTGATGTATTGTCATATAATCTGCGCATTTAGTTACTAGAACCATGTTCATGAACCTGAAGTGCTGCCAATGCATGGATATTTAACCCCATTGTATTTTGTCCATGTCAAGGCCCTTCTGTGAAATAGGTTTAAGCCGTCTCAACCCAGATTAACTTTGGGCCTAATTGACTAACCTGCTCCTCATTTGTTCTAAATGAACAGGCCCTTGCTTTGAAATAAAAGTGGGAAATGCCGGAGAAACTCAGCTGCATCTCTGTAGGGCAATGGTCTCCAACCCTTTTAAGCATAAGATCACTTTTTGATTTTAAGCAGATCCCAGGATCTTTTCGATGTTTTCTCAGGGGTAAACAATTTATCTTTAGGACTATATAAATCTAAAACCAAGTATACATAATTATTAATTTTCTCTTCCACTCATCAAATCTCAGTGTGATACCTATGATTGCACATTTTCAGCCAGAGATTCGAAGTCTTGGTTGTAGTTTGAGTCTGCTACAGTCCATCAAATAGGTATCTGTGAGGAGTGGGATGTAATACTTGAATATAGTTCTCTTCATTTGGGAGAACGTTGTCTCGTGGAAGCATGTGAATGTGAAACAGTGGGTATTTTTTCTCTGATTACAATGAGTGAATAGTGTGAAAGCGTTTCCACATGTGAGGGAACCTTGAACTGAGTCACAGAATGAAATGTACTCATTTAAAATGGAGATGCAAAGGAATTTGTTTCCCCCAGAGGATAGTGAATGTCTAGAATGGTCTACCTTAGAGTCCTTTGGAGGTCAGATCACTGAAGTATTTAAAAAGGGGGTAGATAGATTTTTGAAATATTGAGGAGCATGATGAGCTGGCACAGAGGAGGAATTGAGGCCTGGGGCAGAATCAGCCCTGATCTTTTTGAATGGCAGGGCAAGGTTGAGGGGATCAGTGTCCTACCCTTGCTCCCATTTCTCGTGTTCTTAACCTTGTTTGCTCTAAGGTGAATAACTTCAGCTACTCTAACCTCTGTTATAGCTGAACTCTTTGATTTCATCCTCTCCTCTTTACCCATCTTTAGAGCCATGACATTCTTCTGAAAGTGTGGTGCATGACAATATAGGATCAAAGATAGGCCATTCAGCCCATCAGGTCTTTGGACTAGATCATGGCTGATCATATAGCTCAACACCATTTCCCCCACACACTCTCATGGAATCATAGAATCCCAACAGCATAGGGAAGCAGGCTATTCAGCCTATCAAGTCCACTTCAACCCCTCCCACCCCCCAAAGAGCATTCCATCCATCCTATCCCTGTAACCCTGCATTTCCCATGGCTAATACACTTAACCTACACATCACTGGACACTATGAGAGCAATTTAACACGGCCAATCCACCTAACCTGCACATCTTTGGACTGTATGAGGAAACTGGAACACCCAGAGAAAACCCACACTGTCACGGGGAGAAAGTACAAACTCCACGCAAACAGTCGCCCGAGGCTCGTATTGAACCTGGGTCCCTGGCTCTGTGAGGCAGCAGTGCTAACCACTGAGCCACTGTGTCGCCCTATTTCCCTTGATTTTATTAGCATCTCAGAATCTATAAACCTTGTCTTGACCATACTTGATAAGTGAGCTTTCACAGCCCCTGGGGTAGAGAATTATAAAGATTCACCATTCCGTAAGTGAAGAGCTTCCCGACCATTGTCCTTAATGACTTGCCCCTTATAATGAGGCTGTGTCCCCTAGTTCTAGACCCCTTGTCCAGTGCAAGCATCCATCCTGTATCTCCTCTGTCTATCTCTGTGAGAATTTTGTAAGTTTCAAGGAAATCACTTCTCATTCTCCTAAAGTTGTGAGAAAACAGCCCAGCTTCCTCAATCTCTCCTCATGGGACAACCAGAATTTATCTGGTGAACCTCCCTGTGGTGTTAAAAATTATCCCCAATACTCCAGCTGAGGCCTAACTAGTGAATTGTAAAGACTTGGTATGACTTCCTTGCATTTGTATCCTGTGACCAAGCATCTCTCAAGCTTTCCTCAGTCCCTATTCACGTTGTCCTTCTGCCTTCAAGAACTTGAGTCTGTGTACACCAGGCCCCTTCAGCAGCCTGCTTCTGCTGATAAGGTTATGCGTCTCATCTTGATTCCTTCACCAGCTAAAATAATTTCCCCATTTACTCCATTATTCCTTTCTTCAGCTTAAACTCCTCTGTGTGCTTGTACGATGAGTTTTGGAGGATTATTGGATCAATGCAAAGCACAAAGCCAAGTTGATTAGTTTTTACTTATGTCCACAAGGACATAATTAGCAGCAGAATACAGCTGATCACTATCAGGAACCATAACTGGTTGCACCCTTCCCCAGCTGGGAAGTTTTGAACCCACTTAAATTAGCTACTCTGGCCTGAACAAATGAGCTAAGTAGGACCTGGGCTTTGAACCAAAGAATCACCTGAAATTTCAGTCACTGAAGGGAGGTGCTTGAGATAGAAAGTGAATAATACCACACTGGTCTGTTCTGGGGTGCTAGAAATGAAATCAACTGATTGGAACTGAGTAAAAACCAAAAGAACTGCAGAAACTGTAAATCAGAAACAAAACAGAATTTGCTGGAAAAGCTCAGCAGGTCTGGCAGCATCTGCCGTGAGAAATCCAGAGTTAACATTTTGGATCCAGTGACCCTTCCTCAGAAATGATGGTAGCTAGGAAAATGTAGGTTTATTTTCAGAAGATAGGGTGGTGGGTTGGGGAGGGGGTAAGGAGTAAATGAGAGGTAAAGATAAAATCCGAAGAGGCAGAAGAACAGTTGGACAGACAAAGGAGTGGATAACAATCTGGCGAGGAGGGTGAATAACTGTGAATGGGGAGTGTCAGTGGCTAACAATGGAACTGAGTCCTGACTTGAGACCTCTTCAGTGCCGATATATGGGAAATACTTGTTTCTTCTGCATGAACATTTAATATCGTGGTCAGCACAAAATTAAAAAAGAGTCCCTTGATTAATGGAATGAAGCTGCTTCTAAAGCATGCTTTTGGTATTAAGTGGCAACGCACTCTTTAAAACGTAGAATTGCATGTGGCCATATTTTCAGTGCATGGTCCCTTTAAATTACTTTTGAGCAGCTGGGCACATGTGGTATTTGTTCCACACAGCCTATGTGGTACAAACCAGGCTGTTACGCAGCCATATCCTTGCCCAACTGAAGGGAAGACTGGACTTCAGTCCAGAAGACCCGTACAGTTCCTGAGTCACTGATTCTGCTCTTCTCCCTGGCCATTCTCTCAGGCTGAACCGGACTGTTTGCAGTCTAGGTATCCAACTGACACTGAGTAGAGCTTCCGACACTATATCCACTCTGTTACCAGGACTGTCTATTTCCACCTCACTACCATCACTCATCTCCACCCCTGCCTCAACTCAGTTGCTGCTGTCACCTTCCACCTTGTCTTTTATTTATCTCTAGACTCGACTATTCCAATGCACTCCTTAAAAACTGAAAGAATTGTGGATGCTGTCAATCAGACACAAAAACAGAAATTGTTGGAAAAACTCAACAGGTCTAGCAGCATCTGTGGAGAGAAATCAGAGTTAATGCTTCGAGTCAGGGTCATTCACCCCGAAATGTTAACTCTTATTTCTTTCCACAGATGCTGCCAGACCTGCTGAGCTTCATCAACAATTTCTGTTTTTATTTCCAATGCACCCTTGTCAGCCTTCCATTTTATACCCTTTGTGAACTTAAATTCATCCAAACCACTGCAGCTACCATCCCTATTCTGTTCTTTTCAATCCTCCCCTGTCTGACCGAGATTGATTCTTGGTCTGGCAGCACCTCAAATATAAAATCTTCATTCTCTTTCATGGTCTTACCCCTCCTTGTCTCCATATTCTCCTCCAGTAAATCACCTTGAGACGTTTTATGACACGAAAGGTGCAATATAAATGCAAGTTGTTGTTTTTCTTGCATCACTACTGATGGTGATTTGAAAGTGAAATCCCACAGTGGTAGGATTTGCTTTGAGGATTGGTGTAAAGCAAATGAGGGTGGAAGCTGGCAGTTTGTCGTATAAACTCAGCTGCTTCATTAAACTCCAATTGGAAAGGAAATCTGTCGCCATTTGCTGAGTACATGTGACTCCAGTCCAGTGTGATGCAATTGCTCAGGGCAAGCAGGGGTTGACAGTAAAATTCAGCTGTGCCAGTGTTGCCCACATCCTGAGAACAGAGTGAAACAAAAAAGACCTTGCCAGATTTAAAAGCCTTTTTGCATCTAACTCTTTGCTAACTTCTGTTCCCACCCAATCCTTTATGAAGCACCCTGAAACTTTGCTGTATAACTGGAATCCCATATTGCTGCCCTAAATCATATCCCTTGGGCTGCAACAAGAGAGAATCAGCAGTCATTTGATGCCTTCCTGCTCACCTTTTTCCCCTTTCTCATGAACAACCAATGAGTCTCCCTCTCTATTTTTCTGAGACTCCAGGTCAGTGCTCCCGACCTGAGTGCCTGTCTATGATCCCACCTTCTGGATTTGGGGTTTGCAGAGTAAAGGGTTAAATCTACAGAATAGCCACTGAGCATATGCAAAAGGACATAAGTGATAGTAATATCAGATTACATGGAATTGGCGCCTCAACGTGTAAGTCCTTAGCCATATGTCCTCTCTTACCATGTACAAGAATGAACCTTGCATTAATACAGGACTGAATCATTGCAGTGCTGAAGCATTGAGAGGAATTCTCATTCCATCAGAATTTATATTCCTAGAGTGATATTAATTTCACTAATTGTGGCTAAATTAGAAATGCTTCTGTTCATGCCTTTCAATCTACAGTTTGATTAAAAAAAGGGCACTGAGGTTAGCAGCGACCTTCAAATTAGCTAATTTTGTCACTTTGACACTGTTGCATATTGCTGCTGTTTATCTGCTATTTAATGCCGTTGGAGGGGGGGTCCGGTTTATAAAGCTGCATTTGACATTTTCTTCTACCTCAGGTTATGGCTTAATGTTTCTCTCCACTCGGCCCTAATACAGTATATAATTCTGTGTTGGTCAAAGTGGCCGGCCAATTGATTGGTTCCTCGCCTCCCACTTACCGCATCACAAATATTGGAACGAATCTGGATGGTTAAAAGTGTTTTACCCACTTCATTTTGTCTCTTATTTGACAAGGAGGAGCTCTGGGCTCTTCCAACCCTGCCCTGATGACCAGCTTTAATGTACAGGAATGGTGCATCTGTGGCAGCAGAGCAAGACAGCTGTAGATACAAGCCTCACATCAGAGACTAGAACACAAGATCTTTGCTGACACTCCAGGTTAGCACCTGGAAATATTGCCTTGTGGTTCACGTGCTGAGCTGAGGCTCTCTTAGGTTGATGCAAAAGATATTGTGGGCATGATTTCAAAGAACATAAGGTAGTTCTCCCTGGCATGCTAGTCAATAGATCCTTAAATCAGCATTATTAAACTAAATTATTGGGTCACTATCTCAAAGCTGTTTTGGGATCTGTCCGTGCAAATCAGCTGCTTTGTTTCATACATTACAACAGTGGCTACATTTCAAAAGTTCTTCATTGGCAACGAAATCATTTTAGACACGTGGTAGGTGCTATAAAAATGCAATTATTTTTTGTCCTTAGCAAATTATAGCACCATATGATGAAGCTGAGAACCACTGTGTTTCCCAGCTGACATAAGTCTTTTAACATTTGTCTTGCAGAAGTCCGGTAAAGGATTGCAGTTAGTCTAATTAAACAATATCGTTGTTTTAATTATAAAATTGCATGAAATTCTTAATGAACCACATGGCTAGGAAGGTCAAAAAGTGGAGTGAAGCTAGTTCATCTCAGATAAACAGGCTGCAGTGACCTCATTATATTCATCAGAGACAATGTCATTCTATTAAATCATGAGCCAACTTGACAGGTGTACAGGAAACAACGCAGAGCCAGAAAGCTAGAAACTGTGTATTTCCTGAATTTGTCTTTTGTTAAATTTAAAGACGGCATTTGGCAAATAGATCAGCATTTACATGAATACCTAATAAATCTTCTTGGCTTTGCTTACAGTGAGCTGGGCTAAATGCTGTCGCTTTTAGCTGTGCATATGTGACAACAAGCTGAGAAAGGTTAGATCAGCGCTTTGGAGTGACACTATCAGGTGTTGCTCTTACTGTAAGGCTCAGTTGTAATGGCAGAAATCAGACGATGTAAAACAAGGAGATCCTGAATGGTGCATCTGCCTGATATTTTTCTGGGGTGTGAATGTTAGAAAAAATGCAATGTAAATTTGTTACTGAATGAAGGAAACAGGTGAAGGATTGAAGTCAAAAAATAACTTGACATTATCCAGTGATAGACGTGGGAGATGCAAGGTAGGGGCACCTGTCAGATTTCTGACCATTTGGCTATGGTAGGATTTCGGCATAATTCATACTAATGTTGTCTGTCTTGGCTCAGTCAGAAGGTTATGGGCTCAAGCCCAGCTCCAGACACCTGAGCACAAAACCTAGGCTGATTGAAGGTGTACTGACATGTTGTGACATTAAAGGGAAGATTCATCTGTTATCCCAGGTGAATGAGAAAGATTCAATGACACTATATGAAAAACGAGCATGGGACTTTTCCCGACAAATTCTTACCTGCATTGGTTATACCTCAGCACATTGCTGTTTTTGGGAGCTTGCTGTGTGCAAATTGCAACACATTTGTTGCATCAAAGGTACCTGTGTGCGGAATTTTAAGCTGCAAGTGTAGGTGGGTGGGTTTCGATGCTTATGGCAGGATAAAACAAGAGAAGAAATGTTTTCTGCTTTTGACTGGAAATGCATTTCTTATTCATGTGGGAAATTACAGGGGATCAATGACTGCATGCAGTTTACAGGAAGGGTCACTGGACCCAAAACGTTAATTCTGATTTCTCTCCACAGATGTTTCCAGACCTGCTGAGCTTTTCCAGAAATTTCTGTTTTCATTTCTGATTTCCTGCATCTGCAGTTCTTTCAGTTTTTTATTTAACCAGGACAGTTCTTTAAGTTAAAGGGATCCCACTCCTGTAATTATGTAACTACCAAGAAAATTACCATATATGCCAATGCAAGATACCCAGGAAGCTGCCATGATATCTTTCTCCTGTACCAATCAAGTCCACAACAGATGTTTGTTCCTCCGAATAAAATCAGCAGATAGTTCTCGGGAGATGAAGGCTAAACCCCAAGAACATGACTTCTATCACCTTTGAGGAGCCATACGACTGAAGCACAGAGCCAAATGAGCCCCAGAAGTATCACCGAGAAAGATGCTGAAGTTGCATCTCAGATGCCTGGACAGAGCTGGGGCATCCTCCAGAGGGTTGTTCTTCCTGCACAACATTGTACAGCAGCAAGAACAGCTACTGGAGGAACAAGGTGTAGATGGTGCTGCATCTTTAAAGGAGTCAGAGGAGCAGGAAGAACCACAGAAGGGAGACGATGACAAAGGGCCTGTGTATTCATTTAGCTACAGAAATGCGTAGTGCAGAGTAATTCCAGCTGTAGCTAACCTGCGCTAACACAGACCCCATTCTGAATTTACCTTGTCTCCGAGACCTTAGTACAATTCCTTCTCACTGTCAATAACCCATCTCTCTTGCTGACACCCATTGGTCATCTTCTGCTCCTGGCACCCCACTTTTCACATGACCCACTCAGTGGCATCAGTGGAAATGTTGGAACAATGGAGCTTCGAAACAAAGTTTATGATCATCACACAGAAATGTGATAGCTTAATACTGTGTTAAATATCCAAGTGATTGTCTTTGCGAAGCTGTAAACATCCTTTTTTAAAATATTCACTCCTATGTACTCTCATTGCCCATTCACTCTTGCCTTTTTAGCGTTGAGTTAGACACCACCACGATGCACTTCACTGAGGCCAAAGTGAGAGCTCTTCCCCATCCTGTTTAAAGGTGCTGGGCGTACCATGTATGCCCCTGGTGACGGTTCACATGCAAGTGATTGTCTGCCCTATACCTGCTGTTCCACAGACTTCCTATCAATGTAAAATCCTGTCCTTTCTTAGAACTCATGCTAGAACTGGACCAATCCAATTACCTCCCGAAGGTGCCTGGTGCCTACGTAAATGCTGACGGAATTGGCTCGTTTTCTGCAGCTATTCTAGAAATGTCCCCCAGGTGGATGGAGTTCACATCCCTGTGGATGGAGGAAGAAGTCAGCCTCAGGGAACGGGAAAGCATAATGAGACGTGGCAGTGGGGTTGAACAGCAAGAGAATACACAGTGTGGATCTGGAGGAACACAGCAGACCAGGCAGCATCAAAGGAGCAGGAAAGCTAACGTTTCGAGTCGGGACCCTTCTTCAGGAATGGGAGGGGAAAGGGAGCTCAGAAATAAATAGAGAGGAGGGGTGGGGCTGGGGAAAGTAGGTGGGATGGTGTTAGAGATAAAAGGTACTGCAGATGCTGGAGAATCCGAGATAACAAGCATGGGGCTGGATGAACACAGCAGGTCAAGCAGCATCATAGGAGCAGGAAAACTTGACGTTTTGGGCCTAAACCCTTCATCAGAAATGGGGGAGGGGAAGAAGGTTCTGAAATAAATAGGGAGAGAGGGGGAGGTGGATAGAGGATGGATAGAGGAGAGGATAGGTGGAGAGGAGGCAGACAAGTCGAAGAGGCGGGGATGGAGCCAGTAAAGGTGAGTGTAGGTAGGGGGGTAGGGAGGAGATAGGTCAGTCCAGGGAGGACGGACAGGTCAATGGGGGCGGGATGATGTTAGTAGATAGGAGATGGGGGTGTGGCTTGAGGTGAGAGGAAAAACAGGTAAGGGAGGTGGAGATGAGCTGGGCTGGTTTTGGGATGCAGTTGGGGGAGGGGAGATTTTGAAGCTTGTGAAATCCACATTGATGCCATTGGGCTGCAGGGTTCCCAGGCTGAATATGATTTGCTGTTCCTGCAGCCTTCGGGTGGCATCACTGTGGCATTGCAGGAGGCCAAGGATGGACATGTCATCTGAGGAATGGGAGGGGGAGTTGAAATGGTTCGCGACTGGGAGGTGCAGTTGTTTGTTGCGAACTGAGTGTAGGTGTTCTGCAAAGCGGTCCCCAAGCCTCCGCTTGGTTTTCCCGATGTAGAGGAAGCCACAACGGGTACAGCGGATGCAGTATAACACATTGGCAGATGTGCAGGTGAACCTCTGCCTGATGTGGAAAGTCTTCTTGGGGCCTGGGATTGGGGTGAGGGAGGAGGTGTGGGAGCAGGTGTAGCACTTCCTGCGGTTGCAAGGAAAAATGCCGGGTGTGGTGGGGCTGGAGGGGAGTGTGGAGCGGACAAGGGAGTCGCGGAGGGAGTGGTCCCTCCGGAAGGCAGGGAAGGGTGGGGAGGGAAAAATGTCTTTGGTGGTGGGGTCTGATTGCAGATGGCGGAAGTGTTGGAGGATGATGCGTTGGATCCGGAGGTTGGTGGGGTGGCATGTGAGGACGAGGGGGATTCTTTTTTGGTTATTGTTGCGGGGACGGGGCGTGAGGGATGTGTTCCGGGAAATGCGGGAGACACAGTCGAGGGCATTCTCGACCACTGTGGGGGGGAAGTTGCAGTCCTTGAAGAATGAGGACATTTGAGATGTGCGGGATTGGAACGTCTCATCCTGGGAGCAGATGCGGCCGAGTCGAAGGAATTGGGAATAGGGGATGGCATTTTTGCAGGAGGGTGGGTGGGAGGAGATGTATTCCAGGTAGCTGTGGGAGTCAGTGGGCTTGAAATGGACATCTGTCTCTAGGTGGTTGCCTGAGATGGAGACAGAGAGGTCCAGGAAGGAGAGAGAAGTGTTGGAGATGGTCCAGGTGAACTTCAGGTTGGGGTGGAAGGTGTTGGTGAATTGGATGAACTGTTCGAGCTCCTCGTGGGAGCACGAGGCGGCGCCGATGCAGTCATCAATGTAACGGAGGAAGAGGTGGGGTTTAGGGCCAGTGTAGGTACAGAAGAGGGATTGTTCCACGTAACCTACAAAGAGGCAGGCATAGCTTGGGCCCATGCGGGTACCCATGGCCACCCCCTTTGTCTGTAGGAAGTGGGAGGAATTGAAAGAAAAGTTGTTGAGGGTGAGGACGAGTTCGGCTAGGCGGATGAGGGTGTCGGTGGAGGGGGATTGGTCCGTTCTGCGGGACAGGAAGAAGCGGAGGGCCTTTAGGCCATCAGCATGGGGAATACAGGTGTATAGGGACTGGACGTCCATAGTAAAAATGAGGTGTTGGGGACCGGGGAATTGGAAGTTCTGGAGGAGGTGGAGGGCGTGGGTGGTGTCACGGACGTAGGTAGGGAGTTCCTGGACCAAGGGGGTGAAAATGGAGTCTAGGTAGGTGGAGATGAGTTCGGTGGGGCAGGAGCAGGCGGAGACAATGTTAGGTGAATACAGGTAGGGAGTGGTGGGGATTGGTCAGTGAGGTGGGAGGGGCGGATAGGTGGGAGAGAAGGTGGACAGGTTGTGTCAGGTCAAGGAGGCGGGGATGAGAGGGAGGGTTGGACATAGGATGAGGCCGGGGGTGGGAAGATTTTGAAACTTGTAAAATCCACGTTTAGGCCACTGGGCTGTCGGCTCCAAAGGCAGAATATGAGGTGCTGCTCCTCCAGTTTGTGGGTGGCACCATTGTGACACTGGAGGAGGCCCAGAATGGACATGTCACCCAGGGTGTGGAAGGGGAGTTAAAATGGTTCGCGACTGGAAGGTGTTGTCGTTTGTCGCAAAGAGAGCGCAGGTGCTCTACAATCGCATCTCTTGCGTTTCCCACACCTCTGCCCTCACATCCCCTCCTCCCTACAAGAGGCAATTTTTTTACACAGAGAGTGGTTTGTGTGTGGAATGAACTTCTAGAGGATGCGGATACAGTTACAATGTTTAAAAGACATTTTGGTAAGTATATGAATAGGAAAGGTTTGGAGGGATATGGGCCAGGAGCAGGTGGGTGGGACTAGCTTAGTTTGGGAATATGATTGGCATGGACTGGTTGGACCGAAGGGTCTGTTTCTGTGCTGTATGACTCTATGACTCTATGACATATCTAGCAAATTGTGCCTATAAGAGTCGGTGAGAGAAGAAACAAGTGGGAAAAACCAATATGGATTAGTGCTCAGCAACCTATCTTTCAGAGCTGCATTTGTCCACAATAGTCTTGTTGTGTGAACACAATATGCTTCTTGTAGAAGGGATGTCCAATCAAAGCCATTGTGTTGTGTGGTACTGCTAGATTCAGACTGATCCAGCAGCTTAAAACTGGGTATCCATGTGGAACATTCAAAGCAAGAGAATTGGATTTAGCCACAATCTATAACCAGAAATCCCAGAAATGTGGTATACTGCATCCGCTGTACCCGTTGTGGCTTCCTCTACATCAGGGAAACCAAGCGGAGGCTTGGGGACCGCTTTGCAGAACACCTACGCTCAGTTCGCAACAAACAACTGCACCTCCCAGTCGCGAACCATTTCAACTCCCCCTCCCATTCCTCAGATGACATGTCCATCCTTGGCCTCCTGCAATGCCACAGTGATGCCACCCGAAGGCTGCAGGAACAGCAAATCATATTCAGCCTGGGAACCCTGCAGCCCAATGGCATCAATGTGGATTTCACAAGCTTCAAAATCTCCCCTCCCCCAAGCGCATCCCAAAACCAGCCCAGCTCATCTCCACCTCCCTAACCTGTTTTTCCTCTCACCCCAAGCCACACCCCCATCTCCTATCTACTAACATCATCCCGCCCCCTTGACCTGTCCGTCCTCCCTGGACTGACCTATCTCCTCCCTACCCCCCTACCTACACTCACCTTTACTGGCTCCATCCCCGCCTCTTCGACTTGTCTGCCTCCTCTCCACCTATCCTCTCCTCTCTCCATCCTCTATCCGCCTCCCCCTCTCTCCCTATTTATTTCAGAACCCTCTTCCCCTCCCCCATTTCTGATGAAGGGTTTAGGCCCGAAACGTCAAGTTTTCCTGCTCCTACGATGCTGCTTGACCTGCTGTGTTCATCCAGCCCCATGCTTGTTATCCCCTACTCTACCGTTACCATCAAGCCATGGGATCTGCCCTGGGTAGATGAAGAGGGCATCCTGGGAGTAGTGCCAGGTATACCTAAAAATTAGCTGTCAGCCTGATGAAGCTGTAGCAAAGGATTAGGTGGGGGTCTTGAACATGAGGGCACCATCTCAGAATGAGAAGCTGATAAATTTAAAAAATTTATCCATGGGATGTGGGTACAACAAGGTAGGCCAGCACTTGTTTCCCATCACTCACTACCCAGGGTCAGTCACATTGCTGCGGGTCTTGAATTATGTATTGATCTGACCAGGTAAGGAAGTTAGACATTAGTGAACCAGATATTTCTTTTATCACAATTGGCAGTGGTTATGTGGTCACCATTAGATTAGTCTTTTATTTCAGGTTTTTATCAAATTCCATCATCTGTCATGGTGGGATTTGAACCTGTGCTCTCAGAATGTTAGCCTGGGGCTCTGGTTTACTAACCTCGTGATGTTACCACACCTCCATCACCGCCTCCCCCTCAGGACTGAGATGAGGAGAAATGTCTTCACTCAGAGCTTGTGAATACTTGAAATTCTCTACTGGGGATGCTCCATCATTGAATGTAATTAAGGCTGAAAGGAGCAAATTTTTGGTTTCTCAGGAAGTCAAGAGAAATGTGGGTGTGGGCATGAAAGTGGAGGTGAAGTTCAAAACCAGCCAGGGACATGGCAGCTGAATGGGGAAACAGGCTCAATGATCCAAATGGTCTCCTCCTGCTTCCTATGTTCCTATACTTGCAGACCGACCAGAAGAAGCAGCCCGCTAAATACAGAATTTAGTGCTCCCATGCCCAAAGGATCCAATGAAAGCTCTGCTATTCTATCATGTCCTCTCATCGCAAATTGTGATGGATAATTAAACTGCAATCAAAGGAGAAGGCTCCACAAATATCCCAGTTTTCAATAATGGCAAAGCACAACATGTCAGTGAAAAATGCAAGACTACATGCAAATGTTTGCAAATATCTTCAGCCAGAAGTACTGAGTGGTTTGTGTGTGGAATGAACTTCTAGAGGATGCTGAAAGACTACAAAAATGGCTGACAATGGTCAGGTGACTTTTACAACTTTTCTGCAGAATGTCTCGTCACCATAAAGTTCCAAACTGAATAACCATGGGTAGGGACCTCTCCCACAAATAGACATAACAAGACAAAGTTCATTTATGGAATTTATGCCTGATTTTGTTTTCAGATTTACTCAAAACGTAGAACTATTAAACCTTTGTCTCTGAGCATGATAACAAGGCGTGGGGCTGGATGAACACAGCAGGTCAAGCAGCATCATAGGAGCAGGAAAACTTGATGTTTCGGGTCTAGACCCTTAGGCCCGAAACGTCAAGTTTTCCTGCTCCTATGATGCTGCTTGGCCTGCTGTGTTCATCCAGCCCCATGCTTGTTATCTCGGATTCTCCAGCATCTGCAGTACCTTTTATCTCTGAGCATGATACTTAGTTTAAGAATGCTTCAGGAGGCGGTTTATCATACTCTCATGTGACTAAATCATCTCTCCCCCACCCCATCCATTCTCCTTTGTATAGCGTGGCTTCTGGAGTTAAACCACCTTGAGCTGCGTAAAGCTCAGGTCAGACCGCGTTTGGAATATAATGAGCAGTTTTGTGCCCCATATCGAAGGAAGAATAGTGCTGGCCTTGGAGGGGTCCAAAGGAGGCTTACAAGAATGATCCTGGGACTGAAGGTTTTCTCATATGAGGAGTGGTTATGGACTCTGGGTCTGTACTCAATGACGTTTAGAAGTATGAGAGGTATCTGATTGAAACTTACAGAATATTGAGAGGCCTGGATAGAGTGGATGCGGGAAAGATCAATTACACATGAAAAGCCCTTGAGTTATTTTACAGATAAAATGTTTCCATTTTACAAGAATTTTATTGAACCCACAAACAAACAGCAAGTGATTAATATTAGTAATCTTGCCAAGTATCATCGGCAATCTGTTACAATGTATGGATAATATATACTACTGTATGATTAATCAATACAGGAACTGATTGAGACATAGATTCTAAGTTAATATTTTTCTTTTTTGGTGGAATTTTTGTGATGAGAATTGTTAGCTATAGGAAATGGATTTTGTTTCAGGTCCATCAAATGGAAAAGCATTCCTTCCAGGTCAGGCATGATATAGTTATAAACACTAACACTAATGCCAATGAAAGACTGAACTCACCCACACCTGACTACAGTATTACAACCTAGACACTTGTGAAAGGTCACACTTGAAATATTAACTCCCCTTGTACCCCGCAGATAAAAGTCAAATGTTACGAATACTAGGAATCTGAATTGTTCTTTTATCTTTTTCCTGAAGGAGGGTCTAGGCCCGAAACATCAGCTTTCCTGCTCCTCTGATGCTGCTTGGCCTGGTGTGTTCATCCAGCCCCACACCTTGTTATCACAGATTGTCCAGCATCTGCAGTTCCTACTATCTCTGTTCTTTTATCATGTAGTTTTGCTTTGTACCATCATCTGTTTCACCATCGTATCATTTCTGCCCTGCATCCTATTTTGTAACTTTGCTTTTCTTCTTTCCCTGTCAACCATCCCCAACAAGAAAGAATCTAATCATCACCTCTTGACGCTCAATGGCATTATTACTGAAGCCTTCCCCTCTCCCAACATCCTGGGGATCACCATTGACCAAGAACTGAACCCGATTCACCATTATAAGTACGGCGGCTACAACAGCAGGACAAGAGGCTAGGAATACTGCAGCAAGGAACTCACCTCCTGACTCCCCAAAGCCTGCCCAACCATCTACAAAGCACAAGTCAGGAGCGTGATGGAATACCCCCCAATTGCCTGGATGTGTGCAGCTCCAACAACATGTAAGTAGCTCTACACCACTCAGGACAAAGCAGCCCACAGGATTTTCACAACATCTACAAACATTCACTCTTCCACCATCACATGATATGCACAGCAGGAGCAATGTGAACCATTTAAAAGATGTACTAGGGATTTCACCAACACTTCTTAGGCAGCATTTTCCAAACCCATGATCACTTCCATCTAGAAGGGCAAGGGCAGTAGATACCTAGGAACACTACCAGCTGCAAGTTCTTCACTAAACCGCTCACCATCCTGACTTGGAAATATATCTCCATTCTTTCAGTGTTGCTAGGTCAAAATCCTGAAGCTCCCTCCCTAAGGTCTACCTATAACATGTGGACTGCAGCAGTTCAAGAAAGCAGCTCACCATCACCTTCTCAAGTGCCATCAAGGATGGATAATAAATGTTGGAGCGGGCAGCGACACTCAACACTAAATGATTAAAAAAAATGCCTGGTTCCACATTGGCTTAAAAGGGGTCTATCTGTAACGTTTTTCACTTCTAAGGTAAGGCATGAACTCTATTCTGCTCCACTGATGCTAATTATGCCTTTGCAATGGTTTCTGTTCTTTATTCAAATTTTCAGCTTTTGGGATTTTCCTTCCGTTATCTTCACTTCCATCAATTCCAGTCTTCCGCTAAACCACGTGGCTAAGATTACTCCCCCACTCAACACTGTGAACATTGTTCATCGCCACTTGTGGGGCCCTATGGCATTCAAAATGATCACTGTGTTCTTCGGCAGCGCAAGAGTGAGAGACCTCTCAAAGAAAACAGCGATATGTCAGGGGATATGTTGAACTACCGTAAAAATGCTGAGATGATGGAAGGGATTGGGCCTCCCTCACACAGCCAGACAGTTAATCAGTCTGTGTGCAGCGTAGGAAGCGGGAGACATTTATAAAAATATTTGACAATGTAGCAGTTGCATTTCTCTACTCCCTCTCCCAGTCTGGTGACTGGATGCCAGGACAATTGATTTAATCTCATTTTTCCTACGCAGCAGAAGTCACTGCTTTCCAAAGATTAATTCGCTGTGTTGAAAATCTCTGGCCTGGTTTGACAGTGAGATGGGCACAAGGTGATGACCTGCATTATTGCAGACTCCCCTCCTCCCCTTGTGTCATTCTAGAGGCTGCCTTGTGATCAGTGGCAGAGCAATCAGGGAAATGGGTTTGCTGGCCACCAGCTTGATTACGATCAACTGCCTGTGGATCTGAGGAAATGCAATAAGAGGGTGAAAAATATTTAAATGTCATTATGGTGACACTGTAATGTCCCTCCCTCATGGGGTTTACAATTTGTTCTTTTACTTGCTAACCAAGCTGGTATTAATTGCTAATTCCCAGGCCAATTAAGGCTCTACTCAAAATTGACTAAACTGCTTTGAGACTACCAATTAAATCATGAGCAAAGTCAGGGTGTTAAAGGTACACTGCATTTATCATTATTGCCACACTTCGTACACTGTTTGACTACACATTCCCCTTACTGCCAAACCCAGTAAGTCACTTTCTGCCAGGATTTTTATCTGTGCTTTAACAATGGCTGGTCTTTTCGAATCCATTCCACATCCTGGCTGTTTGCTTCCAATTTGTATCCCACTATTTCTGAAACACTCTGCATTGGGAAGGCTCATGTTCAGCCCCCGCTCCTTTTGCCAACTCTCCTGGATTTTCTCCTGAAACCAGTCTCCAGGAATTAAACAGTAATCTCTTTGGATGCTGGTGCCAATAAGCCAGAAGAAAAATCATAGGGGCATTGAAAAAAAACCATGTGTTTTCTTCATTTCGAATCGAACCATTGTCATTGCTTAAAACAAATGGAAGGTTTTGCATTTATATAGCACCAGATAACTGCATGTGCTTTTCAGGCACGTTTGAAGTATCGTCACTTTTGCAATGTAAGAAGGACAGTAGTCGATTTGAATACAGCAAGATCCCACAAACATGAAATGTAGAATGTGCAGATTATCTGTTTATTGCAATGTTGATTGAGGTCAAATTTCAGCCAGGGCACAATTGATAGATCTCCTGCTCTTCTTCAAAGTATTACCCCACGTTTTTTTGATACTGATCTGAGACAGGGCCTTTGAAAAATCGCAGTCCTCCTTCTGTAATTGCTCATTTGTTGCTGAAATAGCTTCATGAAGGCTGGTACCCCATTACCAAGTCACCCTCACGTGCACACACTGACCCAGCTCACTCAGAGCTGTCTCGTAGAGTGAGCAGGACCTCTGACACTCCTGTTTACATCTATCAGCTAGGACTCCCCGATTGGACCAGATTAACAGCCCCAAGCAGGGAACTCATATTCTATGAGATCCACCTGGATGACATCATTCCAATCACTAGAGTTGTTTAATGGTGGATAAAGCAATTAAAGTCCTAAATTCTTGTTTTATTTTATTTGGTGGTTAAGAATACAAAAGCATTAAGTTAACTTTTTACCAATTAGACAGCTGTTCTTTGGAATACTGGGGATACCATTACCAGAAGGATGTAAAACCTGGCACTTTTCCCTGCAACCACAGGAAGTGCGACACCTGCCCCTACACCTCCCCCTCACCCCCATCCCAGGCCCCAAGAAAACCTTCCACATTAAACGGATGTTCACCTGCACATCTGCCAATGTGGTATACTGTATCCGCTGTTCCCGTTGTGGCCTCCTCTACATCGGGGAAACTAAGCGGAGGCCTGGGGACCGCTTTGCAGAACACCTATGCTTGGTTCGTGACAGACGACTGCAGCTCCCAGTCGCGATCCACTTCAACTCCCCGTCCCACTCCTTGGACGACATGTCCATCCTGGGCCTCCTCCAGTGCTATAATGATGCCACCCAAAGGCTGCAGGAACAGCACCTCATATTTCACTTGGGAACCCTGCAGCCCAATGGTATCAATTTGGACTTCATAAGCTTCAAAATCTCCCCATTCCCGACCTCATCCCAAGGCCAGCCCAGCTCATCCCTGCCTCCTTGACCTGTCCATCTTGTCTCCCACCTATCCGCTCCTCCCACCTCACTGACTAACATCCACCCCCACTTCCTACCTACCAACCTCATCTCTGCCTCCTTGACCTGTCTGTTTTCCCTCCCACCCGCCCACCCCTCCCTCTCAACTGACCAACCCCCATCCCAACTCCCTACCGACACTCACCTTTACTGGCTTCATCCCCATGTCCTTGACCTGTCGATCTTCTCTCGACCTATCTGCTCCTTTATCCACCTTCCATCATTGCCTCCCCTCTCTCTATTTATTTCAGAGTCCCCTTCCCCTCCCCCATTTCTGAAGAAGGGTCCAGACCCAAAACATCAGCCTTCCTGCTCCTCTGGTGTTGCTTGGCCTGCTGTGTTCATCCAGCTCTACACCTTGTTATCTCAGTCTCCAGCATCGGCAGTTCCTACTATCTCAGAGTAAAATTGTTAACATGGATTCAGGGATTAAGGGATTAAGAAACTCTTCAGGTATATTCTTGGGCAATGAAAGCTTTCTCTTTGCTAGATTTTCCATGCTTTTCTCCCTCTTTGCTACTGTCATTTATGTCTTCGCATTTCTCTTCTTTTAATCCAATACTTGTCCCATTATCACCTGCAGTTATCTTTCACTCGAAAGTTTCCAATCAACCTGTTCAGAAATGTTATTATACACCTCTTGGATTTGAACCCAGGCTTCCTGGCCCAGACGTAGGGATATCGCTACTACACCACAAAAGTCCAGCTTTTTTACTTTTTATTTTTAACTTTTTTCTATCCAGAGATACATTCATGTACCTCTGAAAGTTTCGTCTGACCCTTTTTTTCACTAACGAACACCCTTGTAAATTTTCCATTTAATTAGCAACAAGGGTGTTCGTTAGTGAAAAAAAGGGTCAGACGAAACTTTCAGA